>OY728147.1:231862711-233112711 GCA_963277665.1 Viscum album
TTCCTCTTATAAAAAGTCAAACAAGGTTATAAATGACTTTAACCCATATTCTTGTAAATAATAAAAATGTTTTGAAATACATTTTTAAGAAAACATGGATGTGGATGATAAAGAGATCCCAGTAGATTATTACATATAAACAACCTCGGATAATGAAGAGATTGTGAAATAACCCTTACCTTGTACTTTTCCTTGGTTGGGGTAGGTTAACCTCCTGTATAATGGTGAAATAGTTGTTATTAAATTATACAAGAATCATATATATTAATATGATATCATATATGATCTTTTAACATTGATTTGTTAATAATATCTTAGAATTATCGTCGTTTCGGGAGTTAACTTACTCATTTTCTTTTATATGTTTTGTTACATAAGCCATGTTTGTTGTATCTTATTCATATCCCGAATGATATCAAGTCCTTAAACATAATTTTTAAATCATAAAATGATAATTATACTTGAATAGATACGATGGAGAATGAATCTCATCGCGTTCGTGGAGACGGTAGTCCGTACGTACGCACGAGCGACAATATCATTCTTTTGATATTAAAATAATATATAAATGGATGGTATATCATATATACAGAATCATTAACATGTTATATTTATTATTTACATGAGTTACACATCATTATTATACCCATCCAAATAATATTATATTGAATAACAATTACACCACGACGTGGAGACGGTAAGCCGTACGTACGCACGTATGGTGACATGTTATTCAAAGGGTGGATAGAATACTGAATATGATTGTACCATATTTATAATAACATAACAGTATATGTGAGATACTGGAGTTATTATTTCAGAATGGTAAGAACAAGGGAAGAAGAAGTGGAAGAAGAAATGAACTTAGAAAAGGGTGGTGAAATCATTACCTCTTCTTCGGGTTCTTCCTTTTGATTTGATCAAAAGGGCTCCTTAGGTTGGCTTTCTGATCAAACTAAGGCCTCTAGGTTGTAGTGAGGGATGTTGGGAGATTATTTGGGCAGAGTTTGGCCGAACCAAAAGGCTTTGAAGGTGTGAAGAAATGAGAAGGAGGAGTGCCCTTTTATAAGAGGGGTGAGGGGCACCTTTGGAAAAGTTAGAAATATTAATTTATAATAAATTCATATTCGGTTTCTAATGGCTCCAAAATTGACTATTCAAAGGTTAAGGTGGGTATAGGTCGAAAACAACTCAACCAATAGAATTTAGACAGGTTTGGGTACTTATATTAACCTTATCTTTAAGTATTAACTCTAAGTTAATTAGTTTCACTTTTACAATGTCTCTTTGTATTTTTATATTATATGGTTAATAGACTTACCATATACATACAAGCGACCCCCAAGTGGTCCATTAATGATTAACATATCATAATATAAGTCTCTTGGCCGAACCTTAGATTTTTAGGAATTTAATATCAATTAATAATATAATATTTGTTTTAAGAACTCTTTTATGTCAATTTTGACACTATTCAATAGTTGATTTTTTTGAAACTCATAACAGATTGATTACTTCGAACAAAGTCAATTATATCAATCCTAATATATCATATTATCCTAGAAAATTAGTTTAATTCATTAAAAGTTTCATATTATATTTATTTGGGTATTTATAATATCAATTATTTTAATTTTTCACTATTATAGTAATTACTGCATCATCATTGTGTCATATATAAGATAAATTATTTAATGTCTAAAAATTATAAATAAAATATCATTATGTAGGAAATATTTTTAGCTTTCTAATGAATATTTATAATCGAAAATCCAACATGTATAACCCTATGTAAAAATTGTTCTTCTAAAAGATGTAAGCTTATGCCATTTTTATTTTTATTTTAACTTTATTAATGTAAAGTGTCCCTACCACATACAAGTGGCTCCAATGGGTCCCCAAATTGACCCAAGGATGCTCATGGTCGGGTATGTGTCCACCAATAAGGTTAGGACACGTTTTAGGGTAATTTTGTATTATTATAATATTATTTTTTAACCCTTATTTACCGGATTTACCCTTTAACCATGGTAAATAAAATATTTACCACAGTAACTATTCAAAATGTCTAAAAATAAAAGTTACCTATTTACACAATTTGAACATCCTGATTCCAAATATGGAATCCATTTTCCTAAATTCAAAACACATAAGTGGCAGAAATTAATTTAAAATTAATTCCCGCTGTCAAAACAAAAAGCGTGTTTTTAAGAGATAATAACTATAAAAAGATTGACACTTGTTTATGTTCGGTTTAATTGTAAAATTATGTCCAATGACCAACATTATATTAAATGGTAAAAATATATTCTAAATATACTTTAAAACCACTCAAATTCACAATTTATCACTATTAATTATTTTGATTAAAAAAGTTGTTTTTAATTAAAATTTAGTAATTTTCACTATTCATCAAAATATGAAAGTTATCCGAAATGTACCAAAATTTCACCTTAGGCTAAATTCGATATTCCGAATCCAAAAATGAAGTCCATTTTAAAATATAAAATATATATAATTTCAAAAAGTAGGTATTACTATTCATAACGGCTAGTTTGATTGGTTACGGTGTGTTAGAACTCGGTGTTACGTACAACACACGCTAGCGTACCGTGGAAGCTTGGGATGTTTCATTTTAAATTTTTGATGTCCCCATTTAGTCAAAAAGTTTAAAATATAGTATCTAAAAAGGGTTCACTATTAAAATTTGGTAAAAGTGAAATACTGAAAATGAATTTGTTCTTACATTATATCTAAGAAACTCATAATATGGATTCTAAAATTATAAGGATTATATAAACATTAAAATTTATCTAATACTATTCATAACCTCTTTTGAACGGCTTGTTTGGTAAGTCATGGTGTGCTTGAACATGGTGTTGCATGTAGTGAAAGTTATTGAATTATTTTGAAGAAATAACACACTATGAAATCTTGGGGTGTTACAGGGATGGACCTAAAGGTGAT
Organism: Viscum album; assembly: GCA_963277665.1. Lineage (NCBI taxonomy): Eukaryota > Viridiplantae > Streptophyta > Magnoliopsida > Santalales > Viscaceae > Viscum > Viscum album. Next base: position 231,865,679 of record OY728147.1, read on the forward strand.
TGAATGAGTTAAAGTGGATGCTACCTATTCATGAGATGATGAGAGATAGTATTCTCACTTGAATTTTATTAATGGATGATGGTCAGGTTGTTTTTTTATCTGCATTCTTTTCCCCACTACCCAAGGTAGATAGAGGTTCTTGGTTGCATGTTTACTCTTGCTGGTAGCTTAGGATGGATTTCCTAGATTACCTGGATATGGAATGATGTTAATATTTAATAAATAAAATTTTAACCCATGAGGTTGGTTGATGTTGGAATGAAATTGCTTAAAATATGTTAATCTTGATAAACCATAGATTTGTTTGGATTATGCTTGGAGGGACTGGATTTTTATCTGGTAATTTTTATAATGAAATGTAATGTAATTTGAAATAATGTAGATTTTTAATGAATGGATAATGAATTAATTAGCAAGAATTAATTTAATGCAGCTCTTTTACATGTTTTGTGCTTATAGGATATCTGGTCTTAGTATTGGAAGCGAGGAGTCTGAGTGATGTTAGTTGTAGTTGAGTCTAAGACTAGGTTTTTCCCATTGTGTGGTTGTGAGATATATTGTATCATGTATATTATATGATTTAATATGCTTCCCCACCCATGTCGTTTACGGAAATTGACACCCAGCGGACTATGGGAGAGTGTTTTCCCCAACATCTCGGTGGAAGGATAGATGACTAACTACCCCCTCTATCCCCACTCTCTTCTCTTTGTAGATACTTGTGATGGTATCCACGATAGTTAGTTTTCACATATATATATGTAGAGGACTGTGATGACTTGTGGTTATTTCAAACAGATGTATTACCAGATATAGTTTCCGAATGATTATTATAGGTATGACATGTATATACTATGATGGATTGAGGTACTTAATTGATGTATGGACTGTAATCTATTGAGGTATAATACTCGATGTTTGATATACATCATACAAGCTGTGTGGGATTTTGAAAACTACTTGGTTACTATATAGTTTTTTGGATGGGATTCTGTGGTGATGTGATGCATTAAGTGCATGTTGTGATGCCTTACCCAGGTGTTTTTAGGATGACTTACTTCTGGAGAGAGATGACCAGGATGTGTGATGTTGGGGAAGAGCAAAAAACTAGTGAGGAAGTAGGAGTGGAGAACCCTTGATGTTTTTTTGTATTATATACTCTCTTATATGAGTTAATTGGTGATAGTTAGTAATGGTGAAGTTGGGAACTTAGTATACCTATTTAGGTGATGAGTTAGCTTCACTGTTATTCACTATGCTTTAGCATTCCTTCTTTATCTTTTGCATGAGAGGCTCAGAGGAGGATCCTATTGAGTATACTGTTATTCTCACCCTACATATATATAAAATATTTTTTAGGTCATTTGGAGCAGGTTGGTGATCGGGATGGATATTCTAGATCTAGGTTTATCATGATTTTTTGGGTTTTGTAATCATTATCAACTTTACTTTTTTTTTGTTACTTATAGTTTTCCTTTTAGTTGGTTTATTACTATATGACATTTCATGTTTTCACTTGGGATTTATTTTATATATACTAATGAGTTGGTTTTGGTTTTTGTGTCCTTATTATCACTCTATTTTGCATGTTTCTCTTAGATGGTAATACCTCCCATATGCATTTTTACTATACCCTCAGTGTTAGTTTCCAAATTGGGGCCTACTAGAGGCTATACTTGAGTAGTAACCATCTCTCTCCCCTCATTGCGGTATCCTTATGGGAAGGGGGTCTTGAAAAATATCCTAAAAATTACTTCTATAGTTAATAAAACATTCTTTTTCATGATGATTATTTTATTAATTTTCACTATGGAAGTACATAGAAATACTTTTATAAAAATAATATTATATGTCAAGTAATAATATGGATTACTATATCTAATACTAGTACATAGATATAAAAACCAAAGAATAGTGACCATGAAATGGTATAATACATCGGATCGAACCCTTCCAAGAAGATTACACCTGCTATAAAAACTACTAAAAGAAAAATATACTCTAGGAATATAATTGACATTTTCAAAGGAATTATAAAAACCTTTGGGATTGAAGTAGTAAATATTGATGTTTGGTTCTATATATTGGATGCAGTCTAAAATATGACCCTTAGGATATAACTGTTACATTACTATTACATAACCTTTGGTCAATATAAACATTTTAAATTATGACTATGGGTACTATATACTTTATAAAGTTACTGTTATGATTAGTTTATATTTAGGGTAATGATAATAGTTAATTGAATGAAAAAGGAAGAAATGATGGCCTCATCCAATTGGATCATGCATTTTGAAGCCCATTTATTAAAACATGGGAGGGTGGTAGTGTCACTAGGGTTCTCCCTTGACCAAGAAAAAGTAAATCTTCAATAATTAAGGATCAAGTAGAATCAAATACAAGAGAATTTCAAGTTATTGGAGATCACCCTAGGTCAATGTTAGCTAAGACACCCCATGAAACTGCCATTATCATACACCTTACCCTTAGAGAACATGCTAGTGTAATAAGGGGTTATGTATCTAGAACTTAGTATCCTAAAAGATAAATATACTTTGTATAAATGAAATAGTTATTTCTATAATTCTATTTTCATTATTATTTTATTTAATAAAATACACATGAATATAAGATGAATTTGATAAATAGATTTTTGAACACAAATAAGACATAATTTTATTTTCAAAAAATATATGCACTTTTATAATTCAGTTATTCTATGAAATAGGTTATAAAATAATATTTATTTATAAATAAATGATAATATAATTTTCTAAATTCCTAATAAATTTTCATAAGTGCCCTAAAGTTGACAATGTCGTAAAAACTGTTATTTTTGAATAAATAAGGATTTTTTATTTAAAAGTTAAAAATATTATATTTGTAGAATTATTTTGATAAAATAAACATTATATTTATAATTAACACATTTAAATTAGGTGAGGGTGAAATTTTGAGAATATTCTAAAATACATTATTTTTCAGTGAATAGTAAAAATATGGTTTTGTGTTTTTAGTATGATTTATGAGTTCATATAGATGTGATAATGATGTAATAATTGATTAAATATAATCCATGACCAGCAATATGTTATTTTATAGTATTATTTATTTTATTTTGATTTAAATCAAATTCAATGCATATAAATTTCTTTCCAAATTCTAAAATGGAAATTATGATTTTTAAAACTATATTTTGTGAAAAACTTACTTTTCCCTGTACAATGTAATATTAAAAAATTTATTTCAGTTTTAATGTTTTAAAAAATTATAAAAATGAATTTAATTTAAAAAACCATGAGAAAAAACCATGGTTAATCCAATGGTTTTTCATTTTCAACAACCTAGAATTCCAAGACCTATATTTAGATATTATTAAACAATTCTTCTTTTAGTATAAATGCCCACCCATCCTCCCATTACTCTCCACTATAAATCCATTAATCATGAAATTATGCTCATTTTCCCTCCCTAAATTCACTCTTAGGTGTCTCCAAGGTCCTAAGGTTTCCCTCTCTAAGCTTTCTGAAGTTACTTCCCAAGGTAAGGGAACTCTCTTCTTCTGATTTTCAATTCAAGTACGATTTTTTGGTATGTCTTATAAATCTTTAATTTCATTCTTTACATGAAACTTTTAAAATAAAACTATTTAAAAATTAGTGTTGTAACATTGGGAGAGCTTCTTTCCTTCTCATTATTCCATTTCCTTAATCCACATTATATACCTGTTATAATGCCAAAATATTTTATGAATTTATCTCTTTTACATGAAATATTTTATATTATGAGTGACCAAACCTATTCTTTATCCATGGGTATTCTTCTATATGTAACCAGGATTAATTTATTAGGGAATTCCAAATATGAAACCCACATTCTGTTCACACGAGTTAAAAATTAATTAATGCTCATGTATTCATGTATTTACAAATTTAATGACTTTTACATGAAACCCATACATTATTTCCCACTTTTCATTAATGAAATGTTTTCTTTTGATCCTTTTGGAACACCTAAATTTATACATATGAAGGGTTCATGCTAATAAAAATCTAATGCATCGGGTAAATAATTAATTTCTAGATATTACACGTTTTATGATACCTTGGTGAATAACCTTGGTAATTATGTTTTTTTGAAACTCTGGTGATAAAAATTTGTGATATGGTTATGAATGTCTCATTTTTATATTTTCTCCACATTTTCATGTTATGATTCATGTTCATTATATTATGATATTTATCATGTTCTTATGAACATGACATATTATTATACCTCATGATCACTTGCTAAATATTTCCTTTGTTATTCCCTTACTGGTCTTTATACTCACCCTTTCTTTTAATATAGGTCCTGATGATATGTGATATAGTATAATTAACCTAGTTTAAATCTATAAATAATCCTTTCTAGTGAATTAGAATAAAGTTTATGTTTTTTTGCATTAAATTCCTAATTTCCAAGAAACTAAACCTCAAAATATCCCCCGAGTTATTAAATGTTATAGCATATAATGAAAGTTTTATGTATTAAAAAGTAAGGATGCCATACTCAGGGGTATACATGAACCCTTCCAGAAAATTAAGAGTAATAACCAGATAATAGGAAACATCACATGCATCTCATATTGCATTCCAAAAAATTTCTAGATACTAGGAAACATTCTAGGTATCTCATATATCATATCATCTTGAAACTCAAGGGGGGAACTTGAACCCTTATAAGAAATCATGTGTAATAAAAAAACCCTTGGAAACATCCTAATAATCTCATATAACATCATGTGTAAACACTAGTTCCTAGGTAAATACATAGGCATATCATATATCATATCATCTAGAAACTCATAGGGAATACCTTAAACTTTCAAGGGTATCATGTGTAATCAATAGAAATTGGGAAACATCCTATGCATCTCATATAGTATTAGGAATAATTTTCAAATCATATGAAACATCATAATTATCTCATATAGTCTATCATCTGAAAACTCATGAGAATATATTCACCATTTTAGGAAATCAGTTTTCATCACCATATCCTATGAAACATCTTAAGCAACTCATCTTTCATTAGGTTTAATCACCAAATACCTATAATCATCCTAGAAATATTATTTATCATTAGGGATAATTTCTAATTATTATGAAGAATCCTAAGAATATTATATAGTATCAAGAAATTTATTTCAGTACCCATTCACCACTAGAAATCAAAAATCATATCATCATTTCGGGGCCCAACCCTTAAACTCCAGGTTAGCCCAATATCTATCTCATTATCTGGTATCCTCAATCGGGAACATGTATATAATGAAAATTTGATCACCATGGACCATACCATGAGATTATCATCTCATCACATGGGTGATAATCACTAGATAACTAGCCACACATCTCAAACTATTCCTTAATATTCATCTATCTACTTAGACTAGCCCAACAAGATCATATTGGTATCATAATCTCATCATGCTAAACCCGTAGACATTCTCATATCACTTTAATGGGCATCCACCAATATACTCTAGACCCATACTGATATCTACTCACTAGAAAAGGTCTATATCTGACAACCATGCTGTTCTCAAAGCTCATAAGCTAAATCTGACCCAAGATTTTGGAGGATAGTCTAAATCATCATCAACATACCACAATAAAACCCAGTCCCAATAACCATGAACTTTTCCAATCCGTATTACAAAAAATGCCTTAAAAATATCAAATCAAGTCATCAAGTCATTCTCACAACCCTCACCTAGATCCCATATCGAATATATAGTGACCTTATTTTTTCTTACATAGACATTACATAATTTTAAAGATAAAAAACATAAAATCATTACACAACCAAGAACCAAAGTTTTAGTGTCTTGGAATAATTAGGACCATACATAACTTTTAAATAATAAAACATAAAAATTTATTTAATTCCTTCTTCTCTAGCTTCTTATTTTCCCTTGTGTTCTCCTTAGTACAAGTATTCACCTAAGGATATACATCAACATAAGGGGTGGGATAAAAGAACAATAAGAGGAATAATAAGAGACATGAAACATGGGTGATAATAATTATAATCATCATAATATAATATAAGGATCATAATTATAATCATGAGAGGAAACATTAGAAAAATACATGAAATGTGACAATGCATAAAAATGAAACATCATGTCCTAGTGGCCAAATACCACACATAATTTTGAACAAAGATAGAATAATGTTCACACATATTTTACTTTATATCATGATATTAATCACATTACCCAATGAATTGGAGTGATATATAATTTTGAGTGCACCTATAACATCATAACATTTACATGTAGTATATAATTCTGGGTGCACTCGTCATATCGTAACATTTACATTATCTTGCATGCCACATAGAACGTATATCAATATTGGAAATAAAGTAAACCATAGAAAGGAATGGATTTAAGTTCATAAATAATACATTCATAAACTTTGGATATCAAAAAAATGGGAATAAAATTCTTAGTTTCAATCTTGATTGAATAAGAAACAATCTCATGAGAAGTAAAAGATGTGTTTTTAGAAAGATGAAATCTTTTGAAAAAATATCTACATTAGTCATAAAAACTGATTGAAAAAATTTATATCCCATAAAATAAAATATATTGAAAAAAATGATATTTATAGAAAAATAAAGGAACATACCTACAAAAAATGTAATGAAGGAGAGAAAACCCAAAGAAAGAGAGTTGGGTTCAAGAATCCCCTTACCTTATGTCCGAATGATTTATTCACTTTAATATCCTAGGTAATCCAATTAAATTAATTTATTTACAAATAAAAAACCTTTTATACATTAATTTTATTCATCATAGTTTTATTAAGTTCATTTATAGTCTATTTTATGAGTTATCGAGTTCAATTTCATTATTCGGGAGTGTTCATTTTTTGGGTTTTCATGATCAGTTTGCTCGTATTTGAGTATGGAAGTTTATGTAAAATGGGAATAATTATCTAGACTTGAAATTATATGTTATTAATAAAAATAAATAAGTGTATTTGGTATTATATTTCATTTTTTTATATGGTGTGAGGATATATCATTAGATATATAGTTAATTAAAATTATTTAATTTATCTGGTGGAATTTACGACCATCATGAACCCATACCATTTTATTTAATATCATGCTTATATATTGGCTCTAGAAAATTATATAACTTATAATATGTATAATAAAATATTATTTAACTATAATTATGGTTTTATAAACATCCTTGAAGGTGGTATAAAAAAATAAAAATGCATCCTCCATGGTGGTAGTAATTTGACACACCATAGATGATATTTTCTTTTTTAGAATTAAAGGAAAATATAAGAGATTAGAAGACAAATTATTCCATTAACATAATAAAATTAAAGTATATAAAATATATCGGAGTTATCATTCCTCTTGGATAGGTGGAAGTGAGGAGAGGATAAGAAAATAAATAAAATTGAAAAGAAATTAAAAGAAAAAGAAAGAGGGTTTTACCACTTGAATTTCTCCTCCTTGAGAACCTCCTTAGGAAAAAGAGTTTGGTCTTTTGATGAGACCAAGAGCTCATAGATGTGGTGCAGGATCATGGGAATATTATTGGGGGATAACTTAGACAAATCTCAAAGCTTGTAAGGTGTGATAATAAGAGGTGGTTAGGGGTGGTATTTATAGGGGAGGAGAGGAGTGTTTTCACATTATTTTATTCATTATTTTATTATTTTGCCTCAAGACTATGAATATTTTGAGTATTATCAATAAATATATGAAAATAATTAATTATAGTTCTATATTTTTGGTTTATATCATCCTTAAATCATCCACGACTCAATAATTCATGTATTTAGATTTTATAGTAAATTACTGTATTTTACTATTCACCAAAAATTCAAGTATTTTAGAAAAATCCCCAAAAATAATCCTAAATATTTTTTTAATGTGTAGAATTAAAAAATTAACTCCATTTTATGAAAATAAGTTTCTATAAATGATAGAATTAATTTTTAATTAAAATCATCATTTACATGGAAAATACTGATTTTAAAATTATAACTGATTTTATAACACTTTGAAAAATTAAGAAATATATAATAAAATTATATTATAAAAATAATAAAACAAAATTATAATTTATGAATCTATTTTATAAAAATAAATTTTATTTTAAATAATTATATTAATTATAAAATTATAAATACACATTTATGTTGTATAAAAATACAAACTCTTAATCAATATTTTTTTTAAATATTTATTTACTTATACTATGATAGAATTATATCATATTTTCATTTATAAGATGCTTAAATTTTATTTATACTTTTATAGATGAGGTTAATATTCTATTTTCTAGTTTACTATTCCTAACAGTCACAATACTATTCCAAAGTTCATGTTACTATTCCATCGGGATAGGTTCTTTAATTTAAAGAAATACCTATTATTTCATTCATTATTCATTTAAAAAGTTTTTATTGTGTTCTATAAGTGATTTTATGTGATTTATACTATATAACATAATTATAATAAGGGAATTTCCATTGATAAAATTCTAGGTTTTTACATTCTTCCCCCATTGTGAAATTTCACCCTCAAAATTTCTTTTTACATACTATCGTGAAAACAAGTGAGGGTAATTATCCTTCATCGCTTCCTATAGTTCCCATGCTTCTTCTAACTTATGGTTCTGTCATAGTACTTTGACCAGATGAGTAGTGTTTTTGGGTAGAACTTTATCTCTATAGTCTAAGATCTTCACCGGATTATCCTCATGAGAGAGATCATTTTCCAACTATACCACATTCGGATTTAGTACATGTTAGGGATCTGGTTTGTACATACTCAAGAGAGATACATGGAATACATTGTGTACTAGAAACATAGTTTGTGGAAGTGTTAGTCGATAGGTCACAACTTTGACTTGATCAAGAATATCAAAGGGGCCAATGTATCTGGGACTCAACTTTCCTTTTTTCCAAATATAATGATCCTATTATGTGGAGATATGTGTAGGAATACCATGTCTACAACCTTAAACTCTAGGTCCCATCGATGATTGTATGCATAGATATTTTATCAACTTTTGGTTTCCATGATGTGCTGTTGAATGGTTTTCACCTTTCCCACCATTTCTTTTACCATTTATGGTCCTAACAACTTACATTCACTAAATTCATCCCATCATGCTGGTGTTCTATATCTTTTCCCATAAAGGGCTTCAAATCGATCCATTTGTATGTTTGCGTAAAAACTTTTGTTGTAAGAGAACTCAACTAGAGACATATGTTGGTCTATCCTCCTTTTAAGTCCATAAAATATTCCCTTAACATGTCTTCCAGTGTATGAATAGTTCATTTAGATTGGAAATCAACATTAGGATGAAAATCCATACTAAAGTTTAGATCAGTGTTTAGATAATGTTGGAGAATTTTCTAGATCTTAGAGGTGAAAATCAAATCTCAATCGGATACAATCAATAGTGGTACTCCATGAAACCTTACCACTTATCTGATGTATATCCATCCAAGTTAATCTAGTGAGAAGTACTCTCTAATTGAGCTAAAGTGAGATCTCTTTGTAAGATGATCTAAAACATCTTATATAGCATTGTTTCCTATGGATATCTTTGAATGTCTGGTGACAAAGTCTATGGTGATGTTTTCCCATTTCCATGTTGGTACGGGTAATGGCTGCATCAACCCCTTATAATTTTTTCTTTTATCCTTCACCTGTTGACATACCAGGAACTTTGATGTATAATTAACAATCTCATTCTTCATATTATCCCACCAATAGTTCTCTCAGATATCTTGATACGTATTTGTACTCCTTGGATTAATAGAGAAGGTTGAGCTATGTGAGTTTTTCAAAATCTACTTCTTTATCTCTAGATTGGATGGTACGCATAATAATGATCCAAATATTATAACCCCTTCCTCATCAATTTTAAACTTTTGGGATTTCCCATTTATCATAGCTTCCACCTTCTTCAGAATTTCTAAATCATTTCTTTTAGCATCCTTTATTTTCTCCATGAGGGATGGATGATAAAGAATTTGAGAAAGTATTTATGATGTTACTTCCTTAATTATTCCCATTTCTATACTTTGAAAATATAAGAATATTATATCCTTCTCAATTATCATCATAGATAATGTTGTAGGATCATTTATACTTAGAGAACCCGCGGTAGCGGGTTGAGAAGTCATAATACTTGATGAGATCTCACCATCTTTATTGGATCACATTAAGCTCCTTCCTATGTGAATATATATATTTTATTCTCTTATGATCATTATATATTTCACACTTCTCCCCATAAAGATAATGCCCCTAGATTTTCAATGCAAATATCATAGCTTCCAACTCCATTTCATGCTTAGGATAGTTTTTCTCATGAATTTTAAACCTAATTGAGGCTTAGGATATCAATTTATTAATTTTCAATAGTACACAACCTAATCTATTATTTGAAGCATCATTGTATACTAAAAAGATTTCCCACTTGTTGGAAGTGTGAGTACTGGAGCAGTGATAAGCCTCTTTTTTTAACTTTATGAAACAGTCTTCACATTCACTGGTCCAAAGATACTTTTATCCCTTTCGAGTTAGCTGGTTAGTGGGTTTGAAAATAATGAGAAGTTCTTAAAAAATCACTTGTAATACAGAGATTTACCAAGGAAACTACAGATCTCTGTTAAAGATTTTGTCCTTGGCTACTCTTTGATTTAATTTCTCTTAGAAGGGTCCATAAATATTCCTTTGATCATGATAACATGCCCCAAGAATGATACTTCCTCCATCCAAAACTCACATTTACTATAATTTTCATAAAGTGTCACCCTTTTCAATGTCTTTAGAACAATATTCAAATACTCCTAATGTTTATCCTTTCTCTTAGATTATATCAGATTATCATTGATAATGACTACCATAGAATTTTCAAGTTAATCTCCAAAGAGTCTATTCATTAAGTCCATGAATATTGCTAGAGAATTAGTGAGTACAAAAGGCATCACTATGAAGTCAAAGTGTCCATAACTTGTTAAAAAGGTATTCTTGGGAATATATTCCTTAATTACCTGTAATTGGTGATTTCCCAACTGAAGGTCCACCTTAGAGAAATACTTGGACCCTCATAGTAGACCAGACAAGTAATATATCCATGGAAGGGGATAATTTTTCTTTATCGTGATTTTGTTGAGCTTCTAATAATCAATGCAAAGTTGAATTGATCTATCCTTCTTCTCGAGGAAGAGGACTAGTGCACCCCATGGCGAGGCACTTAGGAATATAAGACCCTTGTACATATTCTCTTGTAATAACTTCTTCAGTTCCTCCAACTCAAGGGTGGCCATTATATATGGTGTCTTTTATATAGGCATAGATCCAAGAATAAGTTCAATTGAGAACTAAACCTCTCTGTTAGGAGGAATATTGGATAATTCTTCAGGGAATACATCAGTGTAGTCCCTCACAATGGGCATGTATTCAATCATGATTATCTCCTTTATCTCAATATTTTGATCTAGACGTGCTTTCTAATAAGGAATTAATATCCATACTTGAAATGATGGATTCAAAGAAGATTCATCCTCCTCCTTACACTTGTATAGAATTGGAGGATTCTTTGGGGTGTGAAGAGTGATCTCCATTTCCTAATAGTTGATGTTCAATTTTTATAAATATAGACAATCCATGCCCAAAATATCATCAAACTTCACCAAAAAAAGTAAGACAATATTTTCTAGGAGGTTCAGTCCATACAAATTAACTGGGGAGGAGTTATATAATTTGGATGCAATAATTTTCCCATTTTATGTTCTCAAATATAACTAAACATCCATATTTTTTGGTGGTGTTTGAATTGTTTTGTTAAACTTTCAAGATATGAAAGAATTAAAAGAACTATAATCAAATAGTACATTCTCTATTATTGATTTAATAACTAGTGTACCTGCCACCACATCATTTTCATGATCCACCTTAGTAGTAGTGATGAAATATGACTTATCTTTCCCCTTTATCTTTTGTGGCTGTTGATGCTAATTACCCTTGAGGACTCAGGGTTTAGTGTACTGGCTTTCATAGTGCCCTTTCTCTCTACAAGTGAAGCATTGAACCATGTATGGTGCTCTCCTTTCCTTCACCACATTTTCCTGCTTCATCATGTATCTTAAACATTAATGGTATTGGTGTCCTTCTCTACCACACTTATATCATTTACCCACCCTTTGAGGAAATTACCAGGCTGCTTCTTACAACATTTTTGACATGTGGGTGGTTAAGTTTTCTTTCCACCTTTTCATTATATCCTCCTGATGAAAACTCCATCATTCATTTCTTATCACCAGATCCCTGGGACCATTCACTAAATTCCATCTCCACTTTGATAGCACATCGAACAACTTCTTCACAACTCCCAAAGTCTCAAATTACTAGAGACTTTTGATGATGTGGTTTAAAGGCGCTAAAAAATATATCTATTTTTCTATCATTGTTGATAATAAAACTCAAAGCGTACCTTGAAAGACATGTAAATTTTTCTTCATAGGAAATGATAGATTCTCCTTAATTTTGATTCATATCTATGAATTCCCTCTCTATCTTTGTATGAATTGTTCTAGGGAAATAGTAAGAAACATTATCTAAAAGTATTCCCACTCCATATCTTCAACTTCATCCTTCAACTTGGTATTCTTTATCAATTCCCACCATTGGTCGACCTCTCTATATAAATGATAAATGACTAGAGTCAAATTCTCCTTCTTAGAATAGTGAAGAACAAAAAATATCTTCTCCATTGAGTTGAACATCTATTCTACAATGAGTGGATCATAATATCCACTAAATGTCGGTGGGAATTACCACATAAAATACTTGATAGCTAGTTTATCCATCTTATGTGAAGGAGGACATTCCAAATTATTCTAGTTATTGTTTATAGCCTAAGAAATATAGGTAAGAATCACCATGAAATTTCAAACTCCACCGCCCAAGGCATTGGGGATGTCATTCAAAAAATCAATGTATTTTCTCTCACATTGGTTGTTGGTTGGTTTCTACTGGTTCCCACTATTTTCTAAAATAGAAAAGTTAGAACAAAAAATTATTCAACATGTCAAGAATAAATAATTTATTCCTTTGTGTAATTAAGTATAAAGGAATATCTTTTAGGATACCTATGTTTATCATTTTCTAAAACAAATCTTATTAGGTTCTTAGATATACTTAGTCTCATAATAAGGGTTTTCCCTATGGTTCTCTAATCCTAATTCCCAAATTAACTAAACCATGTTCTGATACCAACTATAGAGACCCTTCTTTTATTTATATAGTTATTACATCATTTTAATGATAAACAACATTAAAGTGTTTCACAACAAGGATCAAAAGGTATAGTGTCTTTGGAAAATTTGGACCATACATAATTTTTACATAATAAAACATAAACATTTATTTAATTCCATCTTCTCTAGTTTCTTATTTTCCCTCGTGTTCTCCTTAGCATAAGTATTCACATGAGGATATACATCAAAATAATGCGTGACATAAAATCCTAGTAATAGGATGAATAAGATACATGAAACATGTGTGATCATAATAATAATCATCATTATATAATAAAAATATCATAATCATAATAATGAGAGGAAACATTTGATAATGGCATAGAATGTGGAAATTCATAAAACAAAAAAAATCATGTCTTAGTGGTCAAATACTGCACATAATTTTGAAAAAATATAGCATCATGTTCATGCATATTTCACTTTATCTCATGATAGTCATCACATTACACAATGCATTAGAGCGCTCTATAATTCCGGGCGCACCTATCACATTATAAAATTTACATTAACATGCATAAAACATAGAACACATATCAATATTATAAATAAAGTAAACCATGGAAAGTGATGGATTTTATTTCATAAATAATATATTCATAAAATTTGGGGCTCCTAAAAAGTGGAATACGATGCTTGGTATCAATATTTATTGAAGAAGAAACAATATCATGAGAAGTAAAAGATGTGTTATTTTAGAAAGAAGAGTTATTTTGGAAAAATATTTACATTAGTCATAAAAAAATATTAGAAACATTTATATCCTAGAAAATAAAAGGAAAATAAAAAAAAAAATCATATTTATAGAAAAATAAAGTAACATCCATACTGAAAATGGAATGGAAGAGGGAAAACCGAAAGAAAGAGAGTTGGGTTTGAGAATCCCCTTACCTTATGTATGAATGATAACTTAACTTTAATATGACGAATAATTAAATAAAATTAGTTAATTTAAAAATATATAACCTTTTACATATGAATTTTATTCATTATAGTTTTATTATGATCATTTATGTGATTTTTTATGTGTTAAACTATTTAAATTCATCATTCGAGAGTGTTTGTTTTCTTGGTTTTCATGATTGGTTCTCTTGTATATAAGTATGGAAGTTTTTTTTAAAATGGGAATGATTCTGTAGAATTGAAATTATAATCTATTAATGAACATAAATAAGTGTATTTGGTATTATATTTCATTTGGTTATGTGGTATATGGATGAATCAATAGATAAATAGTTAATGAAAATGATTTAATTTATTTGGAGGATTTTACAACCATCACAAACTTATGTCATTTTATTTAATATAATGTTTATATATTGGTTAAAAAAACAATATAAATTATAACATGTATAATATAATCTTATATATCCATAATTACGGTTTTATAACTATTCTTGAAGGTGGTAGTGAAAAATAAAAATGCATCCTCCACGGTGGTGGTAAATCAACACACCACAGATGTTATTTTCATTTTTAGAATAAAAGGAAAAGGGAAGAGATTAAAAGATGAATTATTACCTTAAAATAATAAAATTAAATTATATAAAATATAATATAGTTATCATTCATATTTTATATGTTTAGGTGAGGATAGGATAATGAAATAAATTAAATTGAAAAGAATTTAAAAGAAAAAGAAAGAGGGTTTTACCTCTTGAATTTCTCCTCCTTGAGAACCTTCTTAGGGAAAAGGGTTTGGTATTTTGATGAGACCAAGAGATCCTGGAAATAGGGAGGGTATTTTGGAGATTATTGGGTGGAACTTGAATAATTCACAAAGTTTGGAAGGTTTGAGGAGAATGGGTGGTGGGGGGGTGGTATTTATAAAGTAAGAGAGGTGTAACACCCTAATATTTTTATGAGGTAAATTATTTATTTATTTATTTATGTTTTTTTAAATTATTTGATGTATATTTATATATGCTACACCAACATAAACTTTCACTACATAAAACACCAGATTATCTTTTGGTATACACAATACTATGCTTGGCTTGTGTTACACACAATTTTATGTTCTTTTGATAGAATTCATTTCACGCAAGACCGAGTTTAAGTGAACAACCAAATATTATTATGTTACATTATAACCTTGCTATTATAATGGAAAATATGAATAGTTTTAACTAATTTTTGAAAATAAACTTTACACATTTGTGTATATAAAACTAATTCTTTGGTGAGAAATTATTTATAAATAAAAATAAAACCCTTTCTAAATAAAAGGGAATGTTTTTCTAAAAAACTATTTAAATGCAGATAAGTGAGTTTATAAAATAATAAAAGAAATATTTATGGATTTTATTAATGAAATATATATTTAATATATTAAATATAATCTTTAAAATTCATCTTATATTTTTTCTAAACATAATATAAGACCAAATTCAATTTTTCAAATAAAAGAAGTATTTTTTTAAAAAATGCTGTTTCGCCACCTTTTGATGGCGCACCCATTTTTGAATCATGTTTTAAAAAAAATTTATATTAAATTTTAAAAAATAACCTTCTTATTTGTAAAAAATTTACTTTGGTTGATTTTTTGGTATTTTTATGATAAGTTTCATGTTTTGATGAGAAGAAAAAATATACTAAATTTTAATTAAAAATAACTTTTTCTATCGAAATAATTTATATGGTTAAGTTATATTATTTAATTATTTTAAAATATAAATAGATTATATTTTTATCATTTAATTTAATTTAGGTCATTGACATTAGTTTTACATTCTATTTTGATATAAAAATATTTCGATTTTTTATAATATTTTAGCTTTTAAAACCCATTTTCTCATTCCCACCACATGATTAATTTTAAATTAATTACTAGATTTTATTTGTTTATAATTTTGAAAAATGGATTCCATATTTCGAATCAGTGGGTCCAAATTATGTGAACATTTTTATTTTATTTTTGGGCATTATGAATAGTAACTTCAGTAATTTTTATTAATATGTTAAAAAAGTAAATCAGGTAATTAAGGGTAAATATGATATTAAAAAATTACCCTAACACTTGTGTTAATATAATTGGATGAGTTATTTTCAACCTAAAACATCCTTGGGTGCAACTGGTATCCTTTTCAAGCCTCTTGGGTGAGATTAGGATATTTAATATATTTTATTTGAAGAAAAGTTAAATATGTATTATTCAAATTTTAATAACTTTATCATTTCTAAAATAAGGTTATATGGAAGATAAATTTGAATATAAATACTCATTTGAAAGATAAAATATTTTTATTTATCATGGTTATTTATTTTTAATTTTTAAGAAATAAATAATTTCTCTAAAGGCTTATACATTGATGATTCATAAATTATTTAATTGATGAAAAATCAATAAAATAATTTTATTAAAATGATAATAACCATTAAAATACAAAAACACTTGACCAAATATTATTGGTTAAGTATATATAGACCATAACCATACAAGGGTTGAGTTACATACTATTTAGAGCAATATAAAAATGATTATGACACTTATAATATTTTATTTAAAGTGATGTTAAAGTTGTCACATTCAAGTTCTATTAAATAAAAAAAATTAATATAAGATTTTATAGGAGATATATTTTAAAATAAGTATTATTATGAAATATAGAAAAATTATATTCATTATTTTTATTTTTAATTTTCACCCAACTAATACATATATTAAATAATTTTAATAAACTGATGTAGTATTTATTTTATTAATGAAAATATCAAATTAATGTTATTAAGAATATAAAAAAAAAATAAAATTTAAGATAATTAATATATCCAAATAATTTTATATATTACATTTACCCCTTAAGGTTATAATAATATATTTACTTCAAGGATACCATCTTATATTGATTTTTTTTAAAATAAATAGATTGAATAGTGTTAAAATTGACACTATTGATAGTTTATCAAAATAATGTATTCTTAAATTATTAAAAAATCATAAAACATTTCTAAAAATATATAATAATTATTATATGTTGTAAAATATTCTAAATTATTTATTTATGGTCTAATTGACATCAAATAAGTAAATAGTGCACCCTTTTAATATTGAAATATTTTCTACCATAGTTAAACATTAAATAGAATAACTAACTGATAATTAAATGGATAAGGTTTAAAATGATAAAAAAACTTGTCTAAAATTTATTTATTGATGAGATTAATACCTTAACTCATCCAATATTTAAAAATATGATATTTAGTAGGTTTTTGAATGGGTTTTTATTTTATTATAAATTAATTTTTTTGGAGATTCAAAATGTGCCCCCACCTCAATTATAAAAGGGCACATCCTCACTCAAAACTTCAAATTAATTGGAGATTTGAATATCAACCATAACATACCCATTTCCCTTATTAATTTCCTTATTAACGTTATAGAGTTTTTTTCTTCTCAAAATACCAACTCTAGTGCCTTTAAGAGAAGATCTTGTGTGAGCTCGTCGAAGAAGAGGTAATCTCCTCTACCGATTCTTTTAAACTAATTTCTTCTTATAATTCATCTTTATGAGTTGTATTCATTCTAAAGTAAAAAATATAGTAAAAAATATATTATTATATGCCATTATGATTATTTAAAAACCACATTGTATCTTCTATCTGTCCAATGAAAAATGAAATCACCACACGTGCATACCTATGACTTACTGTCTCAATGCCCTAGTGTAATATGTTTTACACCACCACCTTAAGTAGATGGGTATAATAATGGAAATAATTACTATATATGATTATTATAACAATATTTTTATTCTAAAACATTATATATATATATACAAACCATCCACTTCCATACCATTCCATAATTAAGGGAATGATATCATGGTTCGTGTGTATGTACGACCTACCATCTCTAAGATGCGATGTGATTCATTATACATGATATTCAATGAATAATGAGTATATAAATGTTTAAAATGAAAAAATATGAAATATATTATATTAAAATAATTCTATAAATGATATAACTATAATCTAAGAATAGGAACAAGAACTTGTCCGATAAAACGTGTGTAAGAAAATAAAGCAGTTAATAGTTGAAGGAATATTAATAATGTTATTAAAAAATAGGTAGTAATATGATCACTTATGATATCATAAAAAATGAATATGATTCTTGAATAATTTAATGAAATTATTTAAACCCTTATACATGATTTTCAGACACATACGAAAGAACTTAGACCTAAGGTAAGGGATTATTTTGCCTCAAATTTATTTCTGTGGGACATATGCCTTATACGCCACTTGTTTATTTTTTGTGGTGTTTATGTGACCCATAAATGTTCTTATGATTCGTATTCTGAAGGTTATGA
Source organism: Viscum album (assembly GCA_963277665.1). Taxonomy (NCBI): domain Eukaryota; kingdom Viridiplantae; phylum Streptophyta; class Magnoliopsida; order Santalales; family Viscaceae; genus Viscum; species Viscum album. The sequence goes on from OY728147.1 coordinate 231,884,361, forward strand.
TATTTATACATGCATATAATTTTCTTTATTTTATGAGTCATATTATTCGACTGATTATAATGTGGTAAGAGATAATTTTGTAATCTTATTATTATCTGAGATTGTTTATACGTAAGTATATACTGAAGTATATTTATCATCCATGTCCACATTTCCTAAATATATATTAAAAAATATTATTTTTATCATACTAAAATTGTTTAAAGTCAATTTTAAACAATTGGTCAATTTATATTAAATGGTATGATTTTTTTTATTTTCGATACGAGGTACTTTTTGACTTTCCAAAAAAAGTATGAGTATACTGTTTTATTTTAACTTATACAACATGATTTTTTTACATTTTCAAAATGAATTATTTATATTAATCTTCATTTACAAGATTTCAAGTTTATTTTCAAATAAATTATTCTCTTTTAAAATTGCATGGAATTTTGAAAAAAGGTTTTTTTAAGAAGAAATGATATTTTCCTAAAGAATTAATTTCAAGTGTTCTATCAAAATTATTTTCCATCTAAGAAAGAATTATTTAATAGGGTTATTTTTGAAGTATACCATCCCTATTTTTCCTATTATTTCATTATGTTTATGATGGAATGCTATTTATGAAATCTATTTTTTACATGGATTATGTTATGATGGAATGATGCTTAAGAAACCCATTTTATTCTTTAGGTTATGGTATGATGATTGATTTATGTTCTTGTGGAACATGTAAGAGTGATTTCATTATGAGATGCGTGTGACCTATATCTAACTCTAATTCATTGGGTAAATATTTATATCTCATGTGATTGATAGTACTGGAATGAGAAATGATCTTGGTTTAGTAATATAGGGATCTAATGAGAAACAATATCAGTTCAGTAATAGATGGCTAGAATGATAAGTAAACCTAGATCAGTAATACATGGCTAGAATGAGGAGTGAACTCCGTTTAGTAAAGGAATTTCCACTATGATGCTCCTGGTAATTATCCTTAGCTAATTTAATAATTATTTTCTATGCTCATGTGTTTTACACAATTCTATTTTTTATGCCAATGATATTTTCTCATGGATCATGTTCCTTTGTAACTTATGCCTTATGAATTTACAAGATTTATTTCATGAGTCAAGATTTTGATATATGCTATACATGGTATGATTTTTAAAAGTTGTTTTCTTTTTTTTTCATTCTTATGTTCATGTTTTATTTGATATTTTTATTGTTCAACCTTATTGATCATCTAAGCTCACCCTTTTCATATGTTTTCTTTTCCCCAGGATATAAATAATGGTTTTTTTTAGAAAAACCAAAGGGGAAGATCTTTATGGGAGATATTGAATATATTTAACCAAATTTAAAGAATACGTTCCAAGTTTACAAAGGCACTAAACTAATATGGTCTCTAGGAATCTATTTGTGCAATGTATTAAGTATTATGAAAAAGTAATGTAATGTACATGTAAATCAATATTGGGTCATTAAAGTTATGTTTTAGTCAAAATTTGGAAACTAGGACGCGGAAAATTTAGTGATATCCCTAGAGATACTTCCAAGTATATGTATAGAGATGTCCCTATGGATAAATCTAAGTATATGTTAGAATCACAGAATTTTGGTAATGATCATGGATAAACTCAGATTAAACCTAATATGTTATAGATTTAAAGTACATTCCATTGATTATGCAGTTTTTCCAGTATGATTATTTCCAATCACACTTTTCTTTTTTGGGTTTTTGAAAATGACTGGAAACAAGAGGATTCATGTTAATGAAGATTATAATGGACAATGGAATGGTATTCCTCCTGAGAAACTAAATAAACTGGGAGTTGGAAGGAAAAAAATTGTTATTATGACTAATCAGTAATCTCATAATATGATTAATAATATCTAATTTGGTGAGTTTCCTAACCCACCTAATAATAGAAATATGGAGTTTCATGGTGACCATAGAGGAAAGAAGGTTCAATTTTACTCATGTTAATACTATGGGAAGAGGCATCAAAGTGAATGTTTCAAAGGAACTGGAATATTCTTTGGGTGTGAAAAAGAAGGAAACAAAGAAAGTAATTTCAAAGGAAAAGGTTTAGTAAACACAATGGACAAATAAAATGGTACTACTAAGGAATAAATGATAGTTAAATGTTTTAAATATGGAATGTATGGAAATTATGAAAATCGATTCCCCTGGGGAAAGATAATGAAGAGAATCAGTAATGAAATATGAGTAATTGTTATATTTTTGATGATTAAGAGACTAAGAATGAAATGTGAGATGAAAGAAGTGTTAAGGAATAAAAGGATGAATATTTTTTTAATGTTTTTAGAAGATATTGGACATGTCTACGTATTATAATTCCAGAATAATGTTGTGGAATCTCATTTATGGTATTATGGAATAATGAAACATCTATGTATTCGTACATTCTAGTTTTTCCATATGAATTTAAGATCATATATTGAATGGTATTCATAACCATGAAAAGTGATTGAGGTAATAAGTTTATATTTTTAGAAAATAAATGATTAAGGAAACAATAACCCTCGATATGAGCCTGATGAAGAGATAATGATATTTTGATAATGACAGGTTGGTTATGAATAATTGTATGGTAATGATTTCCTTAGAACTAATTAAGGATTTGTTAGAAAGTGGTCATGAATGAATTCTACAACTTTTTGGTCTTAAGAATGAGGAAACATGCATATTTTCAATAAGGATGTGTGGTAAATCAGGTTATTACCATATTTCAAGAGAATATATTATTAAGGTATTCACATGATTGGAACATGATAACCAAGAACTGCCTTATGAGATATGGGATATAAATGTTAAGCCTATTTAGTTTACCTTTTTCTAAAGATTATGATCTTCAATTTTCAGAAGGATTGCAAGGTTATCAATTTATGTAAAGTTTAAGTTAAACTTTAGATAATGTTTTTTAGAATAAATTATTATCTCACCATAGGTGGACTTATGCATATTTGATAATTTGTGATAAGATTTTTTAGATAGATGAAATGACCTATCATTCTATTTATGGATCGCATGATCATTTAATGATTCAATAATGATAAATTCAACTTCATATCTTAGAATAAGATATGAAGTGGAAATTGGTCAAGGCCCAAGGAAATGATGATATTATAGTTAATCAAGTAAGTATTTCTTCTCATTCTTCAACTCAAGGGAAAGGATCTTAAAACTAAAAATCTTATCCTAGTACCTTTGTTTATGATGAATCAAATGGATCCTTAAATCATTACAGATTTATGGTTTTTTGATTGTTAACTTTATCCTAACCTTGTTCTCTATCACTCTTCATTATAACTTGATAGTTATATTTTTATTCTATATCCATGTTTTTACTTTCCACCTACATTTTTCTATGTGGAAACCCAGTAATGAGTAACTTTGGGTAACTATTATGTTTCACACATTCCGTTTTAAAAGGAAGTTTATTATTCATTTTTATGATATGTCTTTTTATGAAATAACCTTTCAAGTATTAACCCTTTTATAATCGAGATGAATTTTGAGGGTAAAGTTCATTTTAATGTGGGTAGAATGTAACTCCCTTATATTTTTATGAGATAAATTATTTATTTATTTATATATTTTTTTTAAATTCTTTGATGTCTGGTGTTGCACGATACACCAAGATAATCTTGTGATACACACAACACCATCTTAGCTTGTTATATACACAATACTATTCTTGGCTTGTGTTATATAGAATTTCATGTTCTTTTGATAGAATTCATTTCATATAAGTCCGAGTTTAAGTGAACAACTAAATATTATTACTTTACCTTATAAACTTACCATTATAATGGAAGATATGAATAATATTAACTGAATTATGAAAATATACTTTACATATGTATATATATAATTAATTCTTCAGTGATCAATTAATTTTAAATAAAAACAATTCCCTTTTTAAATAGAAGAAAATGTGTTTCTAAAAAACTATTTAAATGAAAATAAGTGAGTTTATAAAATAATAAAATCACTCTTGATGGATTTTATTAGTAATATATATATTTAATATATTAAATCCAATGTTTTAAATTCATATTATATGTTTTCTAAACATGATATTAGAATAAATTCAAAATTTTAGATAAAAGAATTATTTTTCCAAAAAATACAGTTTTGCCGACTTTTGATGGCACACCCATTTTTAAATAAAATTTATAACAAAATTTTATATTCTATTCGAAAAAATAACCTTATTATTTGGAAAAAGGATATAAAAATTTACTTTTGATGATTTTTTTTATTTTTTCTGAAAAGTTTGGTAAAGACTCGGATTTTCCATGTAATCTTTTTATATTATATTAAATTATTACGAATATGAAAAAATCGACGGTGCATAATTCCAAGGCCTAGTGTGCCCGGAATGATTTTTAAAAATTTTTTAAGGTAATTTCAGTAAAAGAAGAAGCAAAATTTTCTAACTTTTGAATCGGTGCTCGGAATAAAAATTTGAGGGTAGCGTTGAATCCGCAGCGCCGTGATTCGCTTAAGGGAGGCTTCACTTCGACCACAATAGGACCAAAGAAAAAGTTAGATTTTGGGACGTTTAAAAGAATAATAAAAATAACTTAGTTAATTTTTATTTTTCTTTCTTTTCCTAAAACAGACTAGCGTCAATGTGGGACCAATGACCTGTTAAGACAATAAATAGCTTAACCTTTCAATCCTAAGTAACAACTCCGTTGGGGAATTATGAAGGTTCCTAATTAACTATCCCCCATTAATTCCCAACGTCATTACTTACCCTCCCCCTCTCCTATTTATATGGTGCTTTTGGAGAGGCGTCAACACTACTTCACCAAGTAACAAAGCGTTGAAAAAGTGTTGAGATGCCTAACCCTTAGAGGATGGAGCCAATTTCGGTGAGCAGTGACGAGCGGCACCGAAACCCCGAACTAAAGATCCACAATCAAGCGACGTCGTTGGAGGCTAGTTGTAGAGATGATGAAAATCAACCCACTTACTCAATCATGTGTGTTCTCCATCATTATTAAGGATGGGGTTTGATTTTTATTTAATTCAAGAGTTTTTCTTGAACCCTTTAATCCTCCCTCACGATTACAAGCTATGGCAGAGGGCGCGAGCCGAACGAACCTGGACCAAACCCTCTACTATCTTTCTACCCTTATACCTTCGTGAAAGACCATCAGTGTGGCGGTACCAAACAACTACGATGGAGGTGGCACATTGTTATACATCGCAAGAGGAGGTCATGACACTAGGCTATGGCAGTCAGCAGGGCGGCCAACACCGACCGACCGTAGAGAAGGTGTGGCACACCGTCACGCACAACCAGTGAGCAAGGGGACGCGGCTCATCAGCCGCGATAGTTGGAGGAGGCGGCCGACACCTCAGCTAACCGCGGAATAAGAGGGTGGAATGACTGGTGTGCTGTTGGTTGGCAAGAGGCTGCGACCGAAGCTGTAGAGGAGGAACCACCCACGCGGGTTCTACGGTGATCGGGTTGTGCCCACGTGGTGCCGCCGTTTCACAAGCCGAATGGCCTCCGGGATGTGCAGAATACTAGGGGAATCACCCCCCATTTTCCATCTTGTGTAGAGAGCGGGCCATGCCCCCTGTGGGCCACACCTCACGCGGCCGGGCTGCCTGCCCAACGGGTCGCGCACCCACGGGTCGCGCGCCCTTATAGGGCGGGCACCCCCTTGCGGGTCGGGCGACCCCCTTTTTTGGGCTGGGCCTCACCCCCTTGCGGGCTGGGATGAGAATCGGCCTAGCGGGATGAGCCCTTAGTGACCCATTTTAGCTGGGTCGGACCTGGATCGGGATGGGCGGCCCAGATCGAGTCAGTCCGACCGGGTCGGACCCGACCCAGAAACACTTAAAGGGCCATATCTTGAGAACCAAACGTTCATTTAAAAAACCATTTTTGGAGTTGGGATCATTGGATAGAGACTTTCCTTTTGGTATACTCTACTTTAGTTTTGGATACAGCTGTAGTATGACAGGGTTGGATCAAACCCAAATCCAACAGTGTCCTCAGAACTAAAACGCTTATAACTCACAGACTGGGCATCCGATTGACGCACTATTTTCCGCATTGGAACCCTTACAACATGGAGGTCCTTTGGTTTACTCTTTTTTGGATCTTAGTGGTGGTATAGGTATTACTGATATCTTAAGGGATAGATTCTACGTAGCTCGAGTGCACCGAGTGCAAGGAATCCTGTGGCTGGCTGTAACGTGAATAAAGAACATCAATCCTATGTGGGTCAGCATCTATCAGATCCTATGTGGGTTAGTGTTCAATGATCCTGTGTGGGTCAATGCATATCGATCCTGTGTGGGTCAACATCTTTCAGATCCTGTGCGGGTTAGTGCTCGATGATCCTATGTGGGTCAGCGCATACCGATCCTTTGTGGGTCAGATCTTGTGTGGGCCAGTGAGGGTTTTTAGCTATCCATCCTATTTGGGTCAGTAGTAGTGCCTCTTAACAGAATAAGATGCTCTAGATTAAGACTAATCATATGTACTTATATACTTAAGTTATACCTGGTGTGAGTTGAGTCTTTATCTTCATGGTGTTATCTTTGAGGTGTTACCTATGTGGTACTTCTACCTTCATGGTGCTGTCTTTGTGGTGTTACCTGTGTGGTACTTCTACCTTCGTGGTCTTGTCTTCATGGTGTTACCTGTGTGGTAATTCTACCTTCGTGGTTTTATCTTCATGGTGTTACCTATATGGTACTTCTACCTTTGTGGTATTGTCTTCGAGGTGTTACTGGTGTGGTACTTATACCTTCGTGGTCTTGTCTTCGTGGTGTTACCTATCTGGTACTTCTACCTGCGTGGTGTTATCTTCGCGGTGTTACCCATGTGGTACTTCTACCTTCGTGGTGTTGTCTTGGTGGTTTTACCTGTGTGGTATTCTACATTCATGGTGTTACCTGTGTGGTACTTCTACCTTCGTGGTATTGTCTACGTGGTGTTACCTGTGCGGTACTTCTACCTTCGTGTTGTTATCTTCGTGGTGTTACCTGTGTGGTACTTTTATCTTCATGGTGTTACCTGTGTGGTACTTCTACCTTAGTTGTGTTACCTTTGTGGTATTTTTCCCTCATGTATGAGATGATTATATCTTGATAACTTAGGTATATGTACAGGCACGTTCCTAAGTAGAGTTGATGTCTATCACCTTGTGCTTTGAGTTGTGGTCATGCATTGTGGTATTTCCTTTGTGGAACTCTGGTTGACCTTTAGGGGTCTCGGGGTCCTTACTGAGTATCGTTATACTCACCCCTGCATGGGCTACGACCGCACCTTGTTGTGTCTTGTGCAGACAACATACAACATTAATTGAGGCTGGGGGAGCCAGGACTGGACGAAACTCAGAGGTGGACCATTTGGAGTGACGTGATGTTGGGACTACTGATCGTGAACTGTACCTAACTTTCATGTAGGATCCTCGATGGATGATCCAGAAGCTGTTTTCCAATTTTCAATTATATTTGTACTTTTCAGTTGTACTTTTACTTTCCAGTTGGGCTTGTATTCTGACCCCTTTACTTTCAGCACACTTTTACTATAATAGTTTACTTCATGGTTGCTTATTGTTTTTTTCTTGAACTGTGTGTCTATACAAGTTAAAAAATAAATGCCTTCCTGTATTAGGGATATGCCTTTCTAGTGCTAGTCTCTCACCCCTGGCCTATGGAAGACGGGCTTGGGGTAGTCATGGCACGTGCCCTGAGGGAAGGGTTCTAAAAAAGTTGTATTAGAGGAGTCAGTTCTACCAAAGAACTAGGACTTTGATCCATTCTATTTGGAAATAGTGTTAAGTGTTATGAGTGTGGTTTTCAGTTTGGGGGATCCAATGTTGGTGTGGTGGCTGACGTATTCATACACCTGGACCCATAGTTCTGATTTCCAACTCAGTGCACAAAAAACAGTAATTGCGTGTGTTTTTGAAAAGATTTTCTTATGATTTCTTTGAGTCAGCTCACTAGGTATAACATAATGACCATGGAACACCTATTCCTTATCAGGATTCCGCCTCATAGATATAAAACTAGGATTCCCAAAAGAGTACATGATGACGGCCCACCGAGTGATGAGGCCTCGATGCAGGGTTCTCTTACGGCGTTTGCACCTTCGGGTGGTGTACCAGCTATGTCGCTGCCTGTTGGTCAACAGTTACAACCGGCGGTACCGGTAGAGGAAACATATAGGACTAGTTCCTTACACGTGTTTCAAAATCAGATACCCATGATGTTCTGAGGCGATCCCGACTCATAGGCAGCTAAGGACTGGCTTGAGGAGGTGGCCGAGTTTCCATCCAGTCAGGGAACCATTCGATTCAATGGCGGTCCTGGAAGAGAGCCTTATACGTGGCTCAACAGGATGATGATTGGGTTTGGATTACCCTGATCTTGAGATGAGATGAATTTTCAATGGAAAAGCTTGAGAACCTTCCTCAGAGTAGGTGGTCTCTTGCAATAAAAAGCTAAGGGGTGAGTTTTCCCTAGAGCTTATACAACTTCAGCTGGACGACATGTCAGTAGCTGAGTATTCATTTAGACGTACCGACCATCCCAGGTACTTAATAAATACAGTATAATCAGTGCTTTAGGGCTCAGACCTCTGAGCGAGGTGTGTTTAGGGACATCCGATCCATCACTATTCCCCTAAGCATTCCTACTTATGTTAGGGTTCTAGAGAGAACCTTTGTGGTTGAATGTTCTTTGGATGAGAGGATACAAATAGTGAATGTTAGTAGTGGGAAAGTTGGAGACTGATGCCAGTCTCAAAGACTTGGGCATGTAAAAAGTTTCTAGAAAAGGAAGTGATAAAGGAAGGGAGTAGCTGCATGCGGTCAAGGGGCGTGACCCAAGGGATCTAGGAATGATTAGAGGTATGGTCTATGTCTACTACTAGATACTGTATTAATAGACATAGTAACTAATCATTCCTTCTTTCCATGAATCTTGTTCAATACCTATAGTTTCCGGTTAAACCATTGACTTGACCCTTACATCTAGAGATACTTTTGGGAGGAGACTCAATAATCACACTTATGCTGACGATGTGATCTGACCCTTGAGGCAAGAGTTTCAGTTGGAACCTCTTGGTGGAAGCATCGAGGCCTTACGACGTTAGTTTGGGTATGGACTAGACATCCACAGTTCATAATCATATTGACTATATTAGGAAAAAAGGTTGTGTTTTATCTACAATGTTGGAATGGGGTTTTCCTTGGTTGGAGAAAAAGGAAACACAAGCAACACATGATAAACTCATGCAAAGAAGGGTTCAACCAATCACTCTTGAGTCAGCCAACCTTACCTTCATGGTAGCAGGAGTTTTGAGTTTTCAATTCCGTATAGGAGTTGAAGAGTGTGAGGAAATATTTTCAAAATATGTTTCCAGGATTACCTCCCTGTTGGGAGAGAGACTTATGATTTGGCTGGGTTCTACCAGATATTTGTACTTGACTTCTCTAGGATAGCGGCATCCTTGTCAGCTTTGACGAAGAAGGAGGAGCCTTTCTTATGGATGGAGAAGTGTCATCCAAGCTTTCAGAAGGTGAGATAGAGACTGATGGGAATAAATATGCTACCCATGACTTGGATTTAGCAGCAGTGGTCTTTGAAATGAAGATGTGGCATCATTGCTTGATGGGAGAACGTTTTACAGTCTACTCTGACCACAAGAGTCTCAGGTATCTCTTCTCTCAGAAAGACCTGAACCTGATACAACAGAGATGGATAGAGTTCTTTCTAGACTATGACTTTGAGATAGTATATACTCCTGGGAAGGGGAACGTGGTAGAAGATTCACTCAGCAGGAGGTCTGGTCTGTAGTTGTTGAGTGAGGCGACATAGCAGCTAGCTGCGTTATAGATATCCTTCATGGATAGATATGAAGCAACATACCTCCATTCTATGATAGTCACTCCCCCACTCCTTCAGCAAGTCAGGGAGGCATAGCCTGGAGACATTGACTATAAGTCTCGACAGACTTAGATATCCTAAGGACAAGCACCTGAAGGATTTTCTGAAGGTGGGGAGCACGTCATCCTCTTCAGAGGACGTACCATGGTACCCATGGCACTGCGGGAGGAGGTATTGAGGGAGTTTCATATGTCCCTTATGAAGGTTCATCCTGGTGTGGATAAGATGTACTAGGACCTCTAGTGTCAGCACTGGTGGCCAGGGATAAAGAAACTAGTGGGAGAGTTTGTTTCTCGATGCCTCACTTGTCAGCAAGTGATGGCCGAGCATCAGGTTCCAGTGGGCTTAGAGCAGCCACTAGAAGTCACGGAGTGGAAGTGGGATGGAATCTCCCTGGATTTTGTGACAAGGATTCCACGTACGTCCATGGGACATGATTCTATCTGGGTGATCATTGAACGAATCACCAAGTCAGCCCACTTCCTACCTATTCTAGAGCAGGGATCAGTAGAGGGCTTGGGATGCCTCTACATATAGGAGACTGTGTGACTTTATGGGGTGCCATCAATGATCATCTCTGACCGCGACACAAATTTTACTTCCCGGTTTTGGAAGGGATTGTATAGGCCATTCGGGAATCAACTACGTTTGAGCACCGCCTTTCATCCTTATATGGATGGTCAGATGGAGCGGACCATTCAGACGCTGGAGGACATGCTTCGTGCATGCATCCAAGATTTTTTCCAAAGTTGGGAGGATCACTTTCCCTAGGTGGAGTTTGTATAAAACAACAGTTATCACTCCACCATTAATATGGTACCATTCGATTCCCTATATGGTCAACCATACAGATCACCTCTATGCTAGATGGACCCAGGGGAGTCAGCACTTATGGGTCCGAAGTTGGTACGGGCTACCACTGAGAAGGTGCAGATCATCTAATAGCAGATGAAGACTACATAGAGAAGATAGAAGTATTATGATTATATGAGGTGGATAACTTTGGAGTTTGAGGAGGTAGACCATATCTTCCTATGGGTGTCACCTCAATGAGGTTTATGGAGATTTGGAAGAGGTGGAAAGTTATCATCGAGGTTTATCAGACCATTTCTGATACTTCAGAGGATATGCGAGGTGGAATACCACTTGGAACTTCCACAATAGCTGGAGAGGGTGCACAACGTCTTCCACATATCCCAGCTGAGGAGATACGTGCATGAACCATCTCACATCATCGACCATAGTGAGATAAAATTTGATGATGGGGCGAAGTTTATGGAGGTCCCATTAGAGATTGAGGATTGGTAGGAGCGATTCCTTCATGGGTAGTCGATACCTCTGGTGCGCGTTCGCTGGCATCACAGGAACCTCTAGGAGAGCACATGGGAGCGGAAGACTTAGATTCGTGCTAAGTACCACCATGTGTTTTCTTAGTCTATATTGTGGATTTTGAGGACGAAAATACCTAAGGTGGGGAGAATTTAAAGACCTGGCTTTTCCATGTAATGTTTTTAAATATATACAATTATTACGAGTCTACAAAAATTGAAGGCGCATGATTCTGAGGCCCGATGTGTGCAGAATGAATTTCTGATCTTTTTTAAGGTACGTTCAGTAAAAGCGCGAGTGGCATTTTCTATCTTTTGAACCAGTGCTTGGATTAAAAATATAAGGGCACCGTTGAATCCACAATGCCGGGATTCGCTAAAGGGAGGCTTCACTTCGACCATAGTAGTTCTGGAGAAAAATTTAGATTTTGGGACTTTTAAAACAATAAAAAAAATAACTTATTTAATTTTTATTTTTCTTTATTTTCCTCCAATGAACAAGTGGAAACGTGGTACCATCGACGTTTCATGTTAATAAATGTCTTGACCTTTCAATCCAAAGTAACAGCTCTATTGGGGAATTAGGAAGGTTTCTAATTAATGAGACCCCATTAATTCTTAACATCATTACTTACCCTCCTCTTATTCTATTTATATGGATCTTGGGGAGAGGTATCAACACTGCTTCACCAAGTAATGAAGTGCTGACAAAGTGCTGAGATGCCAAACCATTGGAGGAAGGAGCCGGTTCCGGCAAGCGGTGACGAGTGACACCGAAACCTTGAAGTGAAGATCAAAAATCAAGCAACATCGTTGGAGGCTAGTTGCAGGGAAAATGAACACCGACCCACTTCCTCAATCATGGGTGTTCTCTATTATTCTTGAGGTAAGGGTTTGATTTTTGTTTAATTCAAGTGTTTTTATTGAACCCATTATTCCTAACTCACGATTACAAGCTAACGTGTAGGGCACAGGCCTAACAAACCCAGCATGGACCCTCTGCTATCTTTCTACCCTTGTGCCTCCATGGAATACTGTCGGTGAAGTGGCACCAACCATATAAGAGGGAGGCTACACGCCATGGCACACTGCAAGAGGAGGCTGCGACACTAAGCCGCAGCGGTAAGCGGAGAGGATGGCACCGACCGGACATGGAGGAGGTGCGATGCGCCATCGCGCGCCGCCAGTGAGAAGGGGCCATAGCTCGTCAGCCGCGGTGGTTGGAAAAGGAAGCCAACACATCGGCCGACCACAGAAGAAGAGGGCGGTGTGATCGGTGCTCTGCCGGTGGGCAAGAAGCCGCAGAAGAAGCCGCGATGGAGGAAGAACCTGCCATGCGAGTTCCACGAAAACCAGGTGACACCCACGTGGCACTGCCATTTCCCAATCTGAATAAGGTCCAGACCGTTTGGAATACTGGGGGACTCACCCACCCTTGCCAGCTCGGGTGGAAAGTGGGCCACCTGCCCAGTGGGCCGTGCACCCTTGTGTTCCGAGATACCTTTTTGCGGGATGGGTGCCCCCCTTACGGGCTGGGAAACCACCTTGCAGGTCGGGAGGCCCCCTTGTGGGCCGGGCGACCCTCTTACTTCCCGACAACCCCCCTTTGCGGGCCAGGATGTGCCCCCTTGCGAGCCAAGCCGGACCTCGGCCTAGCGGGCTGAGCCCGCCACAACCCAGCCCAACTGGGTCGGACCCGAACTGGGTTGGGTCAACCCGAACCAGATCATTTTGCCCTAGATCGGGTTAGGCCAGGTCGATCTGACCGGGTCAGACTAGACTCGGGCCTAACCAAACCTAGAAACAATTAAAGGGACATATTTTGAGAACCATACTTCCATTTGAAAAACTGTTTATGGCGTTGGGATAATTGGATCGATACTATCCTTTTGGTATAATCTACTTGAGTTTTGGAGACAGTTGAAGTATGGCCGGGTTGGATCGAACCCGAATCTGACGGGGACCTCAGAACTAAAATGCTTACAACTCACAGACCAGACATCCGATTGACGCGTCGTCTTCCGCGTTGGAACTATTATGATATGGCGGTCTTTTGGGTTACACCTTTTTGGAGCTTAGTGGTAATAGAGGGATGACCGATATCTTGAGGGACATATTCTACGGAGCTCGAGCACACCGAGTGTGAGGAATCCTATGGTTGGATTTAATGTGAAGAAAGAACATCAATCTTGTGTGGGTCAACATCTATCCGATCCTGTGTGGTTCAACACTCAATGATTCTATATGGGTCGGTGCATATCGATCCTATGTGGGTCAGCATCTATCATATCCTATGTGGGTCAACGCTCAACAATTTTGTGTGGGTCAGCGCATACCGATCCGGTGTGGGTCAAATCCTGTGTGGGTCAGCTGGGGTTGTTAGCTATCGATCCTGTGTGGGTCAGAAATAGTGCCCATTAATAGAATAAGATGGTATAGATTATGACTAATCATCTATACTTATGTACTTAAGTTATACCTGGTGTGAGCTTAGTTTTTATCTTCGTGGTGTTATCTTTGAGGTGTTACCTGTGTGGTACTTCTACCTTCGTGGTGTTGTCTTCATGGTGTTACCTGTGTGGTACATCTACCTTCGTGGTCTTGTCTTTGTGGTGTCACTTTTGTGGTACTTCAACCTTCATATTTTTGTCTTCGTTGCATTACCTGTGTGATACATATACCTTCGTGGTTTTGTCTTCAAGGTGTTACCTGTGTGGTACTTCTACCTTCATGGTCTTGTTTTCTTGGTGTTACTTGTGTGGTACTTCTATCTTCGTGGTGTTATCTTCGCGTTGTTACTCATGTAGTACTTATACCTTCATGGTGTTGTCTTTATGGTGTTACCTATGTGGTATTTCTACCATCGTAGTGTTAACTATGTGGTAATTCTACCTTTGTGGTATTGTATACATGGGGTTACCTATGTGGTACTTCCACCTTCGTGGTGTTATCTTCGTGGTGTTACCTGTGTGGTACTTCTATCTTCGTGGTGTTACCTCTGTGGTACTTCTACTTTCATAGTGTTACCTTTGTAGTATTTTTCCCTAATGTATGAGATGATTATATCTTGATAACTTAGGTATATGTATGGGAACATACCTAAGTAGAGTTGATGTCTATCTCCTCGTGCTTTGAGTTGTGGTCTTGCTTTGTGGTATTTTCTTTGTGGAACTCTGGGAGACCTTCGTAGGTCTCGGGGTCCCTACTGAGTATCATTATACTCACCCATGCACGGGCTATGCCTGCACCTTATTGTGTCTTGTGCATACAATGGACATCATTGATCGAGGATGAGGGAGCTAGGGCTGGACAATACTCGGAGGTGGACCATTTGGCATGATGTGACGCAAGGACTACTGATCCCGAGCAGTACCTACCCTTCTGGTTAGATCCTCAGTGGATGATCTAGGAGATATTTTCCACTTTTCAGTTGTATTTGTACTGTTTAGTTTCACTTGGACTTTTCAGTTGGTCTTGTATTCTGGCCCCTTTACTTTCAGCACACTTTTACTATAACAGTTTACTTCGTGGTTGCTTCTTTTTGTGCTCTTGAACTGTGTGTCAATACAGGTTAAAAAGGAAATGCCTTCCCATATTAGGAATCACCTTTTTGGTGCTAGTCGCCAGCCCCTAACCTATGGAAGGTGGGCTTGGGGTAGTCATGACACGTGCCCTGAGGGATGGGTCATGACAAGTTTCAAGTTTTGATGAATAGTAAAATTATACTAAATTTTAATTGAAAACAACTTTTTTCGTCAAAATAATTTATATGATCAAGTTATATTATTTAATGATTTTAAAATATGAATATATTATATTTTTATAATTTAATATAATTTAGGTCATTGACATTAATTTTACATTTTATTTTGATTTCAAAACATTTAAACCTTATGCAATATTTTTGCCTTTAAAACTCCTTATCTCATTATAACCACGAGATTAATTTTAAATTAATTTCTAAATCTTCTATATTTATAATTTTGAAAAATGTATTCTGTATTTGGAATTAGTGGGTCCAAATTATGTAAATAACTTTCTTTTATTTTTGTTAATTATGACTAGTAACTTCAGTAATTTTTATTAATATGGTAAAAAGGTAAATTAGTTAATTAAGGATGAATATAATATTATAAAATTACCCTAAAACATGTTGTAATATATTTGGATGAGTTATTTTTGACCTAAATAACCCTTTAATCAAAATTGTATCCTTTTTAATACACTTGGATGAGATTAGGACATATAATATATTTTATTTAATGAAAAGTTAAATATGTCTTACTCAAATTTTAATAACTTTAACAATTTTAAAATAAGTTTATAGAGAAGATAAATTTTACTATAAATAATTTTTTTAAAGATAAAGTGTTTTTATTTATCATGGAAATTTATATATAATTTTTATGAAATAAACAATTACTTTAATGTCTTATACATTGATGATGCATAAATTATTTAATTGATAAAAAATCCACAAAATAATTTTTACTAAAATGATAATAACCTTTAAAAGACAAAAACTCTTGGAAAAATTTTATTGGTAGAGTATATATCGACCATAATTATCCAAGGGTCGAGTTATTGACCATTTGGATCCATATGAAAATGATTATGACACTTCTAGTATTTTATTTAAAGTGATGTTAAAGTTGTCACATTCATTTTTTATTAAATAAAACATTTTTAATGTAGGTTTTCCAAGATATAAATTTGACTATAAGTATTATTATGAAATATAGAATAATTAAATTCATTATGGTATTTTATTTTTAGTTTTTACCCAATAAATAAGTATATTAAATATTTACACAAAACTAATGTTGTAATTATTTTATTAATGAAAATATCAAATTAATGTTATTAAAAATATTAAAAAATATAATTTTTGATGATTAATATATACAAATATATTTATATATTATATTAAACCTTTAAGGATATAATAAAATATTTATTTAAAGGATAAAATTTAATCTTGTTATTTTTAAAAATTGATAAATTGAATAGTGTGAAAATTGACACTATTGATTGTTTATCAAAGTAATGTTTTATTAAATTATTAATTTTTTTTGATTTTTTAAAAAATATATAATAATTATGATATGGCATAAAATATTCTAAATTATTCATTTATGGTTTAATTGGTATCAAATAAATAAATATTGTACCCTTTTAATATTGAAATATTTGTTACCTTTGTTAAACATTAAATAGAATAACTAAGTGTTAATAAAAAGGATAAGGTTTAATTTGATAAAAAAACTTGCCCAAAATTTATTAGTTAATGATATTAAAACCTTATATCATGTAATATTAAAAAATAGTATATTTTTTGGGATTTTTGGAAGAGTTTTTATTTTATTATAATTTAATATTTTTGGAGATTCCAGATGTGCCCCTCACCTTAATTAGAAAAGGGAACATCCTCCCTCACAACTTCACTTAATTTTGAGCCTTCAAGATGACCCATAACATACCCATTTATATTATCAACTTGATTAGTTACATTATATAGGATCAGGTCTTGTAAAAAAAACAACTATAGTGCCTTTAAGTGGAGATCTAGTGGGAGCTCGTCGAAGAAGAGGTAATCTCCTTTACCGATTCTTTCAAAACTATTTATTATTATACTTCCTATTAATGAGTTTTATCCATTATAAAGTTATAAATACAGTATTAAATATATGATTATATGTTATTATGATTATAGAACAACCATATTCCACCTTATATCTATCGTACGAAAAATGAAAACACAACACGTTCATACGTACAGCTTACCATCTCCACACTGTGGTGTAATATGTTTCTCAAGACCACCTTAAATAGATGAATATAATGATGGAAATAATAAATATATATGATTATTATAAAAATATGTTTATTCTGGAACAATATATATATATATATATACCAATCACTTTGATACCATTCCATAATTAAGGGAATGATATCTTCGCTCGTGTGTATGTACGACCTAACGTCTCCACGATGCGATGCTATTCATTATACACGATCTTCATTAAATCATGATTATATAAATTTTTAAAATGAAAACAATATGATATATATTATATTAAAATAATTTTTGAAATTATATAACTATAACCTAATAATAGGAACATGAACTTAACCAATAAAACTTGCATAAGAAAATAAAGTAGTTAATACCCAAAGGACGAGTAATAATGTTATTAACAAATGGGTAATAATATGATAACTTATGATATCATGAAAATGAATATTATTATGGAATAAGTTAATGAAATTATTTAAACCCTTATATAGTAGGTTCAAACATGTATGAAGGAACCCAGACCTAAGGTAAGGGATTATTTTGCCACACTTTTATTTCCGAGGGATATATACCTTATACACCACCTGTTTCTTTTGTGCGGTGTTTACGATTACCATGAATGTTTTTATGATTCTTATTATGATGGTTATGGTATTTAAATATGCATATAATTTTCTTTATTTATGAGGCATATTATTTGATTGATTATAAAGTGGTAAGAGATATAATTTCAATCTCATTATTATCCGAGATTGTTTATATGTAACTGTATAATGGGGTATATTTATCATCATTGTCTATGTTTCATAAATATGTATTCAAAAATATTATTTCTATCCTTCTAAAATTTGATTAAAGTAAATTTTACCCAATGGGTGAATTTTTATTAAATGGTATGAAAGAAATATTTTTTCCTTTTCTATATGAGGTACTTTTTGACATTTAGACAAAAGTAGAAGAAGAATGTTTTCTTCTAACTTATACGACATGAACATATTTTCACATTTCCATAACGCCTTATTTCCATGAAGATTCTTTTTAAGGATATAAATTATATTTTCAAATAAAATATTTTCTTTTAAAATTGAATGGCATTTTTAGAAAAGAAAACCTTTTTGAAGAAAAAATGATGTTTTCCTCCAGAATCAATTTCAAGTGTTATATAAAAATTATTTTCCATCTAAGATAGGATTCTTTAATAGTGTTATGTTTCAAGTATACTGTACCTATTATTCCAATGATTTTATTATGTTTATGGTGGAATTATATTTATGAAATCCATTTATTTTACATGGATTATATTATGATGGATTTATGTTTAATAAACCCATTTTATTCTTTAGGTTATGATATGAAAAATGATTTATGTTTCTGTAGAACATGTAAGAAGGATTTAATTTTGAGATGGGTGGGACCTATATCTACCTCTAATGCATTGGTTAGAGATTTATATCTTATGAGATAGATAGGAATGGAACGTGAAATGATCTCAGTTCAATAATATAGGACTAGAATGAGAAATGATCTAAGTTTAGTAATACAAGACTGGAATGGTAAGTGAACCTAGTTCAATAATATAGGGATTAAATGAGGAGTGAAATCAGTTTAGTAAAAGACTTTTTACACTATGATGGTCTTCAAAATTAGCCTTGGAAAATATGGAAATGATTTTCTATGATCTTGTGTTTTCCACAATTCCATTTTTATACCAATGTTATTTTCTCATGGCTCATGTTCCATTATGATTTATGGATTATGAGTTTCCAATATTTATTTCATGACTCAAGATTTTGATATATGCTATACATGGTATGATTTTAAAAATTTATTTTCTTGTTTTTAAATTCTTATGTTGTTTTGTTTGATATTTTCCTTGTTTACCCCTACTGAGCATCTAAACTCACCCTTTTTGTATATCTTCTTTTCCCCAGGATATAAAGAATGGTTTTAGGCTGGAAAACCAATGGGGAAGATATTTATGAGAGATGTTGAAGATCTTTCACAAAATTAGAATAATGTGTTCCATTTTTCCAAAGGAACTAAACTAATATGGTCTTTGGGAATCTTTTTGTATAATGTATTAAGTATTCCAAAAAAGTAATGTAATGTCCATGTACGTCAAGCTTGGGTCATTAGAAGATGGGTGTTTTATCATTAGTTTATTCATTACACTAGTGCAGAAAACATTTTTTACGTCGGTTATTTTTCATTATTTACGTCGGTTTTTAGGCGACGTTAATACGGACGACGTTATAAATAACGTTTTTTACGTCGGTTATTTAAAACCCGACGTAACATCCCTAACATCACGGTGTTTATCACGTCGGTTCATTAATAACCAACATGATTAACCCTTCCCCAGGCCTATTATCACGTCGGTTTCTTAAATAACCGACGTGATAAAAAGGCCTGGGAAACATTTTATCACATCGGTTATCCAATAACCGACGTGGTAAATCGATTCCTAGGCCTTTTATCACGTCGATTATATTAAGAACCGATGTGATAAAAGTCCCGGGAACGGTTTATCACGCCGGTTCTCGAAAAAACCGACGTGATAAACCCCTACCGATTTATTTACCACGTCGGTTATAAAATAACCGACGTGAAAGCGATATATATATTTTTTTAAAATAATTGCACTGCTCTCACCAAAAAGCAACCAGAAGCCAAACAACAAAAATAACCATGCCAGCCCTCCCCCAAGCCCCAACTGAACCCCACCCTCATCTATACACACCTAACAACCTGGCCAGCCCTCCCCCACCACATTGGAGCCCCACCACAACCCTTGGACACCCCCCACCCCTTGGACAGCCCCCCACCCTCATTTACACCCCCACGACCCCTAGTACAGCCTCAAACACCCATTGGACACCCCTCCCATATCCCTTGGACACCCCCACCCCTTGGACACCCCCACCCCTTGGACAGCCCCCCCACCCTCATTTACACCCCCAAGACCCCTAGTACAGCCTCAAACACCCATTGGACACCCCCCACACCTTGACAGCCCTCCCAGACCCCTTGGACACCCCCCGAGCCCTTGGACAGCCCCAAACACCCCTTGGACACCCCTCCCATATCCCTTGGACACCCCCACCCCTTGGACAGCCCCCCCACCCTCATTTACACCCAACCGGCCCCTTGGAAAGAACTCCCAGACACCTTGGACACCACTCCCATATCTCTTGGACACCCCCCACCCCTTGGACACCCCCCACCCCTTCGACAGCCCCCCCCACCCTCATTTACACCCCCCGAACACTAGGACAGCCCCAAAAACCCCTTGGACACCCCTCCTATATCCCTTGGACACCCCCCACCCCTTGGACACCCCCACCCCTTGGACAGCCCCCCACCCCCTGGACACCCCCCGACCCCTTGGAAACCCCCCCGACCCCTTGGAAACCCCCCATCCCCTTGGACAGCCCCAAACACCCCTTGGACACCCCTCCTATATCCCTTGGACACCCCCCACCACTTGGAAACCCCCCACCCCTTGGACAGCCCCCCCACCCTCATTTACACCCAACCGACCCCTTGGATAGCCCCAAACACACCTTGGACACCCCTCCCATATCCCTTGGACACCCCCACCCCTTGGACACCCCCACCCTCATTTACACCCCCCCGACCCCTAGGACAGACCCAAACACACCTTGGACACCCCTCCCATATCCCTTGGACACCCCCCAAACACCCACCCACCCCCTTGGAACCTCTCCCCCCATACCAAAATCCAGACCAGAAAAACCATCAACAGTAGACCAAAACAAGAAGTAGAGAAAAATTAAACATTCACTTATATAACATTCAAAACTTACACTGTCAACTTCAAAAAAAACTAAATCCAACCTAAACGACTACGAAATACACAATTACATTGACAATATTCAAAATTAGATTTTACATTACAAACAACTAAAAGTCAATCAAACCTGTAAAATAATTTGACCACTCCACTTGTAAGTGTTTGATATCTTCAGCAGTAAAGGGTTGAGGGTCATCAAAAAGCTACAAAGGAAAAGGATAGTAGTCAATGTGTATAATGAATAAATCAAATTGAAATATTATGAGAAAGAGGAAATCTTACCAGGTCAAAACTCAGAACTGTCCCAGTTGTTATTATTTCATACATAAATCTTAACATGTAATATCCGCATTCGATGATGCCTTGTTGCTCATGACATTTCTGTTTGAATGAGTGTAAATTCAATATATTATTTTTATGTAATAAATCAAAATGTACAAATTATAAATGGATATTTACCTTCGCATGTACATATTTGATCTTGAAATTCCTTATCTTTGCACTTTTTCGAAAGTGGACCCATGCCCTGTTAGAAAATAATACGAATGGGGTAAATTTAAAATTCATTATAATATATAAAACTATTGTGAAATTGAAACTTACGTTTCCAATATATTCTTAAAACTTTCTTACACATCATCATGGAGTGAGCATATCCAATAAAGTGCTTTCTCCCTAGGGCAAAAAACCCATAACATCCAATGATCCCTGATAAAAGGAAATTTAACGTTAGTGGTTTTTTATGTTAAAAGATAATTAACTATTTGAGAGGGATGTGTTTCATACCTCTCACAAAAAGGCATCATCCAACACTGTGTGATTACATTCTTTTCAAATCTATCAGCAATATAAATCATTCTTTGTTCCTCATCCAATGCACATGCTTTAGGGGAAATCAATTGTGGGTCCACGAATCCATATACATCTGTCAGCTCATTCCTCTCACAAATTTTATACAGATACCTAATACAAAGCAGACATAAGTATACATTTTTAATAAATATAACGCAAGGAAGAGGTGTTAAGACTTACATTATAAAAATTTGCACCACGTTGATGCCCAACTTATCTCCAGTGACAAACTCCATGATATCAGTTTTCATAATCCCCACACTTAGTTCACGTCCACAGACATGAGCTTCCATTGTAAAGTCATAATGATCCGCCAACAAATTTGAATATCTTGACAATTTGTCAAGACTGCTAGTATCTGCATCTGATGTCATAGCTATCTGTCTTTGTTGTTGTCTATATAGTATTTCTTTACCTTTGAAGTATTCCTGTAAAAATAAATTGAAAAATATATTAGTTTTCAAATGATAAAACATTAATAAAAATATAAAATAAAAGATATAACATCCATACCTCTATGGTAATGAGTCGAAGAAGTCTGGATGGCCAAAGTAAAAAATGGCCGATACTATGTCCAACTGTCGTCACCTCATCTGTAGGTAATGGTATCCGAGTTGATCTATCTATAATATCCTGTACAGTGACTCTCTGATTCTCTACCTCTAACTGTTGATGATGAACTATATCTCCTATACAATATACCATCCCATATGCAACTATATGATGTTGAGGATCATCAACATACAACTCACAATAAGTAGGTAGCTGCGGCGGAGGAGGAGGATCAAAAATGGGGTCCGCAGGCTGAGGTGGGGGAGTGGGAGCTACTGGGAGAGTTGGAGTGGGAGCTGCACCCTAAAATTGTCTTTGCAAGTCTGCAAACATAAACTGCACCGATGCTCTAATCTTGTCCTCCATTGTCGCATTAATATTATGGACTTCAGCCTCCAAGGATTCTATTTTTTTTTATAAACTCCCTCAACGTTAGAAGTTGAGGAACGTGGCAACACTTTTCTTACCGATACACCTGCCATATATCCTCTTACACGGCCAGGATGTTCGGGCTTTCCCAATGCCACAGATAAAATATCTTCCCTCCCAGATGGTGTAAATGTCCCCTGTGAACTCTGCTCCTCAAGAGAGTCCTGTAATAATTAATTGAACATTTCTATAATGATTGGAAATATATGACGAAAATAGTAAACTTAAATAAATAAAATAGATATCTTACAATCCTCTCAACTACGAGTCTCGATTCTTCCAAAAGATATTGTCCTTTTTTGCCCTTCCGAGCTCTTTTCCATTTCTCATGTCTAGATGGAGGGGATGGAGGGGCCACCTCTCTAGAGCTTGAAGACTCAGCTCTTAGTTGTTGAAATTTTTCTGCCATCATTTGTTCTTCCAATAATGCATACCCTCCCCGAGATAAACTATGAGGGTATACATTTTTAGATTGGATCTCTTGATGAGCTTTCCTTGTTTGCTGTAAATTAAGAATAAGTAATCATTAACAAAACAATAATAAGATCATTTATATAAGAAAGCTTATAAAAGTTTACATTGCCCTTACCACCATGTGTCTTCATCTATAAAAGGATATATACGACATGGATTCTCACGACTCCTATGACCATAAATGAAATCAGATGAGAGGGTTGATTTGAAATCCCTCCATCTCCTAGCAGCCAACGATAAGAATTTCTTCTTGACTCCTCCAGTGTCAGGAATATCAAATGTCATCTGATAAAAAAGAGGTTAAAAATATTATATATACTAGAAACATTTAAAGAACAGTCAAACAATAGCAAAAGATCTTACCAAAATGGTCTCCCACAGCTGAGAAATTATCGCCTTATCCACACTTCTCCAATCATCATAGAGAATGCTTACTTTTCTCTTAGCCTGAGTTGCTACAAAACCCTTAAAATCTTTAGCATTTGGACCTCTAGGAAGATCATCATCATCAAACTCCACGACTATCCTCTCCTCCTTCGTACGGGAAAGTGATAATTTTGGTAAACGTGTGCACCCACGCTTACCAACCTTTGAACTCTTTTTCGTAATAGGAGCATGTGAATGTTCCTCCCCAGATGTATGACCAATATGCTCATCTCCAGAATCATGTGGCTGATCAACTGATTGATCTGTCATTTTCCTTCAAATCAAAAAAACAAACATTAGTTCACAAATATAAAAATTCAAATATTGTAATACTACTTAATCAGAAAATAGAAAAGTGTTCTAAATTACATAATAGTAAACATTGGTAATATGGTAAGCATGTTAAACAATGATAAACATGGTAAACACAGTCTGTTGTACCCCTCTCTCTTGGATTTTAATGATCACAATCACTCTTATTATGTTCTAACTTGTTTTCAAGTGTTTTTGTTGATAGGCAAAAGGTTGCCAAGGAGTTGGCCCAAGAAAGATGAAAAGTGGACTCACTGAGTCCACCGGTCAGCCGGTGTGAGCTCACCGGCCAGCCGGAGGACCCAGGCAGTAGACTTTCCCACTGCCTGGTGTCACCGGCCGGCCGGTGGCTCACCACCGTCCGGCCGGTGGTGAGCCAGCCTTGCTCTGTCTGGGCCACCGGCCGGCCGCTGGCTCACCACCGGCCAGCCGGTGGACCAGACAGAGAGCCTTCCTCTCTATCTGGACCACCGGCCGACCGCTGGATCACCACCGGCCAGCCGGTGGACCAGACAGAGAGCCTTCCTATCTGTCTGGACCACCGGCCAACCGGTGATCCACCACCGGCCGGCCGGTGCGCCCAGGACTTCTCCTCTTTACGGTTTTTATTGTTTTATCATTTTGGTTTGATACATGTTTTAATAAGTAAAAAATTTACAATATCTAACATTATATGAAAAAACTAAATGTAAACAAGAAATAAACATGTGTTACCTGTAATTTTAGGAATGTACAGTTGGATTGTTTTCCCAAATTCCTTCGTCGTGATCGTTCCTTATGGCACAAACCATGTCTTCAACATACTCATCATTATGTTCTGTTAATCTTTCCATGGAAGTAGGGATCTCACATAAATCAGCATCTTCATCAAATTCATCCTCACCAACATATTGTTTTTTCCCTTGTAAAACAACATCCCACTGCAATCTGATTGATTTACTACATAGAAAATTTGTTTGGCATGTGTTTCCATTATAAAAGAATCAGCTGTGTCTTCCAATCTATTCAGATTAACAAGTGTCATTCGAAATTCATCGTGTCTGACACTGTTGTTACCGATAAACCATTTACAGTTTAAAACAGGAACTTTAATTTTAAAGTAATCAGCCTCCCATATGTCTTCAATCACTCCATAATATGCACTTGATGCCGAAATTGGGTTTCTGTCCTTAGCACTCGAAAAATGCATTGCTTCTGCAAACACCAATACACCACTATTCTGAACTGCACTTCTGTTGTCCTGAGCTTTCGTATGAAATGTATAGCCATTAATGTCATAAGCGGACCATGTTATCACATTTAAAGATGGACCACCCACTATCCATTTTAATGTCTCTGATACATCTGATCTACCAAGCAAGGTCTTTTTAAACCATGGCAAAAAAGTTTTGTTGTGCTCATTCAAAATCCACATTTCTTTCTTCTTTGGATGACATTGTTTCAACTCATTAATATGCAATGTGATATACGGTTGAACATCAGCTATGTTATTCAAGATGTATGATTCTAACTTCTTCATCTGTTCAGCTGACAATGATTTGACTTTCAAGCCACGAATCCCCTTTCCCTCATTATTAACCCGTTCATGGCGAGATGGAGGAAAACCTATGTGTTGCGCCGTAGCCAAGTAGCTCGTACAAAACTCTGCTACCTCCTCAGAAATATACTTTTCAATAATGGAGGCTTCAGGTCGATATGGATTTTTAACATATCCCTTTAATATTTTCATATACCTTTCAAAAGGATACATCCAACGAAGATATACAGGTCCACAAAGCTTTATTTCTCGAACCAGATGAATCATTAAATGCACCATCATATCAAAAAAAGTTGGAGGAAAATACATTTCCAAATGACAAAGTATAAAAATTTCATCCTTTTCCAAAATGTTCAAAGCATTCACATCAATCGCCTTGTTACAAATTGAATTGAAAAAATAACACAACCTCATTATAGTCTTTCTGACACGGATGGGAAATATTCCACGCAGTGCAACTGGTAGAATTTGTTGCGTCATGACGTGACAATCATGTGATTTCATACCTATCAACTTCAAGTCTTTCAATGAGACAAAATTTTTTACATTTGAAGAATAACCTTGAGGCACTTTGATATCATGAAGACACTGACAGAAGCTACTTTTCTCCCTCTTCGATAATGTATGACAAGCCGGGGGAAGAAATGTTCGTCTTCCTTTAGGAGTGGGAGCTAACTCCAAACGTATTCCCATTGATAGTAGGTCTAACCTTGCATTCAACCCATCTTTTGTCTTTCCTTTAATATCTAGCAATGTTCCGATCAAAGAATCACAGATATTCTTCTCCACGTGCATGACATCAATATTATGTTTGACTTCATGATACCTCCAATATGGTAGCTCAAAAAATATTGAACTTTTCTTCCAAATATGTCTATCATTACCAGATTTCTGTGTCTTTCCCAATGTCACATCAAGGTTTTTCACCCTCTCAAAATACAAATCTAGGGATAAAGGTTTTGGAGCAGTATCAAATTCTTGTGAGCCATTGAATGCCTTTTTTAGTCTTCTATAAGGGTGATCCATAGGCAAAAACTTTCGATGACCCATGTACACTATTTTCCTCCCATGATGCAATTGATAATATGACGTCTGTTGTTCGCAAATTGGACATGC
Organism: Viscum album; assembly: GCA_963277665.1. Taxonomy (NCBI): domain Eukaryota; kingdom Viridiplantae; phylum Streptophyta; class Magnoliopsida; order Santalales; family Viscaceae; genus Viscum; species Viscum album. The sequence continues at coordinate 231,910,941 of OY728147.1, forward strand.
TTTATGCCCTTTAACACTGTATCCAGACAAATTTCCATATGCTGGGAAGTCATTTATAGTGAATAGAAGCACTGCATGCAGTTGAAAATATTCCATTTTATAAGAATCATACACCCTAATACCATCAGCCCATAACAGTTTCAAATCATCAATCAGCGGTGAAAAGTATACATCAATATCATTGCCGGGTTGCTTTGGACCAGAGATCATGATACTCAACATGACATATTTGCGCTTCATACAAACTTCAGGAGAGAGGTTGTAAATTACCAATAAAACAGGCCATGAACTATGTGTGCTACTGAGGGTTCGGTATGGATTCATTCCATCTGTGCACAAGCCTAGTCTCAGATTTCTAATTTCATTTCCAAATGTAGGGTACTGGGCATCAATTTTCTTCCATTGTGGACAATCAGCTGGATGACGTATTTTTCCATCACATACCCGCTCATCAGCATGCCATCTTAACCTTTTTGCATCATGTGAATTAGCAAATAAACGTTTGAAACGAGGAATTATAGAAAGATACCAAAATACCTTTGAAGGGAGCTTTGTAATCTCTACATCAGCTTGTGATTTTTCTTTCACCTTATACCGTGATGTCCCACATTTAGGACACTCTTTCAGAAATTCATATTCCTTCCTATATATAATGCAGTCATTCAGACAGGCATGTATTTTCCTGTATCCCAATCCCATCGGGCATAATATTTTTTTGGCCTTATAATGTGAATCTGGAAGATCGTTATCTTTTGGAAGAATGTCTTTCATCAATTGTAGCAGCTCTGTAAAACTTCTGTCACTCCATCCATGTTTCACCTTCAAGTTAATCAATCTTAACACTGCCGACAAAACCGTAAAATCTGTACAACCAGGATATAATGGTTTTTCGGCATCACCATATAGACGTGCAACTGTCGGTTCTATCTCAATTTGTTCTGCTACAATATCGCGGATCATTTCTTCAATTCCATCGTAGTTACCATCTTGCGATTCATTATCATCAGTGACATTCTGTCCAGTTTCGCCATGCCAAATCCAAGGGTTGTAACTCGGATTGAAACCATGAAAAATCAGATGATCTTTTATCTCTCTACTTTTCAACTTCTTCATATTCAGACATTTCAGGCATGGACAGAAAAAAATGTCACTACTTGGAACATTTCGTTTAGCAAATTCCAAAAAGTCATCAACACCTTCCTCATATTCATTGCTCATTCGATGTGCCGTAATCCAACTTCGACTCATTATTACCTATAACAAATAGAAAAAATATATATATATTTTAGATAAGAAAAATATATGTCTATATGAAAAAAATCATAATTTGAATGTAAACAATTTTGAAATATAAAACAAATCGATGTGTATTTAAAAAAATATGCTTGAATATTATTTTTTAAACAAAATATAGTAAGATATAACACCCCCCCTGGACACCCCCCGACCCCTCTGGACAGCCCCCCGCCCCTCCTGGACACCACCCCCACCCCCTACCCCCTTGGACACCCCCCTGGACATCCCCCAACCCTCTGGGCAGCCCCCCCACCCACCCGGACAACCCCAAATACCCTCTGGAGAGGCCGCCACCCACTTGGACAGCCCCCCACACCCATCCACCCCCTTGGACACCCCTTTGGACACCCCACCGACCCCTCTGGACAGGCCGCCACCCCCTTGGACAGCCCCCACACCCACCCATCCCCTTGGACACCACCCTGGACACCCCCCGACCCCTCTGGACAGCCCCCGACCCCTCTAGAAAGCACCCCACCCCTCCTGGACACAACCCCCACCCCCGACCTGCTTGGACACCCCCCTGGACACCCCCAACCCTCTGGACAGCCCCCACCCCTCCTAAACACCACCCCCACCCCCTACCCCCTTGGACACCCCCCTGGACACCCCCCAACACCCACCCACACCCTTGGACAACCCCCCACACCCACCCACCCCCTTGTAAACCCCCCTGGACACCCCCCCGACCCATCTGGACAGCCCCCCACCCCTCCTGGACACCACCCCCACCCCCTACCCCCTTGGACACCCCCTGGACATCCCCCAACCCTCTGGGAAGCCCCCCCACCCACCCGGACAACCCCGAATACCCTCTGGAGAGGCCGCCACCCACTTGGACAGCCCCCCACACCCATCCACCCCCTTGGACACCCCCCTGGACACCCCACCGACCCCTCTGGACAGGCCGCCACCCCCTTGGACAACCCCCCACACCCACCCATCCCCTTGGACACCACCCTGGACACCCCCGACCCCTCTGGACAGCCCCCGACCCCTCTAGAAAGCACCCCCACCCCTCCTGGACACAACCCCCACCCCCGAACTGCTTGGACACCCCCCTGGACACCCCCAACCCTCTGGACAGCCCCCACCCCTCCTAAACACCACCCCACCCCCTACCCCATTGGACACCCCCCTGGACACCCCCCAACACCCACCCACACCCTTGGACAGCCCCCACACCGACCCACCCCCTTGTAAACCCCCCTGGACACCCCCCGACCCCTCTGGACAGCCCCCCACCCCTCCTGGACACCACCCCCACCCCCTACCCCCTTGGACACCCCCTGGACATCCCCCAACCCTCTGGGCAGCCCCCCACCCACCCGGACAACCCCAAATACCCTCTGGAGAGGCCTCCACCCACTTGGACAGCCCCCCACACCCATCCACCCCCTTGGACACCCCCCTGGACACCCCACCGACCCCTCTGGACAGGCCGCCACCCCCTTGGACAGCCCCCACACCCACCCATCCCCTTGGACACCACCTTGGACACCCCCCGACCCCTCTGGACAGCCCCCGACCCCTCTAGAAAGCACCCCCACCCCTCCTGGACACAACCCCCACCCCCGACCTGCTTGGACACCCCCCTGGACACCCCCCAACCCTCTGGACAGCCCCCCCCACCCCTCCTAAACACCACCCCCACCCCCTACCCCCTTGGACACCCCCTGGACACCCCCCAACACCCACCCACACCCTTGGACAGCCCCCCACACCCACCCACCCCCTTGTAAACCCCCCTGGACACCCCCCGACCCCTATGGACAGCCCCCCGCCCCTCCTGGACACCACCCCCACCCCCTACCCCCTTGGACACCCCCCTGGACATCCCCCAACCCTCTGGACAGCCCCCCTACCCACCCGGACAACCCCAAATACCCTCTGAAGAGGCCGCCACCCACTTGGACAGCCCCCCACACCCATCCAACCCCTTGGACACCCCCCTGGACACCCCACCGACCCCTCTGGAGAGGCCGCCACCCCCTTGGATAGCCCCCCACACCCACCCATCCCCTTGGACACCACCCTGGACACCCCCCGACCCCTCTGGACAGCCCCCGACCCCTCTAGAAAGCACCCCCACCCCTCCTGGACACAACCCCCCACCCCCGACCTGCTTGGACACCCCCCTGGACACCCCCCAACCCTCTGGACAGCCCCCCCACCCCTTTTAAACACCACCCCCACCCCCTACCCCCTTGGACAGCCCCCTGGACACCCCCCAACACCCACCCACACCCTTGGACAGCCCCCCACACCCACCCACCCCCTTGTAAACCCCCCTGGACACCCCCCGACCCCTCTGGACAGCCCCCCACCCCTCCTGGACACCACCCCCACACCCTACCCCCTTGGACACCCCCCTGGACACCCCCAACCCTCTTGATAGCCCTCACACCCCCCTGGAATCACTGAAAATTTACCATAACAAGAAGTTGGGCCATTCAAAGAATGTTTTTAGGTGTGGAGGAAGAACTGAGTTTCAATAGATAGAGAAGGAACTCGACATTAGGTTGTCTATTCCAGGTGTGGATTTGAAGGAGTTAATGTTTGTTCAGTGACCCAAGAGATTGAATCAGAAATTCAGATGTTGTGCCATTTTCTCATGATGAGGATGAATAATTGGTGGGGTTTGACTTTTAAATGGAGAGCTTAGCAGACCATCATATTTTCTATAGATCAGTAAAGGATGTTAGCATCGAACATAAGGCTTAAGGGATGCTTTCAGATCCAAATATGTATGTTGATGGATGTAATGGATCTAGTAGAGGTTCTAGAAAGAATGGTGGTTTTATTTGTTTAGGATAAGTAGTGAAGAAAAAACTAGTTAATTTTTTACTTGCTGAAAAGAGGGTATCTAAAATTTTTAACATGCCGAGGGGAAATCTGGCGAGTCCTCCTCATGAAACTTTGTTTGCAGGGGGTGAAAATGGTGATGTGATCCCAAATCCATGCACCTATGCCATGGTTGTGTGTGAATAAAGTAGTAACAACTGTAAAAGGGCAACCCATCCAAATGGACACGCCCCAACCCTCTCGGGGATTTATAGAAAACGATGAAAAATTAGTGAAATCATAAAATTAGTCAATATTGCAAGTCGAACTAATAGATCTAGGGATGATAAATAAGATTATGGTGCCAAAACGAGTTAAAAGGGTTCGCAATCGAAGAATCTTAGCTAGTTTCAACAAAAAAATCACAACACATATATATATACTATCCGCGAAAAAAAAACGAACGAGTGGGAGGATTACCTGAGTGCTGCGAGTTTAGATGATTGATCCGAGGAGATTAAATATGAGAAACGATGATCGCAAAACGAATCTAAACCAACGAAATGGACGAACCGATTCGGGTTTACGTGCGAGAGAGACGAGTCGCGACTGTAGAAGGTAAACTCGCGAATGACAATCCACGGGTCTGGGTAAATTTTTAAATGAGTTATCACGTCGGTTATTCAATAACCGACGTTTTAATTTTTTTAAAAACATTTATAACGTCGGTTATTCAATAACCGACATAAAAACCTTCCTCCGATTCTTTTTTTACGTCGGTTATTTTATAACCGACGTTATAAAGGGCTCAAAATCCGCGTTTTTTTACGTCGGTTATTCCATAACCGACGTCAAAAACATCTGCGGATTCTTTTTTTACGTCGGTTATTTTATAACCGACGTAAAAAGGCCTTCAAAAACCGCGTTTTTTACGTTGGTTATTTAATAACTGACGTAACAAACACCCCCCGCTTCTGTTTTTTACGGCGGTTAATGTATAACCGACGTAAAAAACGAAGCCGCGCGATTAATAACGTCGGTTATAAAAATAACCGACGTTAAAGGTGTACCGAACACAGGTTTTTACGTAGGTTATTAAATAACCGACGTAAAAAACCTCGTTTTACATATTATGACGTCCGTTTTATATAACCGACGTAAAAAATGGTGACGTAAAAAACGTTTTCTGCACTAGTGTTAGTTTATTATTTTGGATCAAGGCTATAAATAGTATGAGACTTATCACTAGATATATTTAAATAATGAAGGATAGTTATATATTTTGGGCTTACATCATCCTTACATCATTAATGACTCAATAATTCATATATTTATCTTTTATTGTAAATTATTATATTTTACTATTCAAAAAATTCAAATATTTTAGAAAAATTCTCCAAATTAACCCTTACCAGTTTTTGACCTGTATAATTAAAAAATGAACTCCATTTTGTGAAAATAATTTTTAAAATATGATAAATTTAATTTTTAATTTAAATAATCATTTACTTGAAAAATTCCAATTTTAAAATTATAAGTGATTATATAACACTTTAAAAAATTAGAGAAGGCCTTGTAAAATTATCTTATAATAATAAAACAAAAAATTTTAATTTATGAATCTATTTTATGAAAATAAATTTTCTTTTAAATAAATAAATTAATTATAAAATTATAAATAAACATTTATGTTGTATAGAAATACTAACACTTAATCAATAATTTTTAAAATATATATTTACTTATACTATGATATAATTATATCGTATTGTCATTTATAAGATGCCTAAATTTTATTTATACTTTAATTGATGAGGTTACTATTCTATTGTTTGGATTACTATTACTAATGGTCACAATACTATTTCAATGGTCATGTTACTATTCCATCAGGATAAGCTTCTTAATTTCTATAAATACCTCTTATTTCATTCATTCTTCATTTAGAAAGTTTGTATTATTTTATCTAGGTTATTTTATGTGATTTATACTATATGAAATAATTATAAGAAGGAAATTTCCATTGATAAAATTTTGGTTTGTTACAATATACCCCTTAAGAGTGCATTGAATCCATCACCCATAGAAAAATCCTCTACATCATAATTAATTTTCGATGAATGTTCTTACAAAAATCCTCTAATAGTGGTAACTAAAATTACCCCATGTCACCGGGGTATTTAATTTTATTTTTTTGGTTATTTAATGTTTTATAAGATATTTACTTTTTTTATAGTAATTTTGGGATTGAAAAGAGGTTTTTGTAGTGATTATAACCTCATCATGCTATGGTACCCTAAGATTTGGGATTTTGGTAGGAGTTTTACTATGTGTGTTTCCCCTATAAAGAATACATAAGAAAGGAATATATCTGGGAATTTTGGTTGAGGGGTTTCCCTCGGTAACACCACACTATGTCACAAGCCATGGTGGGTGTTGAAATGATTTGGAGTTAGTAAAATTCACTATATTCCCTATAATGTTAGTGGTTCTTAGGTGGGTGGGTGGGGGGGGGGGCTACTAGGTTGTGTACCATGATGTGGTGAATTATGTGATGACCCATCTAAATGTGTAAATTTTAAGAAATATTTTTACCCTTTTAGATTATTAAAAGTTTTAACCACTTTCCTAACCCCTCTCTCACATGTTCTTATTTTTTTGGCTTCTTCCACTGAAAGTGATGTTATGTGTCTTATTTCCATCTATATAAAAGTAAGTTTGTATACATTCCTTATATTTCTTTCAATAAGATGCCTAAATTTTTAAAATGATCTTATTTATAAATCATATTCAAATACATTACCCATAAGAGGTTTGAAATGGTTACTCATACTTGGAATGGAGTTTTCACATGCTAAGTGTTTTTCAAAATGACCGAGTGGATAATTTAAAAATAATTAAAGTGTTTTCAATGAGTTTTTTGACCTTAGTTTTAGTTTCAAAGAGAATGTTTGCTGTTTTAAGGAAAATATTTATATAAAGGAGGGAGTTGGCCATCATTTTAAATATTTTTATATCATTGAGCCTTAATGGCCTTTTGAAATGTTTTTTAAAGGTAAATGAGTTATTTTTAAGGTGTTCTTGGAATTGATTGAATTTATGAATTTTTAAATTATGGATTTAAAATGTGTTGAAATTTACTAGAATTCCAAGCATGTTTTCAAAGTCCTATTTGGAAATTTTTTAAAAAGAGTTTATTTGAAATTATGGTTACCCTAATTGTTGAGCCACTTTTAATATATTTTGTTTATTATGAATTATGTATCTTATGGGAATGTTTTATATTATTTGTTATTTATTTTATATTAATGTATGTGAAGGGGATATTTCATGGGAGGGTATTGGACTTGAGAGAAGGTTTAATTCAATTTTTTTTATAATTATTGATTCATGAATGAGATTATTTCTTATTTGTTTTCTAACGTCCACTTTTTGATATCATGGGATCCTAGGTAACTAAGTATAAGGTTTGGATGTGTGTTATGATATATTGGTGTGCACACACTGACTATTACCCTTGTAAAGTTACACCCTCCTACAGATTTTTCTTATGGTACTCGATAACACAAAAGGGTTCTAAATGGGGTGTTATGATTTTACATAGGTTCTTAGTGAGTGATTAGAGGATCCAAGTCCTATACCATTCATGTTAGAGACTTGTGAGTTTCCCATGATGATAGATCCTTTACAGGACGAATTCGGGAATTTTGATGTGTAATTTTTTTCATACCTTTACTTTTGATAGAACAGAACCATTGTGTGGTTATTGTTTATTTTTTTCATGCTTTATTGATGCCTTTATACCAATTGTTCATATGTGAATTTATGGTTATGATTTTTTGATTAAATTTAAAATAATTTACAAGTGGTTTGGAAAGTGTGGATTTTAAAAATTAAATGTGATGTTGTTTTGAAAATGGAATTGTGAAATGTTTTGTGAAAATAGAATGAATTTTGTTGTTTGATTGACGAGTTTTAAATACCTATTTTCATGGTTTGAATGAGATTTTAATATGATTTTTTTGATTTATAGTTTAACTTTACAATCATGTTTTTAGGATAAAATAACCTCATTATTCTGAAAATGTTTTTTTGGAAAGAAATAGATAAAAAGTAAAACTTGATTTAATTATTATTGTGAATATGAAAACCTATTTTATAAATTACATTCAAATTGTAATTGTGGAAGTGTAATATGAAAGAAACTATATAAAATATTTTGTGAAATCCTCCTGGGAATGTTTATCTCACACCTTTCATACACACTGGTGTGTGTGTGTAGAGCCCTTAGATTTTTTCTTAGTTGTTAGTTTTGATACTATCCATTGATTTTTGATTTTGTCTACTAATAGAGAGTTTGGATGTGGTGAGTGATTATGGTAAGCATGTATGTTTTGTTGTAGTTGTTCAGATTCCATTTTATTTTTGGACATTGTATCAACCAATTCAGTATAGTCTATTTTATATTTCATACCCGTTACTTCTTCTTACAATATATTTTATTCATTATACCCATTTATAGGTTTTTATGTCTACTTATGTTGTTATGGTCCATTTGGATCACTTCTTTATTTTTTTTAAATTTTTGATATGCATAAATTCCCAACATCTCGACAGGTTATTTTAAATTCTTAGTAGTTTCTACTGGTTATTTATTATTATATAAGGATAAAATTATTTACATTATTTCATGTTGATATCATTGGAAAATTTCAATAGATTTTTTGGATTGATAATTCCCTTTAAGACTTGTGACATGTTGTGTTAGGCACTAGTTTAATGGTATCTTGTGATGGGTTATTACAAAATTGTTTTTGAGATAAGGTTCTTATAAGGGACTAGGTTCTTGAAATTATTAATTATTATTTGGGTGTGTCATGGTAGAATGTAGATTCAAGTTTTCATTGAGAATTAAGAGGTTGTTCATGTGTCAATTCCTAATCAATACCTTTCATGATGAAACTTGACTTTCCTTGGGTAGTTGGGAATTGGATTCAACTTCAATTAATTTTTTAGATTCTGAATCGAGATAATGGTGTTTTGATCTTCATTAGATTTTTTTGTGTTTCTTTAGTGTTTTATTGAGTTTTTTAATTATAATATGGGAATACTAAGTGATTCACAGCTATCTCATATAGTCTAATAACCATGTAGTGAAAGCGAACATGATTTTGGAACTATTTTAGAGGCTGCTAAATGATTGATGAATGGTCATTAAAACCTAAAATAAAAGTCATTCATGGTATTTATTATCATTGTTAATGGATATATAGACTTACATTGAGGGATACCCAATTAAGGGGGTGAATTAAAGGGGTTTTTGTGAAGTTTTAATAGTGTGTATTGGATTTTCATTGGAGTTTTGATATTTCTTGTTTATGTGGTTACTCTGAAAACCAATTTTGTTTCTAAAAATGGGAATTTCATAATTTTTTTTGTTCTAGATATGGCCTTAGGTCTTGGTTAAAAATTATATTGGTTTTTATGAAATATTTTTAGAAATGTTATATTTAATAGTGAAATATAGAAATTATTTTTGGGTTTTAAAACACTTCAGTGGGTTTTTTTATAAAATATTTTAACCATCTAGGAGAAAGATTTCAAGAGTGGTTGGTTTTGGAATAAAAATTGAGAAGTGTTTTGAAAATTTTTAAAGGGTGGAATTATTTTAAATGGAAATTGGATTCTTAAGAAAATATTATGAAATAGAGAAGATATTTGTGATGCTCAAGTGATATTCTTATTTTAAATAGAAGTTAGTTGTTTTAAAATCTAGGTTAAATGTTTTTAAATTATCTAGGGGAAGATTTTATTTTTAGATGAAGTGGAATGTTTTCAAATGGTTGTATATTTTCAAAATCCAATGTGTTTTTGGAAAATTTGTTTAAATTCCTTATTGAATGTAATAAATTTTAAAATAAAAATAAAGTTTTCAACATGTTTTTTTTCATTTCTTTAAAGATTATTTTAAGTTTTTTCCCTTACTGTTTTAGGACAGATTGATTTGGTTTGGGGAAACATGAAAGAGTTGGATAAATTTTTTTAAAGTATTCTTATTAGAAATTTTTAAATATAAGGTAGAAATCTTATCTTTTGGGATAAACCCTAGGGAAAATCCACTTGCTACTTGAGTGTAGTACTTTTATCATTTGGTATATCCCAGGCTCTATATATAGTGTCAAGTGTTACTGTTTTATATCATTATTTTTTGATTCATCTTAGAGACTTATTCAAGATAGTTTTAATTTAGTGGAATTATATTGAGATCATATAGGAAAAGAATCAACTAAGTTCTTGAGCCTTCATTGGGGGTGAGAAAGTAGTGAGGTTTATAGCACATGTTTTTATATTCTTTAAAGGAGGTTATTACTTGGACCTCATATTTATTCTATGTTTTAACATTAAAACCCTAAGAATTAAATCCCAAGTGGTTTTGAGCACTTGGTTCTTATTGGAATTAGCCTTTTGGGTTTCCATTAATAAATTTTTATGGAGATAATGCGGGATATGTTTTTTGTATGTGATCAAGATTTGGGTGATTATCTCTTTTGGGAAACATTATTGAGGATATTTGAGTGGTTGAGTTTTGGAGGTGAACTTCGTTTGGTTCATCCTTTCAGTTCTTTTAGGGATTTCTCCTTTTTTCATGGTGGCTATGTTTTTAGGATCATTCCTCATTTTTTGTTTGTGTTTCTATAGTTATTTTGTGATTCTAGATTCATGATATGGTCTATATATGTGGTTTGTTTGATTTATTGAGCATGGGTAAGCCTTAGGTACGTTATGGGGTAACATGGATGAGTAGTTAGTTGTTAGTTAGATGATGAGAATTATCAGGTTTCAATTTTCTCTTGATATCTCCCTGAGTTGGTGTTCTATGAGCCTAACACTGATTTACCCTTTATTTAGTTTCACGACCTAAGGTTAGAACCAATTTATTACATATTGAGGCATGTCCACATTTTTTATTTATCCTATTGATTTTAGGATGTTCTAGATTGGGGATTTGGTATAGTAACCTTTAAGATGTTTTTCAAGGATGTGATTCCTTTATATACCTGAGCTAGTCTTTTGTAGTTATCTATGATTGGTGAAATATTATCATTTACTTTGATTCTTAGTGAAATTTTGTTGTTTTAGTGAATTATTTTTCTTGGGTATTCTTATATTTTTTTTCACCATTTAATATAGATTCTAAATTATGGGTGACCTATTCTAGGTCTCTATTTTCTTAGAGATTCACTTTGGTTGGTAGTCATCCAACATATGCTTATTCTTTGGGTAATGATTGAGGTTTTTTATTAGTGGTGAAAGTTTAATTATATTTATTTTGTGGAATTATACAATGAGTGGTGTGTCCTTTATAGGAACCATATCTAGTTTTTCCCACATTCAAAAATCATTTATCTCAGTATTTAGTTTCTTAACTTTCCATTGTTTCTACTTTGTGAATAATTTTTTTGGGGAAAAAGTTGTATGTTGGGAAGAATTGTGACACCACTATTTCCCTGTGGTATTTAATTTTAATTTATTTTGTGCTATTTTATGTTTTTAAAGAGTTTTTATTTGTTTTATTGGAATTTTGGGATTAAAAAATAGGTTTTTATAATAAGGGTAATGAAAACCCATAGGGATTCATTAATTTCATAAGAGGGTACAAAAATATAACGTTTTATAAAAATATGAAAACCTAACTATAAAAGTATTGTAATTGAAAATCATGAGTGTTAAACCCACAAGGATGGTCCATATTACCTAAATTAGTTCTAGGAATTTAAAATACAATTGATTATTTGTTTGGGAGAGAGAAAAAGTGCAGTAAAGAATGGGTTTGAAATCAAGAGGTGAGGCATGATAGTTTCAGTTTTTTTAGGTTTGTGTTCTAGGGATTTAATTGATTTTGTTTTCATTCATGTTTTTTTTGGGATTAGGTCTTTATATATCCTTAATTTTGGTACCCTAAACTAATCCTACAATGACACCATTAGAATGGTCAACTATTAGGTTTAATCATAGGACTAGGTAACCCAGAACCTTATTTAAACATAACAAAACTAGATTGTGTAATGATAATATGTGAACTAGGGAAATTAATTTTTCTAATAAAATAATACCCCATGATTCACATTACAATGGTCATGCAATTGAAAAATAATGATAATAGAAATTCATACTCAAGATTGAATCAATATAAAACCTGAAAAAAAGAAATAATACCTAACATCACTTCCCACTATAATCACATCACCTAAAATAGAATGAAATACTCACTCATGCTAAACATTATGATGACAAGCAACAATGATACCCAGAGAAGAAAGGCAATGAATAATGGAAGTATAAGGGATTCACGGTGGCACACCTCTATCTATGGATATCATCTATTCCCCCTTACAAGATCTATGATAGATTTTTGTGTGGACGTAAGTATGTATAAATAGGACCCCATGCTGTAAAACTCATATCTATGTTAAAATATTCACTTTTTTCAGTGGGTTCATTCCCTGAATAGAGTTCTCAATGTGAAAAGTGTGGCATCTATTTTAAGAAATCCACTTCTCTTGAGAAAATCATGATGTGTATTGTCCACCAACCATGAATATTCATTTAATGACATGTTGAGGTTACTCTTTATTTGGAATAAGTATTTTGAAAATTTCTTCTCTTAGATAACTCATGACATGTATGGGTCTCACATTGTGAAAATGTTGATGTCCAAATTTTGAAATTGTGGTCCAACTTCAATCCAACATCAATTTATGGTGTAACACCATGATGAAAACCTTTTTGTTCCTTTTCCATATATTGGTTGTATCTTTACATAATCACAAAAAATATTAAACAATCTAAATATTGGAAATAACATCAATTAAATTACAAAAATAAAAGTTTTAAAAAACCCACAATTTATGCAAGAAGTACTCATATCAAGTAAACTCAGTACACTATGTCACCATAGGATTGAGTGTTTTGGTGGATGTTTTTCTATGGGTGTTTCCTCTATAGAAAGTGAAGAGGTGTGAAATACCTAGGTTCGGGGTTTCTGTAGGAATTTTGGTTATTGGGTTTACCCTATGAGAAATGACTGGATGTACGATGCCCTACCACGAGCTATGTCATGTGATGAACTGATAAAGGGGTGTGGACCTTTTCTATGGTCCTTGTAATGTAAAGGGTTATTGGTGGGTTTCATGGGGAGGGGGAGATATTAGGGTCACACCATAGTGTGGTGTATACCATGGATCCTCATCTAGATCTATAAATTTTAGGATGTTCTATTTTTTACCTTTTCAATTGTTAGGTGATTTGGACTCTTCCTCTTCCCCCTCTCATGTGTTTGAACCTTGAGAGATCCATTTGAGCTCATACCTCTTCCCTCTATTTATCCCTTGGTTTTTGGTTCTTTATCATTAAAATTCAAGTGGGTTTATAATGTTAGTATGTACTTTTATTCTCCTTTGATTCCCTTATTTATTTCCCTCGATTTTACATTCCCCTATAAACCCTAGTGGCATGTGGGTTGATTTTAAGGTTTGATATGTTTGTAAACATAGATATTTTGGCTGTAAGTTTTTGATAAGGGTTTTGATTTCTTATTTGGGATTCCATTGTTGAAATTGATGTGTTGTGGCTTGTTTTCACTTAGCTCGAGGTAGTTGTTTTTTGTGTTTTTCCTTTATATTAAATTCCTTGATATTATCGAATGTTTAAATTTATTTTTCCCAAATTATATCTATATAAATTAACCATTATAGGGTTTAAAGGGGTTTCAAATGTTTTTTCATAATTTATATAGAATTTTCTCATACTAAGTGTTGGTGAAAATTCCTGAGTGTCTCTTTTAAATACAATTAAAGTGTTTTAAAAGGGTGTTTGATATTAGTTTAATTTTCAAATAGAATGTTTGGTGTCTAAATTGAGTGTTTTTTAAAAAGGGGGTAGTTATCCATTTTTTATTTATTTTAAGACCATTGGGTCTTTATGGAATTTTAAAACATTTTCAAAAGCTAAATGGGTGATTTATAGGGGTTCATTACACATATTGATTTCAATAAATTTATAATGGTTTGATTTCGAATGGGGGAAATAGATTAGAATTCAAATCATATTTTCAAAGGATTTTTTGAAATTTTGTTAGAAATTTTGTTTAGAACTTATATTTCCCTTATTTTTTGAGCTAATTTTATTATATTATGTTTTAATGGATTTTTTATATAAGGGAGATTCTGTATATTATTTATTATTGATTCTTATTATTGGATACGAATGGTAATATTTTCTACGAGGGTACTATAGGTGATATGAGGTTTATTTCAAAATGTTTTATTATTATTCATTCATGAGATAAGCATATAATTGGTTGTTTTTCTCACCCCCACTTGTTAGTATCATGGTATCTTAGGTTTCTAAGTAGACGTTTTGGATGCGTACTATGATAGCTTTGTGTTTTCACAGTTCTAATGCCTTAAATTTTTTTTTTCCTACTAGGGGTTGTTATTATAATACATGATGACCTGAAAAGGTGCTGAATGGGAAGTTTTATTTTCATATAGGGGCCTAAAAAGTATTACTATGAGACCATTCCTATACCATTGATATCAAATCCTAATGACTCGACATATGATAGATCTTTTTAAGGATGATTTTTTTGGGTTCTTATGTGTAACTTTTTTACATCCCCTAGATTTTGTTTTTATAGAACCATTGTGTGGTTGTTTATTTTTTTTTCATGATTCATTGATGTATTTGCGAGAGATGTGGTTATGTGATTTTTTATTTTGGTTTTTGTTTTACTTTCAAACTAATTTAAAAATGGTTTGGAAATTATGGATTATTAAAAGGAAAACTGATATTATTTTGAAAAAAGGCATTGATAAATCTTTTTAGAAAAGAGTAATAACATTGTTGATTTTTTATGAGTTTAAAATCCATATTTTCATTGTTCTAAAGAGAATTTTAAAGGAAATTTTTGATTTATGGTTTGACCTTAAAATCATGGTTTTAGGAAGAATGAGCCTCATTGTTATTAAAATGGGTTTCCATGTTTTTTCAAAAAAAGATATAAAATTTGATACTTGTTTTATTTATGCATGTGCATGTGAAAAATTATTTCATAAATTATATCTGAACTATAATTGAGGAAATATAAAATAAAAAGAATTTAATAGTGTCTTTGGTGAAATTATATTTGACATGTTTGGATAACACCTTGCATATACACCGATGTGTGTGTATATGAAACTCTTATGTTTTCCCCCAGGTGCCCATTTTTCATCCCATTTGATGATAATTCATTCGGTACAAGGATGAATGAGATGGGGTGTGGTGATTAACTATGAGATGCATAGATGTTTAAATGGAGTTTTTCAAGTTCTATTTTATTTTGGGGTGTTGTATCAACCAATTTAGCCTAGTGTATTTTATATTTTTTACCTGTTGTTTCTTCTTCCACTATAAATTATTCAGTGTATCTCATTGTATCTTTTGGACGTGTTTTTATCTTGTTATTCCCTATTTGGATTGATTATTTATTTTTTTATAATTATTTGATATTCATGGACTCCCAACATCTAGATATTTCATGTAATATTCTCTTCAGTTTCCACTTCTTATTTATTATTATTTTAGGGTGAAATCATTCCCATGGTTGCTTGTTGATACCCTTAGTGCTTGTCACCAACCTATAGGGATAAAGAATGTTGTTAAGGACATACGAAGGGATGGGTCAGACAATGGTTTAGTGGTATAATAGGATAATTTATTATATTAGCGACTTCACCATGACATTGTACATGAAAAAATACTGAGAATGGAATCCTCATTTCATTAATTCCATCTTTAGTGTATAAAAACTTACAAAATGTCTTTAGAGGAATAATACTTGGCATGTACCTTAGTATACATGCGTGTAATCCTAATAATTTTCTTTTGGAATATATATCAACCTATCATGGTGTGTATTTCTTAATTATATTGTGTTTAGACCACATGGTGTCTCTGGATATGTACCTCACATGGTGTTTGGCCATTATCAAACACAAGGTCTGGCTGTGTACGTTAAATTCCATGTACCCCAACATGGGGTGTCTGACTAAATACATCACCATACCATTATTCATTTACTAGAGGAACTACACTAATTTTTCATATAGAATACACACTATATAGTCACAATATTCCAACTTTCTTCACACTGAAGAACATATGACATGTTTTCTTGAACTACATGCCTTGTTATCTAGTTTTCTGACCAAAACACCCTTACAAATCCCCTCAAATCCCCTTTTCAACCTAAATAACACCTCTATAGGACTCAAATAATCCAAACTAGTCAATATATCAAAATAAAATTTTAAAATGACATGTAATATATGGAAAATAATAAAAACTCAAAACATAACTTACCTCATGGAGAGATCATTGAAACTTAAAGCCCAAATCCATGCTCCATGACCACTACATCTTGATCCGGCCCCAATAAATACCATAAATGAATCCAAAACCTCCTTCCACCCCTTATCCATTTATCTCATTGGTCTTATAAAGGGTAACAATTTCATATCCCCTTATGTGATTAAGAGAGAGAGAGTGGGTGGGTAGAAATAAAAATAAAAAAAAATTCAATTCAATTTATTTTATTTAAAAAAAATTTCAATGGACCCACTCCAGACCATAAACTTGAATTTTTTTTATACCTCACCTAGGTAAAACCAAACATTATAGACTCAATATTAAAGTTGAAATTTCAATATGGATATCATTTCAGGAGATATCGACATTCATATATGTGAAATAGTAAATAATAATTTAATAAATATTAAAATATCTTGAAAAATACATCCACCTAAAAATTTCACTAAATTACCACAAAAAAGTAAAAAACCTATTTTAAGATCAATAAAATCATAAAAAAATTATTCTAAGGTATTTTTCTATTGAAAATTATCATTTTCCCTTATAAGAACCTAGACCGAAAATTCAATTTCCGCCTAATTTTCACAACCAATAATGACATGGGTCATTACAATAACCTTGATCCACTCGAACACCAATAGTCTTAACTTATGAACCAGAATATAGAAATACCTAGTAGAGTACTCAACTCACAAAAACTCAATATAAAATTGTTATTCAAAACACCAATTTTTTTGATCCATTAAATTTAAAATTTCGTTTGAAAACACCTACCTATAATGATGCGAGTCATTAAAATATCCCCACCATATGGCTCCTCATCCATTAGAAGCACCCAAAAAAATTCCTTAACTTCCATCTAAACTATTTAAATATGATGTTACTATGATTTTTTAAATTTGAAATGGATTATTTCTGATGTTTTTTAACCAAATATATCAAACTATATTTCACCAAAAACCCTTACCCAATACTTTTCACATATCAATAATATTTTGAATGATGTATTCAACATAAATACTTCATTTTCATATCTGATCTCTCACAAAACCACAAGTAAACTCTTCAATTAACTATCTCCCTAATAGATCTATGTGATTTTCTCACTGTGATATCTGATATCATATTCAATTCATGATTTATCTACCCTGTAAATATTTCAAAAACATATTCTCAACTATCATTGAGATTAACTATAGATATTGATTATCAATTTAAATCCTAAAATTTATAGAGAGACCAAATGAAATTTACTTATTTACATCCTAGTTCTAGGGGCGACATCTCAGTCACACAATACAAGTCATCTACATCGATAAAAATAAATCAATGTTCTGGTAAATGCATCAATAGAGTCATAATCATAATAGTTGAGAGGTTGCACGTCTCCATATGATTTATTTTATCATTGTACCATTGATTCCATCCCACTTAGATATCAATATCCCAATAATATTTCCACACACTATCCCTTCTCAGCAAAACTCTCAAAAACCATCCCATAAACTTTCCACTCATATTCCATGATGTTAGGTTATCCTAAATGCCCCCAACTGATTTTAATAACAAATCACCATCAATACCAACTATAAACATGCTTGAGTCCCTAAGGACACATGAAACACACCCCTAAAACCAAAATGGTCACATCTCAGTGACCCATATTCACTATTTCAAGCTTCCCATTAAATACCCATCATCAGATCTGCACCTCCCTACAAAGTTATGTGAAAAGATACAAAAATATCTCATGTTTCTCTATCTAAGTCATTCCATTTTATTCATTACAAATCGATGTCACATCACCACATGGAATTCACACTTCAATTTCTAATCTAACTATGAAATTTTCACTCCTCCATAAAAATAAATCCACTCCATAATGGATTAACCTACCAATTAATCACAAACATCCTACTATCTTCCATGTATTTGGCATTATTACCATGTAAAACCCTACTAATACAACTAACAACTATTCTCCCTCACAAACTCACTACAGAGAGACCCTAATAACTTATTCTTAATCACTCCAATGGGATTTTCACCAAGATACTACTGATCATAGGTATTTACTAGAGATACTACCTAATATATATCACTTTTGATGTTAAAATACTGACATAATGGTCATGAACCAATGAAATATCCATGTAATCAAGGTTCCTCAAATCTTTATGGCCAGAAACCCATTAGTTTTCAAAATGTATCTTACAAGAAATTCATATCATCTTATTACTCAATACCACTATACCTCAAATTTATTTCTTAACTCTAAGCCATAACAATTGGACTCATCCCATTATAAGGTTTAAATCTAGTTTTAAACATGAAACCATAAGCTAAAATTTCACGTGACCAATTCTTTGAAGGTCGATGAATCCTTCATGAAGCATAAATAAGGCCTTAATTTCTATCATAAGCAATAAAATTCACAAATAAAACCAAAAAATTAACCCCTTACCACTTAAGAATCATTCTAACATTTTAGGAATCTACCCATTCTCTTCTTAACCTTGGTTGAAACATACCATACACATCATAAACTGAATTATAACCACTCAATTTCCTTTATGGGAAGGTTAAAAGAAACTCACCTTTCTCAAAATCATGTGAGGTTTAATGAAACCACTTAAAAATGACCCACATCTAACCATATAACCATTTAAAACACAATCTCACCGCTACCATCATCATGAATCATGTAATCAAGAGTTGGATATTACTATTGAAAAGAAATCCCACATGTCAAAACACTATAAAAAAGAATCTATTCATGGAAACTATTTTTTGAATAGGAGATGGTTTGTATCATAAATTGTTAAGGATTGATAGTTTTTAAAACTATAATATACTTTTTATTCATCTATTAATTTTTAGTGGATTTTTCATACACATATTTTTTTTAAAGCATTGTGAATTACAAATAAATGCCGGTTTTGTAATTATCACATTCTTTTTAAAAATATATTTTCAAATGAAAATATTAACATAAAGTTTTAACCATTATTATTGTTACATTTATTATAGGGATATATTTTTAAACAATGATTTTTTTTACTGAATTAGTGATAGTTAAAATATATACAAATTTTATGGCAATGTTTTTTCAGAAACTAGTGGTGGGTTTTCTGGAGGTTAAGGTGTATTAAATCACATCTAATTTAGTACCTTTGGTAATTTTAGATAGTAGTGGTTTAAAAAAATGTTAATATATGATAAAATTCAGATATATAAAACTAGGATCTTGAATATTATAATACATACAATATAGAAACCACATTAAGTAATTAAAAACATAAACAATTTTAGGAGTAGTAAATAAAACAAATAGAAATAATTACCATAATCCAACTCTATTTTATATAAAAAATAACAAAAAGTATTTCAATTTATCTTTTTTTTTCAATGATATAGAGTGAGTATTCATATTTTTCATCACAATATAAGACACTAATGAAACTAAATGGACCCAAAATCACCCTTACTCTACTTTTTTAGATAGGTTCCCTTGATGACACATGCTCCAATTACTCTTAATTTTCCTTCTTACTACCAACCTATAGTGACTATATTAAATATAATATAGAATATGTATTATTTTCATTTATATATTGAGTATAAAAAATATACTTAAAATAATTATCATAATAATATATAACTAGGTGAATAAATGTAGTCATTTCAACATCGATAGAGTTTTGTATATCAATAATGCAATTTCTATAAAAATGATCCCCACCATTATTTGAAATATACTAGACAAGATAGTCCCCACCACTGAAAACTACACATCCTAAATTTTCTATCTTGATTCACAAGATTATTTTCTAAATATATTTTGTATAACACCCCAGCATCATCCATAGACACCCCACACAAATAAAATGACATCACTTGAGTAAAAGGGGTATAATGAAAGTAGTGAGTGTGCTCGATAAAGGTGGGGGAGTATCATATGAATCATCTAACTATATATAAGTTATAAATACTTACTCATATATTTAAATATTTTTAATTTTATTATTATCACTTTAAAAGATATTATGAATTAAGTTATAACATGATAAGTGATGTAAATTAATCAAATGATTTAAAAAATATGAATTCAGATTAATTGAATTAATATATTATAAATTAAATAATAAAATTACATTAAAAAATAAGTTAATGGAGGAATTAAAATATAGTCAATTAACTCATAGGTAAGTATATTATTTTATTCCTATACCATTATCATGATTTCATTATCTCTACCCCCTTGTAAGGACACATTTTTTTGATATCATCATGAGTAGATATATCAAGATATTGTTGTTAATTTGGTTCACCATCATAAAAAAATTATTTAACTTAACCAACCATATTATACAAGGCTCTTGATTTCATATATACTACACAATTCCCCAAATTTCTAACCTTTTAATCAACATAGTATACTATTATTTCTTGTGATAATAACATATATGGATATTGTTATTTGTGTTTGTAAAACCCCATGTCTTTTTTGTTATGAATTTCAAGGGAAATTTGAATTTCAATTTTCAGTGGGACATTTATTTTGAGAACCAGGGATCATATTAGTATTTTGGTTGTTTGAACATCATGAGGAGGAATTATTGGATTTGGATAGAGTCTTGTAGAGTGTTAGGGGTGATTGAGTGGGATTTAGAGAAAATTCAGGAAGAACTGTACTGAATTTTCACTATAGGTGCACCAACAAAGGGAGTACCATTCCATGTTAGACCCCAAAATGGAGGGTGTAATTATTAATTTAGAATTCATGGTTCCTAGTTTGGGTGTGGTTCATAAGGTGTGAACCTGTTGGAAACAAAAAGGGTGAAATGTCCAAGCTGGGTGTTTTAATGACCATGACACCGAGTAGTGCCACCTATGGGAATTAATCAATGTGTAAAGACCCTTGGATATTTTTCTATCCTTTTTGGTATGAGGTGGAAAGAAATTCCTTATTATTTCTAACATGCCATATATATTTTTATAGTATAAGGGGATTCATTTTTACCACAATGAGTAGAGAGGAGCATGACCGTGGTGTTGGGTGTGTTGGGCCCCTTGTATTCTACTTGGGTATGTAATACAACATAGTGCACACCATTTTTTCCCATTGATATGTAAAATTTTAGGTGGTTTTAAAATTTTTATATTTAAATTATTTAGTATATTTATCCCCCTTTTATTTACTATCTCATGCATAATTTCCAAGATATCCCCTAACTTCTCTCTCAAATCACCATGAAAATGGGGTGTATTTGATTTTTTTGGCAGTGAATATTAATGTTCATATACCTCAATATCCTTTTCCTTATCCTTATTCTCATAGATACTAATTCCATTGTAATTTTGGTAGGTGTTTATTCATGATTTCATTCAGATCATTTTGGAAATCATCCCACTTCATGGGGATTTTGCTCAGCATGGCTAGAGGATGTCTTGGGAAGGCAATCACATGCCATCAAACACTATTTTGTTGAAGGTAAATTTCCCTATGAATTTTTATGCCATTTTTATTTAAATTAAATTAAAATGGGTTCTTTTAGGTTATGGTTGTTAAGGATTTTTCCTAAAATGGTTTCAGGAGTATCTTGTGGACCTTCCATGAGGGGTTGGTTGCTGTTTCGGTGCAATGAGGTCATCAGATGAGCTATTGGACAATTATTCACAATTAATTTGTTTTAAAAATAAATTATAAATTTCAAATGGGTTTAAATAATTAATTTTATATTGTTAAAATTAATTATAGGACATATTTATTTGAGATAGGGCCTTATGAGGATGGGAAAAGGCTAGACAGAACTTTGGAAAGCTTGGGTGAGAGTCTCCAAGCTGCGATAGAGGAAAAGAATCATTTGAGGTCTGTTATATTTAGTTTTCTTAGTATCTTGGTTATTTGGTGATTTTATATTCATGTTCTATGATTATATTATCCTCTTTCATGCTAAATAACTTTTTTGATCTCACTTATATGGTTGGTATGAGCTTGTTTTAGCTATTAGTTAACATAGACTGCATAATTTGTTAAATGGATTGATGTTGGTGCTTTGGTCAAATGAGTGCTAGTGGTGCTACTTGTGGATTTTTTGGTGTTATGAGTTTTAGTTCAAATATAAAACTGATTTTATTTTTAAAAATGTTTTTTAAAAATAACATGGATTTAAATTATAATTTCATAGGAAAATGAGGGATTTGGAAAATAGATTTTGAAATAGTAATTCAAAATAGAAAATTATATTTTCTAATGAATACTTTTATGGGATTTTTCTTGGGGTATAGTGTTGGAAAAATATAATGTGATTATTATTATAGATTATTTGAAAAGTTTATTTTAACTAGAATTTAAATAGGAAGCTTGGAGGGGATTTAATAGAGTTTGTTTTAGCCCATTTGACTATATGTGGGTTTTACCCTATTTTGAAAACATGGCGTGCTTCTTGAATGTGTATGACTGATTTATATGTTGGTGAATGATGATGCTGGTTTCATGAATATCCCTATGATAAATTTTCTTATGATATCAAAGTGGTGAGTTGATATGGATAGATGTGACATATGATTAGAGTTTAGAGAAAGTTATGAAAGACCCTAATAATGGTTGAAAGATGTTATGGCTGGAACAATGGGTTGGGATCAAGAGATGGACATAAGATTGAGGATCCCATAAAGGGTGTCCATATAGTGATGTGATTTTAGGGACCTTGGTGGGTTCCCTAGTTTTATATAGAACCTAGATAGGGTTCATGTGAGTTTCACTTAAAAGTGATTGTGGGTGACACCTTAAGAATCCTATATGATGTATGAGCCTATCAGGGTTGATATGGTGATGGTTCTTTCACATGAGAGTCCAAACATTAATATATGAGATATGTTTGGGAATATTAACAACCTAATTGAGTTTCATTACATGTGATGGTTTTTGTGGGACACACTACCCACTATGATGTATGTATATACAAGGGTTATCATAGACATGTTCCTTAGATATGGTCTTTATTCCTAATATTTGTTTGGATTGGCTTATGAAACCCCCCTTTGGATTCAAGTAAATTATAAGTTTTTAATTCCTTGGTTGATATCATTATAATAGATGTGATACTACTTTGGGTTTACTTGGATAAGTTCCTTGAAACTAGTTAATGGGATGAGAACCTTCCAGGAGACTTATAGGTGTGTTTTGGAATGAATTAGATGTGATCTTTGGATTTAAATGTGATATTGGTTTTGATTACCTTGGATGGGTTCCTTGATATTGGGATAGGGTATGTGACCCTTCCATGTGGAAAAAGTGAATGTTTTAAAATTAATTAAATGAGATCCTTTTATTCATATGTGAAAATATTTTTGATTTCCTTGGAATATTTAAATGTAACTAGGATAGGGGATGTGTCCCTTCCATGTTTTCTATGAGAATGTGTTGTTTTTTCCAGGACATGTTCCTTGGAATCAATTAGGGGATATAACCCTCCCAAGCGACCTATAAGTGTGATTTTGATTTCCTAGGACACACTCATGGGATTTAACTATTGAGTATGATACTTCTATATTGGCTATGGGCCATGTATTGATTGACACCATTCCTAGAAGTTATCAGTGACACTTAGTCACTATCCGGAGTAGGTATGATATTAGGTATTAGTTTTAGGGTATTATTTGGCCCCCTTGGTTGGTGTGTCATGTTTAGATACATATGGTATTGGATGAAGGATGTATATATAGGGTTCAAGGTGTCATTGTTGTCACTCGATGACTTAAAATTTATGTTTAATATGAATTGAGTGTCTTGTTTCAAGGTGCATATATTGCACAACAATGACTAAACCTATTATATATATATATATATATTACATACACATATACATGACGAAAACAAAAATAAAAATTATTGAGTCATTGGGGATTTACTATTGGGATATTGGACCCACCCTTACCAACGTACAAGACATGATTTTTGATGTATGTGGGTAGAATTTTCTATTTTCTCTTTGTACAAATTTACTTCTTAGATATGATATTTTGATATAAATCTATTAGGTTGTAGAGGTTGGAGTTTTAGTAGGTTAGATCATGTGAGTTGGGACAAAGTCTAGTTTTATTTTAGTTATTTTTTAGCATGTACTATCTAGTGTTCCACTACTTTACTTTATATACAATACATACTATTTTTTATTACTCTTTATACGCTATTATGGCCATTGTATAAAGTATATTAGTTTACTAATTTTCATTCTAGAATGTTGGGACCTGTTATCTCCTTGTTTTATAACTACTAATTTTTGGGATCTCTATTATGTGGATGAGTCATGCTGATTTTTTGGTAGAATTTGGGCATGACATTTGGGAATTATTTGAGCAGGAATAGTCTCCCTATAACTAAATTAGGACCTTTCAACTGGGGAGACATGATATAGGTCAAGTAGAATCTCCACTTGGGCACTACTCAAGTGTTCCAGGATGGGGCATTACAAAGTGGCATCAGAGTAACTCTTGGGATGGATAGTATTGATTAGAGATAGTGATAAATTTTTTGAACTTAGGAGGTAAACTGCGCACAAGCCTAACCAACATGATAATGTTTGAATCCCAAGTTGATATAGGATGAGTAGTTTCAAGACTAGGCACTCTAGGATGAGTGAGGTGTTAGGTTGTAATGGGGATTCTAATATGGGATAGATTTGACTTGATTTGATTCATTAGGATTGGCTAGAAGCCAGTGAGTCACACATGTATCATGATATGCTAGGGGAATGATACACAAACCTTTGGGCTATATTGTTTAGAATGTTTCTTCATCATAATCCATTTTTAATTAAAGAAACATATATATAATTGATGTTATTTAGAGTATATTATAATGTTTGATTTGATTAATATAGATTCGAGGGGCCTGATTGACTGATTATTGATTTTTTATTATGATGTACTTTTTTGGGTGCTATAAGGAAATGGTTTTATGAATTTTTTAAACTTTTAGAAAAAATGATTTTGAAAGGAAATCTCATGTGGTGGAGTATGTTGTGTATAAAATGTTTTTGATTTTTTTATTTGAAATGAATCATGGAGTTGGGGATTTGGAAATGATTAGATTTTTTTTTATATTTTAAAGAAATATAAGGAAAATGGGTTTGAAACATGATTTCAAAATGGATTTTTCTATTGAATTTCAAAATTGATTTTGAAAATGGGATCAGATTTTGGAAACAGACTAGAATGGTTGAGGATTTTAATTATTTTTTTTATGGAAAACCTTCAGATTCCAAGGGATATTTTGAAAAATTAGGCGAGTTTTGGTTCATTAAATGATTTAGGAATTAATTGTAAATAAGTGACCAATGAATGTGTATCATGGTATGCTTTGGTATCTTTATTCTCAACTAGGGGTGAATTGGATATTTCGCTTCTTTATGTTTAACCGAGGAAAAAAAGATATCTAATCTCTTAATTATCATTTGGGGGACAATCAACTAGTTGATTTTTCTTGGGTTTAGATAGGGGTGAGTAGAGTTCTTGAAATTTGTTTTGGATTAAATTATATGTAGTTTAGAAACCTCTATGAGAGGTAGGTGGGTGTGTTTGGAATGACTGGTGGTGCATTGAGGGAGAGAGAGTGACACCTATTTTAGACACTTTATTGGATTTTTAATGGGTGAGAAGGATTAACTAATTTGGTTTATTTGTGTGTTCTATGGGTATGTCTTATTTTTTTGATAGAGAAACATGTATCAAGCTTGTGGGATTTATGTTCTATGTTGATATAAAGTATCAAAATGCAATTTTTTTTTGGGTTTGAGGCTTGGACTGATTGATTTTCAATTTCAATAGGTGATTACTATAGCAGGGATCAACATTAATAGGAATTAACCATCGGTATTAGAGTCTTATTATGGTGATCATCATAAGTCTCAAAATGAATTGTCTATTGATAGTATTAGTTTGGGATAAATGGGTTCATTTGGTAACTGCTTTAGAATTTAGGGATCATTGTTTTATATTTGGCACTCGCATGTAAGTGGAGTGGTCACATACAATCATTACATGCATTTATGGATGATACATCAGTGGTGAAGATTATATGTTTTGGTTTAAAATTTTTATGATAAGGGTAATCTTATGGTGGGTAGAATCAAGTTGGTTATGGGTGTATGAACCTTGATTTGGAAGGGGTTTGAATGCAATGAAACTAGTCAATGGATGGTTGTGATAGTAGTGGGATGTTGGTGAGTAGTTGGACCCATTTTTTGGATTCGAGTGCGATATTAGATGGAGTTCATTTATTGGGAATGGACTCAATATAGTTATGGTGTGATTTAAGAGTGAGTGTGATTAGTGGCACATCAGTGCTCATGGTTATATTATGAAGGAAGAATGGGTTGATTGAGGACCCAACTAATGAACTACACTATAATTTAGGTTTGGGATTTAGTGCGGATGTTTGGATGGATTAATAATGAATTTGGGTGTTAAGTAATCATGACAAGGTGGTGCAGTGATGCATTAGTAGGTGAAGATGAGTGTTTTATTATGGAAAGGGATGGATTCAAGTAGAAACTATGTCAGGAGCATCATTAAAGATACAATTGAGGTGGTTCTAGGGGTAAACTAGGTTTTTTGGGGAAAATCTAGTGGATCAGGTTGTGGTGGTTTTAATTTCATAAAGGAATAAAGTTGGGTGTTCTAGGAAACAATGTAGTAATTTGAGCGTGATTTAATGATTGTGGGGGGGGGGGGGTTGTGGTTTATAGTTACGGAACATTGGGACTTATTAGGGATGATAAGTTAAATGGTGATGCTATGAAACATTGAGTGTTTTTAAGTTTTGAATTTCATTGGAAATTTGAATTTTTGTTTTTGCTGGGAGTGTTTTTTATTTTTTTGAGAAAATTAGTTCAGATTGGGATTTCAAGAGTTTGAAAATCTTAAGGAGGTGTGATTGGACATGGTTAAAGTCCCATAGAGAGTTAAATGCACTCATGTGGGCTTCAAAACAATGTTGGGTGGACCTACAGTGAAGGTTCACTGTAGGTTCACCATCACGGGGAGGACTATGCCATGGTGGAACCATGGTAGAGGGTAAAATGTCTGGTGTAGAGAGTGTTTTTTCTAGCTATGGAATGATTCTTAAGGAGAACTCCTATTGGAAATTTATAGTGAAAAAATACCCTGAATGGGTGTTTTGATGATCATAGTGCCGAGGGGAATCACCTATGGGAAATGGCCTAGGGGTACAAGCCCTCTGTAATTTTACTGGCCACTTTATATTAGGGTAGCCAAAATTAACAAGGGATATCCACCATGATATAGAGATTTTATTAGTATAATGGGGAGATCCTTTTCCACTATAGATATTTTGGAAAATCCTAACTATGGTTTTAGGTATATTGGGTGCCGTAGGGGCTACTTGGGCATTCACCATGGTATATTGAATTTCGTGGTGCATGTTGTTTTTTCCTACCCATGTATTAAATTTTGGGTGGCTTCAAACTTTTCCCCTTATATTATTTTGGGGTTCTAACCCTTTTTTATCTTCTCCCTCACACATGATGAACATGGGCTCTTTCCACTTTCTTCTGTCTTGATTTCCTATAGAAATGGGGTGGATTTAATGCATTTTCATTGGTCAATCTTAGTGATTCTCTATATCCATCTCTTCTTATTCTTACTTACCCTCACAAAAACTAATTTTATTGTGATTTTGGATATTGTTTAATCATTATTTCCATTAGATAATGGTATAAATCATCCATCCTAATGTGGATTTATCTTGGTGTAGTTAGAGAATATCCTAAAAGGATGATCAAACGTCATCACATGTCTTTTTGTCAAAGGTATGTTTCCCTATGATTTCTTCTAGGGTTATGTTTAGAAAATATTAAAATGTTTTTGTTTGGGTTTATATTTTTTGGGAGTTTTCTTGATATGTTTTTGGGAGTACACCATAGACTATATATGAGGGGTTGGTTTCCATTTCAGTGCGATTAGGTCACCCGATGAGTTATTTAGTAATTATGTCGAACTGTTTTTTGAATTTTTTTTTAATTTTTTTTTGAAAAAGATTAAAAAGATTATAAATTTTTGTAATTAAATATGATAATAAATGACTCTATATAGTTCCTCATGATGATGGAAGAAGTATTGATAGAGTTTGGTTGATCTTAGGTGAGGGTCACATAGTTACTTTAATGGAAAATTACTCTTTTATGCTAGGTGGTCTTAAATTTTCCCACTCTCTAGTTTTTTGGTGATTTTTTGTTTGTGTTCCATCATTATATCATCTTACTACATGATATAAGGATTTTTTGATCTCTCTTATAATGTTGGGATGATCTCATATCAGTTTAATAGTCAACATGGATCATAAATCTTGATAAAATGTTTTATAGTTGCACCTTGGTCAAATGAGAGCTGCTGACCATCCTTATTATTTTTTTGGTGGTGTGAGTTGGAATTCATAAAAAAATTTATTTTATTATTAAAAATTTCATTTAAAAATAAAATGGATTTAAATTATAATATCAATGGAAAATATGGGATTTGGGAAATTAATTTTCAAATAGTATTTTAAAATAGAAAATGAGCCTTTCTATTTTTTTGAAATGATTTGTCCCTAGTATTTGTATTAGAAAATATGACATGTAATGACAATTATAAATGATTTAAAAATAGTATTTTCACATGAATTTAAATAGGGATCCAAAAGGGGCCTATCTTGAGATCATTTTGGTCTATTTGACCTTATGTGGGAAATTCTTAGTTTTACAAATCTTGTGTGATTCTTAACTATGGATGTTTTGTGTGTCTGTTGGTGCATGATGATGCATGTTTCATGCGTATCCCTATGATAAATTTTCTTATGGTGTTAAAATGGAAAGTTTATCTATATGGATGTGATAGATTCTTGGAGGGTATAGATATTTCTAAAGAACCCTATAGATAATTGAAATATATTTTTACTAGAATGACAGGTTGGGATTGAGAGATAGAAGTGTGATCGAAGAACCCATATAGGGTGTTCATGAAATGATTGGACCTTGGGGACCCTTGTGGGTTACCCATTATTATATTGACACTATAGAGGGTGTGAGTAAGATATGGTTATAAGTGATTGTGTGTGAAACCTTAGGAACCAAATATAATGTGTGATATTATCATGAATGAGATAGTGATGGGTAGTTCACTTGAGAGGAAGACAACATATATGTGTTATGGGGTTGGGTAGAATACCGGCCAGTTCAGGTTGAATTTAAAGAGATGTTTGTGGGGGGGGGGGGTGTTAAAATACCCACCAAGATGTATGAAGATACATGATATTCCTTGGCCACATTCCTTGGATTCGAACTTCATGTATTGTGCTGGTTTGGAATAACATGGTGCAATATACCTTAAATTTAGATTGACTATCTATTTATAATTCCTCAGATGAGATATTTGGATTCAAATGTGATACTATTTTAGATTTCCTTAGAAAAGTTCCTTGATATCGAGATAGCTGATGCGAACCTTGAATGTGGCATACAAGCATGTTATGGAATGTCATGGATGAGATCCTTGGATTTGGATGTGATACCGGTTTAGATTTCCTTGGATGAGTTACTTAAAATTAGGATAGGGGATGTGACCCATGTGGACTACATGTTTGTTATAGAATTCATTGGATGATATCATTGAATTCTTATGTAAAACTAGTTTGGATTTATAGGGATGAGTTCCTAAAATTAGTAAAGGGGATATGACTCTTCCATATGGCCTATGGGAATGTTTTGGATTACGTAAGACATGTTCCTTGGAGTAAATTAATGGGATTATACCCTAATAACTAGATTAAATAATTTATTTGGTTTACCTAGGATACAATTTTGTGAATTGACTATTGATCATGAGACTACTGGATTATCCATGGTCTAGGAATTGGTTGGCATGGTTCTGTGATGTGTTCAGAGGAACTCCAAGAATTAATGAAGTTGGTATGATATCAGGTATTGTTTTTAGGGTTGGAATTGGTAACCCATGGTTAGTTTTATATGGTTAGAGGCATATTATAGTAAAATATTTAGGCATGTTTAGGGGTTGGGGTGGTTTGGATGACACCTGGAAACTTGACATTTATTTTTGTTGTGCATTACGTGTTATGTTTTTGAGTGGGTGTGTTACATGGGAATGAATTCACCACTTATATATGTTTTGTATTTACATCAACTTGATCACAATAAAACTTAGTATTTTTGAGGCATTTTATATTTTCTATAGGGTCATTAGAATTGACCCTACTCACATACATGGCATGGGTTTTGATGTACATGGGTATAATTTTCTGTTCTCTCTTAGGACACAAGTGATTCTTGGAGCTGGAAAAATGGTATATGTATAATAGGTCAGGGAGTTAATAGTTTTGGTTGGTTGAATTGTCTAAGTTGGTCCAAAGGACAGTTTTATTTTTGTTATTGTTCAACATGTACTGGAAAATGGCTAGTGTTTTAGTTTATATATTATTCTTTCTTATTTCTTTGTTACTGTTGCTGCTCTATTATGGTTTTTACATCATGTAGATATTTTTAATGTTTTTTATTATAGACAATGGGTTCCTTGTTGGCTCCCTATTATATGAATATAGATTTTTGGGATGTCTATAATATAGACAAGTCATGCTAAATTTTTATTGAATTTGGGAATGACCCCTGGGTCTTATATTAGAGGGAATAGTCTTCACATGACTATCATATGACCTCACCACTAGTTGAAAGCTTTTGGAGTATGTGGATCCACACTTGTGGTCAAGTAGTGTCATTTCTTGGACACCATTCGAGTGGTGTGGGATGAGGTGTTATAGTGATCATTAGTATCAATCAAATGAGATAAGTTAACATATGTAAACTATAAATAATATTTATTTATGACCCTATAAATATCAACCCACTTTTATTTAAGTAATCTAATAGAAAATTTACCATGATAATTCAGTTTAATAATGTCAATAAACTTTCTATTGTATCCCAACTCTAAAAATTAAGTGAATATACCACTATTTTGTGTTTTCAAACCTACATCATGAAAAACTATTTTAAACATGATACCATTAATATTATAAGAATAACTAAACAATACTTTTTAAAAGGCCCTCAAGCCAAATATTTCAAATCATATGACACTAAGACTCGATTTTAATCATTTATGATGTACATAGAAGAATATACTATACTATTTTTTAATAAATATAATTATTTCAATATACTATGAATATGAAAATTATTCAAGTCTTACTCGATGGGAAAACTAATCAATAACTGAGATCAAGCTTGTTAAAAACTTGAATCCTCAAATTTATGAAGAGACTCAACTAATATGTCAGGGTATTCATAATTTTGTGATGAAATTCCATAATCATCATCAATTATGTTTTTAATTTCATTCTCCAATATCGGGGTAGTATCTTGATCATTCAGGTAATGATGGAACCATGGAATTTTTGTATTGTTTGATTATACATGCCAAATCCACCACACAAATATAGTTGGAAAATGTTTCAGTAAAAAGTGGTTATAAACTTTATGTATTCCAATCATCATTTGAAATTACAATTTGAGTAAGAAAATTTTATTCTTTCATCTATAGACTAATTTTAATTTGAAAAGTCTAAAAACCTTTCCTATCCCTTAACATAATGTGCTATATTGCATGGTAAATTATTCTAACTTTTATCTATTTTCATACAATTGATAAAGATATATATGTAGAACATAGCAAGTATTAGTTTAATAAAATCATGTTAAAAATATTAAAATCATCTATAATATAATCAATTCTATAATTCATTATATTAATTAAATTTAAGTTAAAAAATATGTGGGAATTGAATATAGAAAAAACATAATAAAATAATATTTGGTAAGTAAAATTATTAAAATGATAATAATTAAAGAATAAATAAATAATAATTCATTGATAAAAAATCAAAATTTCAATTCATTAATCACACATTTAATAAAAAACATCTCTAAACATTTATATATATATAATTTTAAACTATGGTCATTATAATTAAGAGAATTATCCAATTAAACCCATAAAAACCCTATATATTAGATCAAATTAACCAACATAAATTTTAAGTCTTAAAATTTATTTACCTTCAATTTAAAATGAAGAAATTGATCAGGTATATTATTATAAAATATAAACACTAAAGAAATGAATTTAAATGCTAAAATATATAATTATAAATTTTTTAAAGAAAGATAATGCATCAAAATAATTGGAATTTAAATATTTGAAATAAATTTTAAAATAAGGTTTATCATATGCTATTAAAAGTAAAAAATTCAAAGATATATAATACAAGGTACTCAAAGTTAGAAGATTGATGAAATGAAATATAAAACACAACCACTATCTTTTGAAAAATAAAAAGTGTGGTATTACTCTATTCTAAAAACTACAATGCATGAAAAATTAAATTCAATTGATTGAGAAAAAAATAAAATGATTTCAACCACATAATAGTGGGGTTAGATAGTGGGATATAAGAGAATAAAAATGGGGAAGGAAGATAAAATGATGAAAGTTAAAGGTGAAGTCATGGTGGAAAGGGATAGAGAAATAATAGTTCTTGATTAAAGGCTATTGAAGAAGTATCTATAATAACATGTGAAAAAGGGAGGTTGTGTCACTCTAGTTAACCAAGTGGGTATAAGGATCAAGGGATAAGGAAGAAAGGGGTCCATGAGAGATAATTAAGTTTTTATTTGTGGTGGTTTTCATAAACCAACTCCAATATTTAGTGTATGAAAATATTAGTAGAGTTTTGTTAAAAAGTAGATACCAATTAATAATTAAGCATCGATTTCCTCTAAACTTCGATAACAAGATAATATAGAGAATATTTTATATCTAGTTTAGTATTTAGTGAGGATTTTATGAAACTTATACAAATAAAAATCCATTAAACATTGTTTTTTTAATAATGACATGACCCCCTATAGGTTCTATCATTAACCAATTCATCCCAACCAATAGTATCCATACATAAGATTCAAATATCCTCCTCTAGACTATACTTTTTATATCTAATTATGAAAAGTACCCAATATAGGGTTTTCATATACTATTAACATGAATATAATAATAATATAGTAAAATAATAATATAATAAAACCACCAGAGAAGTTTAAATTAATTAATGATCCAACAATTGGTTATTTAAGAAAACACTAAATAACTTAGTGTTAATATTTTAATTTATCTAAATATTTTTTCAAAACCATTCGAAAATTTTATTTTTTGAAAATATTTTCCCAAAACCATTTTATTTTTCAAAATCCATTTTTTCACTAACAAGAATTCATGAACATGTAAAAATATGATTAAGTGACTAGTATGATGCATAAACTCATGCATTATTTCCAATTTGGGCTGTGAGTAAAATAATAAATAAAAAACCTAAACCAACACATCATACATGTATGAACATATGAAATTTAATAAAAAAATAACAATATCCCCATACAACTAGTAACTTGGGATTACACTGTACAAGTGTTCTCAACGCACAAGTTTGATTTACATCCCAAGTTCCAACCAATCCTAGGTCCATTTTCTAAGTCCCAAAAAATACTAAAACCAAAATAATTCTATGATACCATTTTTTAATGAAAAGGCTAGGTAAAACATGAATGGATACTAATATGGCGGTGCTATATAACCTTAGGCGCACCTCCCCATATGCCAGAGTCTACCGATTAGAGATAAGATTTTGTAACCAATGTTGGTGAGATTATACTCTCAGTATAAAAACATACAATATCATAAAAACAAACACATCATTAAAATATAAGTAATTAATGAAACTATATACAATATCTAATAATCAATAATAATGAAACATTAACATTATATAACATAATGAATGTATTGGGAATAAACTAAATATAAGCACCATAAGAGGGGGGTTAATCAAGGTGTACACCAGATTAGAATTCTACTTCTTTATAGTCCCATTTCTTTTACCATTGTTGTTCACTTATTGGAAAGAAAATTACCAATCAAACATTCTCTAATCACCAAAAAAATCAAATAAAAAACACATATGTAGGAAAGTAAAGTACAAGAACACAAGGATTTTACTTTTTCTACTACTAATGGATAATCTAAGAAGAATACAAACAATGGTGTGCCAATGTGCTAGAATTTACTACCACATACTATTCATTACATATAAGTATTTATGTTATGGTCACTCCATACAAAGTCACACTTCCATTAAAATGTTTTTGATAGACTCACTATTGATCCAAGGGCCAGTTTCTCTTATCCTCCTCTATGCCCTGATTTGGTAAAGGAAAAATCAGTTTATTAACATGGGTTATCTCCTTGATCAATATAGAAAAATGATTCCACTTTCATCATTATATAAAAATTAGGTTCCCCATTGAAATCCACATTGTTGCACTATTCTTCTAAAAAATTGGATGAGTTGGAATCCTTAGTATGAAGGGTTGAGACTATATCTTCCAAAATAACTTGATAAGATCAAACTCTTGTTGATGGATTTAGAGAGTGTTAATTAATTATCTTCCACAATGACATCACAAAAAATGAATAACTCGACTAGTTAAGGAATTCCCTTTCATTATAACTATTCTCATTGTGATACATCTTATATTCTTCAACTAACCTAATATATCAATGAGGATCTTTCCTCTTTGAGACTTATTCCTATCACTAGATATGTCAATGGAAATCCATAATGGGATATCATATCCTCTCCTTATCTAAACTAGATATTTAATATATTCCCTTTTCTCTCTACTCTATATTTTTCAGTAATGTAACACTATAATTTCTTGAACTTCCAATGGAATATTAAATAAGTATGTTCAAATAAATAACCGACCATTAACAGTGAATATCAGACCTTATTCCTACAAAACCCAGGATCTTATCAATTTTCACACATGATTTTAGTCTGTTCAAACACACCTCTTAAATTTTAATTAAATCACCAAATAATTCTTCATGAACTTCATATATGAATTTAAAATGTTTCCATTATTTTCTCTAGGTTTCATTCCACTATGGAATGGTGACATATTAAATGCTCATTTTAGGATTTATTTTAGAAACCTTTTCTACATTCCATGACATAATCTCTTTACATATCATGTTTTATAGCCATTTTAAATTTTGAATACAAACTTTTCAAGACTTTACATGGAATTATATAGTGATAACCATGAAATAATATTTCTTTAAACAAAGAATAATTCAAAAATTCTTCCTCTACATTCAACATCTTTTAGATTCAGAAACCCTCTACCCAAAATGACTTCCACCATGGCTTATCACTCCTATAATTTTCCATTTTAGTTAATATTGAACCATATCTCGACCATTTTGGTCATTATCACATACAATCTAGTTAATATCATGTGTGGTATAGAATAAAATCCAAAAATACACATTATGGGCCTCCCTATTTCGTACATGGATTTTTTCTAGGAAAAGACCATTTTCCATAGCACAGAATGAATTGAATCACTATTTTAGTTGAAACTTCAATCAAAATGAAGAAAAAAACTCCTGTCACAATGACCAACAATAAATTTCTACATTTATAGGTCTCCATGATTTTCCTAGCCACCAAAATGCCTTGTGTCATTGAAAAACATTCTACTATGGGTTTTTATCCTATGAAATGCCTTAAACCATGGAATGAACAACCTAGACATTTCTATATAAAATGTATCATGATAGAAATATATTTCCAAATTTCCATAGATCCTATATACTGGGTATTTCTTAATCCACTGTGGCATTACCAGACTCACCATGACATGGTGAGTTCATCCTTCACTAAAAATTCCTTCATTAATCTCCTAATAATTCCTTGTAAGATCCAAATATTTACAAAACCAAAAACTACTTGAATAATAACATTAATCTCTATCAAGAATACATTAAGTTATATTTTATATTTCACCTCAATCTTGATCTTTTGAACCCATGTTCATGATATATTGATATATAAATGTGTCTCTTTGAAACTCTCCACAAGTGCTTCTAAGTATACCTCATTTATAGTTGTTTCATGATCATTTTGAATCCCCATTTACATATATTTAAATGTTGATCAATCTCATATCACCATCACAGTGTCTTTAATGTCTATTGATACACCATCCATTCCTTAAAAAAAAATTAACCTTTAGTTATTTTCAACCAATCCTTCTCATAACCTCTTAGAAACACACAATGTCATGACTCGTCTGAATGGGGACCATGTCATGAATCACCAAGACCGCCTCCAATTGGCCAGGGGCTAGTGACTTGTGTCGATTAGGCATGTCACTAACATGGGAGACCTTAAACTAAGTACGTGTACACATGAAAAGACCTCTAAGACCATATAATGCTAAAATATAAAAAATCTGAACAAGCATGCATGCATACATCTAAATCCCACAACTAGAGTATGATAATAAGTAATGGAAATTAAATAGGGACAAATACAATCCCACCTAAATGAGTCTGAAAACAAGTCCAACCAAAAAGTAAAGATGAGGACTGCTATCCAGGTTCTGCAAGATCACACCTCGGTCTGTTTGGTCTCACTAAACATATCCTGGTCTTGGTCCCTCTATGAATCAATCAAAAGGCAGACCATCTGTAGAAGAAATGAAATGTGCAGCATATCCCATGTAAGGGTGAGTATACCAATACCTAAAGAAACCCCCAAAAACAAAAAGAATATAACAAAATAATTATTTTCATGTCTACATAGGTATATGTCTACAACACATATAAAAAGAATATCTAGATATACTCAAAAAAGACACACAATCTCAAGGTATGGTCACATATGAAATACCAACCTGGGATTCTAGATTGAATGTTACATATAACACTCATCTAGAAGCACCATGAGTCAGATAGAACTGATGAAATCAGTTCATGAGGTAGTGCTCATCGGGTCTCACCATTAGAAGTATATGCTGGAAGTCTGAAGAGATACAATACACAGATGAGGATCACTCCCAAGTCCAGGGGGTATACCAAAAACTCAATATGGATTATACCATTAAGTAGAGGATCGAAACCCTCATAGTGTTTTTCATGATGACAATAAGAACTCCACCCAGGGCATGAAGATGATATAGGATCTCACTCCGGCCCTCACCGAAGGATTCAAAAAACTCTATACAAGAAGTCCTACTAAATGTATCACCATCATATATATAATATGTGATTCTAAACTAATTCTTAGGGAAAAAGGATATGAAGAACACACCCTAAATGAAACTTGTCCAATATACAGAGGACAAGGGCTCCAAGACATCTTTGAAGGATCCCACAGAGTGTCCCTATGGAACTGAGTCCTGCCCATGTAAAATAGCCCATTCCCATTTCCATATAGTAGTACATGGTATGCCCCTTCCCTTGTACTTCTTACCGTGTCCAGGTACACGACTATGCCTATGTACATCTAGGATGGCTGTGTCTGTGTGGGAGTACATGATGTTCCCCTGGTCATGTACTCTTTCCCATGTCCATGTACCATCTAAGGTACACTCCGATCCATTAGGGAAGGGTCACATATCTTGTGACCAGTGCCACATGCTGTTGGATCCTTAACTTCATCCAGAAACCCTACCCACCACACACAGGTCACACATGGCCTGCATCTTCTAAGTGCACACTATGTAGATAAATTTTTTCTAGAATTATAGATCTAGAATTATAAGGAACTTGATTTTATTGCATTACTTTTACAACATTTTATTGATAAACAACATAAAAAAATTATACAAAGATAATAAAAGGTTTAGTATATTGGGAAAACTAAGACCAAACATAATATTTACAACATAAACCTAAACATTTATTTAATTCATTTTCTATAGATTTTTATTAGCCCTTGAATTATCTTTAGTACAAGTATTCATCTAAGGATATACATAAAAATAGGTGAGATAAAAGAAAATTTAGAATATAGTTAATAACAATATAACATGGGGAGAGAATAATCATAACATCATCATCCAAATCATGAGATGAATCATTAGATAAAGTCATGGATTGTGGAAATGCATAAAAATTAAACACCATGTCTTAGTGGTCAACTAACACACATAGTTTTGAACAAATCTAGAATCATGTTCACTCATCATATTACTTTAACTCATGAGATTCATAAATTTACCCAATTCATTATAGTTCTGTATAATTCCGACTGCACTCATCACATCAAAACATTCATATTGCACAATATAATTCTAGGCGCACCCGTCACATCATAACATTTATGTTATCATGCATGACACATAGAACATATATCAATAATTAATATAAATAACCCATGTAAATGAATGTGTTTCATCTCATAAGAATACATACATAAACTTTGGGTTCCCAAAAGAAATAGGGAATAACATACTTGATACAATAACCATCAACCTTGACTGAGAAGTAAAAAGGGTGTTTTTGAATGAAGAGTTATTTTGGAAAAATTGTGTTTGACATAAACTCCCATTAAAAACTAGTATATACCATAAAATTAAAGATAATAATGAAAAAATTATTTTTAAGGATTAACCATATCGAAAATGGAGTGGAAGAGGGAGAACCCCAAGAAAGAAAGTTGGGTACGAGAATTCCCCTTACCTTGTAACCAAACGCTTTCTTCACTTTAATGTCCTGTATAATGACATTATATTCATTAATTATAAATTCCCAAACTAAAAAGAATATGGTTAATTATGGTTTCATTAAGTTCTTTTAGGGTCCTTTGGATGAGTTATAGAGTTTAAATTCATTGTCTGAGAGTGTTTTTTTGTAGTTTTCATGAACAATTCACTTGTACTCATGAAGGGAAGTTCGTGTAGAACATGGATAAACATATAGAATTTATATTACATGTTATTAATGATATTAAAGGAGTGTAAATTAACTTTTAATGAATTATGTTATATATCATGTGGATGAATTATTGGTTTAAATTTAATGATAATCGTTTTTGGTTAATTTGGGCGTTTTTTGGAACACAACAAACATGTTTTGGTTTTATCATTTAGTATTATGAATAAAAGTTGTTTACAGAACATATAAAGGGGTTAAAACATACTTATTACAATATTTTTTCAACCATTTAATTGTTTCATTGACATCCTTGAAGGAGTTGAAGTAAAATGGGAGTGCATCACCCATGATGTAGGTAAATTAACACATCACGGGCAACAATTTCAATTTTAAAAACATTGAGAGAGAGGGAGGATCATAGTGAATAATATTCCATTAACATGATATCATAATAATATATCAATCATAATGGAGTTATTAGGACATTTTGATAAGATAAGTTGAGTATAAGATAAGAAAATAAATGAAATTTGAAAGGAAATTGAAAGAAAAGAAAGAGAAATTACCTCTTGAATATATCTTCTTTGAGAGCCACTTTAGGGAAGAGGTTTAGGTATTTTTATCAGAAAAAGGGCGGATAGACATGGGCGAGGGGCTAGGGAAGATATTTGTGAAGAATTTGGATAAGTATTGAATTTTGAGAGGTGTGAAGAAATGAGGGTGTGAGTGGTGGTATTTAAAGTGGAGGGGAGGAGGGTTTTCTTAATATTTTAATAATCAGTTTATTATTTTTCTATAAGACATGAAATAATGATGATTTAATGACCAAAAATAGTAATAAGTGCATGTGAGTTCTAAATTTGGGTTCTTACATTTCTCATGATGTTAGGAATAGTAGATTTAAATTATAATGTATTTATACAGTAAATTAATGTATTTTAGTATTTACTAAAATCCCATGTATTTCAGAAAAACCTCAAAACTTAACCCTAACCATTTTTCAACGTGTAGAATAAAAAAATGAACTTTATTTTATGAAAATAATTTTATAAATATGATTAATTTATTTTTAATTAAAATCATAATTTACTCGAAAAATACAAATTTTAAAATTAAAACTACTTTTCTAAAACTGTGAAAAATTAATTAAGGTCTCATAAAATTATCATATAATAATAAGACATCAAAATATTAGTTTACGAATAAATTTTATGAAAATAAATTTTATTTTAAATTATTAAATTAATCATTAAATATTCATAATTTAAAAAAAACCAACACTATAATATGATTATACCATATTGCCACTTATAGGATGGATTAATTTTATTTATACTATCAGTGGTGAGGTTCCTATTCACTTGACCGATTTACTATCCATAAGGGTCATATTACTATTCATAAGGGTAAAATTACTTTTCATAAGGGTATGATACTATTCACAAAAAACTAAGTTTGTCCAATCAGATTCCAAACATCTTATTGTTCACAATTGTGTATGTCAGATTTTCAAAATTCAAAACACAAAAGTGGAAAATTTAAGTTAAAAGGTCACATAGTAGTTCATTTATGCATTATGTGGCATTGTGTTTTCTAATTTTATTTTATGTGATTAAGAAATTACTACAAGAATAGATAAATTTCATTGATAAAATTTTGGGCCGTTACAGTATTCCCCCTTTTGAAAATTTTCCCTTGAAATTTTGTTTTACATAAACTGGTGGGGGTACTTATCCTTCATCGCATCCTCTGGTTCCCATGTTGCTTCTTCATACTTATAGTTCCTCCACAACAATTTTATAGATCTTATCTCTCGATCTTGGTTACTATAACAAGGTTAATATCTCCAATTTCTTGTGATATTTGTATACCCTTGGTACTGGTCACCACCTCGGGGCCTATTGGAGGTGGGACTCGGGGGTCATTATCTCTCCTTCATATTGATTAAGGAAGGTCTTAGAATCTTACTATCCCTTCCCTCATATTTTAGAAAGCAGATCATGACAGAATGGTATTAGAGGCTAATGGTTGAGATATAGGATGGAGTTTGGAGTTAGGCACAATGGGGATTGCATGGGTTGGTAGGGCTGTAATGTCAAGTGATCTTGCTGCATGAAATAGTATAGGGAAGACCGACTTGGACATGATATTTTAGGTCCCCTCATGATCCGATGCAAGAACTCTAATCTTATCGAACAACCAAGTGAGGCTATACCATTTGTGGGTAGAGCCCCTAGGAAAGGTACATGCATCATGATGACTTGTGTTCTTATTTGTTTTTGGAGTTTTTGGGAAATTAAAGTAAACAATGATTTAAAATGACTCCTAAATAAGTTCCATACCACTCAAGTTAGGAACTTCTAGTTTACCTTTCAGCTATAGAACCCAGTCATCATCCAAAAGTGGCTTAGGCAGTGGAGGCTCAGTAGGACAATCTGGCTGATCAGTTGAGGGTTGATTCAGAGGGGGAGGAAAACTAGTGGCAGAGAATGTTATGTGCTTTCCAGCAGCATAACTCGGTAAAGTACGAGGGAAATGTCTCAAACTTGGAGATAGAGAACTAGATCAAGGATATGGTGATCACTTTTAGCTTGATCTGGGCTTTAACAGAGTACTAGGTTCACCTAGGTATGAGCCAGATGAGGAGAGAAGCATGTTAGTGGTGGGTGCTTTAACTCGAGGAGAGGAAGGAGACTGATGTTATATGTGTCAACTTTAAGAAGGAGTTATGGGAAAAATTCCTTTCTTCAATAATGAAGGATGAGAAGAAACATGAGCTACTCTCCCTCCAGTAGGGGATCAGCTTAGAGGAGGCCCTTTTTTACTTCTCTTTAGTATACGATTACTCCATTAACCCTACCGACATACTTAGGTGTTCATAAGAAGGAAGAGGGGGTAGAAATCATGTACTTGTGAGGAGTTCTACCATGAGGGGGGATCTAGATGAGTTCTTAAAAGGGGAAGGTTATCGGTAGATGATATCCGGTGTCTAGACCTTCTAGGTTTCGGCCAGTGGAGAGCCGACCCTAGAAATTTTATTTCCAACCTTCTGGTCCTCATCCTTCTCTAGCTGGATTGGGACTGAGGTGTTTCTATTTTGGAGGCCGAAGGTACCTTTAGAATCAGTGCCCAGTTCGATATTACTATGATGTAGGTGGGATGGTCCAACACCTACCTCAACAGTAGTTGCCGGCTAGTCCATTTCAGCAGCAGGGACAGTAGTCTCCTGCTCCACCAAGGGGAGATAGAGTAGGAAGAGGATGACCTCAACGCATTCTACATGAACCTCAACCCAAGCGTGGTCAGGGAGGCATCTGACAATAGAGGGGTAGAGGAGCTGGGTGTGTTTAGTTTCACACTGTGGAGGCAGTAGTTTCAGTGAGGCCATAAATCATTTGAGGTATGATCAATTTGTGAAGTAATCTTTTATACATCTTGTTTGATTCAGAAGATTCACACTCCTTTGTTTCACCTATTCTAGCCCATGCTCTAGGACTAGACATAGCGATATTTTCCATGACCTTGGTTTTGAGTACACCAGTAAGAGGTCAGAACAACTTGTTTGAAGTTTTCTGAGGTTGTAGACTAATGTTGGGGCCACATCAGTCAAGTGGAGATATCTTCTTTTTACAGACGTATCCATATGATGTCATCCTTGGCATCGGCTCATTGTTTTCCTTGCATGCTTCCATAGATTTCTTCCAAAATAGATTCATGTTTTCAGATGTGGATTGATAATGTGTGGCTTTCGTTGGAGAGAGGATTTGTATGATGGGAAGTTGGTGTGTGGATCCTCTTCTTTCCTTGTTGGAAATACTCTTAGTGGAGTTAGTGGATGCAGATATGGGGGGAATCCTAAAGTTGTTGGGGAGTTATTGGATGTTTTTCTCAAAGAGGTTGTGACTTTACCCCCTCGACGTGGAATTAAGTTCGGGATAGAATTACAGCCCGATGCTTCTCTGATTTCAATGGCTCCTTATCGGATGAAACCTTTTGAGCTGTGAGAGCTAAGG
Organism: Viscum album; assembly: GCA_963277665.1. Taxonomy (NCBI): domain Eukaryota; kingdom Viridiplantae; phylum Streptophyta; class Magnoliopsida; order Santalales; family Viscaceae; genus Viscum; species Viscum album. The sequence goes on from OY728147.1 coordinate 231,954,305, forward strand.
ATTCAGATTGACGGTCAGATGAATAAGGGATTTATCCAGCCTAGTGTGTCACTGTGGGGTGCTCTAGTCTTGTTTGTGAAGAAGGAAGATGGTGGTCCATGAATGTGTATAGATTATCAGAGGTTGAACCTGGTAACTGTTAAGAACCGTTACCATCTTCTAAGTATAGAAGATATTTTCGACCAGTTGAGGGGAGAAATGTGGTTTTCTAAGATCGTTCTGCAGTCTGGGTATAACCCATTGAGGGTGATGTCCAGAATACTTCTTTCAAGTGTAGGTATGGGCACTTAGAGTTTATGGTTAAGCTATTAAGTGTTATGAACACACCATTTATGTTTATTGGGATTATGAAATCTGTCTTTCATGAGTTCCTAGAACAGTTCATCATTGTATTATTAAATTAAATCTTGATCTACTTGAAGTCAAAGGAGGATCATACCGAGCATATCATGACTATCCTAGAGGTCCTTCAGCACCACCAGCTCTATGGAAAGCTATCCAAGTGAAATTTTCTAAGACAAGAGGTCTACTTCCTTGGACATGTGGTGTCTCAGTAGCGTATAATAGTGGACCCAACAAGGCTTAATGAAATTGTTTCTTGGGAAGCACCCAAGAATGTGACAGAGGTTCATATTTTTCTCAGTCTGGAAGGCTATTACTCGATATTCATACTTGATTTCTCACGTGTAGTATCTCTATTGACGGATCTAACCAGAAATGGCCAAGCTTTTGTGTGGAGCGAGCTATGAAAGACAATGTTCGACTATCTGAAGGGGAAGTTGGTTAGTGCCCCAATGATTAGGTTACTAGAGTAAGGGGTGATGTTTGATGTGTTTTGAGATGCTTCTCATTTGGGATTGTGGTGCGTGCTAATGCAATAATGGGGAGTGATCTCTATGAGTCTATGTAGTTATTTACCCATGAATGTTACTATTCCACCAATTATCTAGAGTTAGCATTGGTCATGTTCGTGCTGAAGTTGAGGTGATATTACCTCATTGGGGAGTGCTTTATGGTGTTTATAGATCAGAAGAGATTGAGGTATATATTTTCTTAATGAGATATAAACTTGCGAAAATGGAGGTGGATAGAGTTTCTCTAGGACTACAATTTTGAGATCTCTTACATCTCAGAAAAGGGGAATGTTGTGGCTGATGATTTAAGTAAGAAGTCACAGAAGTAAGTGGTTCGGGAATTTTTGGATGTTTAGAGGGAAATAAAGGAGTTGGATAACTTTCACTTAGATGCAATAATGGACGATGGAAGAGGCTATCTGTTTTAGATGAAGATGCAGTCATCTCTGAGGCATTAGGTGGAGGAGTCTTAGTGGGGAGACTCTAAGGAAGAGGTAATGTGTGATCACTTTGGCCAGGGTGAAACTCTAGAGGGATGGTAGTAGGATGGTTGTAATTAGATTTTGTTGCATGAGATGCTATTTTTTCTAGTGGAAATGAACAAGGAAGTTCTCCATGAGTTTCATAGATCACTCTTAGTGGTACACCTAGAAATTTCCAAGATATTCCATGTCTTGAGACAGTAGTTTTGGTGGCCCGACACGAAGTGGGATGTGGAAGAGTTTGTGATGAAGTACTTAGTGTGCCAGAAGGTGAAGGTTGAGAACCTTGTTCCTAGTGGATTTTTTTATCCCTTAGATGTCCCAAAGTAGAAGCGGGATGAAATCTTAATGGATTTTTTCATAGGATTACCTAGGGCTCAAAGAGCCTGCGATGTAATCTGGGTAGTAGGGGATCAGTTGAAGTAATAATCTCACATATTAGTGATCAAAGAGTCAAGCATAGTAGATAACTTAACACAAAGTTATGTGGAATAGGTGGTGAGGATACATAGAGTTCCAAGGTCTATAATATCATATCAGGATACACATTTTTCATCGTCAATCTGGAGGGGATTGTAGTGTTCTTTTGGCACTCAGTTACGCCTCAACACTACTTTTCAACCTCAGATAGATGAGAAGATATAATGGACCATCCAAACATTGGAGGAAATGTTTCAGGCATGTATTCTAGACTTTAGTGGGTCTTGTGTGTGGAATTTTACCTTGGTGTAGTTTTCTTACAATAATATATATCACCCTTCCATTAGTATGGATCTGTTCGAAGTTCTATACAGAAGGCCGACTTGTTCGCCCTTCTGCTGGATAAAAGTTGGGGAGACAACTATTCTTAGTCTGGACATGGTGCATAGTATAATGCAGAAGGTGTAGCTTGTCCATGAGAGGATCAAGGTAGTACAGGAGAGACAAAAGTCATATGCCGATTGTAGGAGGAGGCCCTTGGAGTTTGAGGTTGGGGACAACATGTTCTTGAAGATTTACCCTCAACCTAAGTAGTGGAGGTTTGGGAGAGGGAGTAAAATTTCTCCCAGGTTCATCAGACCCTTTGAGGTGTTGAGATGAGTTAGAAAGGTGGAATACTAGTTAGTGTTACCACCACAATTGAGACAAATCCATGATGTTTTTCATATCTCCCAGATTCATTGTTATCTTCACAATGAATCCTATGTCATTGACTGGGGAGAGTTGGATATCGAGGATGACACAACGTTCGTGAAGTGTCCAATGGAGATCCAGGACAATCATGAAAAGGTGTTGTGTGGATGGACCATTCCTTTTATTTATGTGTTGTGGAGGCATGGTGGCCTGGAGGAGAGTACTTTGGTGTGGGAGATGCAGATGCGTGCCCAGTACCAAAAGTTCTTTTCAATTTTTCTTGTGTGTTTTTCTCTTTGATGTAATTCTTGAACCCTTTTTTATAAGATGAGTTGTTTCCTTATTCCATAGTATGTGACTAAGTCCTAAAATGTGAAAAGTGGTAGAACTGATTTTTAATCAAGACACATTAATGTGGGTGCGGTTAAACCCACGTGGGTGAGTCATTGCCATCCATAGCGGATAATATCTTGACATAGATGAAGTAATTTTCTAATTCATGTGTTTGGATAGTTTTTTATCTTATGGGGTATCTTTTTAATGTTTGTTTAGAAGATGTGGGAGGAAGTGTTCTTAGATTTTGAGGTTTCACTTCACCTTTCGAACAACACATGGTGGTTTATCCTTGAGATGTATCTTATGGGGTGGTTGTTCAGACCCGTATTTCTTCTAGGTTTGGTTTTGAATTATTTTGGGAGAGAATAGTTTTATAGGTATCTGATCTAGTGTTTTGGACCTCTGTGGTCCATTACATTGTCAAAATCCAGTGTGTTTGGGGTGTTCTAGGAGGCAAAAATGGCTCATTTCAAGAGTTTTCCAAATTTCCAATATTCCATCAGTGAATCAGGGCGTCGGTGACTCAGGGCATAGGTGACTCAGGGTGTCGGTGACCCAGACCATTGGTAGGTTGCGACATCAGTGTGTTAGGGTATTAGGGAGTGGTGTCGATGAGTGGGGTTGGTGAGTCACATCGGTGGCTCAACGTTAGTGTCTCTTCTATCAGTGGGTCAGGCGTCGGTGACTTGCGTCAGTGAGTCACCCATCCGCGAGTCATTTACAGTTTTTCCCAGTTTTTCTAGTTTATCCCATTGAACATTTACTTTGAATTTAATTGAGATAAATGATGTATTTAATTAGTTTTTGGACCATTTATAATGGTATTTATCTTCTAAAAACCTAAAGCTTCTATTGACTCCCAAACACCGTGGCCTTGATCATGATACAACTTTTGTGACCTTTAAAACAATTTCCACTATTGATTTAAGATTGAGACTTTCTAAATCCATAGTCCTCTCTTCCTTAGAACCCTTCTGATTTCTCTTAGTGCACCGAGAAACTTTATTACCCAAGGAGTCATGCACTTATGCTGTAGAAGTTTCTTCGGTTTTCCCTTAGAGTCTTACCTACTACTTGTGTGACCCCTTGTTTTAGTGCAATGCGGGATTGTTGATCATCTATAATTGATAGTAGGGATTTACTTCATCTCTCTTTTGATTGTGTATCATGTGGGGTTGGTGTTCTCATGTACCCTTGCGAATACAGTTGGACCAAGATTTAAGAAAGATAATTAGAAGTAATAAATAAGGGGATGGGAGTATGAATATGATGATTGGTTTGTTTTATATGTTATCATTGATCCCCATCATGTTTTGTTAGGGCTGTATGCCTTCTGAAAATCATGGCCTTGTGCTGTATCTATTTTCACACCTGTATGCTTCATGAATCACTACTATAAGAATTGGAATCTCGTTAATCATGTATATTTAGTTAATTATATGGATTCCCTAGGATCAAACTTATTCTATGATCACCCCAATTTTATCAAGTTGAATTAAAGCATGAGTGCTACTAAATCTGAATAAACCTTGCTTTGTTGGTGTGGTTGTGTGTTGTGTGTGGTTATGTTTGACTTGTGTCTGTGCTATTTGTGTGGGGATGAGGCTGGGGGTGTGGTTGTGAGTATGTGGTGGTACTAGTGGTGTATTGGTATCTTCGGATGAGAGATTGATTGATTGTGGAACATATAAACTTGTTACATAGTGGGACTACATCTGGGCAGTGGTTGGGCAGCGGGGTTGTAGGACTGGGTTGTGTCATGTTCAAGTTTATGGGTGTGCTGGGTGTGGTGATGTGGTGCAACAGGGCTTCTGGGTGTGGTAGTAACGAGGTGTGTTGGTGGTTTTCCTTTTTTATAGGAAGGACATATCATCTTGAATTTGAATAATGATGGTGGTAGTGGTTGAATGGGTGTCCAGGAATGGGGAGTGTGCTGTGGAACTGCAAGTTGGTTGATTTATATCTGTTTTTATGAGTTTGGTGTTTTTTGTGCAGTAGGGATTCTATGGATGTTTTAAGAAGGATTATTTTGAAGAAGGACAGTGTTACCTTCTATGGGGATTTCGTCTAGATTTTCTAGAGACCATTATTTTATGAATGGGTGTTAGAATGGATTATTTTACCTTGGACCTTATTTCTTTATTATTCTTTTTCAATGGTAGGTATGGTTGATTCTACTTATAATGTTTGTAGTTTTTAGCAGTTTCCCATGTAAGGATGGAATAGATAAACAAATTGATAATGCAGAGTGACAATTGGTTAAATGAATTGGATGTGGGTGTGTTTTGATTTTTTGGATTATAGTGAAATGATATTCATTTATCAACTTATAGAAGTGACCATCGTTCATGGTGGTAGCATTAAGATGCCCACTATAAGGGATGAGCAGTTAACCATTATGAAATAGTGTTGGGTACCCAAATATCTACAAACTCAGTACTTTACATGACTTGGTATATTTGGGGAGAGTTCCTTGGTGAGGTTGGGGTGGATAGTTTACCTTATTAGGTGCTTTTGAGTTTCTACTGATTTGTCATAGGGGAATTATTATTCTTATCCTACTTGTGCACAAGTGACTTCGGGTTTTCCCTACTGAGTGTACTTGTATGCTCACCCAATGTATATAAAACCATTTTCAGGTTTCTCGGGAGATTATATAGACCATTCTAGACTTTACTATCTTGGAATTTGGGGATGGTTGCTGTGTTGCTGCTTAGTTTTATTTTGGTACATACTTTGTATTTTTCTTGTATTTCTTGAATTTTTACTTTAAACATGCATGTGGGATGGATTTTTGTTTCTTATATATATTTTTCTTGGGGTTATTTGAGGGTGATACATCTTATCTCCTAATACGAGTTACTATAAAAGGGTAATACATCCCATTTTTTTAAAATTTCTATACCCTTGGTGTTGGTCACCACCCTAGGGCCTATTGGAGGTGGGACTTGGGGGTCATTGTCTCTCCTTCATTGTGATGAAGGAAGGTCTTAACATTTTTTATCCCGTCCCTCATCTTGAAGAATGTGGGTCATGACAAAATGGTATCAGAGGATGATGATTGAGAGATAATATGAAGTTTTGAGTTAGGCACAGTGAGGATTGAATGGGTTGGTTGGGAAACAATGTCAGGTGATCTTAGTGCAAGACATAGGCCTTAGAAGACTAGTTAGGATACAAGATTTTTGGGCCCCCATGTTCTAATGAAAGGACTATGAGCTTACTGAACAACCAAGTGAGGCTACACCATTTTTAGGGTAGATACCCTTGGAATGGTACTATCATAATGATGAATTGTGTTCTTGTTTGTATTGGGATTTTTTGGGAAATTAAAATAAAAAATGATTTAAAATGAATCCTATATAAGTTCCATACTACTCGAGCTTAAGAACTTTTTGTTTACCTTTCATCTATGGCACCCGATCATTGTCTATGAGTGTCTCAGGATATGGAGGCTCAGTAGGCCAATAAGTATGATTGGTAGAGGGTTGATCTAGAGGGGGAGGACAACTAGTGGTAGGTAATGTTACGTGCATTCCAGAGGTAGACCTCGGTAAATTATGAGGGAAGTGTCTCAGATATGGAGATAGAGAGATGAATCAAGGAGTTGGTGATCATTTTTAAATTGATCCGGGCTCTAATAGAGTATTGGGTTCCCCAAGAAGTGATCTAGATTAGGGGAACAACACTTAAGTGGTGGATGATTTACATCGGGGAGAGGAAGGAGACCGATGTTCTGTGGGTTTACTTTGAGAAGGAGTTATAGGAGGAATTCCTTTCTTCAACGATGAAGCCTGAGAATCATCAGAATATACCCTTCCTCCAGCAGGGAAGTATATTGATACAAGAGTTGGGGATCATGTTTAAGGATCTCCTTCACTTTTCTGAGGTTTTTTTCCAGATGAGGAGTTTCGGGTGAGATTCTTAAAGGAGACCCTTCTTCCTTCTCTTAAGTATGTGGTTACTCCGTTCACCCTATGGACTTACTTAGAGGTTCATAAGAAGGATGAGGTAGTGTAAATGATGAAAACATGAGGAGGTATACCATGAGAGAGGATCCAACCATTATCTTCAAAGGGGAAGGTTGTGAGTAGTAGGTCTCCGGTGTTAGGACCTTCCAAGTTTTGGCCAGCTGGGAGTCGAACCCTCTAATTTCAGTTTTGACCTTTTGGTCCTCATACGTTTCTTGAAGTCTTGGGACCAATGTGTTTCTCTTGTGAAGGCCAAAAGAACCTTCAAAGTCAGTGCCCAGTTTGATCTTAGTACAATGGAGGTCTGAAGGTCCAACACCCACCTCAGAAGTAGTTTTCGGTTAGGCTGTTTCTGTAGCATGGACAATAGGTTCCTTCTCCACTGAGGGATGATGGAGCAGGCAAAGGCTAACCTCAGGGAATTTTACATGGACCTCAAACTAGGTTTGGTTTGGGAGGCATCTAACAGTATAGGGGTAGAGGATCTGGGCATGGTCAGTTACACGCCTTAGAGGCAGGAGTTCCAGCAGGTCCAGAGATTGTTCGAGGTACGATCAATTTATTCAGTACTCTTGTTTGATCCTTGTTTGATTCAAAAGATTCAAACTTATTTGTTTCACCCAGTCTATCCCACAATCTTAATCTAAAAATAGAGAGACTTTACATTACCTTAGTGTTGAGTACAACAGTTGGAAGTTAGAATAGCTTTTTTGATGTTTTCTGGGGATGTAGACTAATTTTGGGGCTGCATAAGTCTAGTGGGGATATATTATTGATATAGATGGAGCCATACTATGACAAACTTGGCATCAAATGGTTGGTTTCTATTCATACTATCATCAACTTCCTCTAGAGGAGAGTCGTGTTTTCAGATGTGTATGACCAACATGTGGATTTCATTGGCGAGAAGAGTTGTATCATGGGCAGTCATGGTTTGAGGCCTCTTCATTCATTGTTGGCCAAGATATCAGTGGAAACAATTGATGTAGAGATGGTGGGGCTCCCAAAGTTTTTGGGGAGTTCTTGGATGTTTTTATTGTAGAGGTTGTGAATTTACCCCCTCAACGCGACATTGAGTTTGGGATATAATTGCAGCCTGATGATTCTTTGATTTTGATGGATCCTTATCGGATGACACCTTTTGAGCTATGAGAGATAAGGATTCATATTGAATATAGGATGAATAAAGGATTTATCTATCATTGCGTGTCTCTATGGGGTGATCTGGTATTGTTTGCGAAGAAGGAAGATGGTGGTCTGAGGCTTTGTATAGACTACAAGGGGTTGAACTAGGTAACGATCAAGAACAGTTACCCTCCCCTGAGGATAGACGATGTTTTTGACCAGATGAAGGGAGCAAGTTGGTTTTATGAGATTGATCTATGGTCTGGGTATCACCAGTTGAGGGTAAAAGAGGGTGACATCCCGAAGACTGCTTTCAGGTGTAGGTATGAGCACTTTGAGTTTGTGGTTATGCCATTCGGTGTTATGAACACACCATCCGTGTTCATGGGGATTATAAAATATATCTTTCTTGTGTTCTTGGATCAGTTCTTTAATGTATTCATCAATTATATCCTGATCTACTCTAAGTCAGAGGAGGATCATACTTAGAATCTCAGAAAATTCTTAGAAGTCATTCAACACCATTATCTCTATAGAAAGCTATCCAAGTGAATGTTTTGGACATGAGAGGTCCACCTATTTGGACATGCGGTGTCTTAGTAGGGTGTAGCAGTGGACCATTGAAGGTTTAGGTAGTCGTTTCTTGGGAAGCACCCAAGAATGTGGCATAGGTTCCTAGTTTTCTCGGTCTGTCAGGCTATTACCCAAGTTTTGTACCTGATTTCTCTTGGTTAGTTGCTCCATTGATGGATCTTACCAGAAAAGGCAAATCTTTTATATGGAGTGAGTAGTTCCATACATCATTTTACTATCTAAAGGTGAAGTTGGTCAGGGCCCTAGTGATCATGTTTCCATAGGAATGGGTAATGTTCGAGGTGTTTTGTGATGCTTCCCATCTAGGTTTGGGGTGTTTGCTGACACAAAAATGGCGAGTGATCACTTATGGGTATAGAAAGTTACGCCCCCATGAACATAACTATGCCACCCATGATTTGGAGCTATCAACGGTTTTTTGTGTGCTGAAGTTGTGGTGAAATTACCTCATTGGGAAGATATTTTTGGTTTTCACAGATCACAAGATCTTGAGGTATATCTTTTTATAGTGAGATCTGAACTTTCGACAGCGGAGGTGGATAGAGTTTCTTTAGGAATATGATTTTTAAATCTCCTAAACCTCAGGAAAGGGGAATGTTGTGGATTATGCTTTGAGAAGGAAGTCACAGAAGGAAGTGGTTTTAGAATTTGTGAATGATTAGATGGAAATAGAGGATTTGGATGTCTTGAACATAAATATAGGAATGGACGGAGACAGAGGCTGTCTGTTTCATATGACTATGCGGTCATCTCTGAGGTTGCAGGTGGAGGAGTCTCAGTGGGTAGACTCAGAGGCAGAGGTAATGCGTGATTGCTTTGGACAGGGTGATGCTCCAGGGGGATGGTCAAAGGATGGTCATAATTGGGTAATGTTCCATGGAAATTTATTTTTCCTTGTGGCAATGCATGATGGAGTTCTCCATGAGTTTCACAGATCACACTTAGCGGTACACCCATGAGTTTCCAAGATGTACCATGGCTTGAGAGAGCAGTTTTGGGGGCCCAGGATAAAGTGTGATGTGGTGGAGTTTATGGCGATGTGCTTAGTGTTCTAGCAGATGATGAATGAGAACTGTGTTCCTTGTGGTTTATTTCAACCCTTAGATGTCCCAGAGTGTAAGTGGGATGAAATCTCAATGGTTTTATTCACATTATTACCTAGGGCTTAGGGAGGCTTCAATGCAATCTGGGTAGTACTGGATTGGTTTAAAAAATTGGCTCACTTCTTAGTGATCAAAGAGTCGAGTGTAGTGGATTCATTAACACAAAGGTATATGGATGAGGTGGTATAGCTTCATGGATTTCTCAAGTCTATCATATCATATTGGGATGTACATCTTATGTCATGAGTCTAGAGGGGATTTCAGTGTTCTTTTGGAACTCAGTTACGCCTCAACACTGCTTTCTACCCACATATGGATGGGAAGACATAAAGGACCATCCTGACATTGTAGGACATGTTGCGGGCATGTGTTCGGGACTTTAGTGGGTCTTGTGTGTGAAATTTTCCTTTTTTGGAGTTTTCTTACAATAATATCTACCACTCTTCCCTTGATATGGATCTATTCAATGATCTATACAGAAGGTTGTGTTGTTCACCCTTATGATGGATGGAAGTTAGGGAGGCAACTATTCTTGGTCTGGACCTGGTGAAAAGTATGATGGGGAAAGTGTGTATTGTTTATGAGAGGATGAAGGAAGAACATGAACAAAATAAGTCGAATTATAATCATAGGAGGAGTCCCTTGGAGTTCAAGGTTGGGGACCATGTGTTCTTGAAGGTTTCCCCTCGATGTAGGAAGTAGAGGTTTGAGAGAGGGAGTAAGATTTATCCAAGGTCCATCAGACCCTACAAGGTTTTAGGAAGAGTTGGCAAGGTTTCATACCAGTTGGAGTTACCAAAACAGTTGAGAAGGATCCAAAACATCTTTCATGTCTCCAAGCTTCGTCGTTATCTTTACAATGACTCCCATTTCATTGAATGGGGAGAGTTGGATATCGAGGATGGCACAACATTCGTGGAGTGGCTAGTGGAGATCCAGGACCATCAGGATAAGGTGATGCATAGAAATACCATTCCTTTGATTCGTGTGTTGTGGAGGCATGGTGGACTGAAGGAGAGTACTTGGGAGTAGGAGATACATATGCATTCCTAGTACCCAGAGTTGTTTTGAGTTTTGATTGTGTGTTTTTCTCTGTGATGTAATTCTTGAACCATGTTTGTTATAAGATGATTTTTTATTTATTCCTTAGTATTTGATGAAGTCCTGACATGTGAAAAGGTAGAAACCAGATTCCTAATCAAGATGCATTAATGTGGATGCGGTTAAAATCGTGCGGTAAAGTTAGTGCCACCTATAGCAGATAATATATTGACCTAAGGAAAAAATTCCCTAATTTATGTGTTCGTATAGTTGGTTCTCCTGTGGGTATCTTGTGAATGTTGGGTTATTAGATGTGAGAGGAGGTGTTCTTGGATGTTTAGGTTTCACTCCACATTTTGAACAACACAAGGTGGCTTATCCTTAAGAGGTATCTTACAAGGTGGTTGTTCGAACCCCTATTTCTTATAGGTTTGGTTTATAATTATCGAGGGCGATAATATTTTGAGAGGTATTTCATGTAATAGACTAGATATATATAGTCTATTAATTTTTTAAAATCCAGTTAGGTTGGGGTGTTCTGGGAGGTAATAGTGGATCATTTCAAGAGTTTGTTAAATTTACACTTTTCCATTCATCACTCATGGCATAAATGACTCAGGGTATCAGTGACTCAGGGCGTTGGTGACTCAGGACATCAATGACTCAAGGAATTGGTGACTCGGGGTGTTAGTGAATTAGGGCATTGTTGAAACATGGCATCAGTAGGTCAAGGAATTGGTAGGTTATGGAATCAGTGAGTGGAATCAGTGAGTGATGTCATGGAGTCACATCGGTGGCTCAACAACGATGGATTTTCTATCAATGAGTCAGGCGTTGGTGACTAGCATTGGTGACTCACCCATCAGTGAGTCATTTCCAGTTTTTCCCAATTTCTCTAGTTTCTCCCCTTTGACGTTTCATTTGATGTTAAATTAGTTAAATGATATATTTAATGAGTTTTTAGACCATTTAAAATGATATTTATCTTCTAAAAACCTGAATTTTACTTTGACTCCCAAACCACGTGGTCTTGATCTTGATCCAGCTTTAATGCCCTTTAAAATAGTTCCCCCCATAGATTTAGGATCAGGCATTTCTAAAGCTGAAATCCAATTTCCTTTGAACCCTTCCATTTTATCATGGTGCACCGAGAACCTTTCTTCCCCAAGGAGTCGTGCTCTTGTGTTATAGAAGTCTATTCGTTTTTCCACTGGAGTATTCCCTAATACTCACACGACCCACTGTTTTGGACCAAGGAAGGATTGTTGATCATCTGTTGTTCCAAGTAGGTATTTCCTTAATATCTCTATTAATTGTGTATCATGCGAGGTGGGTGTTCTCATGTACCCTTGTGAATATGGTTGGACCCAAATTTAAGGATGATAATAAAAAGTAATAAATAAGGGGCGAGGATTACGATGATGATGATCGGTTTTTTTATATGTTATCCTTGATCCCTGTCATGTTTTTTAAGGGCTGTATGACTTATGAAAATCATGGACATTGGTGGTCACTTTCTGTGCACCAGTATGCTTCTTGAATCACTATTATAAGAATTTGAATCTGGTTAATCATATATATTTGGTTAATTATATGTATACACTAGGATCAAACTTATTCCATGATCACCCCTATTTTTTTTAAAGTGGAATTAAAGTACAAGTGCTGTTAAATATGAATAAACCTTGCCTTGTTGGTGTGGTTGTGTGTTGTGTGTGGTTTTGTTAAATATGAATAAAGGTTACCATAGTAAATGTAAAATGGGTTAATTAGAATTAAAACTAATGTGATAAGGCTAAAATTAATTAAAAAACTTTCCTTAATTTTATTGTGTGAATACATTTCATCCATAATCATATAAAATCCCAAAATATAACCTTTTTTCCATTCATATTTAATTTTTTTAGTAAATAATAAAGTAAAAAATGTCACTCTCTTACATTTAATGTTTTTTATTTTTTTGAAATGGATGAAAACAAATTATGTTCGGTTATATATGATTATCATAAAGACAAATTATTTTTTATCAGGGTAATTTTTTTAATTTTTAGTGATGAAATAATAATCTTAAATGTTTACACAACACCGACACACTACTTATGCATGTAGTAGAAAAATCAAGTAAATGATTTTAAAGAATATATAAGTAATATTATCTGTGTGAGTTATAGTGTCCCAAGAATTTATATAACAATATAAAATATTTTTTTATGTGTTAAATTTTTATATTCTAAATCCATTACTATCTTCTTATCTTTAAATTTAAACTAAATGAATAGAGTAAAAAATAAAATTAATGATATTTTATTTTAAATAATATTTTATTAAATTATTTAAAGCCATAAAGATATGAAAATAGTAAAATTATAAAGAAAAATGGTATAAAATATAATAAATTTTCCATTTATGATCAAAGTTTCACCATATAATTAAAATTATAACCCATCAAAATTGAAAACTCCATTACAATGGTTATTATTGAAATTGGTTAACCAAGGGGTTAAACCAAAATATAAGAATTAAAATTATATAAAAACCTATAAAAAATAGTTTTGTGATTATATTAAGACCATATATTAATTTTATAATAATCCATTTCGTTTTTTAACCTTTTTACACGAGTTAGAAACATATTATATTATATATTTCATGTATTTCTAAAAGTTACATTAAGGATATTTAAAAATGAATAGTTTTTTATTAACTGATTTAAAATTAATAAAAATATTTTATACATACAAGGGAATGATATATGGTTTAAAATATAGACCATGGACCATTTATTGGTCAATTTCCCTTTTATAGTAACTTTCTTTACTACTAAAGAATGAAAACATTGATATCACGATAATTTTCAAAAGGGTAAAACAAAGACACATGTGAAAAAAAGAATATAAAATTGTAAAAATTTTATTTTATGATATAATTTTGAAAATAACCATCCTATATTCAAATTATATCAATTTTTATCCATTTTTTCATGGAAATTGATTTATATTAATTTACTAATTTAAGTAATTTAAAAAGTGACCTTCCCTTAATTATTAAAAGGGAACCCCTCTCCTCTCCTATACACACTTAAAGATACTTTTGGTTCCACATAGAACTACCAAAATACCTTAAAAATATATCTAAACACATTATCGAGGTATTGTCTTATGCATAATGCCAACCTTATAGGTATTAATGTGTAAACAAAAAGAGGTTTTCTGAAGTAGAGGTATAACTTTTAGTCGAATGTTTTAGTTTTATTTCTTATTGCATCCCCTTAAAATATTATTAAAACCTAACATAATAATAACTCTAGTATATTAAATATTATGAGATGTTTTTATGTTATTTTAATAATCTATATCTATCTTCACTTCTATAAAATTAGAAATGAAACTGTCATTCGTGTGTATGGAGAACTGCTACCATGTAAGCTGATGTAATTCTTTTTCCATCATCACCTCTCACAGATGGTTATAACAATGAATTTAATGAATATATATATATATATTATATTGATTAAATAATTATTTTTATTTAAATATAATATATTTTCTATTTTCTTACCTTTCCATCCATTAAAAAATGATAATGTCATTTATGCGTACATGTAGATTACCACCTCCCCGAACAGATGTGATTAATTTTTCATAAGCACTTCACACGACTACTATATATAAATTTATTTAAATAAGTAACATGATACATATGATATAATAATAAATATTTAAATTTAAAACAATACTTACAATTTTTCCATAATGTTCATTTAAAAATGATGAATTTACTCATGCATATATACGACCCAGCTTCTCCATGATTGTAATGTAGTTTATTTTTCCTGACCATTATTCATGGTTGATTTTAAAAGAAATTTTATTTTTAAATTTTTTAATTATGTCATTGTTTTTATTAATGATATTATTTAATAATGACCATGTTGACCATACTCAACATACCAAATTGATTTTTTGACATATGAGTTAAATATCCTCCAAACTTATGATGCGAACTTAATTGATTAAGTAATTAAATATAACATGGTAATAAATAAAATAAAATGGATAGTGAAATTGAAAAAGGTTATTAATAAAGAAAATAATTAACATATTTTTATTATTTGGGAAGATAAATAATGTATGTGATAATTCGGACTCGAGGTAAGGGCCATATTCTTTAAAAACATCATTTTAATTATTTTAAAGATTTATTTTCTAGATCTATTTCTTCCTTGTCCATATTCATGAATATAAATTTTTATGAATTTTTATAAATATAAATTAATTATTAAAAATATTTTATGTATCTTTTTACCTTCATAAAAAGTTTTTCAGAAGGAATCAGTTTAAATATTTTATACAGAATAATTAGGATTTCTTTATAAAAGGAAAAAGGTAGGTTCTGTTTTAACATATACGACATCAATGGATTTTCCTACCATCTTAACAGTTGCTTTATATTTGGATTCATTTTTAATCTCCCATTTTTTATTCAAATAAAAACCCTCATTCCCTTTTTTTTGGGTATTTTAGTTTTTAAAAATGGGTTTTAAAGGAAATGGATATAACAATATTTGAAAATGTTTTACTTATCCGTTCGAAGGAATATTTTTATGAGTTTGATGATGAAAATTCAAGATTATGTTTTTTAATACATATTTTAATCCTTGGAAATTATTTATTATTGATTTATCTTGTTTTATCTTTCTAATGTATTAGTTAATAATTATGTTCTCTAGAGAATTATATTGGATGTTTATTGTATTAGTTATTCCACTTGTAAGTGTTATTGTAAGGGTTATATGAAGATGATATCCCTATTCAACTATATGAACTTTTTTATGATTTATATTGAGTTTTCATGGGAATAATTTTATTTAAAAAAGATAAGTTAATAATCTTTTTTAGAGGAATGATTATTCCCTTCTAGGGTAAAGAGGTATATTTGTAGGAATTTTTTTTCATGGGTTCACATATTTTCTATGAAAACCTCATAATTATGATTTTTCTTCAATGTTTTCTCATAAAGAGTTTCATGGAAAATCTTTGACCAGTAAATATGATATGATATCTTAGTAAACAATTATTTTATATCAAATTCTATTATGTTAATGTAAAAAACTTTTTTTCTGATCTCATTGTTTTAAAATGGACTAATGGGTTTCTTTATTCTTTATTTACATCCCTTAAAATGTTTTTTTGTGACCATAACATATTTTTAATTTTTGTGAAAGGGTTTAAGAATGAGTAGGAATAAAGGAGAAGTTATGTTTAAAATCATTATGATTTGTGCTAAAAGATTTCTATTATGGGAAAAATAGATACTAAGAGGAAATTTTCAACTTATAATGTTTGAGTTTATTATTTAATAGAATGAAATAATTTTTTCAAACAAAAAACCTAAAAATATCCTCAAAATAAAATAAAGTAAATTCTTTTCTAAATATTCAATTTATGGATTTTTTAAAGATGTTTCCTAATAGTTTGTATCAGAGAAAAGGTTTAGAAAAATTTATAGGTTAAGATTTTAATTTTTCATTAGTTAAATGGTGTACATAACCACAAAGGTTAGTATGTTAGGGAGAATTATCTTTATTTTGTATAAATAAAAATACTTTAATATAATATATCATGGTTAAGGATATAATAATTTTTATCATCATAATAATATAGTTTATTATAATTTTATTGATATACTCACACTAATATCATTTTTAGTAAATAGTTAGAACCAAGGGAACCAAATTAACAATAAACCTAAAGAAAAATTTGGCGGTTATCTGAACGATAAACCAAATAGAATGAGAGTTATAGGGAAAACTCTTATGGTTATTATTAACCAACTATCATGAGTTATGATTAGTAACACGAACCTTGGTCAGTTTCCTAGTGCACTAAATAAAAGGAAAATTAAGTTTCATGGATGTTCATTTGATAAAAATCATAAAGTTAAAAAGTTTAAACATCATAAATGTAAAGAATATGGGAAGTGGAACCCATGGAAATGTATTAAAATAATGAGAATATGTTTTATATATGTTAATGGTGGGTATAAAGAAATAATATACCAAGGAAAAAGGAAGAGTTCTATTAACACCATGAAGGGGATAATATTCTTTTGAAGGTATCAATTGAATGTTTAAATGTGAGGAGTATCTACATTATGAAAATAAATGTACTATACGGAATCTCAGGAACAAGATTAACAAGACTATATAGATAAATGTTTATCAATTCTAAATGCTATTACTATTGAATATGAGGAAACTGTGAATGAGATATGAAAGGTATGGATTATATTTTTTTATTATGTTTTGATATTGATAAATCTTAGGACATGATTAATATTTTTTATTATAGGATATAAATATTGAGGAATAATATGAGAAAACGTAGTTAATGGATTATTATGAATATTGAATGACAAAGGTTTCTAAATATTTGGATTGAAGAGTCATAGTGTTGTGGAATATTTAAGGATGATCATAAGTTTAAAACCATTAACATTATTTTGATTTTTTATGGTATGGGAGTACCTTAGAGATATTTTTTGAGTTTTTATAGATTTTTGAGGTATATGTAACCCTTAAGTTTAACATGTGAAAACTTTATTTGAGGAAGAACACAATTACATTTTGTTTAAATTAGTTTATAGGTATTAATAACCTTTTGGGTTTATATAATCTTTAATATTGAGGTAATTGTGGATAATTATAAATTTTGAACATATATTTTGTTATATAGATAACCAAGGGATTGAAAACTGGTTAATTAATTAAGTGATTAATGTTATTTCAAAATAATTTCACTATATGATTAAGGTAAACTAAAATATTTTTGGATGAGATGTGATTTTATTTGATGAATAAAGGTTGAATTATCTTTTGGAAGAATAAATAATTTTAATGTAGCCTTATGTATATTCATGTTATTTATGGAAATTATTTTCACATACTAGAGATTATATGATTAGGGTATATATATTCCTGGTTTGAGACATTAAGAATGGTTGATATTATTTTGAGATACATATAAAATTTATCTTAGAAGAATATACAATCAAATCATTCCAATCTTTGGGATTCAATATTAGTCCTGAATACATTGATAAAATTTTTAGTATATTTATTTATGGAATTATTTAGTT
Organism: Viscum album; assembly: GCA_963277665.1. NCBI lineage: Eukaryota > Viridiplantae > Streptophyta > Magnoliopsida > Santalales > Viscaceae > Viscum > Viscum album. Next base: position 231,972,061 of record OY728147.1, read on the forward strand.
TGAACCTTGGGTATTATTGTTGAAATTTTTAGATTAATGTATTATTTATTCATATAAAGGTTTATTCATTTTGAGAATTATCTTACCTTGTGCTAACTATTTTAGTTCTGATTAATATCTAAATATATGAGGAATATTTTTCTATCATTTTTTGGATTATATTATCCATTTGAAGTTGATTTTGGTGTTTTAGACTTGAAAAACCCAACTTGAAAACTCATTAATTGAAGTAGAAGATGAGATTAGGGTGGAAATTTATTAAATGATGAAATTGTAATTTTCAAGTGAGTATATTTCCTTATGATTTTAATCTAGATTGTAAAGGAATTCCTCAATTCTAGGAAAAATATATTTAATATTTTTATCATATTAACTTCGTTTTTGATGAATTGATGGTCCATTTCACCCCTCATTAATTTACGGTTTTGTGGTCATTAACTTTCTCATGATCATTAAATTTATTCTGATAAATGGTCTCTATCACTCTCTATCATTATTTGGAAATTAATTTTTCCTCCATGTATATATTTTCACTTCCCAATAATGTTGTCCTATTTTAAAATTAGTATGTGTTCTTCAATATGACCTTCATATTTCCTTTTCCCTTTTCAAATAGAAGTTTCATTAACCCATTTTATGATATGGGATTTTAATAAAAGTATTTAAAAATGTAAAACCCTTAACTACTGATCATGAGTTAAAATTATTAGGAAACAATATATTAAATATAGGATAATTTAATATCTTTATATTTTAATAAAACACTATGTTCGATAGTGTATACACCATGCAACACCGAACCTAAACGGACCATGAAATATTAATATTTAAATGTTATAATTGTAAAATTTACTTTTAATTGGCAGGTATGAATAAGATTAACCACATTAAGATATATATATAAAGTTAATACTTAATTAAAATTAATTTATAAATTCTTAAGAAATAATCAATCAATCTTTCAATAAAGTCATTTTTTTCTTTAAAAACACGATTTCTTAAAAAATGGTTTTTATTGTTTTTGAGAGTGAACATTCTAATTTTTTTAATATATTTTATAAATTTTATTTTATAAAAATTATATCATTTTTTAATTAATCACGTAAAAATTGTCTTATAATGTTTTTTTAGAATTTTATCACATGTTAAGTGAAAAAACTGATTTTTATTGAAAACTATCTTTTCTTTGCAAGTACTTAAAAGGTCACATTATATTTTTTATCAGTTTTAAAATTTTATTAGTTCAATTTGATTAAACTTTAAAAAATAAATTTTATTGGTATCAACATTATACTTGAATTTAGTATAAAAACATTTTTATACTTGAATTTTTTTTTCCGGAAAATTCCTTTTCATCGCATTTTGTGGGTTTAATTATAAATTAAATTTTACCATTTATATAAATTGAATCTAATAAAATTTATGCAATATTCTAAAACATAATAATTAATATTAGGTAATATGGTCAATTTAATTTTTGTTCAATATTAATAGTAACTATAGTATTTTTTGTTCCCATAGTAAAGGTAAAATGGGTTAATTGGGGTTAAAACTAATGTGATAAGGTTTGAAATTCAATAAAACAATCAAATTAATTTAATTATATGATTATATTTCATCTGTAATCATCCAAAATATGAAAATATGACCATTTTTTCTCACTTATCTTTGATTTGAGCTTTATAATAATTTAAGTAAAGGATAAAGTTAAAAATGTCACTCTTTCTTTTATTTTTTTAATAATTTTATAAATAGATAAAAAAAATTTGTTTTTTATAAATTATTATTTGAAGTATATATTATGTTTTTATCATGTTATTTCTTTATAAATTTTTATTAATGAAATAATTACCTTAAATTCTTACTCAACACCGACACAGTGCTTGTGCAAGCAGTAGAAAAATCAACTAAATGATTTTTAAAAATATTAAATTAATATTGTTTGGGAAATTTATAGTTTCACCTGAATTTGATAGATAAATATAATAGATTAGGGGATTTTAAAATGTTTTATATTTAAAATCTGTCACTATATTCTTACCATTAAATTCAATCTAAATGAATAGTGTTAAAAATGATATTAATGATATTTTTTGATAAATAAAATTCTGTTACATTATTTAGAAGTTTTAAAAATATTCATATACTAAAATTAGGTTTATAAATGGTCTAAAAGATCATATATTGTTCATTTATGATAAAATTATCACTTTAGAAGTTAAATTTTAACCCTTTAATATTGAAAAAGTAATTATTGTGGTTAAGGTTAAAATTGAATAACCAAGGGGTTATACCAAAATATAAGGTGTAAACTGATATAAAAATGAAAAAAATATTAGATAAATAAATTAAGACAATATAATCCTTATACTCAAATAAATATCAGTTTATAACCATTTTACTTGAGTTACACACATATTATATTATATTATTTCATGTATTTCCAAAAATAATATTAATCATATTTTATAAAAAATACCAATTTATTAAATGATTTAAAATTCATAAAATCCTATATTTAGACTAGGGAATTATATATGGTTTAAAATATCAAAAATTGCACATTTATGGTTCAATTTTAGTTTTATAATAACTTTCTTGACCATTAAAGAGTAAAAAATATTGATATCACAATAATTATTAAAAGGGTTAACAGGGGGTTAAAACAAAGAGATATGGTTGAATACATCACCTAAATTTGTATAAATTTTATTTAAAGAAAAGATCTAGAATAATCCTAATCCTATATTTTAATTATATCAATTTTATTCCATTTTTATGTGAAAATTAATTTATATTTATTTAATACTTTATGTAATTCCAGAAGTACCCCTCCCATCATTTATAAAAGGGAACCCCACCTCTTTTCTTATACACACTTAAAGAGCCATTTTTTCATCCAATAACTACAATAATCACTACCTAAAATACTTTAAAACATTCTATAGGTATTATTTTGGGAATAATACTAACCTTAGAGGGATTATGGTGTAAATAAAAGGAGGTTGTCCAAAGAAGAGGTGAAGCTTTTAAGAGAATATTTTAGTTTTATTTATTCTTACACCTAATTAAAATATTATTAAAAAAATGAAATAATAATTAAAAAATATCTTATTCATACTGATATATCTTTATGTTAATGCAAAAACCTCAATCTATAACATATTTCATCTAATTGGAAATGAAACAGTTATTCGTGTGTATGAAAAACTACTACCTCATTAACTGATGTAATTCATTTTCCCTCATCGCCTCTCAAGGATGGTTTTAATGATGGAGTTAATGTATATATATATGATATTAAATAAATAATCATAAATTTTTAAAGATTATATATCATTTATTTCATTTCCTTTCCATCTATTAAAAAATGATAATGTTGGCCACATGTAGATGTGGATTACCACCTCCATGACGTGATTTGATTCATCTTTGATAATCACATAAAATGGATTATATATAAGTGATTTTAAAGTTATCATATTTTATTTTTATATAATCATTATTATTTATAGATAAAATAATACTTACCTTATTTCCATAACATTCATTGAAAAATGGATATATTACTCATGCGTATGTATGACCTATTGTCTCTATTATTGCAACATAGTTCATTTTTCATAAAACAAATTCATGGTTGGTTTTAAAATTATAATTTATGTATAAAATGATAATTATTTCATGATTATTATTATTGATATTAAAGGATAATGAACCTTTGGACCATATTCAACCCACCGAAGTCATTTTGGACATATAATCTTAATATCATCAAAACGTGGGACACAAAATTAATTAATTATGTAATTAAATATAACATGGTAATAAATAAAATAAAAGGAATAATAAAATTTAAAAATATTCTTAATAAATTAAATATTAAACCTAATTTTATTATTCATGATGATAAATAATGCACATGATGATCCAAGATTGATGTTATGGGAACTTACTATAAAAACATCATTCTAAATGTTTTAAATATTTATTTTATAAATATTAATAATCATAATAAAAATTATTAAAAATAATTTTATAGGTATTTAAATAGACATATATTAATTATAAATAATATTTTTCTTCCCTTTTTTAATTTCTTTGATTTTTTTCAAAAGGAATCTTTTTACATATTTTTTACGAAATGATTTGAATTTCTTTTCAAAATGAAAATGGAATGTTCTATTTTAAAATATAGGATGATGAAGTTTTTTACAACATCCAAAATTTTTATTTTATATTTTGATTAATTTATGATCTTATATATATTATTCAAAGAAAAATCTCCTTCGCTCTGTTCTGGTTATTTATTTCGAAAAAATGGTGTTCAATGGAAAAGTATATATCAATATCCAAATATGTTTTAATTATGGGTTAAAATTGATATTTTTACTAATTTTATAATGAAAGTGAAAATTTTTATTTGTTTTTGTACATTTTTTGGTGCTTGAAAATTGTTTATTATTTTTGGAGCCTACTATAGCTCTCAAATTAATTGGGTAATTATTATGTTCTCTAGATAATTTTGTTGGAAGTTGGTCGTATTTTTTCTTATAGTTGTAAGGGTTATTGTAAGGTTTTTTTGAAGATGATTTCCTAATGAAATTATATTACTTTTATATTCTTTATAATGATTTTCATGTAAATAATTTTATTTCATAAAGGTGTGATAATTATATTTTGTTTTAAAGGAATGATATTACATTTTATGGTAAAGAGGTATGTTTTTAAGAAAATGTTTTTTATGGGTTCCAATTTATTTTAAGAAACATTCATAATTATGATTTTTCTTTTAGGTTTTCTCGTAAAGTGTTATATAAAAAAATTTGGGTAGTAAATTTGATTAAATGTCTATATAAATGATTATTTGAGCTGAAAGTTTATTATGTGTAAGGAAAACACTCTTTTATGATCTCATGGTTTTAAAGTGGACTAATTGTTTTCTTTATTCTTTTTTATATCCCTTACTAAGATTTTTATACTCATAAAAAACATTTAATTATTTTTAATAGGGTTTAAGGATGAGTAGGAATAAAGAATAAATCAAGTTGAAAATCTAATGAATTTGTGTTAAAAAGTTTGAAATATAGGATTTATTTACTAATATATTGTTTCTAAATTGTAATGTATGAGTTTATTATGTAAGAGTTATGAACTAATTATCTAAAGCACTAAACCTGAAAACAATCTCAAAATGAAAAAAAGTGAATTATTTTCTAAAGATTCAATTTATGGTTTTTTTCATGGCCAGTTTCTTAGAGAGAGATAAAATTTAGAGATTTAGATCACATTAGGTTAATAAAAGACGAATAAGGACATAACCCTCATAATCCACCTTTGAAGCCTTCCAAACCATGTATAACCCTCATAATCCCTTAACATGTTTAAACATGGAATTCATTGATTCAAAAATATATACATCCCTAACCATTAGGTCATTTTACCCAGTAAATTTTGTCCACCCCTTAAAAGGATCTTGATGACCAAGGTTTAAAGAAAAAGGAAATCCCAAAAAAAACAGGTTCAACCAAAACTCAAATAGGGATGCACCTGGAAGAAGTTTCGATCTTACAACTTTCCAACCATATAAAATCTCATTCCTAAGATTCTCTAAGAATCACTGTGGGGTTTTTGATAAAAAGTCTGGCCACTGTGATTGCATATAAAATTCCCCATCCTGAGTCTCCCCTTGAACACACCCATAGTGCCACTGCACTCGAACTAGAGGTATAGCCTTTCTCAGTAGATATATCTCACTACGATCTATAGTCCATATCACATTCTACTCAAGGGAAAAATCTACACCAAGATTAGTATCATTTACATCCACCACATGAGAAGGGTTAGGTTGATATCTATGAAGTAGTAACACATAAAACATGTTATGAATAACACTATATCCTTATGGAAGGGATAATTTGTACACCACTAGACTAACCCCTTCCACTATCTTTAATGGCTTGAAAATCCTGGGCACTATCATTCCTTTATTCCTCACACGATGTTTCCCCAACCTAAGTGACAACTGATGGAAAACATGATGACCAACATCAAACTGTAGAGGTCATATCCAATGGTTAGAATAATATTTTTTCTTAGTATTCATGGTCACCAACTCCCAATTGATCAATCGAACCTGTTCACACATCTCCTACATGAGACTGGGTCCAACAAGTAGTGACTCACCTGAATATAACTAACAAAGAGTAAAATCAATTGACCTTACATATAGTTCCACAAAAGGTGCCATTTGGATCAATGCCTATAAGTTGTTATTATAAGTGAATTCAATTATTTCTAAATTATACTCCCATGAACCACTGAAATCCAAATCGCGGGATCATAAAATATCCTCCAGAGTCTGAGATGTCCATTCATATTGTCCATAAAACTATGGATGATAGGTAGTACCAGTGATCCCAAGGCCTTCTGAAGACCCTTCCAGAACTAAGATGTGAAATGAGGATCTCTATATAAAAATATACTCCTTGGAGCACCATGAAACCAAACTATCCCACACACATAGAGAATACCCATATCAACAATAGTGAAGGTCTCCCTAAAAGGAAAGAAGTTTGCTACCTCCATTAATCTATCTATGATCACCCATAATTCATATTTATTGTGATGTATCTTTGGTAATCCTATAAAAAACTCTACAGTGACATTATCTGATTTCTATTCCAGAATGGGAAGAGGCTAAAACAGCACAACATGCCTCTGATTCTTGTATTTCACTTGCTGACAGTTGAAACATATCGCCACGAAGCCTACTACCTCATTTTTAATCCTTGGACACCAGTACTATCTATGAATATCATGATACATCTTTTTAAACCTAGGATTTACTAACCATATAGAATCATGAAACTCTCTCATCATCTCCTCCTAAAATTCCATAGGAATCAATACTAAAACACATAAAATAAAAGAATTTACGCTTCCAAGAGACCATATTTATGGAGACACCCCACCATATAAGCTATCCCTCAGAGATAGGCTGTTCATATCAAATAACTGATCAATCTTGATCGAGTCAAAAATAATTGGTATGAAATATTTTGAAGTGAGATCCACTCATCCATGGGATTCATGAAAATTAGGATGCATGACTACAAAAAGACACCATCATCCACCACTCATTGAAAGACTCCCACAATACCTCTATCTGTATCTTCCAGATTAAGGAATCATCAATGATGTTCCTCTTATTTGGTGTATAATTCAACTCAAAGATGAAAGTCTTCAGATACTCCACCCACCTTTTCTACTAAAGGATCAGACCCCACTAAGAAAATATGTTACTAAGGATCTTGTGGTATGTGTACACTACTAAACTCTCACCCAAAATATAATGTCTCCAGTATATATATGAATTTACCACTATAGCTAACTCTAGATCATGAGTAGGATAATCCCTCTCATGTGATCTTAGATGTCTTGAGTTATAAGAAACCACTCATTCCTCCTGCATCAGAACTAATCTGAGTCCAACTAGGGATGCATAAAAATAATTATTATATAACTTCCCTATAATATTTAAGGTGGAGATAAATGATGAGATCAGCCTACCCTCCATCTCTTGAAAAGTTATCTCATAAAAATTAGAATAGACAAACATCACCCCCTTTTTGGTCAGCTCGTACATTGGTGATGCAAGATGAGATAAGTCCCAGATAAGACACTGATAAAAACTTTATAAACCCAAATAAATATAAATCTCGAAGACATTCTTAAGATGCTCCCAAGATACTACAACTGCAACCTTATTTAGGTCTATTGACACTCCAGCCTTTGAGATGACATGACCCATAAAGTATAGTTTCTCAATCCATAAACTGCATTTATTTAGATTGGTGTAAAGTCAATTATATCTTAATTTATTCAAGATAATGTTTAGATGTTGGGTATGATCATCTGAATACTGAGAGTACACTAAGATGTCATTTAAAAAAACCAAAACAAAATTGTCCAAAAAAGGATGAATTATCTAATGAATCAAGTATATAAATATTTATAGTGTGTTAGTTAGACTGAATAACATTACAAAAAACTCATACAAGACATACCTACTCCGAAAATTAGTCTAAGGTATGTATGTTGGTCTCACCCTCAACTGATAATACTCAGATCTCAAGTAAATCTTATAGAAAATTTGGGTACCACTTAGCTGGTTGAAGACATCATTGATGCGCGAAAAGGGATACTAGTTCTTGACTTTCACCTGGTTGAATCATCAATAGTATACACACAATCACAAAGTTCCATTATCATTCTTAGTGAAAAGAACCAGGGAATCCCATGGTGATGTAATTGGAAGTATGAAACCTTTAGATTCTGGATAATACATCTGAAATTTTTACTCATGAAGTTATTTTGGTTCCATCTTGTAAGGTGGAATAGAAACTGGATCTTCTCCTAGCACCAACTCAATCGTGAACTTGATCTCCCACTCAGGTGGTAAGCCATAGAACTTGATAAGAAATTAATCCTTAAAATGGTTTAAAATTAGAGAAAAAGTATCCTACTATATTTTACCATCATCTAGATCAATATATACAATTTTATCCATGAGACAATCTAATCTACGTTGAAATGGTCCAGCATGACTAACCTGAATATCCCACTAACCCTGGTGAAAATAACTACCTAATTCTGGAGTTAAAAAAAATTATTCTCTAATAATAGTTGATAAAAACTCGATATATAACTTGAAAATCCATACCAATAATAAAATCCAAATCTTCCATTTCTAGTACAAATGGTTCCCAAAATAAATGGTAACCACTTATTTATACAAAAAAAACCTTGCAATGTTTGATATTCTCTGACCTTATTCCCAATGGAGTATCCATGGTCAATACACTATCTATGATTTATATAACAAATCCCAAAACATTTTCAAAAAGGTATGATATAAAGAAATTAAATTCCCCTATATAAAAAAAACAAATTTAATTGTAGATGATACATGAATTGTACCTTTGACTATATAAATTCTTTCATCCAAACTAGCTAGAGTAGTCCACATAGAATTTATCTCACTTTCCACTCTGCCTTGGGTTCAACTCTGAATCAAATGGTATACAACCTATGGATGTTACTTTTACTCTTCCACTGGGTTATCACTCCCCTACCTTGACCTAAATTCCTTGTGGAACTCCATCTACCAGTCAACTGAGGAGTAGATGTGTCCTTCATAGACTCTAGTAGCTATCCAAATACTATACCACTACTCTATTACTGGATTCCCATAAAAACATCTACAGTTTACCCAACTTAATACAATCACAAAAATCCAAATTTTGGTATGTACAGTAAGTCATCTTGTGATTTTGTTTCCACATTGATAGCACTACAATAGTACACAGTCTTTAGATGGCTGCCCACTGCCCTAGTTTCTCTACCCGCTATTTTCTTACCAGTAAATATTGTAGCTATGCTTCTTGATACCAGAAGAAGAGCTGAAAGTTCACCCTTTTGAAACATACTAGACACTACTCAAGGCCTCTCTCATATTACAATATATTATGAGATCATTATTCACCATGTTCGAAAATCTACTGAAGATAAAAAATTTCACCTGTGACCTGATCTCATAGTGTATCCCATCTTGAAAATGCCTCACACTAAAAATATCATTAAATTCTAAAGATTATGAAAAGAACTGTAGGATAGTGAATCATACACCATATTATATCACTAACATTCCCTCATGTTTTAGGTGCATGAAATTGTGAGCATTATCATCCATCAACATCTCTGGATAAAAGTGACTAAAAAACTTCACCTTAAAGTCTTTCTAGGATAACTCCTCTTTCTTACTAGCTTACTCTTTAGTGTCCCAGCAACGCTTTCCTTGTCCATGAAGCATATATGCATAAATATTTAATATCCTATCTGCGATGTCTCTAGGTTACTGAAGATCATCTGGAATGAATCAATCCATGACTTGGATACTTGGGGGACTCATCCGTAGTGAATATAGGTAGATATGGGAGCAAAAAATCTCTCGTCAGCTTAGAAATCGAAGGCACAGTTTAGACACTTTCCCTTTCCATAGATCAAATGACCCTAAAGAATATGTCACAAAGATCAACATCCATATAATCCACATAAATTATAGAAATATTCAGTTCATTTTTGTTAGGAACGTGCTGATTTGAACTCTCCTCACACTCATTTTGAAGAGGTTGAGGAGGAATTTTATCTATAAGACAAACACACTCCTTAGAACATTGAATAAAATAAGTTCAACCTCAATATGTGACACCAACAGAGAAAAATTATCCTATGGTATCTCTAAACATAGGTTAATAAGTGAATTATCATGACATAATAGTTCTTTCATTTATTAGGTGAAACATGTATCTCATTTTGTAGTTCAAACAGAAAAATATATCACATGAAATAAATATTTCCTATCATGAAAAATGCATGTCAAGATATATCCCTATGTAATTATCATGATGCATGCATACTAATATCATGAAAAACTAGTCCATGAATGTAAATATCAAGAAACAATAACATTATACAATATGTTAATAAGCCAAGGTAAAGTTAAATCAAACATAAAAAATGAATAACATGAACAAGAATCCCATACCTGGGTGATCAGATTTCCCCCCTGTACATGGGATGGATACATCCATGAACAAGATCATAACCAAGTCCCAAAAAATCAAAGTCTTCTATTTACCTTTCTCAAATTGTAAAGTAATAGAATAGAATAAGCTAAACCTCTAATACAACTTTGTAATGTTCCCTGATCTAGCACGCCCTCACGTGGGAAAATATGGTAGGTTAATAGAACTTAAGTGCTTCTCCCTATATTTTAGAGTCTATAGAATAGTAGTGGGGACAAATAGAATACAATGGACAGACTACAACTCAAGGTACAAAGTTATAATATAGTGGAAATAAAAAATATCTGTGTAATAGAAATAGTAAATATAGATCATCATATAACTAGAAGTTAAATGGAGAAACAAGAAAATAAAATAAAGAACCATGTAATTTTAGGATGGGATGTATCAAAATATCAAAATAAATGTAATATAGATAAAATACTATATTAACAAAAATAAACTCAAAATACCTTGGTCCTAAACCCCCTGTTGGTTCTGTATCTCATCTCCAACCCATCTAGTAAGAAACAATAAAAAACAAGGTCCCTTTACCTTTTCCAAAATTGCATCCTTGTAATCTTATCGGGTATCAAATGGTGGTTGAAATAAGGAATGAGTAAAAATTATTATTTTAACACCACTCTATCTAAACAAACATAGTATGATAATAATTTCAGGCAATAAAGTGATAAAAAATTGTATTAATTAATCAATTAATATAATATAATAATCAACCTATTTTTTCACCCTTCTAGAATATATCTAAACATGTAACACAACCATTCAAACCATGAATACAAGTCTATAGTATAATCACATAATTGAGTCCATTCCTATAAGCATTAAAAAATAACTGCGAATAACCCTCTATATAAGCAGTTCAATATAACTGAAAAAAACTATTTATATAATCATTTTAGCTTCCGGAAAAATCACTTTATATAAGCATTTCAGCATCCAGGAAAGACCCTTTATATAATCATTTCAGTATCAATAAAAACACAAGTCATACTAGAAATAATACCATTACATAAAATTTTATCATTATTCATTATGTTTAATTCTTAAAGTTACCATTGGTATTTTACTTATAAATTCATTCATTAAATTATATCTTTAGCAGTTTCCAAGCTAGTTTGTACACCCATTTATATCAAATCATCATCATCCATTTCAATAATCAGTAAATCGATTTCACAAGGTGAATAAATCATAAGAAATAACCTAATGTCTCATATCATGCTAAAAATATTTTAGGCCATTAGTTAGTTCATTATCAATAAAATGTAGACTCACACTACGGGTAGTTGGAAGCTAGGTCACAAAAACATTAGGTCCAAAGGGATCCAAGGACTAGTATAAACATGTGATTATCATTACCCATTTTTATGTTTTACAAAACACACATTGTGTTGGAGCCATCACAAATTATTTCAAATAGTTGAACAAAAAGAAATAGGCCAAAAGGGTTTTTATAGAACACCTAACTTTATCCAATGACTAAAACACCACTATCAATTAGAAATGCAAATGATTAACAAAGGAAAATAAGATCGAAAGGAAAAACGTAGATTACAAAATATCAATAATTTATTCAAAAATTATCTAGGTAATTCACCATAATAATAGAGAATAGGTAGAAGAGACGGGAAAACTAAAGAAAAATAACTCATTGAGGATTAAATGCTTAATCGTGATGTTTGGAAGGGAAAGAATGGCTCCAAAATCTCTTGGAGCCATCATAGGGTTTGAGGGAGAGAGAGTTACACCATGAATGAAATAAAATCATATGGGTTACATGGTTTAAAATTTCCTGTCATAAGAAAATATTAGTGTGAAACACTTTCACGATGTGAAATTATCGATTGTTGAGATACATTGAAAAATGCATTACCTCGGGTTAAAATAACCTCGATCAACCATTTCATAACATTAACCGATTTCATGGAGTGTAACCATGTCATGCCCTAAACAAGTTTATGATGTCTACCTAGAAACATTTTCCCATTATATACCATGTTCATGGTGTGTAAATGTCTAGTAGACATATCTTAGCCCAAATTCCATAGGAAAAGCCTGAACCACCCCAAAGCCTTCCAAACTATGGATAACCCTAGTAATCCCTTAACATGTTTAAAACCAGAATTACTTAATTCAAATAAAATAAATCCCCAAACTTTAGGTAATTTCCCCCTGTAAATTCTCTTTATCCCCAAAAGGGACTCAACCACCAAGGTTTAAAGACGAATGAAATAACAAAAAAAGAGGTTCAACCAAAACTCAAAGAGGGATGCACCTGGAAAAATATGAGATATTAAAAATAGAAATCTAGTAAACATATAAATTTTGAAAAGATATGAAGACACAAACCAATGAAATGGATAAAAATAAATCTCAACATAATGCATTTACCATACTCTAGTGTTATGATTATAAGGAATTTGGACATAATTTCAACCAATATGCCAGTCTAGGGATTAATGATGAAAATTGATATCAATAACATCTAAATCAAAGAGATAATGAGAATGAATATTTAAACATGTCTATTGAAGTTATTTAATGAAAATTAAGTTGTGAAAGGTACACTTATTATCCCCCCATGTAAATAAAATGTCTTATTTGATTATGGTTCTACACACACCTTCATATCTTGAATGTTTTGAAAAATAATTAGTTCCCAACCCATATTAATAGTTATTGAATTGTCAGTGAAAACACTTAGTGATGTAAATATTACTTCCCAAGTCAAAAAATCTTATCTAATTAAGGTTTGTGGGAATATTCTTCCAATAAATCTTAATAATTTCTTTTTAGTCTAATTTTATTTGACTTTGGGCGTTGATTAGCTCAATTTTCATATACCCCAATCATGAGGGGTATATAACTCAAATGGTGGGGGGTGGAACTCAATATTTATGATATATTGATTGAAAAAAAATTAATTGATGTTTTCCCTAATGATTTATCAAGTCTTTCCCTGTATATGAGGATGATTTTCCCTTTGAAATCATACTTGTAACATGATAATATTAAATAGTCCTTATAAAATGGTCCCAATTAAAATTTATGAATAAAATTATAAAATAAAATACAATTACATAGAAAAATTCTTGAACATGATGTGAATCATTTGTCTTTTTTATGAAGAAGAATAGATCAATGAATCTATGAATTGATCATCATGAACATAACAAGATCACGATCAATAAAAAGCATCCTCTACCTCATATTAATGAATTACTAAATCAATTGTGAGGAGTTAAATATTTCTTAAAGATAAACCATCATTATAGATATCATGAATTAATGGTAAAACAAAGGGATATATCCTAGAAAACATTTTATGCATGATATGGATACTATTTATTTATAGTGATTTTTTTTGGGATTAAACATTGCATTGTTATCTTCATGGATCTAATAAAAAATTATTTAGATATTACCTTGATCAATTTTTAGTAGTCTTTATTGATGATGTTACTATATATTCTAAAATCAAGGAAAAGAATGGATAACATTATTATTTTTTATTGAAGACATTAAAAAAGGATTTAATGTATTTCAAATTTATCAAGTGTGAATTCTGGCTATAGAAAGTATCATACTTGGGTCATAAAATCACTATCGAGGGTATATCTATGGATTCTTCAAAGATAAAAGTGATTCAAGACTGGATCAAACCAACCAATATAATAGAGTGAGATAGTTTTCTTAGATTAGATAGATATAAAAGACACTATTTAAGAAAATTTTCAGTATAACCAACTCTACTAACTATGTTAACTCAGAAGGGATTAAAGTTTCTGTTAATAAATAAATGTGAAGATCGGTTCATGGAGCTTTATAGATTTTGGGTCACTAAACTTTTATTAAAACTAACATAAAATAGAAAAGGAACCGGATATATAGTTATTGTAACACACAAAGCTTCCACAGTACGTTTCCCTTTGAATAATGCGGTAGCATGCATTGTACGCAACTTGGAGTTTTAACACACCATGACCAATCAAACTAGCCGTTATGAATAGTAATACCCACTTTTTGAAATTTTATAAATTTTATTTTTCAAAGTGGACTTCATTTTTGGATTTAGAATATTAAAATTAACTTAGGGGAAAATTTTGGTATTTTTCTAATTTTTTTTAATTTTGATGAATAGTGAAAAACATTGTGTTATAGTTTAAAACCAAATTTTTATTTCAATAATTAGTTATTTTATTTTAATTTATTTTAGGTCAAAATATATACATAATACCTATATATTTTCAACTTAATTCATTGGAGTCATTTTATAATAAGTTTAGATATATAAAATTTTATCAAACTTTTTACAGTCTTTTACCCACCATCTAGGAGAATTTATAAATTTGCATAAAACATAATTTTACCTCTTCTGTGAGTTTAATTTCAAAAATAAGAGAGATAATGTTGACATTCAATAAGTAAAATGAGGTTCATTAAGATGAAAATAATTTTTGGTGAATAGTAACTTTTGACTTTTATTTACCACGGTTAAAAGTAAATAGGGTAATTAAGGGTAAAAATGATATTATAATTACCCTAACGCATGTCCTAATTATATTGGATAAGTTTAATTAGAAAAAAAAACAACATTAGGAATAAAATATGATCTTTTTTCTCCACTTGGATTAGATTAGGACATTTATTATTATTTTATTTAAAGAAGAGTTAAAAGTGTTAAATTTAAAGTATAATAACAAAACCATTTTAATAGAGAGTTATACATCAGATAAATTCGACTATAAATATTAATTAGAAATATAAAAATATTTCCTACATAATGGTATTTTATTTATTATATTTAGACAATAAATAATTAAATTTATTTACGAAACAATGATGATGCAGTAATTACTTTATTAATGAAAGATTAAAATAATTGATATTATAAATATCCAAATAAATGTAATTTGAGACTTTTGATTAATTAAACTAATTATACAAGTTAAAATGACATTTAGGGTTGATTAAATAATTTTTTTCTAAGTAATAATATTGTTATGATTTTCAAAAAAACCAAATACTAAATAGTGTCAAAATTGACATAATTGATTTTTTAAAACAAATACTATATTATTAATTGATATAATATTTATAAAAATATAAGGTTAGTCCAAAAGACTTAGATAAGGTTATATATATTAATAATTAACCACTTGGGGTTTTCTTGTCTTGTTATAGTATGTTTACTAACCATATAATATAAAAATACAAAGAGACATGGTAACTGTCAAATTATTTAACTAAGAGTTAAATCTAAAAGATAAAATTAATATGGTGATCTAAACCTGTCTAAAACCTATTTTTTGATAGGTTTTAGACTCATCACCACTTTATCCTCTAAATAAATCATTTTGGATCCATTAGAGACCAAAAATGATTTTATTATAAAATAATATTTCGATCTTTTCCTAAAGTGACCCTCACCTCTTTTATAAAAGGGGACTTCCCCTTTTCTTAATTTCACACCTTCATATCCATTTGGCTCAGACAACCCCTACCCAAATATCCTCCAAACTTTACCTCTTTCATCCTAGAGGCTTTAATTTGGTTTGAAATCCAACCTAAAGAGCCCTTTTGATCAAATTTTAATTAAGAACCCAAAGAAGAGGTAAATATTTCATCACCTCTTTCAAGTTCTTTTCTTCTTCCACTTCCCCTTTCTTTGTTGTTTCCATTCTAAAATAATAACTCAACTATCTTCTATAACATTTTAATGATTATTTATATATTATATACCATCCAATTACATATGATTTCACCATCAATATAATTATATTGTCGCTCGTGCGTACGTACGGATTACTGTCTCCATGAATGTGATGAGATTCATTCCCCGTCATAATCATTCAAGAATAATTTTCATTTAATGATTAAAAATAATTCTTATGAACATAATATCATTCTGTATATGAATCAAAATAAATCATATCCATAACAAACATGGCTTACGTAACCAAGCATATAAAGGAAAATGAACCAGTTAACACCTGAAACGATGATACTAGTGAAATATTATTAACAAAGCAATATTAGAGGATCATGAATGATATCATATTTGTGTATATAGTTTTTGAATAATTTAATAACAATGTTTTAACTATTATACATGAGTTTAACGTACCATAGACTAAGGAATATTACATGGTAATGGTTAATTTAACAATCTCTTCATTATCCTAGGTTGTTTATACGTGAGTATCTACTGGGCCCTCTTTATCATCCACATCCGTGTTTCTTAAAAATATATTACAAAACATTTTTACTATTTCCTAGACTATGGGTTAAATTAATTTATACCCTTGTTTTAATTTTTATAAAATGTTTATAAAGGAATCATTCCTTCGTTTTCCAAACAAGGTCCTTTACGACCTTATCGACAAAATTAAGGAATGCATGTTTTTTAACTTATACGGATGGTGCAGAAATTTTCTGCCTTTATAAAACATTCGAAGCTTACCTTACAAGATTATAAGAATATTTTCAAAATAAATGTTTTCTTTTATAATTACATGACTTATAAATGATTTCAAAATAGAAAAATATATTTCTCTCAAATTGTTTTGATTTAATCTACTTCAACATCCTTTGATGGATTTTAAACTTGTTTGAAGTTGATTTATTATGATACAAGTCTTATATATTGCATTTATGGTTTGTGATATATTTGACTGTGGATGTGTTATTTTTATACCATTCATGTTTTATGGATAACTTATTTACAATTTGTATGCTAGTTTTAATATGAATGTTTATGTTATGTTTAAATCTTTTCATATGAGGAATGCATTAGACATAGTAAGTGATAGGTGGAGCCCACTATAGATCATCAATGCATCGATTGGTCTCATGATACAAACTTGTGTCTTAGAATAAGGCCTTGACAAAATCTTATTTGTAGTCTTGGAACAAGGCCTGGACTATGTGGTTATGAAGTCTCACATTGCACATTCTATCATTATGAAATTGGCTATGTATATTTCATGTGATTATTCGACTAGTAGAATATCCATGTGAATAAGTAAATAGAATTATTTGATTTATATTGGCCATATTATACAGAAGTTTATGTTTAAAAGTATTACTTTTTAGTCTTATACATTTCCTTAAATGTTTATGCTTATTTATGAAAGTTTCCGCTATATTGTTATCTTTACTGAGCATATGAGGTCACCCCTTTATATGTTTTATTTTTCCCCAGATGAAACGTAGTATATTATAACTGACCTATAGGGATAGTTTAAGGGATATGAATGTGGTAAATGGAGACAATGTTGTTGTTGTTTTTTATTTTATAATGTAATGTAAAACTTATGAATGTATCTAGTACTTTAAAGGGTACTAAACTGATCGATCTTTCGGGATTTGATCCCTTTTGATCATGAAAATGTTATCTAATAATGCACCAAATCTGGGTAACTGGTGTCAAGGAATTATAGTTGGTATCATAGGAAGTTTAGTACAAACCTTGGAAGCTAGATTTAGAAAAACTCTGATTAGATAACATTACCCTAAGACATACTTTGAGGATTAGTATAAAAGAACTTCCTAGAATTTTTTAAATGTAGATATTTTTTGATTTTTCCAAGAAATACATCCCTTTATGGATACGAGAAGGTAGAGACAGCTCCGACACAGCTGTACTTAGGGGTAAAAACCAAAAACACCACTTTGAGCTAGACTCGAACGAGAACTGGTGCACAACAACGGGACTTGCTGCACTCTTGGTTACGACACTCCCAGGGGATATGATTAGGATAATTCACATTTTCTTTACAATCCATTATGAAGGGTTTATGAGTATATACCTCGTCCAAGAAGAAATTTTTGTGATTATGGATTATATAAATAAACTGTTCAATTTATGTTAAGTGTTTTACAAGTTTGGAATTATGTATTGCGATCCATAAAATAATCTAATATATTCCATTGTTTAGAAATAGCACATAGTGGAAGGAATGGAAACCGTATCAATGCATGTAATCCATATAGGGATTAACATCATACTCAAGATAATTATAAGGGAGCTGGTGATGCAACTGGTGCTGATCAACTTATCACCATACTAGGACAACTCACTCAGGTTACGAACAATAGCCTTACCCGTATGAAGCACCATGATCCACAATGTTAAGGATCAATGTTAGACTGATTTATGAGGCAAAAATCACCAACATTAAATGGGAGTAATAATCCATTATTATCTCACCAGTGGATAAATTACTTAGAAAAAATATTTTATGCTTTGGGGAGTAGTGAAAGGGAAAAAGTTTTCATGACAGTTTATTGCCTCATGGGAGATGCATATCAATGGTGGTCATTAATCCAAAACACAAAGTAAGATGAAGAAGTATCGAAAATAGAATGGAGGGAGTTTAAAGAGATTTTCTTAGAAAAATACTTTCATTATGACCATCGAGTGGATATGGAAAAACAATTTCTGAGTCTCAGGTAAAAGGAGGATGAGAATGTCGCAAAGTATGAGGCTAACTTTACAAGGTTAGCAAGGCACGAAACAGATTATATACGTAACCTAAGGAGTAAGATTGATCGATTCTTTTATGGGTTAAAACCATTTCTCCATCGATCATTAGTATCACCATCCTTCTCATCATAAAAAGATATTGTATCTTGTGCTATCAAGACAGAAAAGGAATTATCTAAGTCTTATGACTTTAAAGAAAAAAAGAGAAAAAGAAATCTACTAAAAACTCTAGAAATGGAAATAAGGGGAAGGAGGGAAAAGTTGAATATCTATACAGTGGTAAATGTGGGAAGAAACACCCCGGTACTTGCCTGAGGGGAATGAGAGTGTCACAAATGTGGCAAAAAAGGCCACCAAGCTCGTGATTGCAAGGGGAAGAAAGAGGCTGTCAATTTTGAATGCTAAAATTGTAGAGAAAAAGGGAATTATGCAAATGAATTTCCTAAGTGATAATGGAACTTACATCCTAAAAGGAAAAGGGAGCAAGGCCAAGATTATATGATCACTACTACTGAGGTTGAAGCTCCGAAAGACGCAGTGGGAGGTAATTTAATGGTTTCCTCAAGTTTAGCCAATGATTTATTTGATTCCAGATCATTGAATTGTTTCATATCTTCCTAGTTTGCTATGAAAATTATATATTTTCAATTTGACTTATTAAAGGAGTTTTTAGTCAAAACACCTAAGGGAGTATCATCACAAAAAAGTTTTGTGAATCAGTTCCCATTAGGGAATATAAATGTTCTTTATCTGCTGATCTCATCATCATACACATTATTGAATTTGATATAATCCTAGGAATGAATTGGATTTCGGACCAGGATGTGAAAATTTATTGTAAGAAGAATGATTTTACAATTTTTGATGATGATAAGGAGTACATTATCTTTAGAGTAGAAATGTCACCACCTGATTCTTATCTAGATCCACCCTAGTAGCGATTCTAAATTAAATTATTGGGGAAAAAGAGAATGAAATTACTATGGTTGTGGAAAAGAATGTCTGAATAGAGGACATACCTATTGTGTAATAATATGTTGATGTGTTTCTAGAAGATTCACCTAGACATCCTCTAGAACGAGAAATTGAGTTTTCCATTGATTTAATCCTGTGTTCAAGCCCCATATCAAAGACCCCTTATAGAATGGCCCCTGTGGAATTAGTGGAACTAAAGAAACAAATAGAGGAATTGAGTAATAAGGGATTTATTCACCCTAGTGTTTCTCCATGGGGAGCCCCTGTCCTTTTTGTTAAGAAAAAGGACAGATCTATGAGGTTGTGCATTGAATACAAGGAGATCAATGTATAACAATAACGAACAAGTTCCCCCTACCTCAAATTGATGATTTATTCGACCAAATTCATAGAGCTAAATATTTTTCAAAGATTGAACTTCGATCTAGATATGATCAGTTGTGTGTGAAGAAGGAAGACATTCCGAAAACAATATTTCAAACCAGGTACATGCATTACGAGTTTACAGTAATGCCTTTTGAATTGACTAATGAACCCTTTGTCTTCATGGATCTAATGAATATAGTTTTCAAGTAATATATTGATGAGTTTGTACAGGTATTTATTGATGATATCATGGTATACTAAAAAATCTACGAAGATCATGAAAATCACTTGCGCAATATTCGGAAAACCCTCAGAAGAAATGAATTATATGGAAAGTTTTGCAGGTGTGAATTCTGACTTTTAGAGATTTTTTTTCTTGACCATATTGTCTCTAAGTATGGAATCTATATTGATCCTTCAAATACCAAGGCAATCCAAGAATGGCTAGAACCTATGATTATAACTGATGTATACAGTTTTGTTGGTTTATCAGGTTATTATCGACGTTTCGTCCAAAATGTTTCCAGGTTGGCTAATCCATTAACCATGCTCACATGTAAAGGGGTTGAATTTTTTTAGACAAAAGAGTGTGAAGAATGTTTTGAAGAACTTAATAGAAGATTATTCAATGCTCCTATCTTGACTCAATCATTAGGAAACGATGGGTTTGTTATTTATAGTGATGCTTCAAAGAAAGGACATGGTTGTGTCTTTATGCAGAATGATAGAGTTATCACCTATGCATCACGACAACTAAAAATTCATGGAAAAAACTATCCTACTCATGATATTGAGTTAGCAGCTATAATATTTGATATAAAAATATAGAGACACTATCTCTATGGTGAAAAATGTGAGATTTATACTGATCACAAGAGTTCTAAGTATATTTTCTCATAGAAAGAACTCAACATGAGGCAAATATGATGGATTGAACTACTCAAGGATTATGATTTCACTATACACTACCACCTGGGGAAGGAAAATAAGGTGGAAGATTCTTTGAGAAAAAAGGATCCGGGAGTTTTGAACAAGATGAGAGTTTAAAGGGATCCTATTTTCCTGGATCTAGTAAATATGGATATAGGAATAACCATGGAAGGTGAAACACAAATACTTTTTCAAATGGTTTCCAAACCATATTTACTAGAAAGGATAAACATTTCTCCGACTGATGATGAGGAATTTCAAAAGGAAATTAAAGCAATGAACAATGGGAGATTGATCGACTTCTTATATGAAGATGGAATTTTGAAATTTGGGAAGAGACTTTGTTTTCCCCATATAAATGATCTAAAAAGGGAGTTGTTATATGATTCTCATAGCTCCAATTTCTCTATACACCCAGGTAGCACTAAGATGTATAGATATTTGAAAGAAAATATTTAGTGGGACCTAATAAAAAGAGAGATTGCTGATTTTGTGTTGATATGTATGCATTCCCAACAAGTGAAAGCGGGTAGACAACATCTTAGAGGATTCATTCATCCTCTTCCCATACCTGAGTGGAAATGGGATGATATATAATATGGGATTTTTCATGGGACTACCAAAGACTCCTAGATGAAATAAATTAATATGGATTATTTTTGATCTTCTAACCAAATCATCACATTTTATTTCTATAAGATAATATTTACCACATGAATGTTTAACGGGACTATATATTAATGAATTTGTAAGACTTCATGGAGTACCCCTATTGATTTTTTCTAATCATGATCCCCATTTTACATCAAGATTCGAGAAATGTCTTCAGAATGACCTAAATACTGAACTTTGTTTGAGCACTACCTACCACCCTCAAACTGATGGACAATAAGAATAGACTACTAAAACCTTAGAAGACATATTGAGATCTTGATCACTTAACTTTCAAGGTATGTGGGATCAATATTTACCTCTGGTAGAATTTTCCTATGACAATAGCTTTCATTCAAGTATTCAGATGGTACCATATGAAGCATTATACGTAAAGAGATGTCACACACCAACTTGTTGGGATGATGTTGGTGAAAGAAAACTCGTAGGACCAAAACTTGTTGAGGAAACAATGGAAAAGGTCAAGATTATCCAAACCCACATCAAAGAAGCCCAAAGTAGAAAAAAGAGCTATGCCAATAACCAAAGAAGGATTTGTAATTTCAAGTAGGAGATCATGTTTTCATGAAGGTATCTCCATGGAAGGGTGTTATACGTTTTAGTAATAAGGGTAAATTGAGTCCCAAGTACATTAGACCTTTAAAAATTCTAGAATGAATTAGAGTTGTTGCTTATCATTTGGCAATGCCTCCAAGTCTCTCCGAAGTTCATGATGTGTTCCACGTATCACTATTGAGAAAATAAATGTCTAAACCAACGCATGTACTCACCTATGAAGAATTATAACTAAAACTCGATCTGTCTTATTGTTAAGAGCCTATAATAATTCTTGATACTAGATAACAAGTGTTGAGAAAGCAGACGGCTCATCTAGTGAAAGTTCTATGGAGAAATCATAAGATAGAAGAAGAAACTTGGGAACTCGAGGAACTGATGATGAAGAACCACCCGAATATTTTTATACAATAATATTCTATAAATTTAGAGGAAAAAATTATTTTAAGGATGGGAGAATGTAACACCCCAAGCTTCCATGGTATGTTTCCCTGTGAATAATGCAATAGCTTGCGTTGTACGCAACTTAGAGTTTTAACACACCACGACCAATCGAACAAGCTGTTAGGAATAATAATATACACTTTTTGAAATTTTATAAATTTTATTTTTCAAAACGGAATTCATTTTTGGATTCGGAATATCAAAATTATCTTTGGGTAAATTTTTGATATTTTTCTAAAAACTTTCAATTTTGATGAATAGTGGAAAACACTAAGTTATTGTGTAAAACTGAATTTTTATTTAAATAATTAGTTATTTTATTTTAATTTATTTTAGGTAAAAATAGATACATAATACCTATATATGTTCAACTTAATTCAATAGAGTCATTTTATAATAAGTTTAGATATATAAAATTTGATCGAACTTTTTATCGTATTTTACCCACCTTCTAGGAGCATTTACAAATTTTCATAAAACATAATTTTAACGCTTTTGTGAGTTGAATTTCAAAAATCAGAGACATGGTTGACATCAGTAAGTAACATGTGGTTCAATATGATGAAAATAATTTTTGGTGAATAGTATCTTTTGACTTTTATTTACCACGGTTAAAAGTAAATTGTGTAATTAAGGGTAAAAATGATATTATAATTGCCCCAACACATTTCCTAATTCTATTGGATAAGTTTAATTCAACCTAAAACAACCTTAGGAATAAAATACAACCCTTTTGGTCCACTTGGATTAGATTAGGACATTTATTTTATTTTATTTAAAGAAGAGTTAAAAGTGCTAAATTCAAAGTGTAATAACTAAACCATTTTTAATATAGGGTTATACATAAAATAAATTCGACTAAAAATATTCATTAGAAATATAAAACTATTTCCTACATAATTGTATTTTTTTTATAATTTTTAGACAATAAATAATTAAATTCATTTAGGAAACAATGATGATGCAGTAATTACCTTATTAATGAAAGATTAAATTAATTGATATTATAAATATCCAAATAAAAGTAATTTGAGACTTTGGATGAATTCCACTAATTTTATAGGTTAATATAACATGTTAGGGTTGATTAAATATTATTTTTTATAATTAATCATGCTGTTATAATTTGCACAAAAACCTAATACTAAATAGTGTCAAAATTGAAATAATTGAGTTTAAAAAAAATACTATATTATTAATGGAAATAATATTTATAAAAATTTAATGATCGGCCAAAGGACTTATATAAGGTTATATATATTAATAATGAACCACTTGGGGTTCTCTTGGCTTTTTATAGTAAGTTTATTAACCATATAATATAAAAATACAAAGAGACATGGTAAATGTCACACTATTTAACTAAGAGTTAAATCCAAACGATAAGGTTAATATGGTGGCCTAAACCTATCTAAAACCTTTTGGTTGAGAGTTTTTAAACCCCTCTCCACCTTATCCTAGAAATAAATCATTTTGGAGCCATTAGAATCCTAAAAATATTTTATTATAAAATAATATTTCAAGCTTTTCCTAAAGTGACCCTCACCTCTCTTATAAAAGGGAACTTCCCCTTATCTTAATTTCACAACACCAATGCCATTTGGCTCGGTCAAACCCTACCAAAATATCCTCCCAATTTTCCTCCCTTCATCCTAGAGGCCTTCCTTTGGTCATAAATCCAACCTATGGAGCCATTTTGATCAAATCAAAAGGAGGAACCAGAAGAAGAGGTAAATATTTCATCACCTCTTTCAAGTTATTTTCTTCTTCCACATCTTCTTTATTTTTTGTTTCTATTCTAAAATAATAACTAAAGTATGTTATATATAGTGTGATGTTATTGTTAAAATGGTACAACCATATTCATTATGTAACGCCCCGACCCCAGTTACCCAGAGTCGGTGCATTACTTCGTAACATTGGCATGATCACAAGAAAGATCAAATCTCGAAAGACCGATTGGTTTAGTAGCCTTGGAAACACTAGATATATTCATAAGTTTTACATTACATCATAAAATGAAAAACTACTACAACAACATAATGTCTCCATAATCCACACTACTATCCCCTCATAATATCCCTGCAGGTCATTCATAATTTACTTCTTCACATCCTGGGGAAAAATAAAACATAGAAAAGGGGTGAGCTCAAATGCCCAGTAAGGATAACAATATAGCGGAAACTTTCATAAATAAGAATAAACATTTAAGGCAATGCATTACTAAAACAAAAGCCTTTTAAAATTGAACTTCAACATGGTATGGCAAAAGTAAAATGAAATAATGCCATTTACTTATTCACATGGATATTCTACTAATCGAATAATCACATACAAAAATCAATAACCACTTTCATAATGTTGGAATGCATAATGCTAAACGTTAATTTCTTTGTCTAGGCCTCATCCCAAGACCTAGGGGTTACTTCTAACCGGAACCCAACCCGGAGTGCCTCTAATAACCGGACACCAACCCGGAGTGCCTCTAATAACCGGACACCAACCCGGAGTGCCTCTAATAACCGGACACCAACCCGGAGGGCATACTTTTACCAGTCCCTAACCTGGAGGGCTTTCTTTAACCAGTCCCCAACCTGGAGGGCTTACTTTTACCAGTCCCCAACCTGGAGGGCTTACTTTTACCGGTCCCCAACCCGGAACATACTTGTTTAGCACATTCATCTGAAGAAAACTTTGAAATATAACATAAACATTCGGGTTAAAACTAGCATACGAAATGTCAATAGTTTCACCATAAACTATGAATGGTATAAAATAGCACATCCACATTCAAACATATCACAAAACCTTCAATACAATATAGAAGTTTTGTATTATAATAAATCAACTTCAAATAATCTTAAAATCCATCAAAGGATGTTGACATAGATGAAATCAAAATTATTTTAAAAGAAGTATCTCCTTTTATTTTGAAATCATTTAAGATCCATATAAAATAAAACATTTTCTTTGAAAATATTCTTATAAGCTTGTAAGGAAAGCTTCGACGATTTTATAACGGCGGAAAGTAACCGCACCCGCCGTATAAGTTAAAAAAAAACATTCTTACCTCAATTCTGTCGAAAAGGTTAAAAAGGACCTTGTTTTGAAAACGACGGAAAGATTCCTTTATAAACCTCTTATAAAAAGTCAAACAAGGGTATAAATGACTTTAACCCATATTCTTGTAAATAGTAAAAATGTTTTGAAATACATTTCGAAGAAACATGGATGTGGATGATAAAGAGATCCCAGTAGATTATTACGTATAATACAACCTCGGATAATGGAGAGATTGTGAAATAACCCTTACCTTGTACTTTTCCTTGGTTGTGGTAGGTTAACCTCCTGTATAATGGTGAAATAATTGTTATTAAATTATACAAGAATCATATACATTAATATGATATCATATATGATCTTTTAATATTGATTTGATAATAATATCTTAGTATTATCGTTGTTTCGGGTGTTAACTTACTTGTTTTCTTTCATATGTTTTGTTACGTAAGACATGTTTGTAAAGGATAGGTTGTATATTATTCATATCCAGAATGATATCAAGTCCTTAAACATAATTTTTAAATCATAAAATGATAATTACGCTTTAATGGTTACGATGGAGAATGAATCTCATCGCGTTCGTGGAGACGGTAGTCCGTACGTACGCACGAGCGACAATATCATTCTTTTGATATTAAAATAATATATAAATGGATGGTATATCATATATACAGAATCATTAACATGTTATATTTATTATTTACATGAGTTACACATCATTATTATACCCATCCAAATAATATTATATTGAATAACAATTACACCACGACGTGGAGACGGTAAGCCGTACGTACGCACGTATGGTGACATGTTATTCAAAGGGTGGATAGAATACTGAATATGATTGTACCATATTTATAATAACATCACAGTATATGTGAGATACTGGAGTTATTATTTCAGAATGGTAAGAACAAAGGAAGAAGAAGTGGAAGAAGAAATGAACTTAGAAAAGGGTGGTGAGATCATTACCTCTTCTTCGGGTTCTTCCTTTTGATTTGATCAAAAGGGCTCCTTAGGTTGGCTTTCTGATCAAACTAAGGCCTCTAGGTTGTATTGAGGGATGTTGGGAGAGTATTTGGGCAGAGTTTGGCCGAACCAAAAGGCTTTGAAGGTGTGAAGAAATGAGAAGGAGGAGTTCCCTTTTATAAGAGGGGTGAGGGGCACCTTTGGAAAAGCTAGAAATATTAATTTATAATAAATTCATATTCGGTTTCTAAAGGCTCCAAAGTTGACTATTCAAAGGATGAGGTGGGGATAGGTCGAAAACAACTCATCCAATAGAATTTAGACAGGTTTGGGTACTTATATTAACCTTATCTTTAAGTATTAACTCTAAGTTAATTAGTTTCACTTTTACAATGTCTCTTTGTATTTTTATATAATATGGTTAATAAACTTACTATATACATCCAAGCGACCCCCAAGTGGTCCATTAATGACTAACCTATCATAATATAAGTCTCTTGGACGAACCTTAGATTTTTAGGAATTTAATATCAATTAATAATATAATATTTGTTTTAAGAACTCTTTTATGTCAATTTTGACACTATTCAATAGTTGATTTTTGTGAAACTCATAACAGATTGATTACTTAGAACAAAGTCCATTAAATCAATACTAATATATCATATTAGCCTAGAAAATTAGTTTAATTCATTAAAAGTTTCATATTATATTTATTTGGGTATTTATAATATCAATTATTTTAATTTTTCACTATTATAGTAATTACTGCATCATCATTGTGTCATAAATAAAGTAACTTATTTATTGTCTAAAAATTATAAATAAAATATCATTATGTAGGAAATCTTTTAGCTTTCTAATGAATATTTATAATCGAAAATCCAACATGTATAACCCTATGTAAAAATTGTTCTTCTAAAAGATATATGCTTGTGTCATTTTTGTATTCATTTTAACTTAATTAAAATAAAGTGTCATTATCACTTACAAGTGGATCCATGGGGTCCCAAAATTGACACAAAGATGCCCATGGTCGACCATGTATCAACCAATAGGGTTAAGACACGTTTTAGGGTAATTTTGTATTATTATAATATTATTTTTTTAACCCTTATTTACCGGATTTACCCTTTAACCATGGTAAATAAAATATTTACCGCAGTAATTATTCAAAATGTCTAAAAATAAAAGTTACCTATTTACACAATTTGAACATCCTGATTCCAAATATGGAATCCATTTTTCTAAATTCAAAACACAGAAGTGGCAGAAATTAATTTAAAATTAATTCCCGCTGTCAAAACAAAAAGCGTGTTTTTAAGAGGTAATAACTATCAAAAGATTGACACTTGTTTATGTTCGGTTTAATTGTAAAATTATGTCTAATGACCAACATTATATTAAATTGTAAAAATATATTCTAAATATACTTTAAAACCACTCAAATTCATAATTTATCACTATTAATTATTTTGATTAAAAAAGTTGTTTTTAATTAAAATTTAGTAATTTTCACTATTCATCAAAATATGAAAGTTATCCGAAAAGTACCAAAATTTCACCTTAGGCTAAATTTGATATTCCGAATCCAAAAATGAAGTCCATTTTGAAATATAAAATATATATATTTTCAAAAAGTAGGTATTACTATTTATAACGGCTAGTTTGATTGGTTATGGTGTGTTAGAACTCGGTGTTGCGTACAACACACGCTATCACATTATTCAAAGGGAAACGTACCGTGGAAGCTTGGGGTGTTTCATTTTAAATTTTTGATGTCCCCATTTAGTCAAAAAGTTTAAAATATTGTATTTAAAAAGGTTTCACTATTAGAAGTTGATAAAAGTGAAATACTGAAAATGAATCTGTTCTTGCATTATGACTAAGAAACTCATAATAGGGATTCTAAAATTATAAGGATTATATAAACATTAAAATTTATCTAATACTATTCATAACCTCTTTTGAATGGCTTGTTTGGTAAGTCATGGTGTGCTTGAACTTGGTGTTGCATGTAGTGAAAGTTATTGAATTATTTTGAAGAACTAACACACTATGAAATCTTGGGGTGTTACATTCTCCCCTCCTTCAATAAATTGCGTCCTCGCAATTTGAAATTGTTCTTAGAAAATAAAAGGTGGAAAATAGATAATATATTTGTGGGAAACCCCACATCGGAAATTGGGTTACTAAAATTTAGTCTTAATATGAGGAAAAGAGAAATTAAAGGGTCACCACCAAATTATGATCTCGATTAGGAGAACATTGGTGGCATTTAGAGACATATAATTGGAGGAAAAACGTAAATATTTATAGGTAGTGATTGAGGTCATCAATCAAAAACAAGTATAAAATTGAGGTCCTTAAATTCATCAATCTATGATGATTTTAAATACCATCGGTTCAACAAAACATAGGGTATTAGGATAACACATTTTTGATGTTTCAAAATATCCTAGTTGAAATCCCACATCAAAAAATGAATTAATGAGGCCTCTATTTAAAATAAATAGTCGAAAGTATGAAGATTACCGAATATAACACATACTAGGGTTCCATGTAGGAAAATATGGATATGGAAGAAAAATCTAACCATCAATTATCTGATGGAGAGTGGTAGAGAACATGGCTATGAAAAGGCCAACAATCCCAAAGCCATAAATTAGTGATGATTTAAGGTACCATCTAGGACAACATTTTTGTTCTAAGTTCCTTTTATTAATGTTGAGGAATTTATTTATGAGATTGGCTAAGATCATAAGGAGATATACTTACTTTATAATTAGAGTTTTATCCATTAATAAATTTCTACCACATACTCATCTTTCACTCTAAAAGATAATAGAATGTAAAAAAATTCTATTTACACTATTCGTATAGGGTTCCAAAATAAACGAATTTATAATTCATCTAAAAGATCTTTTAATAAAAACTACATTATTTAATCCAGGACATCTCGTGGGCCAGTGGTAGGTGATACACCCTTGTCGCCCTTCGGTTGCGGGTTCAAGTCTCGCGGCCTTGCCGGACGCGATGGGTTGCCGCCCGACCTCCGGGTTGTCCTTTTATGGCAATCCAAAATAATCCAAACTAGAACTATCCAAAATACTTCTGTCCAAACTCATAGTCCAACATTTATAAGGAAGGTAAGCATAATGTAGATTCTTTTTACCCCGTAATAGCATATGAATACCTTCATCATGTATTCTTTTAATACACTGAAACATCCTGAATTACCATATTCCTTATTGATTACATTCATGCTCCCTTATTCCATATAGAATGCTGGATATACTTCATTAATCCAAAAATGTTTTAAACCCCAACAATGATGGAATATACAAATCATTAATCAGTTCCAAGGTAGTCAAAAATATCCAATATAATTTATCCAAAACAATCATGTATTATTCCAAAATCACTACCTCAGTATTAGAACTATATTAGGGTTTATCATTCTCTCAACCATATATTTTCCAAAAATCTATCCTGATAATGAGTCACTTTTCTTTGTTCCACACAATCTCAAGTCCTTAATGAAATAGTACTGCAGTACAATCCTTATATACTCCATAATTATTATAACAAGTACATTGTTGATACAAAGCTCAATTGACATAATCAACATAAGAACTCTAATCATTCCTCTTCATCTGTGGTAGTATCATAACTTGATTATTATCCAATAACATCATTTGCGGCATAGTCTGATGACTGGGACATAGGTTCGCGTAGTGTCCAAACTCCTTGCAAATGAAGCATTGTACATTTAAAACCATTTTCTTACCCTTGCAGTCACGTACTTTGTGCCCTTTTCCTCCACACTTATAACAAGCTCCCATTCCTTTCAGGCAAGTTCCAGGGTGTTTCTTTCCACAGTTACCACATATGGGAAAATTCTTCTTTTCCCTCTTCCCTTTATCCATCTTTCTCTCTTCCATCCTTTTCTTCTCTTGCTTCCCTTCAAAGCCATAGGACTCAGTAAACTCTTTACATATCTTATCAACACATGATATTATTTCTTCATATGATGATAATACATGGGAGACTATTTCTCTTATCAATTCTAGATTAAGACCATGAAAGATATGATCCTTCCTTCTCTTTGGATCATGTGCATTTCTGGAGTTCTCATTCCTTCTACTGGGCGCCATTTCTAAACAATGGCATAAACTAGATCAGTTTATGAATCAAAATACATAATCCCATACTTATAAAACACCTAACATAAATTGGACTATTTATGGATATAATCCATAATCATAAGAATGTTTTCTTTGAGGAAGTATATACTCATAATCCCTTCAAAATGATTTGTAAAGAAAATGAGAGTTATCCTAAGCATATCCCCCGGGAGTGTCGTAACCAAGAGTGCAGCAAGGCCCGTTGTCGTGCACCAGTTCCCGTTCGAGTCTAGCTCAAAGCGGTGTTTTCGGGTTTTACCCCTAGGTACATCTGTGCCAGAGCCGCCTCTACCTGCTCGTATCCAGACAGGGATGTATTGCTTGGAAAACTCACAAAATCTCTACAATACCAAAATTCTAGGAAGTTCTTCTATACTAATCCTCAAAGTTCATCTTAGGTCTACGTGCTCTAATCAGAGTTTATCTAAATCTAGCTTCCAAGGTTTGTACTAAACTTCCTCTGATACCAACTGTAACGCCCCGACCCCAGTTACCCAGAGTCGGTGCATTACTTCGTAACATTGGCATGATCACAAGAAAGATCAAATCTCGAAAGACCGATTGGTTTAGTAGCCTTGGAAACACTAGATATATTCATAAGTTTTACATTACATCATAAAATGAAAAACTACTACAACAACATAATGTCTCCATAATCCACACTACTATCCCCTCATAATATCCCTGCAGGTCATTCATAATTTACTTCTTCACATCCTGGGGAAAAATAAAACATAGAAAAGGGGTGAGCTCAAATGCCCAGTAAGGATAACAATATAGCGGAAACTTTCATAAATAAGAATAAACATTTAAGGCAATGAATTACTAAAACAAAAGCCTTTTAAAATTGAACTTCAACATGGTATGGCAAAAGTAAAATGAAATAATGCCATTTACTTATTCACATGGATATTCTACTAATCGAATAATCACATGCAAAAATCAATAACCACTTTCATAATGTTGGAATGCATAATGCTAAACGTTAATTTCTTTGTCTAGGCCTCATCCCAAGACCTAGGGGTTACTTCTAACCGGAACCCAACCCGGAGTGCCTCTAATAACCGGACACCAACCCGGAGTGCCTCTAATAACCGGACACCAACCCGGAGTGCCTCTAATAACCGGACACCAACCCGGAGGGCATACTTTTACCAGTCCCTAACCTGGAGGGCTTTCTTTAACTATTCCCCAACCTGGAGGGCTTACTTTTACCAGTCCCCAACCTGGAGGGCTTACTTTTACCGGTCCCCAACCCGGAACATACTTGTTTAGCACATTCATCTGAAGAAAACTTTGAAATATAACATAAACATTCAGGTTAAAACTAGCATACGAAATGCCAATAGTTTCACCATAAACTATGAATGGTATAAAATAGCACATCCACATTCAAACATATCACAAAACCTTCAATACAATATAGAAGTTTTGTATTATAATAAATCAACTTCAAATAATCTTAAAATCCATCAAAGGATGTTGACATAGATGAAATCAAAATTATTTTAAAAGAAGTATCTCCTTTTATTTTGAAATCATTTAAGATCCATATAAAATAAAACATTTTCTTTGAAAATATTCTTATAAGCTTGTAAGGAAAGCTTCGACGATTTTATAACGGCGGAAAGTAACCGCACCCGCCGTATAAGTTAAAAAAAAACATTCTTACCTCAATTCTGTCGAAAAGGTTAAAAAGGACCTTGTTTTGAAAACGACGGAAAGATTCCTTTATAAACCTCTTATAAAAAGTCAAACAAGGGTATAAATGACTTTAAACCATATTCTTGTAAATAGTAAAAATGTTTTGAAATACATTTCGAAGAAACATGGATGTGGATGATAAAGAGATCCC
The DNA here is from genome assembly GCA_963277665.1 of Viscum album. NCBI lineage: Eukaryota > Viridiplantae > Streptophyta > Magnoliopsida > Santalales > Viscaceae > Viscum > Viscum album. The sequence continues at coordinate 232,005,217 of OY728147.1, forward strand.
AGTAGATTATTACGTATAATACAACCTCGGATAATGGAGAGATTGTGAAATAACCCTTACCTTGTACTTTTCCTTGGTTGTGGTAGGTTAACCTCCTGTATAATGGTGAAATAATTGTTATTAAATTATACAAGAATCATATACATTAATATGATATCATATATGATCTTTTAATATTGATTTGATAATAATATCTTAGTATTATCGTTGTTTCGGGTGTTAACTTACTTGTTTTCTTTCATATGTTTTGTTACGTAAGACATGTTTGTAAAGGATAGGTTGTATATTATTCATATCCAGAATGATATCAAGTCCTTAAACATCATTTTTAAATCATAAAATGATAATTACGCTTTAATGGTTACGATGGAGAATGAATCTCATCGCGTTCATGGAGACGGTAGTCCGTACGTACGCACGAGCGACAATATCATTCTTTTGATATTAAAATAATATATAAATGGATGGTATATCATATATACAGAATCATTAACATGTTATATTTATTATTTACATGAGTTACACATCATTATTATACCCATCCAAATAATATTATATTGAATAACAATTACACCACGACGTGGAGACGGTAAGCCGTACGTACGCACGTATGGTGACATGTTATTCAAAGGGTGGATAGAATACTGAATATGATTGTACCATATTTATAATAACATCACAGTATATGTGAGATACTGGAGTTATTATTTCAGAATGGTAAGAACAAAGGAAGAAGAAGTGGAAGAAGAAATGAACTTAGAAAAGGGTGGTGAGATCATTACCTCTTCTTCGGGTTCTTCCTTTTGATTTGATCAAAAGGGCTCCTTAGGTTGGCTTTCTGATCAAACTAAGGCCTCTAGGTTGTATTGAGGGATGTTGGGAGAGTATTTGGGCAGAGTTTGGCCGAATCAAAAGGCTTTGAAGGTGTGAAGAAATGAGAAGGAGGAGTGCCCTTTTATAAGAGGGGTGAGGGGCACCTTTGGAAAAGCTAGAAATATTAATTTATAATAAATTCATATTCGGTTTCTAAAGGCTCCAAAGTTGACTATTCAAAGGATGAGGTGGGGATAGGTCGAAAACAACTCATCCAATAGAATTTAGACAGGTTTGGGTACTTATATTAACCTTATCTTTAAGTATTAACTCTAAGTTAATTAGTTTCACTTTTACAATGTCTCTTTGTATTTTTATATAATATGGTTAATAAACTTACTATATACATCCAAGCGACCCCCAAGTGGTCCATTAATGATTAACCTATCATAATATAAGTCTCTTGGCCGAACATTAGATTTTTAGGAATTTAATATCAATTAATAATATAATATTTGTTTTAAGAACTCTTTTATGTCAATTTTGACACTATTCAATAGTTGATTTTTGTGAAACTCATAACAGATTGATTACTTCGAAAAAAGTCCATTAAATCAATCCTAATATATCATATTAGCCTAGAAAATTAGTTTAATTCATTAAAAGTTTCATATTATATTTATTTGGGTATTTATAATATCAATTATTTTAATTTTTCACTATTATAGTAATTACTGCATCATCATTGTGTCATAAATAAAGTAACTTATTTATTGTCTAAAAATTATAAATAAAATATCATTATGTAGGAAATCTTTTTATCTTTCTAATTAATATTTATAATCGAAAATCCAACATGTATAACCCTATGTAAAAATTGTTCTTCTAAAAGATATATGCTTGTGTCATTTTTGTATTCATTTTAACTTAATTAAAATAAAGTGTCATTATCACTTACAAGTGGATCCATGGGGTCCCAAAATTGACACAAAGATGCCCATGGTCGACCATGTATCAACCAATAGGGTTAAGACACGTTTTAGGGTAATTTTGTATTATTATAATATTATTTTTTTAACCCTTATTTACCGGATTTACCCTTTAACCATGGTAAATAAAATATTTACCGCAGTAATTATTCAAAATGTCTAAAAATAAAAGTTACCTATTTACACAATTTGAACATCCTGATTCCAAATATGTAATCCATTTTTCTAAATTCAAAACACAGAAGTGGCAGAAATTAATTTAAAATTAATTCCCGCTGTCAAAACAAAAAGCGTGTTTTTAAGAGGTAATAACTATCAAAAGATTGACACTTGTTTATGTTCGGTTTAATTGTAAAATTATGTCTAATGACCAACATTATATTAAATTGTAAAAATATATTCTAAATATACTTTAAAACCACTCAAATTCATAATTTATCACTATTAATTATTTTGATTAAAAAAGTTGTTTTTAATTAAAATTTAGTAATTTTCACTATTCATCAAAATATGAAAGTTGTCCGAAAAGTACCAAAATTTCACCTTAGGCTAAATTCGATATTCCGAATCCAAAAATGAAGTCCATTTTGAAATATAAAATATATATATTTTCAAAAAGTAGGTATTACTATTTATAACGGCTAGTTTGATTGGTTATGGTGTGTTAGAACTCGGTGTTGCGTACAACACACGCTATCACATTATTCAAAGGGAAACGTACCGTGGAAGCTTGGGGTGTTTCATTTTAAATTTTTGATGTCCCCATTTAGTCAAAAAGTTTAAAATATTGTATTTAAAAAGGTTTCACTATTAGAAGTTGATAAAAGTGAAATACTGAAAATGAATCTGTTCTTGCATTATGACTAAGAAACTCATAATAGGGATTCTAAAATTATAAGGATTATATAAACATTAAAATTTATCTAATACTATTCATAACCTCTTTTGAATGGCTTGTTTGGTAAGTCATGGTGTGCTTGAACTTGGTGTTGCATGTAGTGAAAGTTATTGAATTATTTTGAAGAACTAACACACTATGAAATCTTGGGGTGTTACACATTATTCTATCCATCATATGGGTTCAGGGCATTACAGTGATACTTGAAGGAAGATCTTTGGGTGTGCTCTTAAGAAAAATTTTAAGGTTATAGCCTATTCCTCATGTCCATTCAATTACAAAGAGAAAAATTACCTGAAACTTGAATTAGATAGAGTATTTGTTTTATTTTTATTAAATATATAGATACATTATCTCTATGGTGAAATATGTGATACACACACACACACATATAAACTGATCACAATATCTTAATATATATATTGAAAAAAACTAATTGAACATGTTCTAATGATGATGGATGGAGTTGATCGAGGAATATGAATGCTAAATACATTAACATTCTAGGAATGAAAAAATGGTAACCGATGCTTCAATATTGAATGGTAATGCTACCTTTTCTATAATTAGGATTGAAAGAGAACCAATACTCATAGATTTTATAAGGATGGAACTAGAAATTATAAGGGAAGGGGATAAATCCTATATTTCCCAAATGACTACTCAACCATCCATCCATGTGAAAATTAAAGAAGAATAATAAAGAGATATAAAGTTACAAAAGAAGTTAATGAATATTATAGAGTTTAACCTAGATAATGAAAAAATGATTAGATTCAGGGAGTAAATATGTATCTTTTAAATACCATATTTCTAGAAAGTGCAATGAGATAATGCATCTAGCTTATCATTCTATTTCCATTATGGAAGCACATAGTTGTATAAAGACCACAAAGATAAATTTTGGAGGGATTACATGAAGTGGAATATTTTGGAGTATATATCTGAATTTTTTTTTTGCAATTTTAGCAGGGCATTATTTTATTAAAATTTCAATATGTTTTGTGAGTTTTTTGATCATTTACTGACTAAAACTATTCCATAAATGAAAAATGATCGAATATTTGATTAACTATGAAGAAATTTTAATTCATTGAATATATGGGTAAAAATCGGGTTTTTTCACTTTAATTAACTATATTTTAAATTTTGATCATTATTTTTTGGAATTTGAATTTATTCCACATTTAAATGAAAAATTATTTGTTCTTATATGATTAATGTTTATGGATTTAATTTCCATACATTATTAGGAACAAAACTTTGTGATTTCTTAGTGAATATACATTGTAAATATTATTTTCAAGCTATTTTGATGATTCTGAATATTTGGTAAATTAATTATCTCATTTGTTTCCTAACATTTAATTAATGTAATATTATTTTCATTTTAATAAAATTTACAATTTTAATCTGTTTGGAATTTTAATTGATGTTTTGAATTAATAATTCTTTGTTTGTTTTAGGTGCATTGAACGTGCATTTCAACCCACCATGAATACCAAGTTACCTTGTCAGGATATTATAAGATGAGTTAAAAGAGACAATGAGAAGAAATTGGAAAAGTTATCAAATTAACATGACTGATACTACCTACTAACCAAAAGTTCACAATTTCACTGATCGCAGGTGTAAATGAGGAAAACTACTAAAGCTACCACAAGAGTAAAAATTGAGTGAAAAAAATATTAAAATGAAAGTAATTGTGCCCCCAAAACTTCTATTCATAGTCGATCATTATATAACATACCAAAATACCCTCTAATATACCATAACAAACTAGAATCTATCATTAGAAGAATCTATTATCCTACTATGAGAGGTCTTTAAGCTAGCATGCCAAAGTGATGAAGTTTCTGTAAGATTTTAACTGAAGTTACCATGAATGATTTATCATTTGACAATGCTAGTGTGATTGATCTTGGAAAATAGTTATAGGGATACTGATATCCAATAATTTGATATTGACCAAGTTTTGAATCAAGAATAATCTATCCAACTTGAATGCATACTAATGACCACTATGTCTTGATTGTAAGTGACTATCTGATATTTATTGAATAAAACCGATGACCAAACCAAGGCCGAGCCACAATGAAAAAAAAGTATATATTAAATTAAGGGGGAGTATGATTGTTTTATTAGATTTTGGTTGAATTTTTATGAAATATAATAAAATAATAGTGCAAGGAATTGAAGAAACTTAACAAATTACAATGTGATGAAGTTAATGAAGCTCTGGATTTATGCGTTGTTCATTATATATGTTTAAAGATGATGAGAACTCACCAATACTAAATTATATGGGAAAAAGTTTAGTTATTAGTGCAGTGTAAGTGATTTATGATTTTCCTCAACATCCTCTAAACTAGAGGAGGGGACTTTGGTCACCACCTTGATTGACTAGAAGGTGCTTAGATAGGAGAAGTCAATGACTAGAGATGAACCATTATTGTAATGAAAATTCTTAAGAAATTGAATGAAAGATTAAATATTCTATGAAACTGGTTCTTTCAAGATTGAGCATAGTAGTGTCATGAGTGAATGAATCTTATCGTTGGACTATGAGAACAAATATTTTTGTTTCATAGTATCTTTTTCATGTGTAGGGGGAAGATTAATTGACCTTATGAATTTTGAATAAACTTGTTGTAAAGGATTTATTCAATTATTTTTTTGTTCTATAAACACTTCTATAAAGTGTTTAGGGTATGAGATATTCCTTGAAGATTGATCAGGGATCCAAGGTGTAACAATTTCAAATATAGTTTTGTTGAAGTAGACAATCATGTGAACCTATGTTGAGTGATCATGCAGTTAATTATTCCAAGCATGCTAATATGGATTTTAATACTCTATCAACCTAGAATTGATGTAAAGATCATATTTTATGGGAACTGATGAAAACTATTGAATCTAAATTAATAGATCCATCTAAAGGCAATAAAGGGTCTTTCTACAGTAAAAAAATAAGTGTATCAATCATTGGTATTTTTTTTATGGGATTGAAGGTTGAAGATTGAAGATTCATCATGTAAGTACTTGATGACATTAATCTGTCATCATTAGTCCATGATCACAACTCATAGTACTAATGACTTTGATATCAAGATTTAGAAATTCAATAGTGGGTGGAGGTTTAGAAATAAAACTTCATCCCTACTGATCACATGTTAACTAAATTCAAATACAGATATATGTTTTCTAAATTACAATTAAAAGATAGAAAGGGTTACTTAATGTTGTAAAATACATTTTATGATTTTGGATATTACTAGAAGAACTTGAGGAGATCGAGACAAGATATAAAATTGTCCAAGATAATCATGTGGAGATATAGATTTTTTGTAGAGAATATTCTTGAGGCTTTCCCATGCGGGAGGATAACATTTAGTTGGAGGATTTGAGCTAGAATCACCTATGAGAGAGATGATCCATAGTTAAAGTGACACATTGGGGCCGTTTAGGAAAAGACCAAGGTTTATATGAATGATTGATGTGATAATGCAAGAATTGGTGAAAAATTTAGGTGATAATATTTTAGATCCCCATAGATGGATTGAAAGATAACAGTATATTGATTCCCACACCATTCAACATCGTCATACCATTCACCAACATGATTATCCCAGGATGCTTTGGTCATTCATTTTTCTGGGAGCACACAACTAAGAGTGGAGTTATATTGGAAACTAAGAAACACTAAACATAGGATTTAGAAGATTTCGAGCTAGAGGAAGAGGCTGATCTTATCATAGGAGATTCTTATCCCTTTATTATTTCATATTTTTCTATATAGAGATGTTTTCATTGAAATTTATTATAATTTGTACTATGAGTAACTAAGTAGATCAGGGGAGTTATATTGGATGGTTTCACTACATGTTTACTATTCTTTATTGGTTTTAATATTAGTATTATATAGTAAATCAGATAAGAGTTCTCAATTTCTCTTTATCTTGGGTATGTTTTCACTCTACTTCAAGTACTAAGAGGAGAAGTGTAGAGTTATTTTTTACTTGGTGACTACAACTCAAGAAATATTTAGAAATTAATTTGGTAGACTAGTATTTATGAGGAATCATATTCATCTTTAGGTCTATTAGAAAAAATATTTCTTATAACAGATCTCTGGAGAGGTTGTTTTATCTAATAATGGGTTGGTATTATAAACCCATGAACGTGGCTTTAGAACAATGTAATTAACATATTTCAAGATTATTATTCATCACTATGAATTCTATACCATTAAGATAACCTACCTAAATAAACTATTTTAATCCCCACACTTTATTTATACTCCCACTACTAGTTCACACTCACACCACCACTATCACTTTCACTTACAATTCAACCATCATCGTAGTCTTTTTTTATAGTCCATTTTTTATTTGTTTTGGTCACACAAACTTTAGAATTCCACGTGGTTTAACCCATATTACAATAATAATAGTAGTAAGTAGGTTTATAAATTTAAAATTTGGCCACATTAATGAATGAAACTATCAAATTGTGGTTTCATTGTCAAGGATGGTGTGTGTGACTAACAAAAAACATCCAAAAAACTATAAAAAAAAAATATTTTAAATATAAAAAATCAATTTGTTTATCACTACAATGTGATCAACTCAACCTATTTGAAAAAAAAATTCATGGAAATAATGGATTCAATATCTAATCTAACACCTATCATATCAAAAATTGATAAATATTATTTATCCCTTTAAAAAAAGATAACATAGAAAATACGAAAGCTGAAATAGCTTAAAACCTGCATGATAATCAAATTTTGAACCCACCATAGCCTCAAAATTAATTTTGGGAGATGCCTAGACTTGAAGAGTTCTAGGTGAAAACTATGTCTAGAAAATCCATTTTGTATAAGGATATATCCTAGGTCTTGGAATTATGAAATTAAATAGTCTCACCTCTCGACGCCACCTTCCATCATTACTCAACCCACATAGGATTAATTATAATTTATTATATAATTATACAGTTCTATAAAACAATTATATCTACATGGGTTGTGTGAGGAGGATTTTAGGTTGAGGGTGTTTATATTCTGTCGAAAGGGAATGTCTAGGTGCTATTTCCAGAATTTAGATGAAGACATCATTGAAAATTGGGACCAAATTTTTAAGTCATTTTATTTTAAAATTTATCCTAGAAAAACCACCATTGAAAATAAGAAAAATATCGTAGGCCTTATCCTAGATAAGGGAGAAATATTTCATGACACATGGGATATGTTTGGAGCAGTACATAAGTGATTCCGTAACCACAAAATTTCTTCCCATATTCTGATGGGTAATTTAAAAAAAACCTCAGTCCTTATAATAATTTTTTTAAACCAATATTATGGAGGATATTTTTCTAATTTTTCTACTCATGAACTAGAAAAAATCTTTGAAATACTTTCTCAAAATTACCAATACAAGTTCACTCTGAAGAGAGTTATTCATACGAAGAGAACAAAAATTCAAAATGCAAGAGTTAACATAGAAAATATAAATATAGGGAAATTTAATCACCATAAGATGTTTGGAAATGCTCAATAAAATTTACCCAAACATTGATTTACTTTCCTAGTTTTATGATAATGTCCAATATGTATACTAAAGGTCTTTTTATCATGTTAATAGTGAAACTTTTCCATATAATTACAATTATTTCTAAAAAACAACCCTAATCTATCTTAGAGAGACCAAGGGGTTATCGAACAACCAACTTCTACCCATCGGTACTCTAAACCAGTAAGAAATTAGTTTCACCAAGTGAATGTCTATTTAAATTTTAAATCTGATTTAGATGATCTTATTAGGTATCTAAAAAAAAGATAGAATATTTAAAATCTATAATTGAAAATATACGAAATCAAATAGGCTAAATGGATAGGGACTTCAGTTTTAGGTATAATTATAAGCTACCTAACAAAACTTTTATAAATCCTAAAAATAATATAATAGTTTTCACTACTAGTTCCTATTTAAAACCCCATGAACAAGTTAGGGTGAAATCTAGAGAAGTTAAGATTAGGGATTTAACTGAATCTGAAAATAAAAATCTAGAAAACCACCAACATAGAAATCTTGATAGTAAGGTCCAACATGAAAAAAATGATAACTCAAATACTAATATAGATAAATAACCGAGTAATATGAAATGAGAGATAATCAAGGAAGGTAAGAAGAAAACATGGTTTGAATAGATGGAGAATAATCAACCATTTTTATGTCACTATTCCCATCACATTCCTTTTCCTAAATGTTTCTAGAAAATGATAAACCTAACTACTTGATGTTTATAAATATAATTAGAAAATTTAACATCAATATTCCATTTTTGGAAGACTCATAAAATATTACATCAAATTTAAAATTCACCAAAAGGATTCCAGCTAATAAAATAGATTAGAAATAATTATACACTCTAAATGTTTTAGGGGAATATTGTATAATAACCTATTACCTGAACTCATAGACCTATTGATGAAATTTAAAACTTTACATTTCCATCTTTGATGCTGATAATTGTGACCTGATTTTTCTTCATCCAAACCTTACAATAAAAAAGTAAAACTTGGATCACTTAAATTATCAATGAACTTTTAGGTTTATAGTTTTAGATAATTAGAAAAAACCCATAATTAAACAATTACCATGACCTTAAATGATTATTTCTTCCAATTTTCCTAGTTTTTTTCATGTTAAGTCATCATTATCATCCATAAAAAATTTATTATAGACATAATTCATTCAACCTCATTATTTATAGCCCAGTGAAAATAAAAAATAATAAGTGTGAGCTGAAATGACCAGTAAGGGAAATGTAATCATTAAAAAATAATATCATCAGTGAACATAAGAAGAGCATAAGGGTATGATGACATAATCAAAGTGTATGAGTATTGAACAATAATATTCATACCCATCAATACCTGGATCATCAAACATGAAAACATGGATTAAGTCTTATAAAAAATAAAGAGTCATAAGAATAAATAATCATGATCCATGTGATATCAATATTTATCAAATCAAATATCATAAACCCATAGCAAGCATAAAAAATGTGTTGGTATCTTAGGGAATAATATTTATATAATACTTACAGAACACTTACAGAACCCTTATAATTAGAATAACCATATGAAAGACTTACAATATAATTATTCATAGAACATAATCATAACCTTTTCACTAGAGATCTATAATGGGGATCACCCTTATATAAGATATATTGGACCCACCCATTTTTCTTGAGCTATAATGGGGCCCTTCCCTTTTTATAATCTATTTTAGTCTCACCCAACACTATCTGGGTAAACCCATTATATGTAATGTCTAAGAACCACAACATGAATAAAGTATATAGATATTCTATCATAAAAGTCATATAAATAGTCATTATTCCTTTTATAAATGGGTTTAATGTCAATCTTATTTTTTGGTAGAACAAGGACTTGTCCAAAATGAAAATCCTCCTATATTAAAAGAAAATAAATTTAAAAAAGTTTGAAGTGTGTATTTTTACAATAGTCTTTCTTCCAAAAAGAAAAAAGATATATAGGAACATCATTGAGCTATGTTAATTCATTGGCCGCCACACCTTTATTAGAAAATCCATCAGATGAAAAATCTGATTCACAAAAGACATGTGTAATAATGTAATTTATGGAGAAATGAGATTCTAAGAATATAATCCATATGGTAGTGTGTTTCTAGAACCAATGAATTATTTCATTTCTAATTTCTTGAACCACTATGGTAAATTCACATTCCATCCATATTATTATCCATCCTTTTTGTTTTTCCATTTTAACCACATTGATAATACCAAGCATTTTATCATCCAAGTAAGTAGAAAAGATACAATATCCATTGAGACAACCTATTTTAATGCCTATGTGATCATTGAAAATAACATCACATCTATAGGGATCATGATTACTTCTTGAAGAACCAGCTGCGTTACATTTGATCCAACCAATAAATGGATAGGTGCATAATACTTCCAAAGTCCCATGAGGACGATTATAATTACATATAATTCCAAAACATTTAAGAAAAAAAATAATGAAATGATTTTTCACATTTTCCATTTGGAATAGATTTTACCCCTTTTATTGCTCTAATAATATGTTCTAAAGTTTATTGTAGATAGAAAGGTATGCCATCATGGATTAGGTGATTTAGGATACTCCAAATAAGATGAATAACTTCTAGTCATTCTACATGTATAATATTCAGCATTTTCATTGATAATTTCACCTGTAGATAAGAAACCAGGTGGTCTCTGATTGAGAAATAGTCTGGATGCCGAACCTGAAACAAATCTTCAATAGTAGTCCAAAGGGAAGCATCCATAACACAACTAAGGATGATATGATCAATTTATTCTCTATAATGATTACAAGGAACACATTTATAACAAATATTAATGCTTAAAATTTGAAGGAAATCATCAGTGGGAATTTTAGAATAAAATACTCCCCCGGAAAGAGTAAATATGGATTGTAAAATCCAAGAATTTTTAAGGATTTGGCCCGATTATAAATATGTTCAAGAGTTTCCATTTGGTATAAGGACTTTGAGGATGAAATTCTATTAGTATAATGCTTCAAAATAATAATGTCATCTCCACCAGTAAAATTTAAATTTTAAAACATTTTTACTAATCTTTGTAGGAAGGGTATCAAGAGGAGTATCTAATTGTTCTTTAATTAAAAAATTGGTGTCCAAAGACATGTATTATGAAATGAGGTTGTTATTGGGAGGAGTACTAGTTCATTTGTCCATCCATAAATTGAGAGAGGAATTATTTCTAACAATCCAATTAGAGTCAATCATTATCGTGGAATATGACTTCTTAAAACAAGGCCATGTGGATGATTCCACATAATTTACATACCCAACCTTAATCTCATCGTGGAATATTTCTCAGAGAAAATTAATGGAATAAAATTTATTTATGACGAGTATATACCCAAAACAATCTTACAAAGAATGATTAATCTTACTGAGATTCTTAATTCATAGCCCCCCCTAATCAATTGATTGACATCATTGTTTCCCGGGAACATTGTAAATTTTCTTTCAGAGGATGCTTCCACTCCAAATATTTTTTTATAGAAGTAAATATAATTTTTATGAGAGTAGTAGACCATTTTTAAACTATAAAAGGGTAAAATAATATGTAAAAATTTATATATTTAACAAGGGTAATTCATCCTTCCATTGAAATAATTTTTCCTTTTCATTAAGAAAGTTGAATCTTAATTTAACTCACATTATGATAGATGTGGAAGGCTTGAGGTTTTCCCCATAGCATAGGTACACCAAGACAAATAAAGGGAAGATAACATACTCTAGTCTCTAACTCAGTGGTGATGTTCACCCTTCTAGATACAGGTATTCTTTCACCAAAGTAGAGGAAAGATTTTCTCTAGATAATTTCTTGACCCAAGAATTTTTCATAGTGAAGAAGAAAAATTATAAAGTTTCTAATGTTTTTTATACCCTAGATAAAAATAATAATATCGTCATCATATAAAATATGAGTAGGATTATTAAGACCTATAATGTCCATGATGGGAGTAACCTTGTCCTACTTTACTAAATTGAGAAGAATCCTGTTCAAGTAGTCTTAAATAATAGATAAAAGAATTTATAAAAAGAGATCACATTTTTAAACACCTATTGAGCATGATAATTATCCATTAGAATATCCATTTATCAACACAAAATTATGGTCTGAGATCAGGGGGATTTTAACCCAGTTGATCAAGGTTTCATTGAATCCAAACCTAGTTATGAAATCAAAAATGAAGCTCCATTCAAGATTGTCAAAGTCTTTCTTGACATCAAATTTAATAGAAAAGTTCCCTCCTTTGGTGGATTTCTAGGGAAGATTAACACATTCAGAGGACTTAAAAAGGATAATAATTTATGGTTTAACCTTTGTTGAAGCCAAATTGATCATTAGACACAATATTGTTAGAAATTCTTTCCAATATGTTAGAAACGATTTTCCATATAATTTTATAAATGGTATTGATAAGAGAAATAGGATTGAAAAGATGTATCTCATTTGTATTCTAAAATTTATGGATAAGGGAATGGAATTGAGAATTTATACCATGAGTGAGCAAACCAAATTTGAAAAAATGATTAAATAGTCTACATACATCACTATGAATGATATCTCAATTATTTTAAAAGAAGGAGTTTGTAAAACCATCTATGCTTGGAGAACTACTAGAATTGAGACCAAAGACTACCTCTCAAACCTCAAACACAAGAAGAATGTAAGAGAGGTTAGAGTTATCTTATTTATTGATAATATTAGTTATGATATCTTTTAGGATTTCATTTGGTATGTTGGAGTAATCAAAGAGCATCATATAATAGGAGAAAACATGTGTTTCCAAGTATTCACTTTTTTGAACAAAGTTTCCATTTTCACTAAGAATAGACAAAGGTTTATTAATTTTATTAACCCTTTGAATTGAGTTAAACAACTTAGTGTTTCTATCACAACCCTTTAACCATTTTATTTTGAAGGATTACCTCTATATCTGTTCCTTAAGATTAAGAAGAATATTCAGATCATGTGTAACATTATTTTTTTGTTCAAGGCCAACAACAAAATTAATCACAATATCCTTATCTTTAATAGAAAGGATTAAATAATCAAGATAGGAAATATTTTCATCAATGTAACTGAAAAAAATTTTACTCCATGTTTTCATATTTTTATTTAGTATTTTGAGATTTAAAACACAAGTAATTTCATCATCCCAAAAGTTAATGGAATTCCATGTTTCTTAGGAAAGAGATATATAGCTAGGGTGTGGATTCCTAGAATTGTTAGATCTGAATTGGAAGGGTGGATTTTATTTTTTATAATAATTTTTTCTAAAATAGGGTGGTGGTTAGAGTTATTTTTTTCAAGGGTGGAACAAAATATAGAGGACTAAAAATTAAGGGATGCATCATTTAAAAAATCTCTATCTAATTTATTAGAAAGAAAATAATTAAAGTGTCTTATATTAGATGCATATTTATCTCCAACAAGATTAATTTCATATAGAAGATTATGTCAAATAAATGAATTAAATTCTCTTGTCTAGGAAAATTAATTACCTATTCCATGTCTCTCATCAGGATTAAGAATGGAACTAAAATCACCCATGAGAGTCCATGGGAAATTTATAATTCTTCTAATTTCAAAAATGTTCTTCCATAAACATATTATTTTCTAATTAACATTATAGGAATAAATGAGTGAGAAACATTTTTTAATTCCGTAATAAAATTAATTAAAAGTGACGATCTTCTCATGTGAAATAATAGAATAAATTTCTACTAGTCTATGGTGAATAAGAACCCAAAGTATATTTGTGTCATTGTTGAAAAAATTTGTTCCAATAAGTTGATAAACCGATTTATCAAATGAAGCAATATTCTTAGGGAAAGTCCTTTTAGGTTTATAGAAGCCAAAAATATGTAGATTATAATTTCTTAAAAATAATTGAAGGGACCTAATTGTCTTAGGATAGGATATCCCTTGACAATTCCAAAACATGGTCTTCATTTAAACCTTGTCTTGGATAAAAAGACCCATTTTTTTCTTTCCACAAACTATTTTATTTCTAGTTTATTATCTACTTATAGGGTGTTTTTTACCATCCTCACTAGAATCTCCAACCTCCAATGAAACTCGACATCTGGACTTAAGTAGACAATTGTGGTTGTAACACAATGAGATATTTTGAATGTTTTTCCAAATTAATTTAATATTTTAATATTTTTCATTTCATGAAGAACTAAAAATATTTTTTTATTTAATAACTATGTCAAACATTTCCTTCTTTTGGAACCAACTTGGCTTGCGCTACACACAACATCGAATTGGAATATGTTACACACAACACCGAGTCTCTATGAAACATCATTTTATTATTATAATTTTCTAAATGAGATAATTGTAACAAAGATGTAAAACTTAGAAGTATGAATAGTAATAAATACTTTTCATTTTTTATATAATGGTTTTGTTGAAATAAAACATATTGATGACAAAAGATATATTTTTTAAAGTCTTTATATATTTAAAAATAATATTTTCTCAAACGAACTACTTTTAATGTCTTTATATGAAAAATAATAAAATTAATTAATGAAATAATTAGAAATTTAATTTTATAAAAGAATTTTATTTGTTTATTTGTAATGTCAAAATTATCTTAGGGTGATTTTTTGGGATTTTTATGAGAAACTTCATTTTTTGATGAATAGTCAAAATTACCGAATTTTAATTCAAAACATCCTCTTCATATAATTTATTTATAAGGTTAAATAATATTTTAATTTGTTTTAAAAGTTAAATTAGATATTATTTTTGTAAATTAATCTAATATAGATCATTGAAATCAATTTCACATTGAAATTCAGTATAAAAACTTAGGAAACATTTGGACGTTTTAACAAAACCTGCAGTGTCGTCATGTCAATGAGATTATTTTTGAAATTAATTTCTTCCACTACTATGATTATAATTTGTAAAAATGGATTCCATAATTCGAATAATAATAATTTATAATATATAATAAGGTTAATTTTTTTCCAAAAATATTAATTAATGTGGTTATAACTAATTATAACGGTTAAGAGAAAAATTAGGTTAATAAAGTACTAAACCTAAAATTTAAGACCCAAAACGACCTAGAAAAATGTCCAAAACTCTTTTTTTTGACATTATTCCTCCAAGAACCTTCAATTTTTCATTTATTTTTTCATTTTTTTGACGTTTTTTGGGAAAACCGTTGGTACACCTACCCCGTTTTTAGAAATACCAAGTGAGTCCTTTCCCTCCCCTATAAAAGGCCACCACCTATCCCTCTTCTTCCCACCTCACAAAACACTTAGTTTAATCCAATATCTACCATATACACATAAAAAAATACCTATCTTCATCCTAGAAGCCTCCCCTTTTTTATATATAAATCCAAGGATGCCTTTTGGAACAAACCAAAAGGAGTTACCCGATTAAGAGGTAACGTCTTCTCTCAACCTCCTTTATTTTATTTTCTTTCTCCTGCCCTCCACTATCTTTTTTACAAGACCCTATAAAAAATAGTATATTTATTATACTAGTATATTTTGAGGCTATGTTTTCTACCTACACTTATACACACTTATCTCTAATGGGTAACGAACATACTATTTATGTGTACGACAAACTATCGCCTCACTAAACAATTATTGTCCATTTTTTATTTACCGCCTCTCATGATGAACATTATGATGGACACCAAATTTATATATGTAATATATTATATTTATTATTTATTTAATCTTTTTCATTATTTTTTAAATACATATCTTTTTTACTCTCTATTCGGTGTAATTATGACAATTTCATTTGAGGAAGTGTGGACTACCGCCCCCTCAAAGCAATGTGATTCATTCACATACTACATGGGATGTATTAAGGATGGGTTTAATGAACATATATGATATATATAATATAATAATTATATTTTAATAATTATATTATAGACAAAAACACACACACACACACACACACATATATATATGTCATTTTCTTTCTTTCTTCAATACGATATTAATAACAGAAACACCATTCATGCATACGTACAACTCATCATCTCCAGGAACAATGTATTCCATTTCATACTTCTATATTATATATATTATTATAATAAAAATATAATGAATATAAATGATATTTATATCATATTTTACATTCTGGAATTATGATATAAGTACAAGGTTCGAAGATATGAAAAATTAAGACACATGTGTAGAATAAAGTGGATGTTACCCGAAGTGAAAATTTTATATAAGATAGTTAACAATAGGGTAATATAAGGTCATAATCAAACCATATATGGTATTATATATAATAAAATATTTATTTAGAATATTTATAATAAATTTATATTTATTATACATGTGTTTTGAACGAGTACAATGATAGTCAGGACTTAAAGTAAGAGAATTTCATATCACTTTTTATTTATGTGTGATACATGATTTATTCACCACTCATTATTTTTGTGTGATGTGTATAATACCCATGGGTGTATTATATTATTATTTTAATTAAAATTATGGATATTTACATATCCATTTTTTGATATTTATTTCATGGTATTTTTTTTGAAAAGTTACCAAATTGGTAAAGTAATTTTGTCTCAATTTTCCTTCTTTCAGAGACATGCCATGTTATGCGCCTAAATTTCCCCATGTAGTGTATATACAGACTATGAAATGTTATATCATGAATATAATTATTTTCATGAGATTTTAATATTCATGTAATTCTATTTTATTATATGGGGATTATGGTTCAAATTTACAAAGTGGTAAGATCTTATTGAAATAATCTCATCATTTTTGAGATTGTTTAAGTTTATGCTTCCTTTGATGAGATCTTAAAATCCATATCTTAATAACATTCATGAATTTTATTCTCCTATGGTTAGTTATGATATAATCATTTATGAGTTCCATTTTACACTCTTTGGTACAAAAGATAGTTAAGAAAGTGTTTTTAAGAAAGCCCAACTTTACCCTCTCTTTGGTCAGAAATCCGGGTCTCTTCGAAACCATAATTTCTAAAAGGTTTTTGAAGATTATTCTAATAATATCCTTTGATAATTAAAAGAAATTTTTACCCTTTTTTTCTTTTATTAATGTTTATATAGTAATCATCTAGTCTCTTTCTGAATGATGCATTTATCTAACATTTTTATAGTGAAAATGTAATGTTCTCTTTACCCTGTACAACATGTACAGATTTACCCACTGTTAATTCGTTGAAGTTTTTTTTTGTTTAAAGGTTGATTTTTAAGAATTTTTTATTAAAATTCTTTTCAAATAAATTGTTTCCAAAATGGTTTCAAGATTTCTTTATAATTTTTCAATTTCATTTTCCAAGAAATGGGTTTTAAAACGTTTTCATGTTTTCTTTATAAGTTTTCAGTTTATTTTCATTGAAATGATTTCCAAAGTGTTTTCAAAATTTATTTTAACGTTTTAAAATTATTTTCAAAGAAATGGTTTTCAAATTATTTTCAAGATTTCTTTACAATTGTTTGAAGTATATTCAAAGAAATGGGTTTCAAATCATTTTTATGATTTCTTTACAATTTTTAAAGTGTTTTTAAAGAAAAAGGTTTTCAAAAGGTTTTCAAGATTATTTTATTAGTTTTCAAGGAAAATTTCTTTAAAAATGATTTCATATCTTATTTATAAGTTTTAAAGGTATTTTCATAGAAAATTATTTTCAAATGGTTTTGTGTATTAAATTATTTTTCAAAGAAGAAATGGTATTTTCTTGAGGAAATGTTTTTGAAATATTTTTAAAAATTATTTTCCATCTAAGATGACATCTGTTGATCTAACTCATGACTTTCTAGGAAATGATCTAAATTTTCCAATAATATTATTTCTCTAAATGGGTTGTTCTTAATTTCATGGTCTTTATGAAACCCATTTCTGTTTCACATGTTATATGTTTATGAAATCCATTTCTCCTTCACAGGTTATGCTTATGATGAAATGATTATGAAACCTATATATTTTCCATTGTTTATAAGATGATTGCATGTTTATGATACCCATTTCATTTCATGGGTTTTGATATGATTGTTTATCATTTTGTGGCATATGTATATATGATTTCATTTTGAGATGGGTGGGACCTATATCTAACTCCAATGCATTGGGTAAATATTTATATCTCATGAGATATACTAAGATGGTATTGGGAGTAAACCTTGACTACTAAGATATCCATGGGAGTGAACCATGACTACCAAAAGGCATGAGGGGTGAAATCATGCTACTAAGATGACCATGGGAGTGAACCATGACTACCATGATGGTATAGGGAGTGAACCAATAATACTAATATGGTCTTGTAAGAGATGCCTTGACTACTATAGAAATCATATTATATGCTTATGCATTCTCCACAATTCCATGTTTTTTTCCAATATTATTCTTTCATGAATTATGTTATTTATTTCCTTATGATTCAAGTCTTATTAAATTTCCAATCCTTATTCCTTATTCCATGATTCATGTATATGATCTTCTATATGTAGGGTATGATCATCTATTTTCTTGATCATGTTCTCATACCCTTACATATATCCCTTGTTCACCCTTACTAAGAATTTGAGATCCCCCTTTTTATGTTTCCTTCCCCAGATTATGAAGATATGCATTATTTTATATGTGTCTATGAAGGGTGTATGTTTGGAAGAACCTATTGGGAGATAATTTATCTCAATTATGTATCGGTATTTATGTTTTCATGTTTCCAAAGGAACTAGACTAGTATGGTATTTGGTCATATTTTTCTATAATGTTTTAAGTATTCTAAAAAAGTTATGTAATGTTAATGTATGAAAAGTGAGTGTCTCTATAGTTGGTATCAGAGTAAAGGTTTAGTAAAAATTTGGATTATTGGATGATAAAATCTTAATGAGAACCCTAAGGACATGTATAAGGATAAGTATAATGGTAAGTATAAGGATAAGTATATGGATATAGAAAAGTATAGGAAAATGTCTTGGAATTTTGGTAAAGGATAGAGTGAGTGGTTTCCTAGAAATTCATCCCTGTTTGGATACTATAAGTGGATGTGGCTCTGAAACAGATGTACCTTGGGGTAAAAACTCTAATAATATGTTTTGGTCCTGAATCAGGGTAATTTGTTATTGAAAAACTGTCCTTGCTGTAAACATGGTCTGACACTCCCTGGGGATATGATTTGATAATTCACAAACTCTTGAAAAACCGTCATGAAGGATGTAAATATAATTTGGCTATTAATGAGCTTGGATGAACCAAGGGCGTTTTATATCAATGAATGTTTCATGATTTATACATCTTATAAGAAATTATTTTCATGACTATGTGGTTTTATACTATGATAAGTAATGCTCATACTATGCTTCTGGTTTTAGTCAATGATGGGAGTTGGATTAACATTTAATGTGATAAACGATTTTATGATGAGCAGTCAAGTGGGATGATCAATTGAGTGAAATATTTATTAATCATTTCTAATTAGTTTTCACAAAACATGATTAACAATGGAAACCTTAACCAACTCTTGGACTCACCAAAGAAGAAAAATAAGTTGTTCACTGAGAGTTTAGGTAATGATGACTGTGGAGGAACAAAGATATAATTTATTTTGTGTCAATAATGTGGAAACAATCACCAAAGTGAATGTATTAGAGAGAAGAAAGATTTTTTGACTATGGAAAATAACACATTGCAAGTGGCATCCAAGGAAAATTGAAGAGTTTTGTCATAAAAAATGGACGAGAATATAGGTCTCCCTAAGTCTTCATTGAAGGATAAGTGTTTTAAGTGTGGATTAAATAGTTATTATGAAACTCAATGTCAAAATAGGAAATATTCTAAAGACAATCATGTGTATGGACTAGTTTGTGATATACCTAACACTAATAGGGGGTAAATCAGTGCGGGGGAATTTTTAATCCAATTTCAACTTTTTATCCCTATACCTCTTAGACCTGTAAAGATCTAGATTATGTTATTCTCTTTTCCTTGTGAAATGCAGGTATATGAAAGCAATAATGATAGAATATGATATTTTTACATGTTTCACTACTCAACAAGATCATTTATATACTTGTCATGGTATGGAAATAACCCCAACCACACAACCACTAGAAAAAAATCATTTGAACATGGTTACAATGAGTAGGATATACCCTTACACTCATGTGACACAATGAAGACAATCCAATAATGTGAGTTTTAGAGCTCTTGGATGGATCTTTATACTGCCTCCCAAGAAAGTATTCTCCTTGTTAATAAGGGTTTATGACACCAATAAAGTACTCCACCAGTTGAGTCTCGTCTGATTTCACAATTATCATTTTTTCTTCAACTGCCTTCTTCTTCACTTTGTCACTTAAGGAGATGAATGCAATAAACTACTCTTACTTCTTCCTAGAATCAAACTTTATAGTTGTACTAGATTCTTATTCTAGTAGTCACAATAATATGAATGTGTTGTGGGATTATGAAAACTAAATTTTATCAAAACAAAATTATGATTAGCTGGAATCAATTTGGCCACTAGATCTTCTTCTTTTATTCTTTGTTTTTCTTTAGTGTAAACATAACTCCACTAAGATCTATTCTTATTATTATTTTTTGAACTGTACTGTATCCTCTGAAAACTTTCTTCCCTTTATAAACTATCTCTAAGAACTATTCCCACAAACTATGTCCAGTGAACTGTGCTTTAGAACTATCACCACGAACTACCTTGAACCGAATGGCACGAGTGCTTCACGAACAACCATCTCTTTGGAGAAATACCTATAATTCAAGGATTAAAAATGATCCAAGTATTGTTGATGATATTATTACTATTGAATCTCTATATACTATTAAATCTCCACATACCATCAATTCTTAGTGTAGCTCCCCTGCTCTACGAATGACCATTGCTACACAGGGGTTTTCCACTCCCTAGACTATTTCTTCCTTCACAGACCGCCTCTTCTTCCATAGTCCGTCCCCTATTCTACAAACCATTTATTCTTCTATGAACTGTTTCTTCTTTTTTGGCCCTTGTAATCTTCCATAGACAAATTTTTCCTTTACATGATATTTCCTTGCAAACCCTTCTCCTTTGTAGAATTCTTCCATGAAAAATATTTCGAACTTAGTCAAATTCTTCTTTAGATCTGATATGTTATCTTATGAAAATCACTCACACTTAATGATGGGATTAATAGTCCTTATATAGGAAATTAGATCCTAAAATATCATTAATCCTATTCACCAAAATTTTTATTGTGGTACAATCTTCACCGCATACCGAGCTCATCCCACAAACCATTTTCCCGACACAGTCCACATACCACCTTTCTTTCTTATCTATCCTGATATATAGTCTTTGATCAACCACCTTTAGAATCGTCAGATTTTTCGAGGAAAGTATTATAAGTTCTCTATTTTCTAACAATATCATTCTTTCCAATCAACCCTTAATATGATTGGAAACACCTTTACTCCGCCTTTCCTTCAAAAGGCTTGTATCACAAGTTCATAAAACAACTTATAATATTTGAGAAATAAAAATCAAAAAACCATAATCATATTTTATTTGTAGAATTATTCAACCATGAAAGCCAATGTCACCAATTGAATCCAAAAAAATTCTCCATCCATCACCATGAAACTAAAAGCCTTCAAAACATTCACATGTTTCAGTGAATATCACAACTTGAGGACTTCATCCAACCATAATTAACTTTGGAACTACTTAATCAAATTCACCACAGTGATATATCCTTATTTCATTGAACACCATTGACAATTAGTTGAAAAAAATACAATACATACACAATGTGAGATCTTTAATATCCCCCTTTGTACATTTTGAAAATACCATCAATGTTCTTTTCAAATGAATGTGTCAATATGTGTAAATATTTTCTTCTCTCCCACCATTAAATTTCAAACTTTTATTTCACTTTATCTTCCCCTTATTAACAAGAAATATAAAGTTAAAGGGAAAAAGGGTATCAGTCAATACTTAAGAAAATTTTCATCCATCATTTTAATCCATGTCTAGTCAAGTTGTGCTCGGTGTAGAAAATGAGAGTATTTTATTTGGAAAACAAATACTTCAATTACCCACTGATCAAGATACCTTAAGAAATGAGAACCCGTATACTTGTCTTCAAGGATTATTCACATTAATTTAAAGATGAAGTAACTAACTATGAGATGAATCTTTCTAAGAACAATCAACCTAAAAATCCTTCATACAATTCAGTAAATGGATCAAAAACATTTTAGTGCAATAGGAAGGATTAATGACCTTGGGGAACTTCTATTATTATTATTATGTCATTGAATAATTCAATTTCCACCCCTTTGTAAATTTTTTTTTATTTTTAATAACCAAGGATGAGATATTAAGATACATAACTTTACAATGACATGATCTTAAAGAAATTTCTAGAATAATCATATTAGATACTAATTAAAATAATAATTCTGATAGCTTCATAAATTCACCACCCCCTCAACGAAAACACTTCTCATCAACTTTATAATGGTTGATATCACCAAGAATGGATTTAGTCAAATTGTCGTATGGATAATACTCCATATTGGTTCTTCAACTTGATATTTTCCATATTGAATGAATTTAACAACTTCACTAAGGATTATCTTCAAGAAAATTTGTTCTTTAGAATATAAATAATTATGATCAAACCAAGTTAGAATATTCTTTATCCTGGATATCCAGGCATCAATTTCATTAGGGATGATTCTCTATCACATTAATATTTTAATATCAACTGAGGAATCATTTAGGGATGGAATCTTCTTCATATTTTCTATCAAGAATTAACATAACTCATTAATTCTCATGTTCCCTTCCCGGAGAACTTGCTTCACCTTTAATTAATTGTATTATTAATATAAATAAAATAAAAAAATATTTAAGGGAATAAGGTGGATTGTCATTGCTTCGTTAATATGAACAACAAGGTTGTTATTCTTTTCTCAACTAAGTTTCTCAATTTTATCTAGTCTTCTTGCTTGCACATCTGAACATCTATTCTGATTTATGTTATGGAAGCATAGATCTCTTCACATTCTATTCTTATTTGTGTAAATATATTTTATTCTTAAAATCCTTTATGTATGATACATAATTACTCCTATTTAAGACAAATTCTTGTTCTAGTAATAAGGATAAATTACCTTTGGTAGTGTGACCATATTTCTTGCATCTCTCACATAGGGTTTTTTAACATGAGAGTTTCCTTTTTTTTCCACCTCTCATTCACTTTCTCTTCATCATGTGATATATTTTCATTTACATGAATAATATCCTTTGTTTTCTAATATTTAGGTATCCTCATTATTTTCAAGTCTTCAAGCCAGATAACAAGCATATCATTAATAACTATGGCAGTAAGTTTGGATTTTTCACATGGCTTCTTATGAGTGTCATACCTCTTAGTAGATATTTTGGATGCACTACCCTTAAACTACATGGATTTAAAATCCAAGGTATTCTCACATTTCCTTCTTAGAATCTTCTTGGGAATTTTTTTACAACCCTATTCTGATTACTTCCCAAGGTTGCTTCTTCTTTCTTAGCCAAATTTTGTGATCTCATTTTCTTATCAGCTTTGCATACATGATGAGATTAGAATATACAAACCTTGTGACCAATTCCATTTCATACATCCCAAATTTTAAGAATAATTCCAAATCTGTTTGTAATATACATATGCTTTTGTACCTATGGATGTTGATTCTTCCTCTAAGGCTTGCTTCAAATTGATATATGCTTTCTTTGTGCTTTTAAATTTTGATGATTGTTCCAAAAAGTTAAGGTAAAATGACCAAATCTATTATAGAACCAATGTTTAACCACAAATATTGATGTCTTGATATCTTCTATATAATATTGTTGGGTCTTCATGAAGATGTGTTGTTCTCTCTGTGGAGAATTATCTTCTGCACTCTTTCTCTTATCCACCCTTTTCATGGTGGTAGGTTTCTTATCACATTTTTTCATCCATACTTGTTTAGAATTTGTCTTCCTACCTAAATTTTTTTATGGAAATAGATTTTAAAACATTAGTAAAAGAAGGTATTTAGGGTGCATTTTCATTTTTAGCTACTTGTGATAGATCATTGAATGATTTCAGGATATTCTTATCACTTTTTGTATTACTTTGAACCATTGAATCCTCCAATGAACATTGAGTATCAGTAGAAATTGTTTCCTTTTGTGAAGTGTCAATATAAATCTTATCAATATTATCCAAATGAGATTCCAATTATAGAAATTTCGTATTGAGTATGATTTTCTGATCTTCAATCGTAATCATATTCTCTTCACAAGCCTTCTTCATTCTTTCAACTTCATATTCATGCAGCTTAATTTTTTTAGTAATAAAGAGTCAAGTTACTTGATCTTATTAGAAGTTTCTTCTAAATATAAACCCTTGATTTCAGTGATATTCTTCATCTTATTTTCAAGATCATGGATCTTTTCTTCCATATTCATATTAAATCTCTCTCTGTATTCAACTTCATTGAGAAATTTTGAGGAACTCGTTCCAATTTCCCTATTTTTTGTTTAAACCATTCCAACAAGTCTAGAGATATTTATGCACTCAACAATTTTTCTTTGCAATATATTCTCTAAAACGTTAGATTTTTCTTCTAGTTGTGTGATATCTTCCTATATACATTGAAATACTCAACAGATAAGGGATTACCTTTCTTCTAGAATACCATAAAAAATAACTCTTAATCTATCAACTGAAAACTCTTGAAAATTTGTAGATTGATCCTTATCACCACTTGTGATAGAATTTTAATCTCTAGGAATGATTATAAATGAACAAACACATACCTCATTATCATTTGAGGTTGGAAGGTTATCCATATTTTTAGTGGAAACATCAGCCACTTACTCATTACTTTCCATATCTGATATATATTCATTTTCAGAAAGGTATGGAGAAACATAAACTTCATATTCTTTAGATAAGAGGGAATTATTTTTCAAATTTCTCTTCTACTTATTTTTCTTTTTCATCATGGTTTTGGTTGATATATACTTATGATCATAGGTAAATAAATATTCACTAAATCTAAAAATCATTATTGACTCAAGAAAGAAACTCAAGTCTTCAAAACATAATATCTTAATAATAGGGTATCTAATAGAGGTGAAAATTGATTTGATACTAATTATAAGGACCAGTTTAGGATATACCTAACACTGGGGGGGGGGGTGAATCAGTGTTGGGGAATTTTTAATCTAATTTTAATTTTTTCCTTATACCTCTTAGATCTACTTGGATCTTGATTCTCTTATTAACTTTTCCATATTGAATGCAATTATATGGAAGCAGTAATGATTGAACATGATATTTTTACAAGGTTCACTACTCAATCAAAGCAGCTACATCCTTGGCATGGTCTTGAAATAATCATAAACACACAATCACTAGAAAACAATCCTTTGAATGTGGTTAAAATGAGTTTGATATACCCTTAATCTAATGAAGAACTTTGAAAACAATAAAATAGTGTGTGTTTTACACATCTTGAATGAATCTTTATACTAGCTCCCAGATAATATTCTTCTTATTAATGAGGGTTTCTAATAGCCAGAAATTCCTCCAAAAGTTGAGTCGTGTCTGATGTCATTTTTATGCTTTGTTCTTCCACATCCTTCTTTGTTACTTTGTTACTTATACAAAAACTTGCAAGAAACTCCTCTTATATATTCACAACAGTAAACTTGATAGCTGTGATAACATATCCTTCTATTAGTCATAATAAGATGAACATGTTATGGACAAATGAACACTGGATTTTATCTGACCCAAATTATGATTATCTGATATCAATTTGGTCACCAGATCTTATTCATTTGTTCTATCTTCTTCCTGAGTACAAAGCCAACTTAACTGAGATATATTCTTCTTCTTCTTACATGAACTATCCTATATACTATGAAAAATTTCTTCCCATTGAAAATTTTCCCCAAAAACTATTCCATTAACTATGCCCTATAAACTGCACTGAAGAACTATCACCACAAACTACCATAAACCATGTGGGGCGAGTGATTTGTGAAAATTCTCTCTTTCGCGAACTTCGTCTACTTCATGAATAGAAAATTCTACACATACTACTGATTCTCCACATACCATTGAAGCTCCACATACCAGTAAAGATCAATGCACCTCCATTGCTCCACATACCACCCCTACTCCACGAACGACCTTTGCTATGCGAGCCTCTTTCCCTTCTGTGGATTTTTTCTTTCTTCACAGATTGAGTCCATTTCCCCAGACCGTCTCCTATTCCAAAAACCATTTCATCTTCCATAGACCATCTCCTCTTTTTCGGAAAATATCTTCTTCCACATATAGCTTCTTCCTTCACGTTATCTTTCCTCGCGAACCCTTAACCTTCCTAGAATTCTTCCTCACAAACTCTTCCGGACATAGTCAAATTCGTCCTCAGAGAGAAGATGGTATCTTATGAAAATCACTCACACTTAATGATGGGATTATAATTCATCATGTAAGAAAATAGATAAAAAATATATCTAATATGATTTACCTAAATTTTCAAGGTGGTACAGGCTTTACCACGTATCGTGCACGTCCCGAAAACTGTTTTCCCTATGTAGTATGTGTGCCGCCTTTCTTCATTCTCGGTGGCCTAAATCACCACCTCTATTTCATGAATGACAACCTTCACTATGAATAGTTGAACTTCCATGAACTGCAAGCCTCTTCTAAATCGTGATCCACCAGTGAACTATTTCTCCTATGCTGTCTACGTACCGTGCTTTTCGGAATTCTTCCTTTTCTAAATTTCCTTCCCCACTCAATGTACCTTCTATGTGGTTTATGAAGTATCCATCATGGTCTACGTACATCCTATGTAGTCCATAAAATATCCTTCATGGTCCATGAACTATCTTTCATGGTCTGTGAACTATCCTTCACACAACCTAAAATACCTATTTTGGAAAGAACATACATGCAACTTTACTATCCTCAGGATTGTTCAACAAAAAGATTCTTTAATCAAAAACCTTATCTATCATGATATATAGTCTTTTATCTATCACCTTTATCATCATGAGATTTTCCAAGGAAATTATTGCAACTTCCATATCTTCCAGCAACATCATTCTTTCCAATCAACCCTTAATTTTATTGGAAACAACTTTACTCCCCCTTTCCTTCATAAGGATTGAATCACAAGTTCTCCAAAAAAATTATTATATTTGAGAAATAAAAAAATAAATAAAAGAATCATTATATTTTATTAGTATAATTATTCAACAATGACAACCAATTTCACTCATTGAATCCATAACAATTCTCCATCCATCACATTGAAACTAAATATCTTCAAACCATTCACATGTTTCTTGGAATATCAGGACTTGAGGACTTTATCCAAGCACCATTATCTTTGGAAATACTTCATAAAATTGACCATAATGAGATATTCTAATCTCATTGAACACAATTAATAATAAATTTACAACAAATACAATCCATACAAAAAGTGGGCTCTACATCAGCAATGTGGTGTGAGTAATGGTTACATTATAGATGATGATGAGACTATTGATGAAATATGAAAGGAATGGGGAATTATGTAACAAGGTAAGGTATACTTGTTAATAGAATAAGGATAAATTAGAATAATAAAGTATTTTTTGTATTTGGGTTTCAGGAATTATGTTATATTAATGGGGAAATAAACAAGGATTGTCCAGTTTATGTTTTTCGCTAATAATTTTAAATATTATGTTGAATGTTTCTGATGGATTGGAAAAGTGATTTAATGAAAAGCTGATATTTTGAACAAGGGAATATGACCAATAATATGTTAGTTCTGTTAAGATATTTTTGTTTTTATAAAGATATGTGAGACATGAATAATTACATTAGATGATTACCTTGGAACTAATTAAGAATCTATTGACAAGTAGTTCATGCATCATGGATAAAGTTTAGTAGTTCATGGATTTATGGAATGTATTAAGTAATCTTTTAATAATTAAGCATCCATGTTTTCCAAAATAATTTATGGAAATTCACATTGTTACAATGTTCCAAGAGAATATACTATGAGGGTATTCACATGTTTGAAATTTGACAACTAATAGATACTTTTTGATATACGAGGGAATCAATGTTACGCTGATTTCCTGAATTTATTTCTTTGTTTTTTTATTTTCTTATTTAAAAAGGGTTATAAGGTTAACCATTCATGAAAATATTAAGTTAAACTTCGATGGAGGAATTCATGCATAGATTTTGTATTCAAAACCTTGGTTAAAAGACTATTTAGTGATTTACCTTATTTCATAGATATCCATCATATTTATTTTAGAAATTATATTAGTGTCGTTTTTAAAAAGGGAATAATGTATATTAGGTGAAAACCAATCATGTCCAGTAAGTTCATGGGTCTTGAACCCATAACCGATGCACGATAAGGGTTTCACGCCTACCAAAATCCTACGCAATGTCGTGGTTAATTTTTAATTATTTTTGTTAAATAATAATAAATGATAACCTAGTAGAGATACTTTTTATGTTTACATATTAATTTATTAAAAATATTGATTTTTTAGAATAGTTATACAAAAATAGATAGTATTTTCATTCTTTTATAGTTCTTAATATCTGCTAAGAATATATTTTAGTGTTTCAGGTATCAAAGTTAATTTATGGACATCCATTTCTTTAAGTAACAGATGAATTAGAAATAGTTAAAAGCACTACCAAATAATGAAGTTATTTTTATAAAAATATATCAAGTAAGTATATTTTCTTATATTCTTGGTCAATAAAAAAATTACTCAACGATAAGATATTGAAATTTTTTATCATAATAACTTAATTTTTTGTTCAATCGATGGCCTTATAAATCATCAAAAATTTATGAATTTTAGGCCCCAAATGTTTCTTTTATCATTCAATTATTTGTTATTTATTACCTCAATCACTCCCTAAAAAATATTTACGATTTTCCTTCATGTCTAATATTCACTCCCAACCTATGTTCTCCTATGTGGAAACCTAGTTATATATTACTTTGGGTAACCCTTATGGTTCCAACTTTCCATTTTTAAAGGACGTTTTCGTATTAATATTTATGATGTGGGTTTCTATTAAATGAAATTTTATGTATTAAACCATTGATAACCCAAACAAAATTTCAGGATAAAATTCATTTTAAGGGGGGTAAAATGTAACACCTCGTGATTTGGTGAATGATTTTTTTTTCAAATTAATTTAATATTTTGATATTTTTCATTTAAAAAACAATGAAAATAGTTTTTTATTGAATCAATAATTCAAACATTCCTTTCACATGAAACTAACTTGGCTTACACTACACACAACACTGACATGGCGTGTGTTACACGCAATATCAAGTTCCTTCGAAGTGAAATTTTATTGTTATAATTATCTAAATGATATAATTGTAACCTAGCATTAAAATTAGTAATATGAATAGTAAAAAAAATATTAAAATATTTTTTATAATGTTTTTATTGAAATAAAACATATTTATGATGAAAAATATTATTTTTAATGTCTTTATATGTTTTGAAATACCATTTTCTCAGATGAACTATTTTTAATGTCCTTTTGTGAAAAATAATAAAACTAATTTTAAGAACATTTAGAAATTGAATTTTATAAAAAAAATTCATTTTTGAATTTTTAATATTGAATTATTTTTAGGTATAATTTTTGGGATTTTTCTGAGAAACTTCATTTATGGATGAATAGAAAAAAAAAACAGGATTTTAATTCAAAACAACCTTTTCATATAAAATTTTTATAAGGTTAAATTATATTTTAATTTGGATGAAAAGTTTAATTAGATGATATTTTTATAAATTAATGCAATTTAGTTCATTTGAGTCAATTTTATTTTGAAATTTTGTATAAAAACTTAGAAAAAGTTGTACATTTTTACTTAAAAAATCTGCAATGTCGTCCCGTTGACGGGATTAATTTTAAATTAATTTATAAAACTTATATGATTATAATTTAGAAAAATGGATTCAATATTTTGAATCAGAATAATTTATAATTTTTAATATGTTAAACATTGTTTTTTACCAAAAAAATTAGTGAAGGTGATTAAAATTAATTACAACGGTTAAGAGAAAAATTAGGTTAATAAAGTACTAAACCTTAAATTTAAGACCCAAAACGACCTAAAAACTTGTCCAAAACGCATTTTTTAGACATTATTCATCCATGAAACTTCAATAATTATTTTGGGTTGGTTTGGAATGACTTTTTTTGGTAAAAATGCAGGTACACATAACTTGTTTTCAAAAATACCAGGTGAGTCCTTTTCCTCCCATATAAAAGGCCACCACCTCTCCCTCTTTTTCACATGTATCAAACTACTTAGGATTGGCCAATATCTAACCAATAAAATTTTAAAAATCCGTCCATTACTCATACAATCCCACCATTGGGTAGAAATCAATACAAGTAAACCTTTTGGCACAAACCAAAATGAGTTACCCGATTAAGAGGCAACATCTTCTCCCAAGCTAATTTCTTTTATTTTCTTCCTCAATGCCTCCAATATCGTTATTCCATGATGGTATAATAAAACAAGTATCTTAAATATACTAGGATTTTTTATGTTATGTTTTTGACCTACACTTAGAAACACTTCCATCTAATGGGTAACAAACATACTGTTTATGTGTGCGGTGAGCTACTGCCTCACTAAACGACGATTGTTCAGTTTTTCCTTTACCACCTCTCAGGGTAGAAATTTTGATGGAAAATTTATTTATATATGTCATATATTATATTTATTATGTCTCTAATATTATTTATTCCTTTTAAAAAACATTTATTTTTTACATTTCATTTGGTGTAAATATGATAATTTTTCTTGAAGAAGTGCGGACTACCGCCCCTTAAAGCAATATGATTCATTTACACACGACATGGAATGAATTAAGGATGGGTTAAGTGAACTTATATGATATATATGACATTATAATCCTACTATAATATTAATATTATATAAATATATACATTTATGGAATTTTATTTCCTTATTTCAATACGACAAAAAAACGGAAACAACGGTCATGCGTACATATGACTTGTCGTCTCCATGAATGTTGCATTAAAGTTATCACTTATATATTATATAGATTATTATAATACATATATACTAAGTATAAATTAAATTTATATCATGTTTTAGATTCTCGAATCATGATATAAGTATAAGGACCAAAGATACAACAAATTAAGACACACGCAAATAACAAAGCATATATTACAATAAGTTAAACCTTAACGAAGGATTGTTAACAAGAAGGTAATATAAGGTCATAATAAAAAAAATATGGTATGAAATATAATAATATATTTCTTTAAAAAATTTATAATAAATTTATATATATTATACAAGTCGTTTGAACGAGTACGATGAGAATCAAGACACAAGGTAAGGGAATTTCATCTCACTTTTTATTTCTATCAGATACATGCTTTATTCAACACATATTCCTTTTGTGTGGTGTGTATAATTCCCATGGATGTATTATATTATTCTTATAAATAAAATTATGGGTATTTAAATATCCATTTTAATATATTTATATCATGATATTTTTTTTCAAAAGTTAACCAATCTATAAAGTACCTTTGTCGCAATTTGCCTCTTTTGAGACACATGCCATGTTGTGCACCTATATTTTTCCCTAAGGTGTGTATAATAAATTTGAAATGTTATATCATGAATATAATTCTTTTCATGATATTTTAAGATTCATTTTGTTACATTTTATTAAATGGGTAGTATGGTTCAAATTTATCAAGTATTAAGAGTTTATTGAAACAATCTGATCGCTTTTCGAGATTGTTTCTGTTTATTTTTTCTTTGATGAAATATTATGATCCAAATATTAAGAACATTATAGAATTTTATTCAACTCAGTTTATTCATGATATATTCATGTATCAGTTCCATTTTAACACTTTTTAGAATATAAGATATTTAAGAAAGTGTTTCTAAGAAAGTCTGACTTTACCCTCTTTTCGGTTAGAAATATGTGTCCCTTCAAAACCATGTTTTATAAAAAGGGTTTTCAAGATTATTATAATAATATCATATGATAATTAAAATTAATTTATACTATTTTTTTCTATTACCAATGTTTCAAATGAATCTTCTTTTCTCTTTCTGGACGAGGCATTTTTTAACCTTTTTATAATGTAAAAGGATTATTCTTTTTTACCTCATAAAACATGTACGTATTTACCTGACGTCAATTATTTAAAGATTTTTTAGGTTTAAAGTTTGATTTCTAAGAAAATATTTTCTAAAATTATTTTCAAATAAATGGTTTTCTAAATTTTTTCATGCTTTATTTTTAAGTTTTCAATGTTATTTTCAAAGAAATGGGTTTCAAAACATTTTCAAGTTTTCTTTATATGTTTTTATTGTATTTTCAATAAAATGGTTTTAAAGATGTTTTCAAGATTTATTTATAATTTTTCAATGTATTTTTAAAGAAATGGTTTTAAAAACTTTTTCAATATTACATTACAATTTTTCAAAGTATTTTCAAATAAATAGTTTTCAAAATGTTTTCATGATTTGTTTACAATTTTTCAAAGTGTTTTCAAAGAAAAAAGTTTTCAAAAAGTTTTCAAGATTATTTTATATGTTTTAAAGGAAAAAGTTTTTCGAAATGTTTTGATGTATTATTTATAAGTTTTCAAGTTTTTTTCTAACAAAATTATTTTCAAATGGTTTTATGTTTTAAAAATACTTTTTCAAAGAGTAAAGGATATTTTCCCCAAGAAACATTTTTGAATGATTTTTCAGAATTATTTTATATCTAAGATGATATCTGTTGATGCTGCTCATGAATTTTTAGAAAATGATCTAAAGTTCAAATTTATATCATTTCTCTTAGTGGGTTATACTTAATGTCATGTTCATTATGAAACCCATTTCTCTTTCATGGGTTATATGTTTATGAAATTAATTTCTCTTTTATGGGTTATGCTTCAGATGAAATGATTATGAAACCTATATCTTTTTCCACATTTTATGATATGATTTCATGTCAATAACACCCATTTCATTTAATAGGTTTTGATATGATAGTTTATGATTTTGCAACACATGTTTGTATGATTTTGTTATTATATAGGTGGGACCTATATCTCCCTTTAATTCATTGGGTAAAAATTTATATCTCATGAGATAGAGTAAGATGGTCCTGGGAGTAAACTGTGACTACTAAGATGGTGATGGGAGTGAACCAAGATCACCAAGATGGTATGAGGAGTGAAATCATGTTTCTAATATGGATGTGGGATTGAACTATTACTACCAAGATGGTATGGGGAGTAAATTTATACTACTAATATGGTCTTGGAAGTGATTCCTTGGATACTATAGAATCATATTATATGCTTATGTGTTCTCCAAAATTCCATGTTCTATTCCTATGTTATGATTTCGTGGATTATGTTCTTTATTTATTTATGATTCATGTCTTATGAACTTCCAAGCTTTATGCCATTATTCATTTATATGATCTTCTATATATATGGTAAACTCTTCTATTTTCACGATCATGTTCTGATACCCTTCTGCAAATGATTATTATTAAATATCTATATTGTTTACCCTTAATGAGCATTTTAGATCACCTATTATTATGTTTCCTTCCCCAGGTTATGAAGATATGTATTACTTTTTATGTGTCAAATACGGGTGATAGTTAGGAAGAACCTAGTGGGAGACAATGTAGATCACTTTCGTATTAGTATTTATGTTTCCCTATTTCTAAAGAAACTAGACTAGTATAGTCTTTGGGAAACTATTTGTATAATGTTTTAAGTATTACTCAAAATTTATGTAATGTTAATGTATGAAAAGTGATGGTTTCTATAGTGGTTTCTAACTTAGATATTTTATCATCATTAGTGTGAAGTATTGTTCAAAGCTTAATTATTGGATGTAATAAATTAACATCCATATAAGAACCAAAAACCTATATTGGGATTTGATCATATGAACTCGTGCAGTCTATTGTGATGTCTAGAATGGAGGTTTTATCAGAATCAGTGTGAGGTGATGATGATTTTCATGTAGAATCATCAGCCTTTGTGAAATTTTGATCAACTCGACTTGAGCATTCAACTAAATTATTCATATTAGAATATTTATCAGTATCATTAGATATTGTTAAGCCATGGAAAATAAATGGGATCCAAAAAAATCTATTTTGAAAAAATATTAATCGATACATACAAAGAATAAGTATGGTATTAATACAACATATACAAATTGGATTAAGAAAAAAGGTTTATTATTGTTAATGAATAAAAAAACCATAAAAATATATATAATTTTATTAACTAAAATGTTTTATTTAATTTAAAAACCACCTTTTAAAACTTGATGTTCAAAAAAAAATTGAAACTAATTTTCTTTGAAAATTATATTTTAAAGTTATAAATGAATTTTTAAAAATCATTTAAAACATTTTTTGAGGTCAATATACTTTCCATTTTTTTATTTTTGTAACATAAAGTTTTTTTGAAAAAAAATTTCTTTGAAAGAATCCTTTAAAAACTAAGAATTTGTAGAATATTAGGAAAAAAATTTCTTTAACAATAAATTTATAAAATTTCAAAATAATTTTCAAAGAAATGATGGTCATATTGGTGGGTAATTCATTATATGTTGTACAAGTTAAAAAGAACATTCCTTTTTCATCGTAAATAAATTAACAAAGTGACTTGATCCTAAAATGAAAAAAATATTCCTTTGATTTTTTTTGAAAATTTAAATAGGTAAAAAATTTATTTAATAAATATTTTTTAAAAGTTTAAAAAAAATTTAAAACATTTTTATAAATATGGTTTTGGAAGAAAACAGATTTATGACATAAGAGACAAATGAAGTTGGATTTTATTAAATCCATTTAATCCATTATTTTAAGTACCAAAGAGTGTAAAAAAATGATATTATTACTTTTAAATAAAAAAAAATCAAGATAAGAAAAAAATCCATGAATTTCTTGATATATGTATCATAATACCTCTCTATTGGAATCATAGTCATAAATAATCTTGATAAACAAGGAGATTGTAATATAAGACACTTACCACTTAGAAAAATTGAATCATAATACCAATGAAGTAATATAATTATATAACAAATCAATGGATAAGTATATATACCTCATAAAAGAAGATAGGAAAATAACATACCATACGTCTCAAAGAAGGAAAATTGAGACAAAAATGCTTTACCTCATTGGTAAATTTGAAACCGTAAACCCCATAAAAGATAGATATTAAAATGGATATGTAAATAAAAAAAATAAGGATAATAATAATAAAATACATTCATGTGAATTATATACACTACACAACAAAAATAAGTTGTGAATATGACATACAACTTACAGAAATAAAAGTAAGAGGAGGAAACCCTTACACCAAGTTTGATTAGTCAAGATTTTTCTTTATATTCTTGAATAATAAAATTAGTTTAATTATTTAATTATTATTAAAATATCTCAAGTTTTATAATCCTTTTATTTCACTTTCTACCATGTTATATATGATTAATTAATCAATTAGGTACACGTTAGATGTTTTTACCCAATTTGGCTTATGTATTAAACTGACTTTGGTAGGTTGACTATTGTCCAAGAAGTCATTAGATAAACGAATATAGAATAATAATCATGAAATAGTTATGTTATTTATATAAGAATTATAATTTTAGTACCACTCATGAAATTTGGTTTTTAGAAATGAAGCATGTTATGATCATGGATATTTTAGGTCGTTTGTACACATGAGTAACATTTCCATTTTTTGACGATCATTATGGAAAGAAGGTAATAAATTTTTTTATTTAAAATAATTATCATAATATCATAATTAAAATTTTATTATTTATATATACTTATATATTTCATTATTTTAATATGTTAATGAAAAAAGGAATCACATTACTTCGAGGAGGATGTAGTCCACACTTCCATGAATGACGCCATCATTTTTTTAGTGAGTGAAAAGGTAAGAAAAAAAACATATATTATATTTCCAAAATAATAATTTTTCCATTAATATAGTAAATATTTAATTTATATCACATAAATTAATTATAATTACCCTTATTACATTCCATGTAATACATTGTTGAATAACGAATCATATCGCTTCATGATGCGGTAGTCCGCTATACACACTAGCGACATTATCGTATCCCCTACAACATGGAATGTAAAAAGGTATATGTTATATAATTAATCTAGAGGTATAATTATGTTATATATTTCATATATGAACTTTATATCTATTATTATACCTAACCATGAGAGGTGGTAATATAAAAACGAATGACATTGTTTCGTGAGGCGGTAGTCTGTTGTACACATGAATGATGATTTCATAACCCATTTTATGGAAGTGGGAAATGATTTAGGTTATTAAATTAACCAAATAACATATCATTATATTTAATATAATAATTTTATCATATAATAACGTTTTAATAAAAATTTTAGTTGGTGGACAAAGAAAAAAAATAAAAATGATCGTTGAAGAACGTTACCTGTTATTCTGGTATCCTACTGAGGTTTCCACCAAAGGCATTACTATGTTGTATTTATGTCCAAAATAAAGATTCTAGGATGATAGGAGTGATGTGTGGAATTGATTTGGATAGTTATTGGTTGAACCAAATATGTTTTAATGTGTTAAGAGAGGAGGGGAGGTGGTAACCTTTTATAAGTGTTGGGGGGGGAGGACACACTTGGTATTTTTGAAAATAACTAAGTGATACCACGTTTTTCATATATCCCAAGGGTACAAAATGTACCATTATCAAACATTATATTTTTGAAAGTTTAAATATTTCTATTAAATAGTTTTTATAAATGTTTATAGGTTATTTTTACCCTTATATTTTTAGTTTAACCTCTGGTAATCCCATTTTTTCCTTAACCATGATAATTAATTTATAAGTCCTTTCACTATTTATTTTGGTAAATAATTAATTTTAAATTATTAGAAATTATAGATTATGTATATTAAAAATATTTAATCCATTTTACTAATTTCAATTCACAAAATTTGAAAATTTTAATTTAAAAATAATCCTCTATACGCGGCTAGAAAGAGGGTTTTTAAAAAGAGTATTTTTATCAAAATATGATTCTATATTAAATTTATGATTAATAATAATAATTTTATGAAACTCAATTAATATTTAATGATATATAATATATATATTCAATTAAAAACATTTCTCATTATGGATTATTTTAATTAATAAAAATGGTGAAACCTTGTGCATTTTAAAAACGTTTTTTATAGATAAACCCATTTCTTAACACAAAATAACATATACTAAAAACCAATATAAATTTGATTAAAAATTAAAATATTTTATTAAATATAATTAAATAATACCATGTTACTTTAAATCATATTAAAAACATATAAATACTTTTAAATTACTTAATTTAAAAAAACAAAATACTTTTTTACAAAAAACATTATTCTTTTCAATTCACTGAAAAATAAATATTTTTTGAAAAATCATTAAATTTAACCCAAATTAAATTATGATATGATAATTTCAAAAATTATATTAATTGTTTCAAATAATATTTATAAAAGTTCCAAAATTTATTGTCTTATTATTTTTATGAAAATAAATAAAATATCATTTTTGAAGATAATATTTTTTTTAAAATAGAATCACTTTACAAAAAATTGATTGGTTATTCAGTAATAATTTATCAATAATTTACATGGAGTAGGGAACAGACACACACACACACACACACATATATATATCATAAATTAGTTAACTGTATAAAAACTCACTAATTTAATGGCATTGTTATAACAATTATATATACTGTGGTCCATTTAAGCTTGGTGTTGTGTGTTGAATCCACTAATTGACATAAATTTCTTGGGGTTTTATGTACCGAAAGATTTTGAATAGATTAATTTTATTTAAAAATAATTATATCATAAATTATCATGGAGTTTAATTCACTTCCATGTTTAGTGTTGCATGTCAATTATTCTATCAAACATTATTTTCTTATTTTAAAATATCTAGGTGTTACATCCTCCCCCCTTTAATAAATTACATAATCAAAATTTTAACTTTATATTAGTAAAAAAATGTTTTATATTTTAAAATACTTTTTTTGTAAACTCATATCATAAAAGGGGTTAATAAAACATCTTATTGAAAAAATTGAAAGGGAAGTACACGGGTCATCAGGAATAACACATTATTAGGTTTATAAGTATGAGAAAATTAGTGGAAGGTGAAGATATGGACATGGAGTAAAAGAGTAAATAATAATAAAGAATCTTAGAGGTCATTGATCATAATAATGTGAATTATTAGTTTAATTTTAAGAGACTCAAGACTATAAATATGCGATGATCAAAAATACCATCGATTCATCAAAAATGATGGTACCAGGATAAATCATTTGTTTAAAGGTCATTTTCACAGATTTGAGGAATTATATTACCATCTAGACAAAGAAAATATGAAAATATAATTACTTGATGTGTAGAGTTTCACTTTTTAATCTATTTCCACCACAATC
This sequence comes from Viscum album, assembly GCA_963277665.1. Taxonomy (NCBI): domain Eukaryota; kingdom Viridiplantae; phylum Streptophyta; class Magnoliopsida; order Santalales; family Viscaceae; genus Viscum; species Viscum album. Next base: position 232,044,217 of record OY728147.1, read on the forward strand.
TCATACTTAGCTCTAAAATATGTGTATTTAGGATAAATGTTTTTCATTGATAAAGCACTAAAATATAATTTTAAAGGATCATATAATCCCTAAAATAAAAATAATATATTCTTACTATTTTTAGAAAACAAAGAAAACAAAAATGTTTAACACATAGTAAGATAATGTACAAAAAAATTCATACATTAAACTCTTAATTTCAATAGTAATACCCAAAGTTCAAACAAAATTCTTCTATAAAGAAATATACTTAAAATTATTCAAACATTTACTGAATAAGTTCAAAACCCAAATATTAGAATGATTTGATCATATATTCTTCCAAGATAAATATAATTTTATTCAGTAAATAAAATCCCATAAGTTACTGAAATAAACTTAATCATTACCTATAAAAATTTCACACTAACTAGGACATCATGTAGGCCAGTGGTAGGCACTACACACTTTTCACCCTTCGATTGTGGGTTCATGCTCAATGACCTTTCCAGATGTGACATGTTTTCACATTGACTTCTGAATGAGTTTTTTTTACTTTAAGAAAGTAAAAACAATTCCTACCAAAATAAAACTTCAAGTTTATTATTGGGGTTACAAATAAACCAACCAAATAAAAAGTATCCCAAAATGTAATTAATATCCTCAAAATATTTACAACTTCAAACCCTCAAATAGGGTATCTAAGATTTTTCACTTATGAGGAACCTTAATCTTGTAGACCTATAATGGATTCCTTAACTTTTAATATAACTTCAAATGAATAAATATTAATCTCAATATTTATATAAACCTTTCATTGATACCAACTATGACATCTCAAAACCTGCACTCTTGGATCTAGTGCTGAAATGGTAAACTTTACATTTCTGGATTTGATACCGATAATTGTGTCACATTTTTCCCTCCAGACTTTGTAACATTGAAAGTAAACCTTGGATCACTTACTTTGTCAAGGAATTTTTAGGATTATAGTTTTAGATAATGTTGAAAAATCCTTACATAAACAATTCCCATGACTTTATAGGAAAATTTATCCCACCTTACCCAAATGTTTATCAAATTAAGTAATTATAAACATCCATATGAAATTCTTTATAGACATAATTTGTTTAACCTCATTCTTTATAACCTGGGAAAAAGGAAACATAATAAGGGTGAGATCAAATTCTAAGTAACGTAAAATGAAAGAATTATCAATATAATGTAATCCATGAACATAATAATAGAATAAGCGTATAATGACATAACCAAAGTGCATGAGTATAAAATAAAAATATTTATACCCATCAATACCTAGATCATGAAACATGAAAACATGAAATAAAGATTTGACAAGGGAAATAGTAATAAAAATTCATAACTATGTTCTATGTGATATAGATATTGATCAAATGAAACATAATAATCCCTTCTAAATCATAGAAAAAAATGTGATGGTATCTGGGGACATTATCTTCATTGAACACTTACAAAACCCTTATGGAACCTATACAATTGGAATTAACACCCGAATAACTTCCAATATTATTATCTAGGTAAAATATTAATTACCCAATTAATTGGAGATCTATAATGGGGATCACCATTCATATAAGATATATTGGCCTCACTAACTTTTTATAAGCAATAATGGGGATCAAAACATCATATAAGCTATATTAGGATCTCTTGATGCTATCTGGGTGCACCCATCACAAATAATTTCAAAGAACCAAAATATGAATAAATTACATATATATTTCATTATAAAATTAATATAAAAAATCATTATTCATTTTATAACATAGATAAACCAAATTAAAGAAACTAGTTTCATGTCCATATCTTTGAAAGATGATTAACCCATAGAAAAGAAAAGGGTTCCATAATAATCTCTTTGAAATATGGTTAACCCATGTAACATAAATGGGTTCCATAAAAATATATTTGAAATAATATTAATCCATCATCATAAGGAAGAAAGAAGTTATCAATTCAACATATACCCATTGGATTAATAATAATGGGTTGTTTTCATTGATGAATAGAAATACCATAAAAATATATTTAAAAACATTCTTGAGGAAAATGTCCTTTTAATTTTGAAAATCACTTTTTAAAACTAAAAGTTCAAAAAACATTTTGAAAAAACTTTTATTTGAAAATATCATTGAAAATTATAAATAATGTTTTAAAAATCATTAAAAAAAGTTCTTTAGGAAAATATTCTTTCTATTTTGAATTTGTTTTAAACATAAGGATTTTGGAAAATTTTTTTCTTTGAAATTAACCTTAAAAAATAAGAATTTATAGAATATTAGGAAAAAAATTTCTTTAAAAATAACTTTTTAAAATTTAAAATAAAGATTCAAATAAATGAAATTCATGTTGGTGGGTAATTCCTTACATGCCATACAAGTTAAAAATAACATTCCTTTTGCACTATAAATTTTTAGAAAAGTGACCTAATCAGAAAACGAGCAGAAGATTAATTTAAGTTTATTAAAAATAAAAATAATTAAAAAATGTATTTAATAAATCATGTTGAAAATGTTGAAAACATTTTTGAAAACATTTTTAGAAAACATGGTTTGGGAAGAAAATAGATTTATGACCGAAGAGAGAAATAATGTTTGATTTTATTAAAAACATTTTATTTGTTATTTCATGTTCCAATGAGTTGAAATAATGGTAATATTACTTATATATATATATATTGAAATACCATATAATAATAATATTAATTAAAATTTGGAGATATGGATCATAATATATCTCTATTGTAAGCGTAATCATAAAAAATCCAAATAAATATCATAATATCATAAATAAAATATTATTTAATTATATATACTTATATATAGAAATATTTTAATGTGGTGATGAAAAAATAAATCAAATTGGTTCGAGGTAATGGTAGTCCACAAGTCTATGAATGACATTATTGTTTTTTTAGTGAGTGAAAATGTAAGAAAGAAAAATATTTATTATATTTAAATAATGATAAATATATCATTAATATCATAAATATGTCAAGTATATCACATATTTTCACTATCTTTACCCTTATTACCTTCTATATAATGTGTCAGTGAAACAAATCACATCACTTCACAAGGCAGTAGTTCACCGTACACACAAGTGATGTTGTCGTATGCCCTACGGTATTGAATGTAAAAATTTATATATGATATAATTAATGTAGTGATATAATTATTATTTATATATCATATATAAAAGTTATATCCATCATCATTCCCAACTACGATATGTGGTAATAGAAATTGTAATGATATCATTTCACATGGGGGTAGTCCGCCGTACAAACAAATAATAGTTTCGTAACCCATTAGATGGAAGAGAAAAATGATTTAGGTTATGAAAATAAAATAATAACATCTGTGTATATTTAATATATCAATTCTATTATATAATAACAATTTAATAAGAATTTAATTTTGTGGATAATGAAATAAAATAAAAACACTTGTCTAAGAATTTTACCTCTTATTCAGGTATCCTCCCTAGATTTCCACCAAAGGGATTTCTAGGTTGGATTTTCCCCCAAAATAAGGATTCTAGGATTTGAGAAGAATTTTTTTTAGTTATTCGGTCAGGGATTGGATGAACCAAATTGGTTTTAAGGTGTGAAAATTGTAGGAGAGTGGGTGGTATTTTATAAGTTGGAGAGTATACACTCATTTTCATGTATTTTAGTTCCCCACATATTTTTCTTTGAAAATAAATTTTATGTTTTTGGAAATTTATACTAATCCAATTTTCTGAAATTATTTGAAATTATGTTTATCCCCCAAGGAAGCATGTTCACATATTAAATTAATATATAAACAAACTTCACATGGAAGACTTATTCGCGTACCGTAATTCACCGTATAATAGTTCAACCAAATAACAACCACTTCACATGGAATATTCTGCAAACTACATGGAATATACAAGAACAAATTCTCTAAAATTAATTCCCTACATAATGTAGTGCTTACACATAATAAAATTTCAATGGAATTATTCATTTTCATAGCGTCTTTATTTGTGAACTTATATTTTCTTTAAAAAATCACTTATTCTCACAATGATATTTCTTCAATTTGTATGTGGTCTTCTAAATTATAAAATATATCATCATATAATTTTCATGATTTGTGTAATTTTGTACTTGAATGATTCTCATGGATTCTTTGAGCTTAGGATGATCCTATATAGTGTTTGAAGCTCGTATGTAGTGTACGCATGTTAACATTTTTTTCTCATAACACTTAGTTTTCAAACTAACTATGTGAAATATTTTACCAATTTATTGAAAACCATACTTAAGAAGATTTTCATAATTCCATCAAGATTGAGTCAATATTATGTGGTATTAAATATCATACATGGTTCATCGAACTGAAACCCCTCCATATGTAAAAGGATGAATATACAGAAGTTTTAAGACATTATGGAACTTGATCAAATGGATGAGAGTGAATAGTTTATGCACCTAGTGTAATATGCGTATCATTATACACGGAGGAACAATGTCTCAAAAATAATGAGTCCAACACCGATCTTCCATATTTATGGGTTGTTCTTAATAATACTTAGTGTATAATGATCCTTTCTTTTCATACATTAACATGAAATAACATTTTCAGAATACTTAAAAAATTATACAAACAGATTCCCAAAGACTGTACTAGTATAGTTGCTTTGGAAACATGAAAACATAAACACTAGTACATAAATGAGCTACATCATCTCCCTCTTGGTTTTTATTGACCATCTCCCATCTTAGACACATCAAAGATAAAAAATATCTTCAAAACCTATGGGAAGGAAACATAAAAAGGGGTGATCTAAAATGATCAATAAGGGTAAAAAAGGAGATATGTAAACATAATCATGAGAATATGGGTATGAGAACCTGATCATGAAAATAGAAGATTATACCATTCATATAAAATAACAAAAACATAAATCATGGAATAAATATTGGAAGTTCATAAGACATGAATCATAAGGGAATAAATAGCATAATCCATGAAATCATAACATATGAATAAAATGTGGGATTGTGTAAGACATATAATCATATATAATGAATTACCTAATAGTCAAGGAGTTTCTACTGAGATCATGTTAGTCAAAAAAATCATTTACTAAACCGAGTTCACACCTTTTTCTAGCCCTGCATTTCATAACTGAGTTCACTCCTTATTCTAGCCCTATAATACTGAACCGAGTTGATTTCTTGTTCCATACCTATAATACTGAACCAAGTGAATTTATAATTCAATCAATGCCTATCTCATTAGATATAAATATTTACCCAATTAATTGGAGGGATATATAGGTCCCACCCTTCTCATAGTGAAATTATACATACATGTTCCAAAAAATCATAAACAATCATATAATAACCCATGAAATGAAATGGGTATCATAAACATGTAAACATATCTTAGATTATGAAAAAATATATAGGTTTCATAATCATTTCATCAAAAGTATAACACATGAATGAGAAATTTATTTCAAAAACATATAACCCGTGAAAGAGAAATGAGTTTCATAAAGACCATGACAATAAGAATAACCCATTCATAGAAAGAATATGAATGGAAATATTTGGTCATTTCCTATATAAGAATGAGTAACATCCATGGTTTTCATCATAGATGGAAAATAATTTTGAAAGATCTTTCAAAAATGTTTCTTGAATAAAATATACTTTCTTCTTTAAAAAAGGATTTCTATTACGAAAAACCTTTTGAAATACATAGTTTTTTAGGAACATAGATTTCCGACCCAAGAGAGGGTAAAGTCGGTCTTTCTTAAAAAACACTTTATTAACCATATTATGTACCAAAGATTATAAAAAATAGTACCAATATATTAATGTATCATGAATAACCATAGGGAAATAAATTTCATTAGTTCTATTGATGGATGAATCATAATATTTCATCAAATGAAGCATAAACATAAAAAATCTTGAAAAATGATGAGATTGTTTCAATAAACTATTACCACTTGGTAACTTTGAACCATACTTCCCATTTAATAAATTGAAATTAAATGAATCTTAAAACATATTCAAATGAAGTATATTCATGATATAACATGTAAAAGGTAGTATGTACACCTCATATGAAAATATATGTTCATAACATGGAAAGTGATTGAGGTAATAAGGTGTTTTTTGGAAAACACTTGATTTAGGGAAGGATGAACCTTACAATGAACATGATGTTGAGATAATTATATTAGGATAAAGGTATGTTGAATTGGAATAATTAAATTGGATGATATTAGTTACCTTGGAACTCGTTATGTATTTATTAACATGCGGGTTATGCTATCTTGGATGAAAATTAAAATGTTTTTTTACTTAAATAAGAAAACATACATGTTTTCAATAAGAATATATGATAATACAGGTTGTCATTGTGACTTAAGAGAATGCATTATTAAGGTATTAAAATGTTTGGAATGTGAAAACAAAGAACTACCTTATGAGATATGGGAAATAAATGTTAAAACGATTTAGTTTACCTATATCTAGAGTTTTGGATTTTCAGATTTCAAAAGGATTGCAAGGTTACCAATTTAGAAAATGTTTAAGTTAAACCCTGTTTGAAGTTTGTTAGATTAATGTATTATCTAACTATAATAGGACTTATGCATATTTTACAACCCGTGTTATCCTTTTTGTCGAAACAGATGTTATGAACTATCATTCAATTTATGGATCGAATGATCTACTAACACTTCAAAAATGGAAAATTCAACTTCATTTATTTGATTAAGAGATGAAGTGGAAAGTTTTCAAGGCATGACCAATGGTGATATTTTACTAAAATCAAGTAATTATTTATTCTCAAGTTTTTCAACTTTATGGAAAATATATTGAATTCAGAAATGTTATCTTATTACCTTCTTGTCCGATGAGTCATACGGTCCCTTAAATCATCACAGATTTATGTATTTCTGGTTGTTATCTTTCTCCAAACGTTTTTTATATAACTCTCTATTAGAACATGATGGTTATATTTTTCTTTTGCATCCATGTTTTCGCATCCCACCAATGTTTTTCTATAAGGAAACCCAGTGAGGAGTTACTTTGGGTAACCGTTATGTTTCTAACTTTCCTTTTGAAAATAAAGTTTTAGTATTCCTATTTATGATGTGGGTTTATATGAAATAAACCTTCAAGTAGAAAACCTTTTATAACCCCAGAAAATTTTGAGGGTGAAATTCATTTTAATGGGGTAGAACATAACACCCCTAGATTTTATGAGATGTATGCTTTTTAATTTCATTGGTGTCTTATGTTGTATGATACACCAAGATTAGATTGTGCTATACACAACACTATATTATCTTTTGGTATATGGAATAATATTCTTGGATTGTTTTATACAAAATTTAATGTTCTTTTGATAGAATTCATTTCATGCATGACCAACTATAAGTGAACAACAAAATTTTATAACCTAGTCATTATAATAGAAGGTATGAATATTATTAACTTCCTTCTAAAAAAACTATTTAAAAGAAAATAAGTGAGCCTCTAAAATAATATCACTCTTTATGGATTCAATAAATTTTTTAAAATTCATCTTATATGTTTTTTAGACATGATATAAGAACAAATACAATTTTTGGATAAACAAAGTATTTTTAAAAGAAATGCAGTATTATTTCCTTTTGATGGAACAACCATTTTAAATCTAGTTTTGACACTTTTATATATTATATTTTAAAAAAAAATTATTCATTGGAATTGGGATATAAAATTTTTCTTTGAATGGATGTTTGATATTTTCATGATAAGTTTTGAATTTTGATGAATAGTAAAATTATACTAAATTTTAATTAAAACCCACTTTTTTCATCAAAATAATTTATATAATTAAATTATTTTATTGTATGGTTTTAATGTAAAAATAGAATATATTTTTATAATTCAATATAATGTATGTAATTAGCATTAATTTATATTTAATTTAGATGCAAAAACATTTGAATCCTTTACAGTGTTTTAACTTTTAAAAAACCTGTTCTCTTTTTCTGACAATGAGAATAATTTTAAATTAATTTATACAAGTTATGTGTTTCGAATTTTTAAAAATGGATTAAACATTTGGAATCATTAGGCCCATATTATGTAAATATCATTATTTTATTTTTCATTATTATGAATAATAACTTCAGTAATTTTTATTAATATGGTAAAATAGTAAAACATGTAGTTAAGGATAAAAAAGTTATTATAAAATTACCCTAACACTAGTATTAATATCACGAGTTGAGTGTGTTTAGACCTAAATAATATTTGGGTCGAAATGGTATCCTTTGGAAGCCACTTAGAAGAGATTAGGACATTTAATTTATTTTATTTAAACAAAATTTAAATATGTCTCACTCAAATTTTAATAACTAAAGCATTTTTTATATAAGGACATACTTAAGATAAATTCTATTATAAATACTTATTTGAAATATAAAATGTTTTTATTTATCATTTTATTTTATTTGTAATATTTAGTAAATATATAATTACCTTAAATACTTATACTTTGATGGTGTACAAATTAATTAATTGATGAGAAATCAATAAATCAATTATTATAATTCTAATAACCATCAAAAGAACCAAAAACATGCCCAATTTTTTTTGGTCAATTATATATTGACCATAATCATCCTAGGGTTGAGTTATTGACCATTTGGATCCATATGGAAGAGATTGTGACATTTATATTATATTATTTTATTTAAAGTGATGTTAAGTCTTTCACATTCATAATTTAACAAGTATAACTTTTTTAATGTTGAATTTTTCAAAATAAAAATTCTAGTAAAAGTATTATTTTGAAATATAGTTTATTTATATTTATCTTAGTATTTGTTTTTGGTTTTTACCCCCTAAATATTTATATTAAAAAATTACAGAAAATTGATGTAGTAAATATTTTAATATCAAATTAATGATATTAAAAATATGAAAATAATTATATATTTTTGATAATTAATATATAAAAATAATTTTATAGATTACCTTGAACCCATGGATATATAAGGAAAAAATTTTCTTTAGGATAACATCTTATCTTGAGATTTTTTAAAATCAATGAATTGAATAGTGTCAAAATTGACACTTTTGCTTGTTTATCAGAATAATGTTTTATTAAATTATTTAAAAATTATAAACCATTTTAAAAAATATAGAATAATTATTATATGGTCTAAAATTCTATAAGGTACTTATTTATGGTCTAATTTACATCAAATAGATAAATATTTCACCCTTTTAATCTTGAAATAGTTTTTATATTAATTAAAATTAATAGAATAACTTTGTGTTAATTAAAATGAAAATGTTTAAATTGACAAAATAACTTGTCTAAAAATAATTATTTTATGATATTACAACCCTATATCATCTCATATTTTAAATTGATACATTTTGATGGGTTTTGAGTGGGGTTTTATTTTATTATATATTAATATTTTTGAGGTTTCACAAAGTGCCCCTCACCTCAATTATAAAAGAGAACCTCCTCCCTCACTTCTTCACATCAATTTTGTCCTTAAATATTGAAAATAACCTAAAATATTACCTTAAAAACTTCCTTAGTTACATTATAGTGGTTATGGTATTCTTCAAAGACCAACTCTAGTGCTTTAAGAGGATATTTAAAGGAAGCACGTCGAAGAAGAGGATATCTTTTCTACTAATTATTTCAAAATTATTTCTTCTTTTACATGATTTTAATGAGTTGTTTATTTATAAAGTAACAAATCCAATATAAATTATATACTGAGATGTTATTGTAATTATGAAATATCCATATTCCACCTTCTATCCATCATACGAAAAAATGAAATCACCATGCGTGCATACATACAACTTATCATCTCCACGCCATGGTGTAATATGTTTTCACCACCACTCAAATTGGATGGGTATAATGATGAAAATAATAACTATATATGATTACTATGAAAATTTATTTATTCCAAAAATATATATATTCCATCCACTTTGATACTATTTCATAATTAAAGGAATTATATCATCGCTCGTGCGTACGTACAACCTACCATATTCACGATGCGATGTGATTCGTTTTATATGATATCAATTAAATCATGAATATATAAATGTAAAAAATAAATAAATATGATATATATCATGTTAATATAATTTTAAAATTATATAAATATGACCTAATAAAGAGAACCTGAACTTATTGAACAAAACATGCAAGAGAAAATGAAGTTATTAATACCTGAATAATGAGTAATAATGAAATTTTATTATCAAGAAGATGATAATATGATCATATATGATATCATAAAAATGAATATGATTCTAGAATAAGCCAATGTGATTATTTAAATCATTATATTAGAGTTTTTGATACATTAAAATGATATCAGACCTAAGGTAAGGGATAATTTGGTAAATCTCATTTTTATTCGAGATTATATGTAATTATTTACTAGGTGTATATTTATCATCCACATCCATGTTTTCTAAAAATGTTTTCATAAAATGTTTAATATTTTTATATGAATATTTAAAGTCATTTTACCCATTTTTGGTGATTACTACATGTTTTGTAAGGAATCTTTATTTGGTTTACCATATGAAGTACTTTTTCGTACTTTTTTGGAAAAAGCGCGAGGAGAATTTTTTTAAGGTATACGACATGATCAGATTTTTTTGTTTCATAATGCCTTATTTACATGAAGCTTCCTTTAGAATATTTCAAGTTAATTTTGAATTAAATTATTTTCTTTTAAACTTCCATGAAATTTTGAGAAAAGAAAATAGTTTTGAAAATGAAAGTATATTTTCCTCAAGAATTTAATTTCAAGTGTTTTATAAAAATTATTTTCCATCTAAGATGACATTTTTTAAATAAGGTTATATTTATATACCTATTATTAATATGATTTTCTTCTGTTTATTATGGAATGAGTTTTATTAAATCCATTTATTTTATATAGATTACGATGGAATGATGTTGAAAAAACCCATTTTTGTTCCTTAGGTTATGCTATGATGAATGATTTATGTTTTTGTGGCATACGTAAGAATGATTTAATTATGATATGGGTGGGACCTATATCTCCCTGTAATTAAATGGGTAAATATTTATATCTCATGAGATAGACATGGCTGAAATGTCAAGTATATGTGGTTCAGTAATATTGGGATGAAACGAGGAGTGAACTGGGTTCAGTAATGGACTTTGTCCACTATGATGGTCTTGGCTATGAGCGTTGGCTCATATGGAAATGAATTTCTTTGATTATGTGTTTTACAAAAGTTATTGTTTTATGCTAATGATATGTTATCGTTGTTAATGTTACTTAATGATTTATTCCTTATGAACTTTTAAGATTTATTTCATGACTCATTATTTTGATATTAAAAAGTTTTGTTCATGTTTTTGCATTCATATGTTCATTTATTGTATTCTTACCATAGCATCTATGATCACCCTTTCTTATGTTACTATTACTCAGATTATAAAGAAATCATTTAAGTAGGATTACTGAAGGGTAAGATCTTTATGAGAGATGTTTAAAATCTTCCAAAAGTTAGAAGAATGTATTCTACTTTTCCAAAGGCACTAAACTATTTCAATCCCCAGCCGTGTATTTGTAAAATATAATGAATATTCATATAAAAAGATGTAATATTTATATACATCATTATTGGGTCATTATATGCATACCTAATACCTAGAAATCCAATGGGTGTTGGAAAAGTGTCTAGGTCATTTTGGATCTTAAATAAAATATTGTGTACTTTATTAACCAAATTTTTCTCTTAACTGTTGAATTAATATTAATCACTTTCTCCAATCATTTAAAAAAAATATATAACATTATTAGACATTATAAATTATACTAATTCAAAATATGGAATCCATATTTTCAAATTCTAATCACATAAGTGGCGCAAATTAATTTAAAATTAACCCCATAGTCAGGTCAACAATGTGTGTTTTTAAAGTAAAAATATTTAAAAGTTTGCAATGTTTTTACATCCAATATAAATGTAAAATCGGTTTAAATGACATAAATTAGATTAATTTATAAAATTATAATATAATTAAACTTTTAAACCAATTAAAAATATAATTTAACCTTATAAATAAATTATATGATTTTTTTTTGAATTAAAATATGATATTTTACAGTATTCATCAAAAAATAAAGTTTCTCAGAAAAATCCCAAACATTTTCCTTTTCAACATTCTAAATTAAAAAATTAATTTTATTTTATCATATTAAATTTATAAATATTTCTAAAATTAATTTCATTATTTTTCACAGGACATTAAAAACAGTTCATTGGAGAAAATAATATTTTTTAAACATATAAGGACTTTACCAAAAACTATATCTTTAATAATAATATGTTTTATTTATTTAAAAAAATTATAAAAAATATTTTAAAATTAGTTATCACTATTCATGTTATAAAATTTAAAGGGTTGATTATAATAATATCATTTTAATAATTATGATAATAAAAATACTTTTCTTAAAAACTATGTTTTTCGTGTAATGTACACCAATATGGTGTTGCATGTTGCCTATAACAAGTAGGTTTTGAGTGCAATGTATGTTAATTCACAAGATAAAGTTGTTGTTTTCTGTAGAGAAAACTATAATTTATGTTGTGAGTAGTGCATGATTTACTTGGTGTTGCGTATAATGCATGATAAAACATAATGACTTAACATAAAATAAACTATTTTTAGTTTTATGTGAAATGAAAAATATCACAAAGGTTCAGTTAATTTGAAAAAATAATTCAAACAATATCATAGTGTTACAAAACTTATCATCTATATGTTGATCAGGTAATAGAGTCATCACCCGCAACACATGCACATCATGGGCCTCAGTCGGCTACACTGTAACACCCCAAGCTTCCACGGTATGTTTTACTTTGAATAATACAGTAGCGTGTGTTGTACGCAACTTCGATTTCTAACACACACCCCAACCAATCAAACTAGTCGTTATGAATAGTAATGACCAATTTTTGAAATTTTTTAAATTTTATATTTCAAAGTGGACTTCATTTTTGGATTCTGAATATTGAAATTATCTTAGGGTAAAATTTTGGTGATTTTCGGATAACTATCATATTTTGATGAATAGTGAGAAGTACTAAATTTTAATTAAAAACAACTTTTTTAATCGAAAAAATTAATAGTGATAAAATATTAATTTGTGTGGTTTTAAAGTATATTTAGAATATATTTTTACTATTTAATACAATTTTGGTCATTAGACATAATTTCACAATTAAACCGGACATAAACAGGTTTCAATCTTTTGATAGTTATTATATCTTAAAACCATACTTTTTTGTTTTGACAACGGGAATTAATTTTAAATTAATTTCTATCACTTCTGTGTTTTGAATTTGGAAAAATGGATTCCATATTTGGAATCAGGATGTCCAAATTATGTAAATAGGTAAATTTTATTTTTAGTTATTTTGAATAATTACTTCGGTAAATATTTTATTTACCATGGTTAAAGGGTAAATCCGGTAAATAAGGGTTAACAAATAAAATTATAATAATAATAAATTACCCTAAAATGTTTCCCAAACTTATTGGTGGATACATTTCCGACCATGGGCATCTTTGGGTCGATTTTGGGATCCCATGGAGCCACTTGTAGGTTGATAGGGACACTTTATATAAATTAAGTAAAGCGAATACAAAAATGACATAAGCTTATATCTTTTAGCAAATAAATTTTTACATAGCATTATATATGTTATATTTTCGATTATGAATATTCATTAGAAAGATAAAAATATTTCCTACATAATTCTATTTTATTTATAATTTTTAGACATTGAAAAAGTAAAAATATATAAGACACAATAATGATGCAGTATTTTCCTTATCAATAAAAGAATCAAATAATTGATATTATACATGTTAAAATAAATATAATTTGAATGTTTTTATGACATAAAAGAATTTTATTGGTTAATATGACATGTTATAACTGCTTAAATGAATTTATTTCGAATTAATAAAGTTTTTAATACTTTAACAAAAATCAATTATTGATTAGTGTCAAAATTGAAATAAATGAGTTTTTAAAACAAATATTATATTATTAATTTATATTCTATTCCTAAAAATATTAGGTTTGGACAAGAGACTTATATCATGATATGTGTATCATTAATGAACCAATTGGGTGTCGATTGGAGGTATATAGTATGTTTATTATCTATATAATATAAAAATACAAAGTCACATGGTAAGTGTCAAACTAATTAACTAAGAGTTAAAACAAAACGATAAGGTTAATATAATGACCCAAACCTGTCTAAATTTTATTGGTTGAGTGGTTTTAGACCCATACCAACCTTAACCTTTAAATAATACACTTTGGAGCCATTATAAACCGAATATGAATTTATTATAAAATAATATTTCTAGATTTTCCTAAAGAGCCCCTCCTCACCCTTATAAAAGGACCCCACTTATAACCAATTCCTCACACCTCTCAAGCCTTTTGAATCGTCCAAACTCTGCCCAATTAAGCTCCCTACATCCCTATCCTCCTCTAAGAAGACTTACCTTAGACAGAAGGCACTTCAAGAGTACTTTCTGGTTCAAACCAAAGGGAGTCACTTAAATTAAAGGTAACAATTTCTCTTAGCTTCTTTTCTTTTATTTTACTTCTCCAACCCCTAAACTCTTCTTATTATTTTATTTTGTAAAAAAAAGTATCCTAAATATACTAGGATATTTTTATTAGATGTATTATAACTACACTTACACACACATCAATCTAATTGGTGAATGACATAATGTTTCTATGGATGAAAACCAAACGCCTCACGAAGCGATGATTGTTCAATTATCTCTTACCACCTGTCATGGTGGCCATTATGAGGTCACTATAATTAAATATGATATTTATGATATTTATATTATATATAATCTTCTGTAATTCCATTTTATATCATACCATTATTCGTTTCATTTTGTACATATATAAGATAATTTCATTTGAGGAAGTGCGGACTACCGCGCCCTCAAAGTGATATGACTTGTTCATACCATACATGGAACACATAAAGGATGGTGTTAATGAACTCAAGTAACACATATAAGATATTATATTATACCTTAATAATTATATACCTATGTATCATTTGGTTTTGATTCCTTTTAAAATGAAAAATGAAATGGAAGTAGCGTTCGTGCGTACGTACAGATTACCGTCTCCACGAACGCGAAGAGATTCATTCCCCATCATATCCATTCAAGACTAATTCTAATTTGATGATTAAAAGTAATGTTTAAGAACTTTTTATCATTTTGTATATGAATAAGATAAAACCTATACATAACAGACACGACTTATGTAACAAAACAAATAAAAGAAAACGAGTAAGTTAACACCCGAAACGACGTTAATACTAAAGTATTATTAACAAAACATTATTAGAAGATCATATATGATATCATAATTATGTATAAGTTTCTTTATTAATTTAATAACAAAGTTTAAACTATTATACAGGAGGTTAACATACCATCGACTAAGGAAAAGTTCATGGTAAAGGGTTTTCATCTCACTCCATATTCCCGTGAGATTCATGCCATATTGCCACTATTACCTTTTGTGTGGTGTATGTACTGCCCATAATTGTATTGTTTTGTGTAATAAACTTTAATTTATGTGTATTTACATATTCATTGAATGATACCTCTTTCATGGGGAGTATGTTTCGTAAGTTACCAAATTGGTAAGGGTTAATTTCATAGTCTCTTTATTATCCGAGGATGTTTATTCGTAATTATCTACTAGGACATCTTTATCATCCACATCCATGTTTCTTAAAAATGTCTTCCAAAACATTTTTACTATTTAATAGAAAATTATTTAAATTAATTTATACCCTTGTTTTACCTTATACGTTTTTGAAAGGAATCTTTCCGTCATTTTCCAAACAAGTTATTTTTTGACCTTTACGACAAAACTAAAGTAAGAATGTTTTTTTACTTATACAGAAAGTGCAGTTATTCTCTTCCGTTATTAAACCTTTGAAGCTTCCTCGACACACTTATATGGATATTTTAAAAATAAAGGTTTTCTTTTATAATTATGTGATTTTTAAATGATTTAAAAAAAAGAGAGATATTTCTCACAAATATATGAAAATCCAGTGAAAATGTATATGTATTTAACGCAAGCTTAAAAATGTTTTCAGAAAACCTGACTCTCAAGTGTGGTAGACAAGAAGGGATTAGGCATGGACCCATCATGGCCTGTAATTAGTCGAGTAGTCTCAAAATTAGTTATTTTGTTTTCAGAAGCTTGCATAATGTTTTCAGAAAAGTATTGGAGTATATTTGAACAATTTTAAACGTAAGTATCTTCTAAAAAAATTGCATCGGTAGGTCTAATGAGACAAACTAGTGTCTTGGAGCGAGGCCTTGACAAAAATCTTATTTGTAGTCTTGGCACGAGGCCTTGGATACATGGTGATGATTGTCTGGAATTATGCATTCCATCATTATGAAAGTGGTTATTGATATTGCATGTGATTATTAGACTAGTAGAATATCCATGTGAATAAGTAAGTGGCATTATTTAATTTTATCTATGACATATTATGCTGAAGTTGAAGTTTAAAAATATTTTGTTTTAGTTATGCATTGCCTTAAATGTTTATATTTATTTATGAAAGTTTTCTCTATATTGTTATCCTTACTGAGCATCTGAGCTCACCCCTTTCAATGTTTTATTTTTCCCAGGATGTGAAGAAGTAATTTATGGATGACCTGCAGGGAAATTATGTGGGGATATGAGTGTAGACTATAGAGACTATGTTGTTTTAGTTTTCATTTTTATGATGTAATGTAAACTTTATGAATGTATATAGTGTTTCCAAGACTACTAAACTGATAGGTCCTTCGGGACACGATTCCTTGTAATCATGCCAATGTTATGTAATAATGCACCAACTCTGGGTAACTAGGGTCTGGGCCTAACAGTTGGTATCCGAGGAAGTTTAGCAATAACCTTGGAAGCTATATTTATATAAACTATGCTTAGAGCACATAGACCTAAGATGGACTTTGAGGATTAGTATAGAAGAACTTCCTAGATTTTTGTTATTGTAGAGATTTTGTGAGTTTTCCGAGAAATACATCCCTGTCTGGATATGAGCAGGTAGTGGCGGCTCTGGCACAGATGTACCTAGGGGTAAAACCCGAAAACACCGCTTTGAGCTAGACTCGAACGAGAACTGGTGCACGACAACGGGCCTTGATGCACTCTTGGTTACGACACTCCCGGGGGATATGCTTAGGATAATTCTCATTTTTTTACAAAGAATTATGAAGGGTTTATGAGTATATACATACTCAAAGAATTTTTTTTATGAATATGGATTATATCCATAAACTATTTTATTTATGTTAAGTGTTTCACAAGTTTGGGATTAGGTATTGTTATTCATAAATTAATCTAGTGTATAACATTGTATAGAAATGGTTCCCAGTGAAAGGAATGAGAACTCCAGCAATATGCATGATCCAAAGAGTAAGAAGTATCATATCTTTCATGGTATTAATCCATAATTTAGGAGGGAAATAGTCTCCCATGTATTATCATCATATGAAGAAATAGTATCATGTATTGATAAGATAAGTAGAGAGTTCTCTGAGTCCTATGGATTTGAAGGGAAGCAAGAGAAGAAAAGGATGGAAGAGAGAAAGATGGATAAAGGGAAGAGGGAAAAGAAGAATTTTCCCATATGTGATAACTATGGGAAGAAACACCCTAGAACTTTCCTGAAGGGAATGTGAGTTTGCTATAAGTTTAGAGAAAAAGGACACCTTGTACATGACTATAAGGGTAAGAAAAAGGTTTCAAATGTACAATGCTTCATCTAAAAAGAGTTGGGACACTATGCAAACCAATGTCCTAGTCATCAGTCTATGCCACAAATGATGCTATTGGATAATAATAAAGTTATGATACTACAACAGATGAAGAGGAATGACTAGTGTTCTTATGTTGTTGTTTTGGAATTATTTCATTGAAGTGATGTATCAACGGTGTACTTGAAATAAATAAGGATTGTACTGCAGTACTATTTCATTAAGGACTTGAGATTGTGTGGAACAAAGAAAAGTGACTCAATAGTAGGTTAAATTTTTGGAAAATATATGGTTGAGATAAAGATAAACCATAATATGGTTCTGATACCGAGGTAATAATTTTGGAAAAATACATGATTGATTTGGATAAATTGGATATTTTTGATGACCTTGAAACTGATTAATGATTTGTATATTCCATAATTGTTGGAGTTTACAACATTTTTGGATAGAAGGAGTATATCCAGTATTCTATAAGTAATAAGGGATCATGAACGTAATCAATAAGGTTTTATGGTATTTCAGGATGTTGTAGTGTTTCAAAAGAATACATGATGAAGGTGTTCACAGGCTATTACGTGAAAAAAGGATCTTCATTGTTTTTACCTGCCTTATAAATTTTGGAATATGAGTTTGGACAGAAGTATTTTGGATAAGTATAGTTTGAGATTATTTTTGGATTTCCATAAAAAAACAACCCGAAGGTCGGGCGGCAACCCGTCGCGTCCCACAAGGCCACAAGACTTGAACCCACAACCGAAGGGCGACAAGGGTGTATCACCTACCACTATCCCACGTGATGTCCTGGATTGAATAATGTAGTTTTTTAAAGGGTCTGATATGGGAATTATAAATTCGTTGTTTTGGAACCCTATACGATTAGGATAAATTATATATATATATATATATATTAAATCTTTTAGAGTAAAATATGAGTTTGTAGTAGGAATTAGTTGAAGGATGAAACTCTACTTGTCAAGTATGTATAAATATATATATATATATATTTCCTCTTATTTTACGGATGGATTAATTATTAAACTTTAGGGAAGGGATCTTAAAACCAAAAATGTGTTATCCTAATACCTTAAGTTTTGTTGAACCAATGGTATTTTAAATCATCATAAATTAGTGGCTTTGAGGCCCATAATTCTACAATTGTTTGTGATTCATGACCTCAATCACTCCCTATAAATATTTACGCTTTTCCTCCAATTACGTGTCTCTAATTTCCACCAATGTTTTCCTAATCTAGATCATAATTTGGTGGTGACCCTTTCATTTCTCTTTTCCTCTTATTAAGACTAAATTTTCTTAACCCAATTTCCGATGTGGGTTTTCCCACAATGATACTTTCTATTTTCAACCTTTTTTTTTCGAAGAACAATTTCAAATTGCGAGGATGAAATTTATTGAAGGAGGGAAGAATGTAACACCCCAAGCTTCCACGGTACGCTTCACTTTTAATAATACAGTAGCATGTGTTGTACGTAACTTCGTGTTCTAACACACACCACAACCAATCAAACTAGCCGTTATGAATAGTATTACCCACTTTTTGAAATTTTATAAATTTTATTTTTCAAAATGGACTTCATTTTTGGATTCAAAATATCGAAATTAGCTTAGGGTACAATTTTGGTGCTTTTCGGATAACTTTCATATTTTGATGAATAGTGAAAAGTACTAAATTTTAATTAAAAACAACTTTTTTAATCGAAATAATTAATTGTGCTAAATTATGAATTTGAGTGCTTTTAAAGTATATTTAGAATATATTTTTACCATTTAATACAATTATGGTCATTGGACATAATTTCACAATTAAACCACATATAAACAAGTTTCAATCTTTTGATAGTTATTATATCTTAAAAACACGCTTTTTGTTTTGACAACGGGAATTAATTTTAAATTAATTTCTACCAATTCTGTGTTTTGAATTTGGAAAAATGGATTCCATATTTGGAATCAGGATGTCCAACTTGTGTAAATAGGTAACTTTTATTTTTAGACATTTTGAATAATTACTTCGGTAAATATTTTATTTACCATGGTTAAAGGGTAAATACGGTAAATAAGGGTTAAAAAATAATATTATAATAATAATAAATTACCCTAAAACGTGTCCTAACCTTATTGGTGGATACATTTACGACTATGGTCATCTTTGGGTAGATTTTGGGACCCCATGGAGCCACTTGTAGGTGATAGGGACACTTTATATTAATTAAGTTAAAGTGAATACAAAAATGACATAAGCTTATATCTTTTAGAAAATAAAATTTTACATAGGGTTATATATGTTATATTTTCGATTAAAAATATTCATTAGAAATATTAAAATATTTCCTACATAATGGAATTTTATTTATAATTTTTAGAAATTGAAAAAGTAAAAATATATATGACACAATAATGATGCAGTATTTTCATTATCAATGAAAGAATCAAATAATTGATATTATAAATGTTAAAATAAATATAATTTGAATGTTTTGATGACATAAACGAATTTTATTGGTTAATATGACATGTTATGATTTCTTAAATGAATTTGGTTCGAATTAATAATGTTTTTAAGACTTTAACAAAAATAAATTATTGAGTAGTGTCAAAATTGACATAAACGAGTTTTTAAAACAAATATTATATTATTAATTTATATTATATTCTTAAAAATATAAGGTTTGTCCAAGAGACTTATATCCTGATAGGTGTATCATTAATGGACCACTTTATGGTCTATTTAAGGTATATAGTAAGTTTATTAACTATATAATATAAAAATACAAAGTGACATGGTAAGTGTCAAACAAATTAACTAAGAGTTAAAACTAAAATATAAGGTTAATATAATGACCCAAACCTGTCTAAATTCTATTGTTTGTCTGGTTTTCGACCCATACCCATTTTAAACTTTAAATAATACACTTTGGATCCATTATAAACTGAATATTAATTTATTATAAAATAATATTTCTAGATTTTCCTAAAGAGCCCCTCCTCACCCTTATAAAAGGACACCACTTCTAACAAATTCCTCACACTTGTCAAGCCTTTTGGATCATCCAACCTCTACCCAATTAAGCTCCCTACATCCCTATACTCCTCTTATAAGCCTTACCTTAGGCAGAATACACTACAAGAGTCCTTTTTTGGTTCAAGCCAAAGGGAGTGACCCAAATTAAAGGTAACGATTTCTCTTAGCTTCTTTTCTTTTATTTTACTTCTCCAACCCCTAAACTCTTCTTATTATTTTATTTTATAAAACAAAATGTATCCTAAATATACTAGGATATTTTTATTAGAAGTATTAGAACTACACTTACACACAAATCCATCTAATTGGTGAAGAACATAATGTTTCTGTGGATGAGAACCAAACGCCTCACGAAGCGATGATTGTTGAATTATCTCCTACCACCTCTCATGGTGGCCATTATGATGGAACTATAATTAAATATGATATTAATGATATTTATTTTATATATAATCTTCTTTAATTCCATTTTATATCATATCATTATTCGTTTCATGTTGTATATATATACGATAATTTCATTTGAGGAAGTGCGGACTACCGACCCCTCAAAGTGATATGACTCGTTCATACCATACATGGAACGTATAAAGGATGGTGTTAATGAACATAAGTAAAACATATAAGATATTATATTATACTGGAATAATTATATACCTATGTATAATTTGGTTTGTATTCCTTTTAAAATGAAAAATGAAATGGAAGTAGAGTTCGTGCGTACGTACAGATTACCGTCTCCACGAACGCGAAGAGATTCATTCCCCATCATATCCATTCAAGAATAGTTATCATTTTATGATTAAAAGTAATGTTTAAGAGCTTTTTATCATTCTGGATATGAATAATATACAACCTATCCACAACAAACACGACTTATGTAACAAAACATATAAAAGAAAACGAGTAAGTTAACACCCGAAATGACGTTAATACTAAAGTATTTTTAACAAAGAATTATTAGAAGATCATATATGACATAATAATTATGTATATGGATATTTAAAAATTTAATTACAATGTTTAAACTATTATACAGGATGTTAACATACCATCGACTAAGGAAGAGTTCATGGTAAGGGGTTTTCATCTTACTCCTTATTCCCATCAGATTCATGCCATATTGCCACTATTACCTTTTGTGTGGTGTATGTACTACCAATAATTGTATTTTTTGTGTAATAAACTTTAATTTATGTGTATTTACATATCCATTGTATGATAACTCTTTCATCGGGTGTATGTTTCATAAGTTACCAAATTGTTAAGGGTTAATTTCACAATCTCTTTATTATCCGAGGTTGTTTATTCGTAATTATCTACTAGGACACCTTTATCATCCACATCCATGTTTCTTAAAAATGTCTTTCAAAACATTTTTACTATTTAATATACAATGAGTTAAAGTCATTTATACCCTTATTTGACCTTATATGTTTTTGAAAGGAATCTTTCCGTCATTTTCCAAACAAGTTATTTTTTGACCTTTACGACAAAACTAAGGCAAGAATGTTTTTTTTACTTATACAGTAGGTGCGGTTATTCTCCACCATTATTACACCTTTGAAGCTTCCCTGACACAATTATAAGGATATTTTTAAAATAAAGGTTTTCTTTTATAATGACATGATTTTTAAATGATTTCAAAAAAAAGAGAGATATATTTCTCACAAATATATGAAAATCCAGTGCAAATGTATACGTATTTAACGCAAGCTTAATAATGTTTTCAGAAAACATGACTCTCGAGTGTGGTAGACAGGAAGGGATTGGTAGTGGATCCATCATGGCCGGTAATTAGTCGAGAAGTCTCAGAGTTAGTAATTTTGTTTTCAGAAGCTTTCATAATGTTTTCAGAAAAACACTGGAGTATATTTGAACAACTTTAAACGTAAGTATCTTCTAAAAAAATTGAATCGGTAGGTCTCATGAGACAAACTAGTGTCTTGGCATGAGGCCTTGCCAACAATCTTATTTTTAGTCTTGGCACGAGGCCTTGGCTACGTGGTGATGATTGTCTGGCATTATGCATTCCTTCATTATGAAAGTGGTTATTAATATTGCATGTGATTATTCGACTAGTAGAATATCCATGTGAATAAGTAAATCACATTATATAATTTTATCTATGACATATTATGATGAAGTTTAAGTTTAAAAGGCTTTTGTTTTAGTTATACATTGCCTTAAATGTTTATATTTATTTATGAAAGTTTCCTCTATATTGTTATCCTTACTGAGCATCTGAGCTCACCCCTTTCAATGTTTTATTTTTCCCAGGATGTGAAGAAGTAATTTATGAATGACCTGTAGGGAAAGTATGTGGGGATATGAGTGTGGACTATGGAGACTATGTTGTTTTAGTTTTCATTTTTATGATATAATTTAAACTTTATGAATGTATCTAGTGTTTCCAAGACTGCTAGACTGATCGGTCCTTCAGGACGTGATTCCTTGTAATCATGCCAATGTTATGTAATAATGCACCGACTCTGGGTAACTGGGGTCAGGGCGTTACATACTCCCACCTGTGGATGGCCACAGACTCATGTAGGCATGCTATGCACCCATTTAATATAGGGCCTGTAAATGGCCCGCCCATGTGTAGGGATAATGTCCCTCCTCTACCATCTATGACAGCTGGGTGAGATGGTTCTTTAGGTTTTATTGAGGTTGACTCCCATATGATCCCAAACTGAGATGGATTTCCTGGTAAGCCATGGATGGTCTATTTTTTTAGCTCGGGGATAATTTAGATACTTAGATAAAAAAATCTAAGTAAAGAGGGGTATAATTTTTATCCTTTTCTATAATATTCCAAGCCTATCCATTATTCTTCTATAACCCATCATCAATTTCCTTCATGCAAAAAATGAATTGTATATGCACGGTCTTCACACTTCCAAAATATCTAGTGTAAAATGGTGCCAAAAAAATTCCCCATTGGAATTATATCCATTAATGATGAAAATAATATAGTTACATGTTATACATGGATCAATTTCCCATGAATTTGAAATGAATGGATTTTTCAAGTGTTTAGAATGGGGTATTTTCTTCACTACCAAGAGGAGAAGATGGACTCATGGTATTTGGATTTCTAAGATTGATAAACTTTGAATTAAAAATATCAATATTCTTCCCATGGAATCTGGTATATCAAAAAAATGATATTGGATGAAGGAATATATGCCATTAAATGATAACATTCATAGATTCAAGGCTGGATACTGGATTGGGAGAAAAGGAATGTTCGACTGGGTCTTAGATAAGGGATTTGAACATTACTACATATCCCATGATGTGGGAATCAAGACTTATATAGTTATAATAAATAGTATTCTATGTTTATTAGGCTCATATATAGAGGGATACAATATTAAATATAAGTTCATTGATGAATAAATCTATGAGTAAATATTCTACGTAGATCTAGATCACATGTATAAGAGAGGATATCATCTCTTTTCTATGGATTCAGGGGAAAATAATCATGTTTCCATAGGGATATTTCATGGATTTAGCTCTTGTGACACATGTTAAGCTAAAAAAAGTGGGCCAATCTAAGTAGTTTATTATAATTTAGGATAGACTTAGTGTCATATATTTTAAAGTCATGATGGTACTATCTACCCTCAGACGAATCTCCATAAATATAGATGTACTCTAATTTTATCCTAGGTCACTGGACCTAGAGATCATAGATCAATTTCTATTAGGAGAAAAAAATGTTCCTTGTGAGTTTTTTTACCTTTTTTATTTCTACCCTAATTTTTTCCGAAGCCATCAATGGGCAGGCCTAGAAGGCATGGACATGGTTTTTTTATCAAGATGCCCTTTGTGTGGTTTCATCCTAACATTTTTTATTCCTTTTCCTCTTGTTTCAAATGCTTGTGTTTTTTCTAGTCTATGTAGAGTTCATTAATAGAGAGAGAAAACCATAATTTTTCATAGGGTTCCCTTTAGGGGATTTAAAACTGGAAATTACTGTGACCCCTTCCATTTTAAGTTTATTGTTTTTCAAGCCAGATCAATGTTGCTGGTGTTTTAGTCAAACAACTTTGACCATAAATGTTTATTGAGAAACTCTATAAAAAAGTTTAGGGAGAAACCCTATGTTAATTGAGAGGAAAATAATTGTATAGAAGATCTTATGGCTATGTACACTTAATATTATGTCATAGTGCTTGAATTGAGGCATTCAGTTTATATCCATGAAGTTTAGACACTAGTTGGGTTTGCATTTTCAAAAGGACAAGATCTAATAAAGGCTTTAACATGTCAAAAGGAGAGATACACACAAATAGTAAAGGGAACAAGAATATAGAGTCATAATCATTATTTGAAAGTGGTAAATATACATATGTTCATAATATGCAGGGTACTTAAATCTTCTTGAATAAGAGGGTTATGAAGTGATTAAATCATAAACTATGGATGCTAAATCAATTGGAACTGAAGACTGGTGGAAATAGAATAACCATTAGTAATGGTAGAAAACTAATACCACACTCTGTTAATGGGGATTGGTGGGAGTAGGGTGACCATTACCGAACTCAATATGGGAAAATCACATGGGGTTTAGGTTTACCTTTCATCCAGGACCAAAAAATCTACTAGGGGTCACTTTATAGGATTAAAATAAACTATTATATTCATCATCATTTCCTATGAGGGTCCCTTAAGACAAATCAATCCTTTCTACCAAAATATCCTTGTGAGAAAGATCAAAGAGGACTAATCAACACAATGATCTTAGTGATTAAATAATAAAAGGTTATGATGTAGGTTCATGGAGAACGTGAATATTCAATAAGGGTTTAAGCACCCTAAGGTTATTCCATCATATATTGATCACATTCTCTTGGATAAGGGATAAAAAATCATAATTTTATCATCTATAGTTATGGTCATGTACTTAGGACCACAAAGAGATAAATTTTAATGTCATAAATTTTGGAAGAAATGTTACTGAGGTTTAAGGTTTCACAACTTGGACCAAAAGGGTGGGACATCTTACATAGAGAGGGAATGGTAGAACCCGATGTGAATGATGATTCCACTACTAGAATAGATTTACCCATAAGGTGAAACACATAGTTTACAGTCATAGTTATTAGAAAAAATGTTGGTGGATAGGCCTAGGATATGAAACCTTCGTTTCACTATGTATCTCATCAGTGCAAGAATTAATCCACACACGATTCTTTGAATGAAATGGCCTCTTAATCTGATCTATATCCTATTCATGGGAAGGGAAATTTTATGTTGATCATGTTTCCATAAACTAGAGAACATATTTTTAAATTTACTATGTAGATCCATACCATACAGATTTTAATTTTATTCCACATAAACTAAGTTACCTATCTTTAAATAAGAATGAAACTCAATAATGTTTGTCAAAATGACTCTCTGGGCCCTCCAAGCTCACATGAGTCATTCTCAGTGTGAGAAACAAAAATCCACTTGAAAAATAATTCAAAATACATGAGTTTGGATGATAGGGAACATGTGGGGGGAATTTTCATTTTAATGAAAATAAGAATCCCTACATGGATTAAGATTTCATATAGGGATATGGTTGAAATCAATGAGAAGTCATGGTTGGGCCAAAAAATAAAATATCAAGGTGTCACTACATATCCCACAATATGATAATCAAGCCACACATAGTTTTTATAAAGAGACCCTTATATATATTGAACTCTTACATAGGGGATAGTCACTTTTATATTTCATCCTAATATTGGATTGAATCAATGTGAAGCACCATAGCTAGTACCAAAAATAGAATATCTAGTTTTATTTTATAAAAAATAGTATTCAAACCTATTGTTTATTTATATATAGGGATCTTATAACTAGTAACTTTTCATGGATCTATCTCTCATGTAGGAAATAGGCCACATAGAATGAACTATATGTTGTGTAGTTTAATTTCATGCTATAAGAAATTAAATGGTCTATAATTTAGGGTCATATGATGAAGACCATGCTCCATATTTTAACATTGTCTATCCTGGATGAGTATCATACAATTAATATCATGTGACAAGAATATTGGAAACATAGTTTAATGTCATATGGTGAGGAACAATGTTGGAAAATTTGACATTATGTAACTAGGATATGTTGAACTGACATGAAGATTTTGTTAAGAATCTTCTGAGAAACCTCACATTGGTTTTGGATTCTTATACCAAAGGTAAATTTATATTATTGTATAATATCATAGATAAAAGACCATGTGTTAGGGTATCATACATTTATCTAACTCATACATAAGGAAGGTGAGTCTAATTGATCATACCATTCAATATAGTTTAAGGTCATTCAGGGTGGACTAATTGGAGACTATTCAATAGAAGCTATAGAGTATGATGGAATGAAACACAAAAAAATTCTTGATCCTTCTAAAAATAGAAAATGTATATAGTAAATCATGTCCTCAAATGTCTGAATCGAGATTGAAGACTGGAAGGAGTATAATAACCATTAGTAATGGGGGAAAACTAACACCACACCCAGTCAATGAAGATTTGTTAAAGTAGGGTGACTATTACCACACTCAATCTTGAAAAAACGCATGGATCTTAGGTATAAATTTCTTCCAATACCAAAACATATACTAGCATTACTTTATCAGATTAAGGAAAAAATGTGTTATTCACCATCATTTTCTAGCACGGTCCCTTTAGATCGATCAAACCTTACTACTAAAAATTCTATGTGAGAAATAACTAAGAGGATTAATCAAATCCAGAAACATAATTATTCAACCTAAGAAATTATAAAGTATATTTATTGGATTAAGTTGTGTTCAAATGTTTTTGAAAATTCCATTTTTATACCATCAAGTTCTAAACATACTAATTGTATTGAAGGAATGAACCATGATTGAATGGTAGGTTCATTTAAACCTAAAAAAGAGTGGAACGAGAACTCAAGATGTATGGGGTAATCAAGGTTATTTATTAAGATCATTTGTGAGTGAACTCCTCGACTAGTTTATGGTCATGTGTGCTGGACTATGCACCACATAGTTTAAAGCTCATATGGATTATACCAAATGTTTTTCAGATTAACATCATGGTATGAGGTTAAATAATCACTAAATTTTTGGGTCACATGGAATTAAACAATGGTGGGAGTGAGATAACTTCTCTAGAAATCTATAATAAACCTGATGTGAAGAGGGGTGCCCCAAGAGCCAAATTCTAGTAAATACATTCTTGCATTTGAGTAAGAACATAAAACTTGGCCTAGGATTGAGGGGTCAGGCGTCACTACATATCCCATCAAATGGTAATCAAGATACATTTAGTTCCTAACAAATCCCCCCCACATTTATTAGGTTCTAATGTGGGGAATAGAGGAATTTTTTTATCATGGGTTTACAAATAGGGAAAAAACCTGTGCTAGATTCCCCCATGATGGTCTATCTCATACATTATAGAGTGAAGGAATTTTATTTATTTATATTATGGCTGGGACTAAGAAATATATTTTGGGTGTCTCGATATATATCATTAATGTGAGAATCAAGACATATATAGTTCTTGAATATAGAGGTGGGGGGAGATCAACACAAATGATTGTGGTCCCCTCAAGAGAGGCCCATAGTAATGCACAATTTTACACCATGCAGGAGATGTAAAAAATATTTTTTAATGACATGAATAAAATACGTTTAGTATGAATTTTAAAGTCTTTCATCAAGGACCATTTTGAACCAAACATGAAATCATATGTATTGATCATGTGGGGAAGGTTTTTCTAAAATTTCTATGCCCATGTGAGTTATGAAATGTGTGAGAAACAAGGAGTAGAAAATGTTTTTTTTCACCACATAGAGGTGATTAAAAGAAAGAATAAGGGTATCTTTATCATTTGGTGGATGTAACAAGATTTAAAACATAGGATTCACCTTGTATCTCATCAATAGAAGAATCAATATTTACATTGTTCTAGTAAACCATGAATTTTAACATCATACATAAAGAAAGAAATTTTCCTGACATGAAAATTAAGTCATAAGTCCCATAAACGATGTCCATGATTTTAGGAAAATCATCTCATGAGAGGCATCCCATTTTTTTCGCATGAGGGTTCCTAATATTGTTTTCCAAGGACTCCTATTCTTGGTACAAAGGGTGAGACTATATTTTAACATCATGTGTTGAAGACGTTGCCATAAATCTTGATGCCTTGTGACTAGGGTGACATGGTTCATGCCTTTTTGGGTAATGAGACAAGGAACACTATTAAATTTAAAGTCCTGAAAAAATTATAATTGGTTTCAATAGTTTTTAGGTTGCAAATAATTGACCAATTGTTGTGGAAAGATTCATTTTTGACCAATAAGAAATAGACTTAACATGAAGAGAGGCCTCAAGAAAAAATGGTTGGTGAAAACCATCTTATTAAGGGGAAAATGTGCGGATGTGACAAAGAAACAAGGTATAGGTGTCAATACATATCCTATGTAGATAGGAATCAATCAACACTTAGTTCTATAATACCATGTGGTGAGCGACCAACATCGGGGGTGGCATATCCTTTGATATAATAACCCAATGGAATCATGAGGTTTAAATTCATGTGATGAGGAATGGACTTTATAGTTTAACGTCTTGTAAAAATGATGTTCAACCTTTAGTTTATAGTAATATGGTAAGGAAATTAATAAATGTCTAAAGGTTGGGGCATTCTCTCATGATGTTAACATGAGGTTTCACTTATCACTAATATGAGTAATCTTGTGTTCATTTGAAAACTTATTTCATCTTGTTGTACATGGAATCTTGTTCTTATCACAAAAGGCATACCATATGTGTTACATGGGGAATTGGGGATTGTGTTGTACATTTTTATTTCATAGCTTGAATATTGAGGATTTTTTTTAAAGTATATAACTCATACTATGGTGTCTTATAGTTTACTGTCATATAACTAGAAACATAGAAATGTATTGAAGTTTAGGGTTATACGACCAGGATAATACGCCATACCTTTTAGGGTAATGCAATGAAGACTCTGATAAAATAATTCATAAGGCATGGTGACTTAAAATAGAGTGATAATAACTTACATGTGTGTACCCTAAGTCTCTAATTTTTTTTAACTCTAACAGGACATTATCTGCTTGTCTATAGAGCCAATTATATAAGGAAAATCATTTTCAATGGTATATCCCAAAACTTAGTGGTAGGGATAACAATTGGGATGATATTTCATGAGCACCTCCATGGGTGTCTAGGTCCTCAGGAGCTCAATGAGTTTGTTCTCTAGTGAAAATGCATGAAGCCACATCCATGGACATAAAGTGATAGACTTTACTTTTTCTATCTCTAATGGATGGGTGGTCTAGAGTCTTTGATACTCATTGTGTGTTATACTCAATATTCCCATTGGATGATGATGATATTTGTCTATCTATTACTCTAATATCCCCTTATCTATCTACATATAAATCCAATCCTTGAAGACAAATAACATCTTGAGTTTACTTCTAATCAATTAATGGTAGGGGTAGTGACTCAAGTTCTCTCTAAAATATACCTTTTCATGGTATTAATATATAAGAGATCGATCAAATAATTTACCTGGAATAGAAGAAATACATGGGAAAAAACTCTAGTTGGATGGAATAAATTTTCGTTTATCCATCATCAAGTGATAAATGATAACAATTATTCCCAATTATTTAACATATAACTATATTTGAATGGGAATGAGGTTGAATTCGAGATCTTGGAGGTATTTCTCTGATCTAGGATAATTCAGTGGGAGAATATAAATAAATAAGGCCCTAAATTCTGATGATGTCTCCCTGAGACTGGGGAACTTTGACTCCCATAAAATTTGTATGAAAACCATTGAAGTTGGATAATTTCCAGAATGTACTAGATGATGAGGTGGAAAAAAAATTCCTCATACTTATGGGATGGGGGAAATTAAACTATAAAAATTAAACCATCCTTGTATGCTAGGGTGAGGTAGAATGTGGTATGGAATTCTCCCAATATGGGGGTAAATTTTGGAAAATACCCCCATCTCTGTTGGATGGAGTATTGCACTGCAAGGAGGACCTCTATAAGAGGATGCTGTAATTACATCATGGTTAAAAGATCCAAGGAGAATATTAAAAATTAATTCATGGAGATCTTCATTTTAGTGCTTCAACTAAATGATCTATTATTTATTAATGATGGACCTATCATCCTCATGGTACTAATAAGTAGAAGAATCATCGACACCCTTTCCTATTTCCAGGGTAGGATGGATGTAAAATTATTGTAGTCTCAAATTAAACTCAAATGGTTAGACATTCTATTGAAATTGGCCACATTTTCCATAAATTTCTTACTATGATGCATAAACTAGGTTGATAACACCTTTTATAGAGGTTGACAGGGTATCACTGACCCCTCCTCCACCAACGCTTGGGGGATAGAGTAATAGATTCTTCTGTGGCACAATATATTTCAAAAATTTACAATCATCCTTATCAAGAGTGTACTCATTAGTACCAGATGGATAGTCTTAAGAATAGGTTTATACCATGTTGATGGAAACATAGTTGAACATGTTCTCATCTTTAATTTAATATCCCATTTTGTCAGTTCATTCCCTTTTTCTCATTTGGTGGGCCAGTTCCCTTTTTCTTATTTGGTGTGTTGACACCATTTTAGGGAAGATGGTTGAAAGATATTACACATGTGCATTGGGTTATTCCAATTAAATATGACCATAAATGATCATCCTTTTAGTAGATCTTTTTAAATGAAGCATTCTTGGATCATGTGACCCAATATACAATGATAAGAGAAGTAATTTGGATGTTCCTTATTCCCTATTTCATCTGGCTTCTAGATTTATGAAAGTCTTATTAGGTTGTCTTCTAGTGTAATGGTGAAGTAAATTAGCTAATAATAATTATTGAAGGAATATATTTTATCCTTTATACAGTCAAGGTCATGACATCACATCATTTTTGGCTTCAGGTCATTAACAGTTTCTTTAACATTCCCAGGATTCCATTAATGTGCCAATGTTTTTTTGATAAGATCCTTTCTTGGTTCGGAAAATAACATCCTCTACATATTTTTCTATAGTAAAAAACTCTTGAGAACCACCAGGGTAATTCATAAGAACAATCATAATTGATAAATCATCTTTTATGTTTTCTATAAAGATCTCTAGCAACCGTTCTTGTGGAATTTTGGTTTCCATGGAATATGTTAAACCCTTCCCTCTTGAAATGAAATCCTTGAATTTATAATTTTCCTACTTCTTGTAATTATAGAGGTAAAAGAAAATTATTTTACTCAATGTTGATATGAATTGGAAGAATAATTTTTAATGGAGATCTTACATTCTGGAGAGAGACTTAGCTACAAGGATACTATACCAATTAATGGTTGGGTCTTCCAAGGTCTACACAAAGCACATGAGATTAGCAGCCTCTTTTTTTCTAGATTCCTTGACATTGGGCCACACATGGACGATAAGTGGATGAGATTATATTTTCAATCACCCACACCATCGAATATAGATAAATTTGGGTTATCAAAGTTGTAAGGGGGAGGATTTGAATCCATCCACTCAGTATACAACTTCTTGTATGGTTTTACCATTACACAACATCCTTTAGGAAAATTCATATGATAAATGATGTAATACAATAAATAATTAGCCATATCAATCTAGGTCAACCTCATATGAGTTTCCTGAACTAGTTGTTGATGTCTTCCTCAGAGAAAGAGAACTTATAAATCAATAGACATTATAGTAGAATATGCTGATTGATGTAATCTCAATTGAAGGGGGTGTCTTGATTCTTCTATTATGGGTTGAGACACCTTCTAAAAATTAATAGGTTCTGTTGAAGGCATAAAAGCTTTAACTTTATTACTGAAATCAAAACATTTTTCTCCCTTGAGTAACTTTCTATTGACCTACTAAAGTTTTAATACTATTACATTGAGATGAGAAATCTTCTTTTCTACTGAGATAGCTTCACTATGGTTTCTTGGTGGGTGGGTAGTGAATGTGTCAACATAGATCACTTTTTTTCAAAAGTTTTATGGTTTTCATCATCACTTAATCCATAAATGATGAAATTTATGATAAAAAACCTACAATATGAAGTATGTATTCCCTGATGGTAGAATTTGGAATAATAGTACACTCCTTCTCTCTTGATGAAACTTGAGTTTTCTTTAGGGATAAAAATTCTCCTAGCCCTATGGGATGGGGATTTTTCTAGTATTATGCTATCATCGAGGCTAGATGCACATATGATGGAAGCTTATGGATAAAAATAACCTTGAATTGGCCTTGATACACTATTAGGATGATCTAATGAGCTTCATAGATGTTGATAATAGGAGATACATAGACTTTCTCTAGAATCGTTATGAAAAGTATCCCATAGGCGGGCTCTCCTTTTGGATTCTTGAATATGTATAGTCATGATCGATACTTTCTAGTCGATAGTTTCTTATTTAATTGGGGTTAGACATCTGTGATGAAAAACATAATGAAAATGTTCCTTTCTTGGTAGCTCTTGGATAGTTTTCAAGACATTATAGATGTCGTCCTCCACCTCCCCAAGATAGGGAATTAATAAGTTACTACCCTATGAGGATAGGATCCCAAAACGGTGGAATGTGAGAGTGAGTTCCACTTTCTTCCCAACAACCCATCATTAATAGAATGACTTATGAGGCTTCAACACCAAGTGACATTCATCATATGCTTCCACTGTTGTAATGAATCCATTTCCATGATACCACCACATAAGTAAAATTTCCACCTAGTGCTGGAGGTGTTGTGTTGATTACAATGTATGTCTAGGCCCTAAAGACATGGTCTCTAGGGAATTTTATGCATATGTTTGGCATTTCTACTGGTTATGTGCATGTGTCCGAAAGATGCTACAAGCTTTCCAATGATCATGGAATTCAGTGTTGTATTTAGAGACACTATTTTGATTGAATTATGAGTGTTCTAAATGAGAAAACAAAACACTCATAAGAAAAAAATCAATTATAAGAGTTCATGGTTGATCAATTTATTTCTCAATTAAAGGTATTATACCAAGACATTTTATTTCAAATGATATTGACCTAAAATTCAGTTCTGAAAGGATATAATAGTTTAAATATTCACATTGGACTCATATTTTTTTTCAATGGGGTTTACACCCACACTCATTTTGAGTTAATGAATAACTTCTTTATAAATTCATGTGGTCACTATGGTTTTTCTAGTGACACCTTAGAAAACATGTTGGTCAAGATGATGTGAGGTCATTCTCATGATAACCTTTTAGGGGAAATTATTTTCTACTATGGGACTCTCTTATATATTTAATACATATTAATGAATCCTTCCTCAATACCTGTGTGAGACTGGTTACCCCTATGCCAATGATATGATCAATACCATGTGTTTGATGTAAACTTATTGAGGTTCCCCATAATTCTATTATTAATTTTATGATTCTTTAGTTTAAAGCCAGTTTTATGCGATATCCAGTGTTTATTTACATCTAGGGAGGTGATTGGTGTTTTGGAGTTGGAATTTAAACTCAAAGAGGCATTCTACGTATCTTGATAAAGATAGGAATGAAAACCCCCGTAGTTTTATATAATGGGTAAAGGGGAAATGAAATTGGGTTTGAACCTCAATGAGGCATCCTACGTACCCCTATTATGAGAAGGAATTAGATCCAACATAGTTCGATGGAATAGTTGGGACTTATACCTTCAATAAGAGGCCCATAATAGAGGCCATTTTATAATACATGTGGTCTTATCATCATATATCTCTAAGCCCATGTGATTCATGATCGATGTGAGAAATAAGAGATTTTGTAAGACTAGTCACATTCCATAAGAACACACCATTATATTTTTAAAGAGGGATTATTATCTGAGGCTACCTTGAAAATTTTCCTATGTCATGAAAGGGGTGACAAAAGAAATTTGGGTGGTTCTTACTCATATTCTTCCCATGTTTCTAGAACCATGAGGAGAATATCAACTCATGGTGATTATGGTTTGTTTGAGGTTTGCACCATGAAGGATACCCATATTTATGGAACCATGAGGAGTATCACAACTCATTGTGATTAGAGGTTTAACCATGATAAGTATATCAACTAATGGAGATTTTGTTTGGATGGGGAATATACATATGAGGATGTCTATATTTTTAGAACCATGAGAAGTATCTCAAATCATGGGTAATTGAAGGTTTGGTTGAGGCTTATACCTAGGAGGTTGTCCATATTTATTAAACCATGAGAAGTATCTAAAATCATGCTAATTTAATATTTTTAATAGTGAGGAGTATATCGATACATGATTAATTGAATATTTTTCTAGGGATTACACCTAAAAGGAATCACATATTTCTAGAACCATTAAGAGTATCTTGACTCATGTGAATTTAATATTTTTGATCACGAGGAGTATCTCAACTCATGATCAATTGAAGATTTGGTCGGGTATTGAACGTAAGAGGATGTCAGATAGAGGTATTATTTTAATCATTTTTATATGTTTTAAATGATTTAATCCCTATCAATTTATCATTTTGAGTGTATTTCCATGAATTTTGGATTTTTGGCGTGTTTTGGGATAAAATGTGAATATTGCTTAATTTGAGAATATTAAAAGATTTTAATCACATTGGTGTTTAAAAAATAAATCTTAAAATATTGATCTAATGGAGGTGATTAGTTTTTTTTATCACTCCTATCTTTATGGGCCACAACTTTCAATTCTGTACCAAGACCTAATTTTTCCATCTAAATGCAAAAAAAATCAATCAGTTTTGGAAATCATTCTGGTAGATACAGTGGAAACCCCGTTTATAAATGATAAATAACTCAAGAGAAATGCCTCCAAATGAGGTGAATAAATATGGATTTTAAATAGGACTATTAGGAATATTTGAAAATTAAATTAAAAGTATTAATTTACTCATTAATCCAACCACTGAACGAACAACCTTAAAGGAATATTTCTGGAATCCTATGATAGAAAAAATTCACACTCATTAATTATTCAAGAAAATACTCAATATGCATCCAATTAATGTAAAATTTATAGGGATTATAGAAAATTCAATTTCAAACATCCTATAAGAAGTTACCTTGACATGATACAGAGAAAAAGTGGACGCAACATGAGAAATCATTTAGAGATCAGATTCTAGAGGATAAATTTTTTGCTTTTCTATTCTTAGTTCTGAAATACCTTATTATTCCCCATTAATTTGGATTTCCCTTAACACAGTAGGGTTAAAGTTTTAGCGAAAGGATAATTTTTGGGTTTCTATTTTATAATTATGGAGTTCTTGGACTTAATCAAATGAAATATCACTCTCTCTTCCACAACATTGTTTTCAATTTTGTATAGTAGTTTTTATTGTCAAGTACGATAAAATTTGGTTTTGGATTCAATTATTGAATTTTTATTTTTTCAATTAAAGTTGTATTCCTACAATAGGTTATAGTTTATATATGATAGAATATATTATATATTATTGGTGAAGTACTCGATGATCATTATTACATGTGAAAGGGGTAGTGGTTGTTCTTGATTTTATGGGATAAACAAGATCCGATCGGGTATTAGAAATGAAATTTTACGGTATTCATTGAATCTATATTACAAAAGAAATGAGAGTAGAACAAACTAAGGCATTGCTAAGTTTTTCTCTCACCACCACCATTTTATCAATTTAGTGAGAGGAAATGATCATGAAATCTTATTTTAATCAACATAGAAAAAGAGGATCAAATTAAATAGAATAAAGATTTCATTACAATTGGAAAACTCAACCCAAAATTATAAACCATTTCATATCATAGTTATCAATCACTCGAGTTTATAGTTTCATATTAACCATTTTATTAAAAAATTTATTTTATTTTGTTTCATTTAAAACTAATAAATTCAAAAAACACTACATTTTCCCTCTATTGGAAAAGTGAAAAAACTATTTTGTGGGAACTCATATTAGAAAGGGTACCTAGGGTTAATCAATATACTATAATTAGTTAATATAAAAATTGTTTTTACACATCCCATGACATGTGTTCATCAAACGTGGCATAGTTTCAAGGGAGGCAGTGCAACTTAAAAAAAATATTTTTTAAAACTATATGGCCCATAGTTCAACTGACCATTTAAATAAATTATGTCCTAAAATTAAAAGAACATTAACCAAAATAAGAAAATAAATTCAGTCAAATTTTTAGGAAATAACCTCTTTTATTCAATTTACACTCTTATTCTTCACTCTTAACCCAAAATCATGGCAAGAAATCCCAACCAAACCTTACACGATCTATGTGAGCCTAAATATTCTATTCAAAATAACTGAATCATTACACCTATTTCTCCAAATGATTTTGAATTAAATTCCAATATGATTCCTATGGTACTAAAATCTCATATTCTTCTAATAGAAGACCCAAATCATCACATGTAAGAATTCAGTTTCACTTTCTAAAGTTTTAAACCAAGAAAAGTACCTGAAGACCAATTTCAGTGGTGGGCATTCCCCGTATCACTTAAAGGAGAAACTAAAGAATGGTTGTGAAATCTAAAACTAGTACAGATCAGTGATTTGGAGGTTTTAAAAAGATTCTTCATCCAAATATTCTTTCCCACATCTAGGAGTACCACCATCAAAAATCAGATTTACTTCATATAAAAAATCAATTGGAGAGACCGTCTATAAATATTGGGAGTGTTTCAAGAAGTTTTGTGCTAGGTTCCCTCATCAATAAATGGAGGAATACCAACTATTTTTGTTCTTATATCATGGTATTATAAAAAATGATCTAAATATTATAGATTTCTCATATATAGGAGACTTGATTGATAAGTCACCTATAGATGTCAGAGGTCTAATTGAGAATATTGGTCAAAACATGAAATAATTTGGAATAAAAGGTTCATGCACAAGGGTAATCCATGAGGTGATAAAATCTTATTACATTTATTTAATGAGAGGAGAAATGGGTGAGCTCACCAGGTTAGTATGAAAGATTTATATGAACCATATGAAGGAACAATCAGGCCGGACTTAGGTATGTGGTTTATGATAATATACTTATCATTACACTAATCAATGTCTAGAAAGTGTAGGGGACCTAAAGTTGTGTTGCTACCTATCAGAAAAGGTAATTACAGTCAAATCAACAATGTAAATCTAGACCCAAATAGGATTTGGATTCAAACAGAACCGTGCCTGGCCTCCTTTTTCAGAATGAATACCAAAGTCAACATCTATTCCTACAATAGAAATACCATAACCCTCCACCATTCCATCAACCCTATAAAAAACATACCAAAAAAAACATATGAAAAAACCTAAAAAAGTTATTTCAAGAGCCACCAATAAATAGAGATTGAAGAGATAAAGATGAGATTGAAAAAGTTTAGACAATAAATTTGATAGCCTTATGTACATTATAACCAATAATCAAGGAAAAATCCATGCAAAAATAGTTCCAAATCCCAAGGAAAACATGAGCATCATTACAACACGAGGTGGGAAAGAGCTCACACCACCTGAAAAAAGTGAGGATCATGATTCTAGTAAAACTTATGAAGCTCAACCCATCCATTCAAAATAAAGATACATGAACCATGAAATAACCAGAATGAGGTTTAGAATGAAAAGTTCAAAAACTCCCATTCAATTACAGATGGGGAAAAATGAAAAAATAAGGTTTTATTCCCTTCAGATTTAATTATTTCATCTATGTTTGAAGATGATCAACAGAAATAATAAATTCAAGAGACCTTTCATAAACCTGAGATCAAAATCCCACTCTTACAATCAATATAAAAATTGCAAAAATATGTATTTTTTTAAGGAACTATGCATCGAAAGAAGTAGGTTGGATGGAAATGAGGAAATAATATGGGAGGAAGCACCTCATACCTCATCACTTAACCAACTCCACAAAAATTTCAAGACCTAGGGTAATTATCTATTCCATATACTATTAGATCCGTAAATTTTATAGATAATTTATGTGATTTAGGTACTTCAATAAATGTATTTCCTTGCTATATATTTAAATATTTTTAGATTAGAAAATTTAATCCTACTAGAGTGGTGGTAAAAATCACAAAAAAATCCACAATTTCCCCAAAAGGTGTTTTGGAAGATGTTCTTATGAAAGTCAAAGATCTATTATTCCCAACTAAATTTTACATGCAAAAAATGTAAGAGGATATGAGTTCATAAAAATCACCCATCATCTAGGGGAGACCTTTCTTAAAGGCATCAGAGACCATAATCAACATACATGAGGGAACACTTTCAATAGACCTCGATGGTTGTCAAGTGAACTTCAATATACTGAAATATAGGAAGAATCTGTCAAGTGATCATTCACTAAATACAATCTCTAACAAAGAAGGTATATAACCAAATGCGAAATCAGAAGATACAACATCATACTTCTTGGATAGTTTGAATGAAGTGGCTGAAGAATAAAAAATTGGAGAATATGTTTATATTGAGAAGTATAAACTCAAAGAGGATAAAAATTTAAATATTATCATAGATCATCGGAAAGAACTTGCTATGAATGAAGAAGAACTAGATGAGATTCATTCCATATGTATCTCTGTACTACTCAAATTAAACTCGGTTTTGGTAAATTACATTAAATATTCACAGGTAATTGGAATATCTTCTCAAACCAATTGGAAGAGTGGATCAAAATAAAAAGTTAAATATATTATTAGTAAATTTAAAAATAGGCCTATTTTATATAATACTTTAGAAATCAAAGACAAATCCACGGTCTTGTGGGTCATGAAAACTGAGGTAAAATCTACAATGGAAGAGAAGAATGTGCCAAATAGGCCCCATACCATTATGAAAGGATAAAATCATCCTAGAATAAGAAATCAAAAAATATCTATAAATATTAGAAACTAACCTGGAAGAAAAAAATTTTAAGGGTTTTTCTAGTACTGTAGTAAGGATGTTCAAAAACCATATTCATGTTGCTTGAACATGTATTTTCTAGGAACATGGTAAGAAACAAGGGGTGAATTTGATGAGGTGTGCACAGAAAGGCTATAAAGTGATGTTCCCTATACTATAAAATAAATTTAGTTCCAAAAGGAAGTTAGTGGTGAGAATTTCCACAAGCAATGCCTTGTAGTTTTTCCACATCAATTATAGTTATCCAAACAAATGGAAGAAGATAAACAATGTTTAAGAACCAATGGAAAATATTACACTTTTTGAACCCAATTATCAATGAAGATCCACTTGGTCAAATCATTCCTTTAAAATTAATTAAAGAAACTAATTAAATTTTTTATATCATTATATGAAAAATAAATTTTAATATACTTAGGACACTGGATCAAATTTCTGTGGTAGAGAGAAACTTTTAGTCTAGTATTTTTTTAAAAAATTTATTTTTTAGTCGATCCAACAACATTAAAAAATATCACTTTTGGGAGGAAAACCACATTTTTTCCATTAGTCCATTCTTCCCCTCAATTATATTATTGAATGATTGAAAATGCATGAAATATATATTGTTTTTATTCATATATTTCATGTACATTAATGAAGATGATGCACGTATGAAAAATGGAGATACTTAATATAATAAACGTCAAGAAAGTGCTACAAAACAGAATAGAAGGAACAAGACATACACCACCAGAATGAAGCATCATTACAGAAATAAGTTTTCTTCTCAATTCAATATAATTTTAATTCACTATATTTTTGTATTAAAATCTATTTTTTTGAGATTTAAACTGAAATTTCATATCAAAACTTGAATTATTGTTTTACTTGACTTATCTAGGAGACATGAGTTTCTTAGGAATATTATGATGCCATGTTTTAGATTTCATTGTTTATGAAATTAAATGAGTAAAATGGATAATTTATATATTAAATAGAATCATGGATATTGAAATTTTGACTCAGGATTTGAGGGAATTGATTGATTCATGTAAATTAAATTTCCTAATAATTTTTTTCATGCTTTTAATTTATGAAATTTATGTGAATTGATTTTGATTATTGATAATTCCTTGAGTGATTGTCCAATATCATATTTCCCATTACCAAGATTATTTCTAGACCAAGTACTTATAATTTGTCTTGAGCATATTTATTGAGTGATATTTAGACGCGACATCAACCAGAACATGCATTTGAACTTTTCAAAGATATGACTGTTCAAAACCACATTTTAAATGCCAAAAATCTTAGTCAAAGACAAAGTCTCAGAACATTTATTAAAATAAGGAAAAATTATAGCAAGAAAGAAACGTAATCCTTAAGAATAGATACATATCATAAAAACCATAATCATCACCATATCTATGCACGTTTGCATCATCCGCAGTGGATGAATCCCATTTCGATCTTTCATACTACTTCAGTAACTTAACATACTTCCTTATGAGATTTAAATTGTCTAAATATAGATACTCCTTAGAAGGCTGTAGACCTTTTCCTTTCCTTATAGAGGAACTGGTGGGCATCGACTGCGACAAATGCGAATAATCCTTCCTTTTCTTTCGTCTTAGTGGAGCAGTCATAACTTCTTCATTCTCTAATACAACCTTATTTCCACCCTGAACAATGTCACTATAAGAGTTCCTCACCCTGCTACCAACATTATATTTTTCTCTATCAGATATATCCCCCCAATTACCAGTAATATTCACCTCCTGATAACCATCATGCACTCCCTGTTCATTCTCAAAGTGACTGTTTTCATCAACCGATACTAAACATTATGGATACTTCACATGATCCTTACTACCATGCAACCCATCCTGCAGAGAACCTTCTCTAAAAACAACATCATGTGGTTGAGAGTCAGACTACAAATTGTCAACTTCATTTCTAGAAACTTAATCTCCAACATGAGACACACTCCCATTCAACAAAACCTGAAAACAGTTTCCAGTAGCCTGCTCTTGCAACTGCCCATCCCCCCAGTCATGATGGGCACACTTCTTTCCAAGAAACGAGATCCTGTTATCATCCAGATCAGTAACAACATCTACCGACACCCTTCTAGGAGAAATATGTGAGGCAACATGAGGAGTCACCAATGCAGCCCGATCTGGGACCTGATCTACTTAATCATTCACCAGACCCGCAAAACAGTTCCCAAGATCAATACTGCATGCCTCTTTTCAGGGTGCAACTTTCACCCAGCTGAAACCTCACCCACCCATCAAAAATATCTGATGAATAACATACCTGCATATTCGTAATAGAATTTTCCTTCACTGTATCATTTCCCCCAACAAGATCTGCTGCTTGATTCACCACATCCACCATTTCTCCTGGGTTTTGAACCTCAAGGGAATAATCGTTATTCCCAACATATTGAACTGCAGCATTCACATTTTCCACCAGACCTCATGTATTGGACACACCAAGATCACTCTTAATGCTTCCAAACACCACATCCACCATCAGGTTTGAAGGCACCCCCACTGTTCTCACATTATCCATAGAAACACTACCAGTAGCCCTGCCAGCATTATCCCGAAGGCCTACCACATCTCTAGGTGCCACAACCTTTGACCCTGGAGTAAATCCCACCACTCGCTATTTTAGATTACTAGCCTTACTCCTACCTCCACACCTACAGTTCACCAGTTCATGCCCCAACTTCTTGAAAGAGTCACAAAAACATACCCGTGATTCATATATGACCGACTTCTTATATCAAAATTATTCACCAATAGAAATCCAAATAAAATCAATCGGTCTATGTGAGACATCAACTTCAACACATACCCAGGGTGTGACTGGATGACATACCAATCTTGTTTTACTATCAGAGTAGAGAAATGTTCCTACTAAGTTTCCTAACATGCAGATAATGGAGGGGTTTTGAAAGGGGTGGGGAAGTTCTAAGAATATTAACCAGATGGCTATCGTGGGAGAATCCTGCTTCATGTGAAAGTCGTATTTCCATTGAATAAGAAAGAACCAGAGTCCATTGAGAAGGTGAGGTGCCGAAGACTAGGCTTGGCTCAAATCCACTTCCAAGGAAAAGCGAACCATGAAGTGATGACTATCCAACATCCCCACCGTCACTCAGTCATGAAGGTTCCACGACCTGAAAAAAACCTATCAAACTCATCCACCGAGGGGAAATGTTCCTTGAATCTCATGATCAATGTCCATCGAGGAAGAGAGTAGGCCTCATTGAACACTGAAAGAGAAAAGGGGAGATGTGGTCACCCTTGGAAAAGATCAGACACCTTAGGTCCGATCAAAATTCTGGGACACGATGGGATAAAATATGGGTTTGAGAAGGGAAGGAATCGATTTCGGATTCCCTTTGAGGACGACAGGTGCCCAACCCCCGTCGTGGGGGGGAGAGGGAGCCAGATCATCTACCTCCTCCATCTAGGATACGAGGTAAGTCTTCACAGAGCGCCTCCAATGATGTACTATATAAAAACACATTTTAAATGATAAAGGAATATTTTGATAAACCAATTTATCTTAAAATTCCCTCTATTCATCAATAATTCTTTATCACAAAAATACAATTAATTTTCTTTTATAGTAATTATCTATGTTTCAACTCATTTTTACCCATTCCTACCTTCCTCTTAGTATTTGTATGCTAGTTTAAAATTGGAGAGTTGGGTTGAAGAGAGTCATGGTAGAGGGGATGAAAAAAATTTTATGTAAGAAGTGTGGGATGATATTTTGTGATTAATGAAAGGATTTTGATTCATTATATAAGTTTAAATGTTTTTACTTCTTGAAAAAAATTTAAAATTGAATGGGTTTTCACATATAATAATCAAATATCACCAATCACTTGATCAATGATTTTTAACATATGTGGTTAGGTGGTGAATGTGAGGTTTATTCTAATTATAAGTTTCAAAAAATAAAAAAATCTATTTAAAATAGAAAAAAATATTAAAGTAGAGAAAAATTCAAGAAGGTGCACATCATTCATTATTCTTTCATTATTCATGAACTTTACTTTGAGTTTTGAGGAATTGAGAGTAGATAATTTGGAGGGGATAATTTCACTACATATTTATTTTTGATACCATGCATTTTATTTATGATATAAACCTCCTACTAGAGCCTTAATTTTCAATCATCAATTCTTTCCAACCTTAATCCTTAGATTCGTTTGATCCTTTAATGAAAGTCCCCATGATTTTATGTAACTTTCGTCTTTACAAAGTGGATAAAGTAGTTCCTTTATGAGACTATGGATAAGGATCATGTTTTCATGATATGAGGATAACTCTACTTGAATTGTATCATGAGTGATTAGTGAAAATACTCCATTATGGTGTATATCATGATTTGGCATATTTAAAAATAATGAATTAAGGAACTTAAATGAATAAAAGGAGAAGTTACATCATTTTTAATAGGGGGAAAATAAATTTTTTTCATTGATTATTCCTTTGAAAATTAACAAATTAAATTGATATTTTATTTGGATTTTTTAAAATTTGATTTAAAATTGATTTTTTTTGATTTTATAGCATTGTAATTTAAATATTGGTAACTTTGGTGCCCTCTAAATTCCATGTTGAGATTTTATGATTGAGTAAAAACATGGTTTAATTGTGGGGGAATTTATAGAGAT
The DNA here is from genome assembly GCA_963277665.1 of Viscum album. Lineage (NCBI taxonomy): Eukaryota > Viridiplantae > Streptophyta > Magnoliopsida > Santalales > Viscaceae > Viscum > Viscum album. Next base: position 232,088,891 of record OY728147.1, read on the forward strand.
AATATTTTCATCATTTTAATATGTTTTTCTATGATTTAATCCCTATAAATTTATCAATTTGAGGTTATTTTCATCAATATTGGTGTTTTCGGGTGTTTTGGGATATAATGTTAAAATTGATTAATTATTGAATTTTAAAATTTTTTAATCATCTTGGTATTTCATATATAACTTTTAAAATATTGATCCAATTTAAGTGATTAATTTTTAGTATTCCTATGTTAGTCAGATAAAAATTTCTCTTTGAGAACAAGAGAAAATTAGTCCATCTAATGGCCTGAAAAAATCAATCAAGTTGGAAAATCATTCTAGAAGATAGAGTAGACCCCACCTCCATAAATGATGAATAACTCATTATAAAAACCTCCAATTTCGGTATTTCTATCTATTTTTGAAGGAAAAATCCGAGGGAAATTTCACCAATAAATTCCATGGAGTTATTCACTCATTAAGATAGCCATTAAATTACCAACATTGATGGAATATTTATGGAATCCTGAGCCAGAAAAAGTAATAATCCTTATTTATTCAATAAAATACTCAATGAACATCAAATAAATGTGAAAGTTGTATGGTTTATAGAAAATTAAATTTTGAGCATCCTATAACTTTGTATTATTATCTGATAAAGTGGATTGAATAGGAGAAAACTTTTAGAGATCAGATTTTGGAAGAGAACTTTTCTACTTTATTTCTTTTTTTCTTTTTTTATTCTTCAAAGTTTTGTAATGCCTTCGTCTTCCTCATTCATCTCGATTACCATTACCATGGTGGGGTAAAAATTTGATTTATTGGAGAAGGTTTGGTTTTCTATTTTATAATGCTTGTGTTCTTGGACTTAATCTAATGAAATCTCTTTCTCTCTTCTGTGACGTTGTTTTCAATTTCATATTGTGGGTTTTATTATCAAGTAAGATCGTATTTGGTTTTTGATTATGTTATTGATTTTTTCTTTGGTCAATGATCATTATCTCCCTCTACTAGGTTCTATTTTATATATGTTGGAATATACTAGGGGTTATTAGTGAAGTACTTGACGATCTTCAGTATGTGTGAAAGGGGAAATGGATGTTCTTGATTGTTTTGGATAAACAAGACCTAATTGGGCCCTACATAAATAGTTTGAGGATATTAATTAAAACTTTGTTGAAAAGGGAAGGAGAGTATAACAAACTACTATTTTGTTAGGGTTTTCTCTCACCATCTCTAATTGTCCAAGGGAGTGAGTAGAAATGATCGTGGAATATTACTTTAATTTACTTAGTTAAAATGATAAAAATTAATAGAATAAGTATATTGTTGTAAATAAAAAATCAACCCTGATATTATCACCCTTCTCAAATCATAGTTTTCAATCACTTGAGTGTATAATTTCATTTCAATAATTTTCTCTGTTGATTTATTTTATTTCATTTCATTCAAAATCAGAAAATTTCAAAAACACTACTTTTTTCCTATAATTAAAAAAGTGGGAAACTATTTTCTGTGTAGTCTTCTTTAGGATACTACCTAGGGTTAATCATTATTATGTACTAAGGTAATATAAAAATTGTTTTTCCAGACCTCATGAAAGGTGTGTTTCAATATCTTTATTTCTGAAACCATGAGGAGTATCTTGACTCAAGGAAATTTAATAATTTTAACCATGAGGAGTATCTTGGTTCATGATTAATTGAATATTTGGTTGGGGATTACACCTTATAAAATTTCTGTATTAATAAAACCATGATAAGTATCTAGAATCGTGGTAATTTAATATTTTTAACCATATGGAGTATCTTGAATTAGAATTAATTGGAGGTTTCTTTTTCAAGTAGCCACACCGAACCCTCTTCCTGTTGTCGTCCTTCTTTAATCATGCGCCGCTGATGCGACCTCCCTGTGCTGTCCCTTACTGTGAGAAATTCCCTCAATTGATGCCCTCGCTCGCAAGCCACCTCTGCTGCTCCTAGCCACAACACCAGGCGTGAGCTCCTCCTCTCTAGCCATGACCATTAATAGCGACCTTCAGACCCACCATTTGTTGTCCAGATCTCCACCGACCCCCATTACTTTTGATTTGATCTTCGTCAGCCTACCTAGATCTCCATCCATCATGTCATTCGACCGATGCTCAGGCCTTGGTCAGGACCTTCCACTACTGCTTGGATTTCTATTGGGTCCCTCTTCGATGCTCAGATTTATTAGGGGAGATCCCAAATCCCAAGAATAAGATTGCTTTCCCAACATAAGTATGCAGATTTTCCGCTTACATTTTTTTATCGGAATATTCTATCATGAGATATCATCTACAACAGCCATCCTGAGTGCTAAAATCTCTTTTTTGAGTGTTTTGTGAGTCATGTTTCTCCTATTATTAAAGGGAGATGTTTCAGAGAAGTTTTTCTCCATGGTAATTTCCTTGCAATATATATACAGGTTTTACTGCAATTTGGATCATAGTATAATCATTCCTTTTTACCCTAAAAAATGCTCTCATATGAGTTTCCATGTAAGGATTTTTTAAGGAGGACTAGACATATGGAATTTTTTGTGGGGTAGGAACATTTAATTTCAAATAAAAAGCATTTAAGAGAGGTTTACCTATAGAGTAACACACTTTCAAAGATATTTCAAGAGGCACTCCTAGTTTGAAAATTCATAAAATTTACCTAAATGATTTTGGGAGAGGTATTCCTATGTGATCCATCTTCTATATGTCTACATTCCTTATTTATGTAATCCTATATCTTCTTATTGTTTCTCTTAATAATTACCTACACTTCTAAATGAACTTCTCATGAATCATAAAATGGTTCTAGGATTTATAGGTAGTGGTAACTAACCATTGTTTTGAAATAGCTGGCCAAGTTGTAATAGTCAGTTGAAGGAGATTCACATAGGTGGTTGGTCAGATAGGAGTGTTTTTATAATATGATTGAAAAGGAATTAAAAAATAAATTTCTTCGCTATGTGGGGATAATAAAAATGACACCTCGGACCACAAATGACTTTTGTCAATGGGATTCCTAAATTTTATCAAATTGGACCACAAATGATAGTGGTCCCTCATAATAAATCTATGCAATGAATTTTCAAATAATTTTTATGGTAAAAAATTATTATTTTGATTCATGAATTTATCCTTTCCTAGAATGATGGTCTTTATGAAACTAGAATTTTAAAAATAATTTATTCAGAATGTAGGGGTGATAAAAATGATACCTCTGATAAAAAATGAAATTCATTTCCTAGAGACAAAAAATGTATTTACATGGAATAAAAAAGATTATTTTATTCTACAAACTATGACTCATATATAATTTCTTCTGTGGATTTTATAAACCTAATCCACATGAAGCTAATATACACAAACATGAATTCTTATATTTTCATGACAGTCATTATTTTCATGGAATGGGAACTCGAAAACTCATATTTTTCATAGATACTGAGCACTCGTTTTCACATATTGTGATTCTTTACATATTTTACTCCACAAAGAAATTTTATTCTTTGTAGAAATTCATACTAAGAGGATTTTTAGCTGTTATTAAATCATAAGTTCATCCCACATGGCATCATGTTTTCATAGCACATTAATCTGCAGACTAACTTCGCATGATAGAACCATTCACAAACTATAATTCTCTATATAGCACTTCAAATTCATGAAATCCACTTCTCATGGTATATTCTGAAAATTAATTGGAATCCTAAAGACCAACATCTATACAATTAATTTATTATATATGGTAGTGTTTTTTCATACTCAAATTTTCATGGCATTAGTCATTTTCATGGAGTTTTCTTTTATGAAATGATATATTCTTCAACAAAGCACTTATTGTCATAATAATATTTTTTCTCTTACAATGGGGTCTTTTTCATTCTAAAATGCATATGAAAATTATTTTCATGCTTTGAGGAGATTTTTACTTGGATTATTTTCATGGATTATTCAATATTCGGATGAAATCACATAGAATATGAAGCTTTTATGTGGTATACACAAGTAAACTTTCCATTCTCATAACACTTAGTCCAAAAACTGGGTTTTCAAACTAACTTTACAAACTATTCTAACAGTTTATAGAAAAATATACTTGGCCCATTTTGATAATTCTACCGAGGTTAAGTTGATATCACATGGTAGTTGATCTCATATGAAGCTCATTGATCTGCCACCCCTATCTCTATACAAGGATTATTATGCGAGAGGTTGAAGACACTAAGAAACTTGATCAGATGACTGAGAATGAATAGATTTTATGGCTGGTGTAATATGTATATCATTAAATGTAGAGTAAATGTGTCATGCATTGTGTGATTCCCATATTGATATTCCATATGGATGGGTCATTCTTAATAATACTCTGTGTATTATCCATCCATCTAGAAGACAGTGAGGTTGGCCCCTCAATAAATGAAAATCACAGGCCTCACATGACTGCACCCACCTACACATTCCGACAAGCCCATGTGGGTGCACTATGTGTCCATTGACTTTGTAGGCCTATAAACAGATCACCCATATGTGGAGCACATTAACGTCCCATACTATGAGTGATAGATGGGTGGGATGGTTCCCTAAGTGTGGTTTAGGTTGACCCCCATATGATCCCAAGTTGAGATGGCTTTCCTGGCCAGCCATGGCTGACATATTTTTGGCTAGGGGATAATTCAAATACTTATAAATAAATATATGAAAAAAATAGTATAATATATATCCATATAAATTAATTTCTAAGCCCAAACACTATTCTTCAACAATTCCACGTCCAAGTCCTTCATGTAAAATATGAATTGTATTTACGGGGGTTTCACACTTATAAAATATTCAGTGGAAAATGATGATAATAGATATGATGATTTAAAAAAAGATATTCACTTAATCAAATTCATTTTATAACTATTCAAAAAATTTATTATAATATTCTTTTCTAGAAAATTAAAAAAAAATAATTTTTGAAGAAAACATATTTATGAAAAATAAAATCACTTTACTAAAAATTTATTTATTATTTACTAAACATTTATCAATAATTTATATGGACTAGTACATATATATATATATATATTTCATAAATTAGTTGATACTATTCATACATACCAATTTAATAGCTCAGTTATAACACTTATATATATCATGGGTTATTTAAGCTTGGTGTTTCATGTTGAATATTATATCTAGCATAAAAATATCTGGGTTTCAGGTAGCAAAAGATATCAAAGATATTAATTTCATTTAAAAACAAGTATATTATAAAGACTCGAGGTGTTACATTCTCATCTATGTTCATTTTTGTGTGTTGTTTACACTATGAAACAAAAATTTATTCTTTTAATTTTTTTTGTTTTTACTTGTAGTTATATTATTTTGAAGAAAATTCTTCAAAAATTAAATGTACCAAATATGTCTGTTATTAAATACAGAATAACATGAAGTGGGAAAAAAATGCTTATTTGATTTGGGTTTCAGTATCAATTTTATGACATACTCTTTATTTCTAAATTTGGGTCTAAGGGACTTAGAGATAACCTTAGTTCCACTTTAGTTATCTAATAGGACAATTACACATCCCATGGGTATGTCAGATGATATTTTATTCATGTTATAAAAGCTTATTTTTCCCACATATTTTATCAATCTTGATATATATTGTGGTCAAAAGTTTAATTTTTTTTGGTAGAACCTTCCTTATTAGTTTTCGTACTATCATTAATTTTTCCAAAAGTAATATTAACCTATAATATATGGATTATGTGTAAGAAATTATTGTATTTTAGAAACCAAAACATGAGGATGGTTGAAAGTAAATTGATGTTGCTGATGAAGTATTTAGAGATGTGTTTAAGAAATTTTTCCATCACCCTTACCATTAATGTTGAAAGCTTGTTTCAAAAGTTTCCCCACCTATTTACGAGTGTTAAAAATTTTATTTTAGGAATGATTTTAATTCTTTCCCTATTTATGTTATAGTTCTCTTGATTCACATACCTACTAAGAGTTTCACTTAAGCAGTTATTTGTGGGAAAATTCTTTCCCTATATCCTAAACAAGATTTATAATCATAATTTAATCACTGTTAAATAAGTGAACCTATTTTTGAGATCATTACATATCAAAATGTGTGTTTTAAAGTATCTATATATGGGGAGAGTTATAGTTTACGCCCTACTAAATAACTTAGTAATTTTCAATATCAACTAGTATTATTTGTTAAAAGGCACTCACCCACTATGATGAATGTTAAGTTTGTTAATATTGAACATGTTTTTGAAAAATTCACATCATTTGTGTCAATAATAGAGTCTAAAAGGTATATCATGGAGGTATAATTTTATTTCTTTACATGGGTTTCTTATAAGTTATTTTTTTTGAAATTGTTCTTGAAGATTTGGATCTGGTGGCTAAACCCTATACTTTCATTTTTGTGTCTTTGAGAACCTAAAGTGTGGGAAAAAATTGAATAATACCATTGGCTATATTGCTTAATTTTATATATTTATGTATTTTATATTTCATGAATTTCTTATAGAAATTTTTGAAACTACTAAAACAAATAGTAAATTTACAAACATAAATAAATAATACCCACAAACCAATCATGGTTGGGTGTGTTTTTATGTGTTTTCTAAAAAAAGACTCTAAATTGTTTACTTTATGGGGGGAAACCTATGGTTTTTAACTTTTGATTTTGGTTTTCTTTACAAATATTATTTTTATAACTCTCTTGAGTACTTTTCCTAAAGCTCCCATTCCATCCCTCAATGTAACTTAAAAGTAAAGGTGAGAAGTAATCAAGATAATTATAATTCCATTAGATGATTCTAAAACTCTTCAATTCCAAAAAGATCTAAATAATGTAGCATACTAGATAAAAGACCATAAATCAGTCTTCAGTTGAAAATTTATTTGATAATATCTTTTGAATAATCTTTTTGATCTATTTTACATATTATAGGAACTTGAATGGATCATCCATAGATCTTACACAAATCAAATTGGGTGAGTTACATTTGAATAAACTTAAATTAAAAATATTCTTTACAGGGGATTAATTATTTTAATTTAGACTTGATTTTATGTTACCCATATTTTTTAAAAAATTACTTCTGGTTTATTGTGGTTGAAGGACAATTTTTTTAAAGATTCATTATAATAATGAAATTATCTGTTTTATTTTTCTCGAGAATGTTAATACTTTGACTACTTTGTGTTCCAAAAAACATGGTTCTTCATGCTTGTTACTACTAATCTTTTCAAATAATATGTTAGTTTAATTTTTTTCGTACCTATTTTATGGAAAATATTTTTTCGATGATAGAATGTTTTTAATGGTTTCTAGTGTAATTATTATGCATATTATGAAGAGTTAAGCATTTTATTTTTTTAGAAAGTAGTTTTTGAGGTGTCCTAGATCCCTTCAAACATTTTTTGAGCTACTAAAAATTTATATATATATTTTTTAAAAAAATTGTCTAAAATGTTTCCTCCAAATTAGGATTAAAAAATATTGACAATTTTGGGATTTATGATTGGGGGAATGGGTCTTTCAATATGGTGAAAGATGATTCAATTTTGTATAATTACAAAATACCCATTTTTTTATTACTTCATTTTCAAGCATAATTTTAATATTAGATTATGTTGTTTATCTATGAATAAAATATTTATATTGTTTTCTTTTTTATTTTTTTAGTGTGGTTTTAGGTTAATAAAATTCAATTTCATTGTGTCTTTCCAAGGGGAATGATTTCTTGATATTTTTTATAATTACATTGACTCTAAAATTATTTAATATAAATGATTCCTAGGTGACCAAGTCCACTATTATTATGGAAATACAGTTTATGAACTATAAAAGAGAGTGTTATTGAATATATTTATGAGTAATTAGAATTAAACCTCGAGGGAATTGGAATGTTGAACTAAAATGAATAAGGGAGAAATTAACTTATATAAAAATGATTTTAGTTGTATCAATAAATTATAAAATGGATATTTGGTTTGAATAACCTGAGAGAGATTGATAACTTGAAGTTCTTCTTGTTATAATTTTAATTCCCCTTAAATTTAATCTATTTGTACTCTTATAAGAGGAATGTGGATTTATATTGAAGTAAGGTAATATATGATTTTCATAGAGGTGGCATGACATATTCCACGATTGATTAATCATTGGTTTCTATCATTTTTAGTTTTTATTTGAATTTTTGTAGGATAATAATATTTTTATAGGAGTTATTATTAATATTTAAAATTTATTTTATTTCTATGGAGTGTAATTGTGTTAGTAAGGTATAATCGGATGAGGAATTATTTTAGTACATTTTATAAATCTTTTCGGGAGATTTTTTGAGTCGTTACTTACTAATATTGTGATTTAACTGAGAAAGGATTGAATATTTGGTTAATTGTGAAGAAATTTTAATTCGTTGAATATATTAGTAATAATATGTGTTCTTATTTTTTAATTGATTATATATTAAAATTTGATCACTCTATATTGGAATTTTAATTCTTTCCTTGTTTAAATGGAGAATTTTGAGTGTTTAAGTGATTAATATTCATGGAATTAATTTCCATACAATATTATGAAAAAACCTTCATAACTTCAGGGAAAATATACATACTAAATATTATTTTCAATCTATTTTGATGATTTTGGGTATTTGGGGAATTAATTGTTTTTATTAACATTTAATTAGTGGAATATTATACTAATTTTAAATAAGTTTCATTTTTTTGAATTTTAAATGATAATTTATATTAATATGCCGTCATTTGTTGCAGATTCACTAATATATTATGAAAACCTACCTTGAATTATAAGATTCCATATTGTGTTACCAGAAAATAGTTCTAAGAAACCATGGGCGAAATCGATAAACTTCTCAAACTACCATGACTGATACTCCCAACTGACCATAAATTCAAAATTTCGTTGACTATATGATTAAATTTTGAAAAATAATAAAGCTACCAAAAGTGTAAAAAATGGTAAACCAAAAAAAATTAAAGTGATCATGAATCTTGTAGATCAACTCATGGTGACCGCGTTGCTACCTACATTGAAAACACTCCAAGATGTAGTAAGAAATTAGAAGTTTCTATAAGAATAATCCACTAACCTATCATGAGAGGTCTTCAAGATTCTATTCCCAAGTGTTGAGATTTCTATAATCCTATAACTAAAGTTATTTTGGATGATCTGTCATGTGTCCCTGATACCATGAATGATCTATGAAATTGTTTAATAATATACTGAGCTCCATTGATTTAATACCAACTGAGTTTCAAATAAAACAAAATCCACTCAACCTAAAGAAATAATAATCTTCACCAAGATGTTATTGTAGGTGAAAATATAATTTTGATTAAATAAGACTAACTATTTAACTGAGGATGACATGTGATTCAAAACAAGTCTTGATGAAATCTAGGGGGGGCACTATTATTTTATTGGATTTGGGTTGACACTAGATAAAGGATGATGAACTAGTTGTGTGACATGTTGAAGAATATGGACTGAGGCTAAAGTACTGACATTGACGACTCTCTAGATTTCTGATAAATAAATGGTGAATGTTTAAATATCACTATTCCTGAATTTTGGGGTAGGAATTTTTTTATAAATCTACACTAGGTACTCAAGGATTTTCCTCAAAAGATCTCAAAATTAGAGGTGGAAACTTTAGTCACCACATTAATTAACTCAAAGGTGGCATTCTGACTTCGGGAAAGGACTTTCGATGAACCAATACTATAAAGAAGGTATATAGAAAAATTAACCAGTTATGAAGAAGATTATTCCATTAGTTCTTTCAATCATAGTTATATTAGGATCATGAGTAAACCATCATTGATGGTGGAATTTGAGGTTGTAGATTATTTTTTTGCTGGAGCCTATTTCATTTATAGAAGAGAGATAACTAAACTCCATGTAATCCAAATGTACTATAAGAAAATATTAAATATTTCTAATTTTCATTTCCTCAGTGGTTTTCTATAAACAGTTTGAGGTGTGAGATATACCTTGAAGATTGACATAGTCTTGAAGGTTTACCAATATTAAATCCAGTTTAGTCGAAGTATATGATCATGCTAACCTAGGCTGAGAGATTTAGTGGTTTATAATTCCAATTATTCTGATCTAGGTTTTAATACTAAAAAAATATAGAACTAATTTGAAGCTGGAATTTGATGGTCACTGATGAAAAATGTTCGAGATCAATTAATAGGGATATAAAAAGAAGACGAAGAGGTTTACTCTAGTAAAAAAGAAGAAGATATCAATCACTGGAATTTTTGTTATCTAGATCAAGATATGTAGTTGGAAGATTTACCAAGAAGTGTTAATATGAGATTAGGATGTCAATGTTGGGGCATGAGATCTGGTTAGAATATTGATGAACATTAGTTCTAGCTATGGAAATTAAATGTTGACTAAAGATTCATAAATATAGATTTGTCCACACGGATAACATACTGATTAAATTAAAATATTGGAACCCTACTTTATAAATTAAAATTCAAATATAGAAATTAGATCTAGAATATGTGAAATGCACTAGATGATTTTGGAGATTGCGGGAAGAGCTTGAGGAGATTGATCCAAGATGCAGATTAGTCTATGCTGATCATGTGGAGATAAATCTTACTTGTAGAAAATATTATAGAGGATAACCCATGTGGGAATAACACATTAAATTGGAGGAGATAATTTATAACCCCATATGAGTAAGAGATGACCCTTAGAGAAACTTCCACTTGGTGGATATCCAGTTGAATACCATGGTTGATTCCAATGATGCTGCTGGTGATGTAAACATTGGTGTGTGTTTTGAGGGAAAATATTATAGAGTCAGAGAGAGATATTTATGGAGAGTACTAGATTGATCACATGACACTTCACCCTATCCATACCATTCACCACCACAGTCACCCTAAGATCCTTCAGTCATTCATTTTTCCTATCACACACGACTAAGTGTGTAGCTAGACCAGAGGCTATAAAACACCTAACATTTGATTCAGATGAGTTTGAAATGGATGAAGAATATGATCTCATCAGAGTATATTCTTATCCCATTATTATATCATATTTTCCTATATAGATATTTTTGACTAAAATATATTATTTTTTATACTATGTATAACTATGTTGATTAGGGAAATTAGATTGGATGATTTGATTGCATGTTTACTGTTCGTTCTTGGTTTTAATCATAAAATTATGTGGCTAATTAGTCTAGAGTTCTCAACTTCTCTTCCTCATGAGAATATTTCTTCTCTATTTCATGTACTAATAAGAGAAGAATATTTTCCTTTTGTCCTTGGTTGCTACAATCGATGTACTATTTAGACAAGGTTGTTGCATTCTTTTCTGTATGTGAAAGCATCTTCATTGTGAGTTTTTTAGAAATAATAATTCTCAAGAGGGATTTATGGAAAATGTTATTTTATCTAAGGTCAGTTAGGTATTATATACCTATACACATAGCTTTATAACTCTTTAATTTAGTATTTAAATTTATAGTATTCATCATTATAAATTCTTTCGAGTTCAAATACATTTCCAAAATCAACTATTTGGCCTCCCTCTCTTTTGCTGCTGCACCCATTCCTTGTTCATACTCACACCACCACTATCACTAGCACTTACAATTCCCTGATCATACCTATCTATTTTGTTATTTTTTATATTTTGGGTTTTCTATTTGTTTTAGTCACACACACTTTACTAAAATGCTCGAAGGCTTCAATTTTTATTAATTTTGGATAATCCCCCTTTTAAGGAAAAAGGGGGAAACCTTACACGACTTCAAGGACATACAAACATCAAAATTAAACGAATGTCAAAGCCAAAAACCAAGCTACTAAGAAATACCCCTCCCAAAAATCATCATCAGTATGAAACCTCCACCAGTGTGTGATAGTTCAGCAAGCAGTCCCGTGTAGAGGTGCACGTGCCCGGTACCGATGGCAGAGCCATACCCTCTCAAACTACCAAATATGAAAGGTCCAACATGATGAAAGCACCTGATCTAATCCTCATCTGGAGTAAATCATAGTAGAAAGTCGGGGAGAAGCATCCAAAATTCAGAAAAACTTATTACCCTGACCCCCTCACACTGCATGTAGCACCAGAACATCGTATCCATGGAAACAACATCACATCCTTAACTTCATCCAAACAACACACAACATCACCTTCACTGATCAACGCAAACTATATATCCAATCATCTGAATGCCAGCAGATCAAACAAGAAGAACAAAATCTTGAAACAAAAGTGCACTAAGACCAAATCCCAGCATCGGTCAGCCACTAGCAGGTCTAAATCTGCAGCCAAAATAATAAGAAATTAGAAGCGAAGAAAATATTGAAGATCATACATCCAACCATCACAAAAACCTCAACCAGAACATGAATAAAAGCTGACAAACAAATCAAGATGGACCAAAAACCAAATAAAAAATCCAGAAACAAAAAATCAAAGACATCACCAGCACTCTATAGACCCTATGAAAGCCAAATCCCATCACCACCATCCCAGTCGCACGTGGAGATCACGACGAACCAGACAACGCACACAAGGAAAACGAGGCGACACTCCCAGGTAGCAGAAGCTGGAACTTTGCTGTGAACCGACACCATGCCACCTTGGGAAACCCTATCCAGTGAAATAGGATTTGGGAGAGGTAAGGCAAGCAGTGGTGCGAAAGGTTGAGACGGCGTAGTCCACGAAGTCTCTGACGCCATCACAACCGAGGATCTCCTGCCCCGAAACCAACCGCATATAAGGAAGGAGGCACCGTGCTAACCCTAGGAGAACGAGACAGTGATGAGGGGAGGAGAATACTCAGATCCCCTTATAGGCTCAACCTCACCCCAATCTTTTTAACCTTAGTCACACAAACTTCATCCTTCCTTGTGGTTCAACACTTCACAGCACAATACTAGTAGTAAGTAGATTTATAAATATTAAATTTGATATCCTCAATGACTACCGTTTCCAAAAGTTAATTTTGAACATAAAAAATCTATGGGGATGATTCACCCATTACCCATACCTAAATAAAAATGCAAGAACATAACTATATATTTCATTATTGGACTTTTCAAGAATTATAATTGTTATAATTCTATTTGGATATTAGTTAATAACCTTAAAAATTTGGTGCATTTTGTTTCTATTAGTTTGGATTTATCACTCAATCAACATACAATAATTTACATAATCTAAGTGGTAAGACTATATGAAGTACTAGTTGTATCTGAACATGATTCAAGATTCACCTTTTTGTTCTAGAGAAATATTCAATAAGCAATGGATACATGTTGAGATTTAGTTTAGAATTATCATCCTTAGAGATATTGGTAATTTTAAAGGACCAATAAATACATAGAATATATAATAAGATCCCATTTAATGGATTTTAGTGGAGGCCGGGATCAATATCTTCCTTTAATAGAGTTCTCATACAAAAATAGTTTCTATCATATAATTGAAATGACACCATATGAAGCTCTATATGGGTAAATGTGTAAAACCAAAACATCTTGGGATAAAGTTAGAGATTGGAAGAAACTCTGACAATATATGTCACAGAGATTTTTAGAGAAAATTAGAAATATTTAGAGATATAAATAATTATTAAACTTTTAGTGGAATAGATACTATAATAATCATCACTAATATTTGTTGAATTGAAATAGGGTATTTTTAATGTCCCAAACCGGGATCCACACACTAGTGCCCTGAGCCAGTCAGTCACACGACCTCAGATGTGCCTACCTATACTCTAAAGGCTACCAACTAGTAGAGAGGGTCTAATATCGATCATGGGGAGATTAAACCCTATTTTATCTAATTAATAAACCCATGGAAAATTGGAAACAATAACAAGATCACATGTAACCATATCCAAAATAGTACCAATATCAGATGATGATGAAAGAGGTGAAAACTATATCAAAATTGAATAATAGATATGAAATTCTAAAGTACGTGTCAAGTGTCAAAATGAAAAATCAAAATTAAATTCACCAAAAACTCTCAAGTGTGTCCCAAACAATGTTTGATTCCATCCTACATGATCCATCACAACTCCTCCATCTAACACATGGCATTTTACCTTATCTTGTCCTATATCCATGAAATATATATGGGTACTGATCGGGAATCTTGAGTAGGGTGTGGGTATGACTCAATAGGCCTCCACTAGTGACCTCTAAAACAATATCAGGTAAAATAGTATATAGATTTTTGTAAATATTAAATACAAAAATAAATTAAACATTTCACACTTACTTAACTATTCCTTATTTAACCACATCAGATCCTAGGTTCTTAATGAAACTCAAACCACAATACCAGCTTCATCCCGTGCTGGAGTCTAAACTATCCTTGAGGGATATCATATATCATGATTCCATTGTTACCATTCTTCATCTCAATTATCATATGAATTACATTATTTCCATTCATTATATCAATATCATATGTGAATTCCATTGTTACCATTCACTATCACATTATTATATATGAATGTCAGGGTTACTGTTCATTATCTCATTTTCAAATATGAATTACATTATTAGCATTCATTATCTCCTTATCACATATTAATTGGGTTGTTTCCATTAATTATCTCATTACCACATATGAAATCCATTGTTACCATTTGTTATCTCATTATCACATATGAATTCCATTTTTACTGTTTGTTATTTAATTAACAAATATGAATTCCATTGTTTCCATTAAAAATATGATCATAACATATGAATTCCATTATCAATATTCATTATATTAATTTCAAATTCCTTAAATTAATTCAACAATTAATTAATCACCTCGATACTTCTAATGAAATCAATAATTAATTAATCATATAAATCCCATTAATTAACTCAATAATTAATTAATCATTTCAATCTAATTAATTAACTCAAATATTAATTAATCATCTCAATCCCATTAATTAACTCAATAATTAATTAATCATCTCAGTCCAATTAATTAAATTAATAATTATTTAATCATATATGTCCCATTAATTAACTCAACAATTAACTAATTATCCCAAATTCATTACTAATTTGATAATAATTATATCACATAAATCCCCTTAATTAATTCCCCAATTAATTAATAACATCAATCCCATTAATCCCATAATTAATTCAATAATTAACTATCCTGATCAAAAACTCAATATCTATATAAATAATTCAACAACCAATTATCTCAATTTAATCAATCTTAATTATTCCCCAAATCCCACAATTAAATATTCTAATAATTAATTCTACAATTAATTATTCCCAATTCACACCCCTTAATTAATAATTCAAAAAGTTAATTAATTAAATATTAAACCCAATTGCTAAAAGAGCCCCATAAATTCTATAATTACATAAAAATAATTGAAATCATGAATATGATAATTGAATAATCGGCCACATACCTCCATTTTTCGACGAACGATTGCCCAATGGAAATACCCAATTTATATGGCACAATGACGTAGAGAAATATATGGATCTTAAACCCTAAATAAAGATAAAAAATTAAGATCCCAAAATTATACCTCATGATCCAACCAAAAACAAGGAATAACAGTCCTTCAATAGATGGAAGAAGAATAGGAAAAAAAGAAAGCCTCACAGGATGAGATCCTCTTTCTAAGAGGGGTTCAAATCTTCAATACGAGCTTTGAATAGGGAATAATAAAGGTTGGAAAGAATTAAAATACATTTTAGAGGTTCTAAAAATGAGATAAAATGGATTTGTCTGAGTTAGTGTCTATTTGGGTGAGTTTCAGGGGTTCGAGAAATGTTAAATCTAATTTTCGTGGTATTAAAATCCCATATGCACAATTTGCTGCTTGGGGCACACAGTTTCCCCTAACTGTGAACCTTAACCATATATCTCATGAAGGGGTTTTGTGGTTTCTCCTAATAATGAATAGTGTTTGAAAAATGCGTGCTAGCCGTGTGAATCTCCTCAATTTGGGTTCACATGGTTTGCTGGTTCAGGGTGCACAGTTTCAGAAAACCGTGTACCAACCGTGCACTTACCCGCATCCTTTCAAAATTTCTAATTTCTCCCAATCACATCCCAAGAAAAAACCCAATAAAATTATTCCAAAAAAAATAAAAAATAATATCTGAAATTAATCCTAAGACATATTTCAAAAATTTATGGATCCTATAATCTCCCCCCTTATAACAGCTCATCCTTGAGCTGTATTTCTAAGAATATCTAAGATTCTGAGTAAAAATGATCGATTCATTTAGCCCTCATATTCTATTCTCCCTCCCATGGTTCTTCCTACACACTCCCATGTTTCCACAATAAATGAACTATCAACATGATCGTTCCCCGTAACACATTCTTACTGCGATCCAACACATGCATAAGATGCTCCTCAAAGGACACATCAATCTCAAGCTCAAAATCATCCACATCGATCAAATGAGAAGGTTCTGTGTGGTAATTTTTATGTTTTGACACTTGGAAAACATTACAGATTACACTGTATCTCTATGGAAGAGTCAATCTATAGGCCACCAATCTGATTCTTTCCACAACCTCAAATAGTCCATCAAACCGAGGCTCCAACTTTTCATATCTCTATATCCTCTGATGACCCAATCTAGGAGACATCCAAAGGAATACAGGATCACCCTCTATAAACTCTAGGGTTCATTGAAATCTATTGACATTTGAATTTTTCTACTATCATCCATAACCATAAACTTTCAAATTAATTGAACCTACTTCAATGTCTCCTACCCGAGACTCGGTGCCAACAACACTTATTCACCTGCCTCCATTCATCATAGAGGATATCTACATGGCCTACCATAAAGATCATAGTATGGTTCCATCTACATTTTCTCTTGATAACTGTTATTATTGGTGAACTCCACCAAAATAAGGTTCTTCTCCTAAGATCCACAGATGTCTAGAACACACACTCACAACATATCCTCAGGAACTTTTATATTACACACCGACCTCCCATTTATGTATGGGTCGAAAGTCATACTCAATAAAACCTATATACCAAGACACTTTTGAAAGACCTAATATAATTTTGAATAAAAAAGTGATGGTATCATACTATAGTATATGGAACCTCTGTGCAAATAGACATTCTCTTGAACATATAGTTCTCCCAACTAATCCCCTGAAAAATTATCCTATATAGGAAATAAATGCACTACCCTGGTCAAATAGTCCACAATCACCAAAATAGAATAATTCTTTCAAGGTTTCCTTAGGATACCCATCAATGATTCCATGGTATTGTCATCCCATTTCAATTCTGAAATGGGAAATTACTATGGTAAACCACCAAGTCATTGATGCTCGACCTTCACCTACTAACTGGTGTAGCATCATGCCATGAAATCTGCTATCTCTGTTTTCATGCCCAACCACCAAAACTATCAGCATGGGTCATGGTACATTTTGGTCACACCTGGATGTACCACCCACTTAGATCTATGAAAATCCCACATCAGCTTCTTCCACAAGCTTGTTGGCACAAAAAAACAATTCCTGATGTATATAATTGCATCGCGATCTATTCTCTAATTAGAAGATAACTCCACAACATTAAGGATTTCCCTCATGTTCAAGCATTTTGGATCCTCATATTGCTTATCTCTAATCTATCTCAAAAGTGAAGACTCCACAAAAAATAATATAATAGTCATCTTCTCATTAGTCTCATAAACCACCACATGAATCTTATCCAAAAAATTCATCATCTATCATTCAAAACTATACTCTTGAACCACATGATTATGGGTTTTCCATCTCAAATCAACAACCAAACTGTTCTTATTTATAGGTTTATTTCTAGATCTAAATCAAATGAATTCATATAATCAACCCACCTCCACCGTCAGACATTAATATATTATTTTAAAAAGATATACTTTAATATCTTATGATCTGTATACATATTAAGCTTATCACCCAACAGATAATGCTTCCAAAAATTCAAAGTGTAAACAAATTCTCCCAACTCGAGGTCATACATAGGGTCACTCTGTTCATGTGGCCTCAATTACCGAGACCCATACACCACAACCCAATATACGAGCATCAACACTACTCTATGTTTAATCCCAAAAGTTTCACAAAACACTATATACTCCTTGATTGGATTAGGTAGGATCAAGATTGGTGCTGATGTCAACTGCTTCTTAAAATCCAAATAGGCATTCTCACATGCGTTCGACCATTCAAATTTACCCCTTCTTGGTCAAGACTGAAAGTGGTATGACCAAACATGAAAAGTACCAAATGAACCAATGATAATATCTAGCAAATTCGAAAATGCTACGGATCTCAAAAGCATTCTTGTGACGCTCTTAAGAAAAATTTTCCTAAACTTTCTCTCCGTCCACATATACACCTTCCTCTAATATGATGTGACCCGATAATTGTACATTATTAGTCCAAAATAGAAACCTAGATAGTTTTACGTATATCTGATTCTCTCTCAGTGTACTCAATATGATAGAATGATATTGGGCATGATTTTCATGAGTCTTAGATCACACCAAGATGTCATCCACAAACACTACCACAAACTAATCTTGGTATAGATGGAAGATTCTATTCATTAAATCCACAAACACTGCTGGTGCATTTTCAACCCAAAATGGATTATAAAAAACTCATATAGGTCATACCTTCTTCTGAAAGTAGTTCTTGGTATGTCAGAATTTCAAACTCTCAACTGATGATACCCGGATCTCAAGTCTATGTTTAAGAATACATAAGCTCCTATGAATTGGTCAAATAGATCTTAGATATATAGAAGAGGATATCAGTTCTTTAATATTATCTAGTTCAACTTCTAGTAATCGACACAAACATAAAATCCAATCATCATTCTCTTTAAACAACAAAGAGAACCCTAAGGTGACATACTCAGATAGATAAACCACTTATCCTAAAACTCATCTTGCCGAGTCTTGAGATGTTGAAGCTCTATTAATTCCATTCTATATGGTGGAATAAAAATTGGATCATGCCTTGGAATGAGAACAATTGTAAACTCCACATCTCTATCAAGTGTAATATCTAAGAATTCATTAGAAAACACATCCTGAAACCCATCCACTATGAGTGGAAAGACACTATGCTTCACTTCTACATCATCTAGAAATAGACTAGTAACATGGGTTTTGAGCTACACCAATTGCCAAGTAATTGGTCATACTCAGCCTTCCTGGAGATCCGAATCTCCACGATGCATATAGTTTTCACCCTTTGGAGATGTAAAAGTAATTATCCTATGGTAATCATCTATGTGGTCTCGCTATGTTACCATCTAGTCCTTACCCATAATCTAATGAATAATTGACATGTCTAGGATGTAAAGATCCCATAGAAAACAATATGCCACAACCTCAAGAGAACACCCCTTGAATAAAAATATGAATATAGATATTACTCCCAATTGTGTATCTATCATCAATATGCCACTCACAAACTCCACCTCCAGGATAAAACCATTGACCAGTTGGGTAGAAAAAAAGGAATGAGAGACACTAGTATCAAATAAATCACTAGCTATCATAGAGGGTACAAGAATAATATCCTTCAATGTCGAAGGTCCAACCTAACTATCCACAAGTATAGGTTAAAAACATAAAACTTTCCCATCCCTCTTCCCTGTTATGTAGTTTGACTCCCCGGAGCTACACTACCCTTCTTATATAAGTTCTCTTATCTCGAAACTCTACATCCACCTCCTCTATCACTACTACTAGTAAAACTCTAGATGCCATACTGATATGGTGAAGAATAACCCTTTCCCGCACTCCAGTTCTATCTATATCACCCATAACTACTTGTCTGTCATGGGTTCCATAAAAACTTGTGTAGATATACCACTATGATGCAAGATTGGCACTCCACTGATGGTGGGGGCTGTGTTTATGA
This sequence comes from Viscum album, assembly GCA_963277665.1. Lineage (NCBI taxonomy): Eukaryota > Viridiplantae > Streptophyta > Magnoliopsida > Santalales > Viscaceae > Viscum > Viscum album. The sequence goes on from OY728147.1 coordinate 232,108,858, forward strand.
TAATGGCCCGACCTACCGCACCAGTGAAAAACAATCCGAGTAAGATCCTAAGTAAATGATCCATCCCCATGTACACTCTTCCTTCTAACCTCATAGATAACACCCTCATAGTGATGCTTCCTTCACTTGGAAGATTTACCCCCAGATTGTGTAGCAGAAACTAGCTGGCCTGCACTAGAAGCCTCATTTAGTTTACCCTCATCTACCAGAGCCTGATTCACGACGTCAAAAAACTTTTTTAATAAAAATAGGGTATCTAGGGACTTAATCTCACATTTATATTAATCCTAGAAACACCTATCCATAGCTGTCTCATCCCCTTACAATGCTGGAGAAAAGAACTGCAAATATGTAGAGTGACCAACATATTCCATCATATACATACTCCCCTTTGTCAACCTCATGAACTTATCTTCTCTCTACCACAATATCTTATCTGGATAAAAGTGATCTAGAAAATTCTCTAAAAAGTAAATCCATAACATTCTATAATCCTATCCACTTAGAGACTGCACATTCCTCGAGTACTTCACCGATCCTCATAGCATATAAGCTTCCAACGTGACCCTTTTCTCAGCTAAAATTTCCTAATGATCAAGTATAGTCTGGATAGACTCCATCCAGAACACCTCTACCTCAGGTCCACCCTCTCTAATGAAATTCAGAGGGTGTTATAATTGAACCTCTTATGTATGGTCATTAATACACTTCACAACCCTCCCTGTTTCACTTTCTATAAACTGCAGGAAGCAAGTGAAGTTCTCCTGAAACTACACTCTTGCTTCATCACCAGGAACTATCAGTGCCTTAGGTTCCACTAATAGTAGATCATCACCAACCATATCCTCTTATTGTACTCTCAATAAGTGTCATCATAGAGGTATATCTATAAAATTATAAAAACATGTCTTAGGAAACATAACATCACTTTATCACATTATCTAAGAGGGAAAAACAATAACGCACAAAAAGTCATTCCCCTAAAACCCACCACATGGTCAAAACTGAGGTGCCGTCACAACCCTTAACCATCATACATGTTGGTCACAGTTAACAAAGGGTAAAATCATTCACATATTATACTTACTCATTTAGACACCCAATTATTATTAATTTTCATCATTTTACCATTATCAGTTTTACATTAAGAACCTTTTCATTTCAATTTCACTAGTAAGGAAAAACTATTTAGGTTCAAAAACTAACCCAAAATCCATTTCCCATGCATTCCTAAAATGATTCATGTCACAAAATAACCCTGAGTACCTATAATGAGGCTTTATTACTCAACTCAGTTGCCTTGCCGGGCCATGAGTCAAATCTCAACAAATCTTTTATATAAAAATCACATCATACAATGAGTGTATCACATAAGGTTTAATAATATTAAACTATAAAAATAAACTATAATAACAACAATCCCACCCTAGGTACTTGGGTTATCTCCCATACATGGGTTAGCTACTCCCACACATGAGCTCATAACCAAGGCCTGATTCTTCCTAGTATTCTATATACCTTTCCCAAATAGTAATACAAAAGAAAAGAAAAGAAAACTAGCATATGATACCTCTTTTCACCATATGGGACATATTTCTACACATTGGTGCCTCGATCGAGTTATTCACATGACCTCAGGATTGTCTCCTCATATTCCATATGCTTTCAACTAGCATCTAGGGTCTAATATCAATCGTGTAGAGACTATACCCTATTTTATTAGAGTGACACACTAGAGGAAAATTTGAAACAATAAAAGAATAACATATAAATATAACCATAATAGTGCCGATATCAGATAATGACCAGTTTAGGGAATACAATATTAAAACTGAATTGTAGATATTCCATGCCAAAGTACATGTCAATTTTCAAAATGAAAACTCAAAATTAAATTCACTGACAACTCCCAAGTGGGTCCCAAACAACATATAGTTCCCTCCCCCAAGCTCCTTTCCAACTCAATCATTTAACAGCTAGCCTTTTCCCTTATCCTGTCATTCAACCATGAAATCTATTCAAGTACCAACCAGGTATCCCAGGTAGGGTGTGAGTATGACTCAGTAGGCCACCACCAATGACTTCAAAAACAATATACAATCAAAAAATGTATACAGTTGTTTAAATTATAAATACCAGCAATAAAGTAAATAGTTTACACTTATTCAATTATTTTTATTTATCCACATAAACCCCTCGATTCCTGAGGACACCCAAACCACTTTACTTACTTCAGATCATTACGAAGTCTGAACAATCACTGAGAGATATCATATATCATAATTACAATGTTTCCATTCTTCATATGAATTCACTTATGAATTCCATTGTTACTATCCATTATCTCAATATCATATATAAATTCCATTTTTACCATTAATTGTCTCAATACCATATATGAATTCCATTGTTACCATTTTTATCTCATTATCACATAAGAATGAAATTATTGCCATTCATTATCTCATTATCACCTATGAATTCCATTGTTATGATTTATTATCTCATCATCACATATGAATTCCATTGTTTCCATTCATTATCTCATCATCACATATTAATGACATTGTTACCATTTATTATATCACTATAACTTATGAATGTTATTGTTACCATTCATTATCTCATTATCACATTTAAATTCCATTATTACCATTCATTATCTCGTCAACATATATGAATTCTATTATTACCATTTAATATCTCTATATCACATTATATTAATTAATTTAACAATTAATTAATCACCTTGATGAATCTAATTAACTAAAATATTAATTAGTCCTCGAAATCCCATTAATTAACTCAAAAATTAATTAATCATCTCAATGACATTAATTTACTCAAAAAATATATCAATAATCTCAATACCATTAATTAACTCAACAATTAGTTAATCATCTAAATACCATTAATTAACTCAATAATTAGTCAATAATATCAATCCCATTGACTCACTCAAAATTTAATTAATCATATCAATCCCATTAATTAACTCAAAAATTAATTAATCATCTCGATACCATTAATTAAATAAAAATTTAATTAATCATCTCAATTTCATTACTAATTCAAAAATTATTATATCACATCAATCCCTATAATTAATTCCCCAATTAATTAAGCGCATCAATCCCATTGATCTAATAATTAATCCAATAATAAACTTTGCTGAATAGAAAATCTATACCTCTATAATTTATTCAAAAATTAATTATCTAAATTCAATCAATCTAAATTTTTCTTGAAATCCCACAATTCAAGATTCTAATAATTAATTCAACAATTAATTATTCTTCATTGGAAGACCTTAATTAATAAATTTACAAAATTAATTAATTCAATAGGAAACCCAATTTCTAAACTAACTGTAGAAAATTTAAAATTAAATAAACTTAATTGAAATCATGACTATGGTATTTGAATAATAGGCCACGTACATAAATTCATTGATGAATGACCGCCCAAACCAAAAACCCATTTTGGGGACATAATGATGTTGAATGAGATCTGAATCTTAAACCCTAAATCAAGATAGAAAAATGAAGATACATTAATTATAGATCTATATCCACAATACTAGATCTATATCCAACCAAACAAAAATAAGAACAATCCTTGAACAGATGGAAGAAGAATGAGAAAAGAATGGAAGCCTCACAGGATGAGATCCTCTTACTGAGAGGTGTGAATATCTTCAATAAAGGCTTTAAATTCTGAATTATGGAGGTCAGATGGGATTTGAATCCATCTATGTGGCTATAAAAGTGATAAAAGATTAATTTTTCCTAGTTAGGGCCGAATTGAGTGACTTTTAGCAGTTTAGGGAATTTTAAATCTAATTTTTGAGGAATTAAAATCCTGTACGCATGGTTTGCTACTCGATGAACATAGTTTCCCCTAACCATGAACCTTAACCATGTGACTAATTAAGGGGATGCATGTTTTCTTCTAATAGGGTGCATGGTTTGATAACCATGCAGTAGATATTCTAATTTCCTCTACTTATGTTCACACAGTTAGCTAGGACAGGGTGCACAATTTGGGAAAATAGTGCACCAACCAGGCACATTCGCACTTCCATTCAAAATTTCCATTTTAAACTAAACGCACACCAAGGAAAAACCCAATAAAATACCTATATCATGATGATTTGTACCAAGGTGGATATTTCTAAACCTTTACCCTCAATTATCTAGGTACAGAATGGAGAAAATGTATTCTAGAAAAGTGTAACTTATTTAAATCCTCAATATTTATATATTTATTGCCTAAATTTTGGCCACACATCAGTTTTATATGGAAAGGTTTCCTCAAAATAACCCACTCCACTTATTTATTAAGGTAGTAGGCTATCTAGGTTGAAAAGTGATTTATGTGGCTTCTTTTGGGTGGTAAGGATCCTTTTAGGAACAAAAATTCACTTTGGATTTCCCCAATATTTTGGAACATTATTATTCTTTAAAAACAAATTTCAATTGAGGTTGAGGACTTAACTTGATTGGTTAACACTCTTTGTGATTCTCAACCCACCTCCAAGGATATGGTCAAGAATGCCTTAGAGGATGATCATCGCTCTTCAGAGGAGGAGTAAGATGGTTATAGTGATTTCATTGAATATATGCATGATCTTATTAAAAAATATCAATAAATTGAATAAAATTTCTTACATTCTAGTGTTAAAAAAGGTAATAAACCAATAGTGGTTATATAATGATTTATCACCCCACACCTTAGAAATACCTAGAAGCTTAAGGAGAACTCTAATTTGTACTAAAAATGTTACCATATCCTCCTGGATTTTTATTAAGGATATTCCTCCTCATATGGTTGTTGATAGTCCCTCCTCATCATTTGATGATGAGTGATCCTCTTTATCCTCTCATAAAGAATGTATGGAATATGTTATAAAACTTTTGAACCATAACTTTTTTTAAGAAGGGCCTCATAGATGTAATTTATTTATGGGTTGATGAAAATATTGTGAGACAACCAGATGTCACTATAGTGATTATTAGGATATATTTTTTCTTATATTAGGCCTTTCTATGTCCTTGTAATTTTTTGCCTCGAATTTTGGAGTTTTTGAGGTTTTATAGGTATTGAACAGTTTACCTACATAATTGGGGTTAACCGTGTTGTGACCATGTAGAGGGTAATTTCCTATTGACAATGAGTTTTTTCATGGATTCAACATGTTTTTTCAAACTATATGGGCTTACCTAGAAACCATGCTGGTGGACTTGGACTAATTAGTGGCTTTCTCATTGTTAGTGCATAATTTAGAGAACCGTGCAACCAAGTCAAGTGACCTACCGAGAATCACTAGAAAATTTATTTGACCTTTTGAACCCCATTTATTTAAAAGGTTTTTACCCCTTTATTCCGCCATATGCTTTCAAAGAACCTTTATATCCCATGAAGAATTTATACCCTCCCTCCCACTTGATACTTGTCTTATCATTGGTGTTTTTAAAGTGATTCAAAATTAAATATTCCCTCCTTTCTCATATATTAGTAAACTTTTTTCTTATTTTGTAGGTTTCCTCTTCCAATCAAAACCCTAACTAACTATGTAAGCTAGGGATTGGATTTGGGGTGGTTATAACCTAGGGTTATTTTTTTTGTCTTTTTGAGGAGGTCTTATTTCTAATTTTTGTGGTCATCATTGAAGGTGACACATTTCAACTTGGTTTATGATTCCACTAAGTAGGTGTTTCTATGAAATTGTTCCATTTTGGAATTAGAAGTATAATTGTTCTTTCTAAGTCCATTTTTATTAAAAGTGAAAATATATGTGATATCTATGTGGTTATTTCAAATTGTTTCTATGTGTTTTGATCTTGGAATAAAGGGTTTACCTTTTTTAATTTCCATGTTTTTATTTTGAAATGGTTTATTTGAGCATGTAAAGCATTTGAAAAATTCCTATGAGGATTTTTAAAATGATTAGGATGGTGTGTGTTGGATTTTAATATCATTTTGGTTTTCAAGGAGTGAAAAATATGTTTTAAAGTTGGAATTGTTTTAATGTGAGGTGTTGACCTCAAAGTAAATTTAAAAGGGTTTCATTAATGAATTTCAAATATTGGTTTGAAAGGAGTGTGTGGTTTACCCAAGGAGAGAAATACCTTAATGGAACTTTAAAAACTCGTTTGATGTAAATGGAAGGCCTTTGGCCTTGTTTTTGATTTAAAAAAGGAAAAACCACATGTTAATGGGGTTTATTTTAAATGTTTAAAGAGTGTGTGTGATTTCAATGGTTATTTACGGTTTCCTAAAGTTGTGTTTTGTGAAATGAAAATGGTTTGGTATTCTGTTATATATTTTAGTGCTAAAATACTATTTGGAAATTTGGATTAAATGGTTGTTTGTGAAATAATCTATTGATTTCCCCTTGAGTTTTCACCCATTTTGTTGGTCCTTTATCACTGCATGATGCTTATTGCTCCCATTTTTTTTTGGAATTTTCTCATTTATTCTATGAATGTTTGAGGTATATGGGGATATTAATTATGAAGGTGATAGAGGAGTGGGAATTTATTATTTATGCAATTTGAGTTAATATTAGATTTCTTATTCACTTTCCTTAATTTTTTATTAGTCATGGGGACCAGAGTACTTGGTGGGAGGTCTATTATTTTATTACACTATTTGGTTCACATGCTGCTAGTGTCATTCTAACTGTGACAGGATTTAGGGATATTATGGGTGTTCCATTTGAAATGAGGCTTGTATGGCCTTGTTGGATGGCTTGAGGTTTGGACCCAACATAGTATGGTAGCTAGTCTATGAGAGAAATTAATAAAGTTAGATGCATCTCATGTTAGTTACGTAGAATAGATACCACGCGACATTAGTTTTATTTATCGTTGGTTGAAATTTAGGGTTTTGAACTAGTGATCAATTTTATCATTCCTCTTGATTATATTATTTTGGTAACTATATATTTATTACATTTATTTTATGCATTATGACTTGTGATTTCTACTTTTTTATGCTTGAACTGTATGTGTTGACTCATTTTCTTTGAAAAATGTTTTTCAAATATGTTTAGAAAATCCATTTTGAAATAAATTATTTTTTTTGAGTTTTTATATGAATTTTATGAATGGGATTTAGTATTTAATGAGGTGTTTGGTCTGTGAAATATTTATAAAGAGACTATTTTCATCTTTAGGAAACCAATGGAATGTTTTAAAAATTAAAAATGTACTTGTTAGTTGTTTTCACATGCTTATGTTTGAAAGCTTATTTTCTAATTGTGTTTATATATTAGAATTTATGAATTACTTTATGAAATGAATTTCATAGAATTAGTGGGTAATGAACTATTAGGTTGTTTAGTTATCACCTATATTTATTTAAGGGTCCATGTTTTTAGCTGGATTTGAGTTTTATTGCCAAGGATGATATGGTGTGAGTATGGTGGTTGTGAGAAACCAAAGGTTGCATGGAGGTGGTTTTGGGCTTGGATTGGGTGTGTTGATTTTTTATGTTTAATATTATATTGGCTGAATAGAACTTCCATGAAGACCCTTTTTTATTTTTTTTTGTATCTAATTATGCTATACTGTATTGTTTTTCTTATGGATGGTGTTTGATATTTATGAAAATGTGTTGGATATGTGTTTGTTTGTTATAAAACAATGAGATATTTGTTTACTTCATATTATTTTATATTTGATATTGTATATATGTACAATTTAATGATATTTCATGATATAATATCAGATGTTTCACTGTATTTTCTCTATAATTTTTGGAAAAATCATTATAATGGTTATTCCTTTGATTCTCAGGCAGTAGTTTTCTACTTATGGGGATTAGAAATACCATTTGTGCATTTTGGAGATCCAGTTCAGGTTCCAAGTGGATGGTAACCTTGGATGGTTCACTATATTATGGAAGAAGATCTTTACGTTCTCTAGTGGGAGACTAAGTTTCATGAGTTTCCATCTGTTTATTTTTTATGTATAGGTAGAAAGAAGATTACAGTTATCTGGGTTTGAGAAGTAAGGTTAGGGATAGTCATGCTAGCTCTTTCTTATCATGAGCCTCAAGAATCCTAGGTAACCTAGGTTTCAGATAGTGAATATGATTTTTTTATCTATTACTAATGTATTTTAATGTGGATTGATGTTGTTCGAATCCCCTTTTAAGAAGTTAAGTGATTTATGTGGACATTTTTAAATTTCATAGTGAAAATAGAGGAGAGATTTAGATACATGATTAGATAAAACTTCTTGGAAAACCATGTAGTGCCTATATTATTTGGGTTTGTACCTTCATAGAGCCAGTTTCATGACTATAACATGGTTTCCTTACCCAGGCATCCAAATTGTGCACAACCATGTTTCTTCCCTAGTTCATTTTCTGGACTTCTCTTCGACCCATATTTCTCTTAAAGTGATTATAACTTTTTATAGATGGATTGATGAGTGTTTTGAAAAAATTTAGATGTGGATCTTATGAACCTTCTTTTAATGTTTTTGGGGTGCTTTGGGAGTTCCTAATTTCAAATCCTTGTTTTAAAAAATGAGGTAATTTGTTGAAATGTTTAATTTTAGGCCTTGTTTTTTAAATTTTTTGGAAAGAGTAAATTCTACTTGTTTTCATGAAATTTTTCATAAACTGGTTTATTCCATGTCGGCATTTGAAAAAAATCTAATGGTGTAACAAGAAAATTTGAAATTTATTCCTTTGAGTAATTCCTAAACATGAGTTATTTGAAAAAATATTTTTTGAAAATATTTTGAGATAAAATGGGGATATTTTTGAAATAGGTTAAGAATATCTTTTAAAAGGAAATTGAGTTCTGATGAGAATTCATTGGATGATTTTGTTTTCAAAATAAAATATAATTTTGAGAGGGATTTAATGGTTTGATTAATTTGTGTGATGTGTGTTCTACCATGGTATAATTTTTTTTAGTGATTTAGGTTTTTGATTTTTTCGCAAGTGTATGATGGGTTTTTTTGGTTTATGTTTTGTGGAATGTAATGATGTTGTTCACATATGATGCTGTTTATGGAATTAATTTTAAAATGGCTGAGATATTTTCTTTAATTCTGGAATCTGACAAAGATCTAAGTGGAGCAGTGGATATTGAACTTTCCTTATGCTCAGAACCCATATCAGACTTCTTGAATAAGTATCTGCTTTCTTTATATGGTGATCATGGGTCAATTGAAGTGGTAAGGTAGTTGGAAAAGATTTAAGTGTTCCTCAATTATCTAGTAACACCTGAAGATTCACGGGTGAGAGATTTCATGAGGATTATTTTCTATTCTTACTGAGTTGAGTGGGAGTATATAGTACCTTTTCAATTGTAAGAAAGGATATATTAGGATCTTTTTAGGTTATTTTTTATCAAGTGGTTTATTCAGGAGGTTGTGAAATTGGAGGGATTTCTTAAGCTTGCGATCCTTCATCGGGGCGTGGGATCATTAAAAGAGTATATTGATAAATTATTAGTGTTTCCCATCTTCTATTTGAGACTTGTTGTCAACAACTCTGAGAAGTATCATTTCCTCAGAGGTGGTCAATAACTAGATTTTGGTCTAGTTATACTTACATATGTACTGGAATCATTTTAATAGGTTTTCAATAAGACAATTCAGGTGTAAGATGACCAGTCCAGGAATTCCATGGTTGGTGATTCCTTGGCTCCATATTATGGGAATGAGGGTTACCCATCTAGTTTGGAGAATAAGTGGGATGACACAATTCTAGAAGCTATGGGTCTTTATCATGGGAAGGAAAGTCTCTAGTGTGCATCTAGTTCAGGACTTCAAGTAATTATAAGGCCTCTTACTCCAAATATCTCATAATTTTCCTTCGTTTTGGTCATTTATGTCATCGTAACACGTTTTATAAGATATAAATTTAGAATAGATATCTAGTTTGATCCTTTTGTGGATGGTTTATTTTAGGGACCTTTCATTATATGATTGTAATCTTGATTGATATTTTAGATCTCCAGCTATTGCTTGTTTTGGATTTAGTGGATGGTTTCTTTTTAGGATGTTTTTAGTGGACATAATTGAATATATTTTTTTAGGATTTTTACTTTTTTGGAATATCTCTTATGGTGGGTTTTGAAGTTTTTGTTCTTGTTTGCCTCTCTATTTTGAGGTTGGTTTAGAGTGAATTTTTGTTATACCTCACTGTTTAGGTGAGCCTTTCTTTAGAGTGGTGGTTTTATTTTCTTATTTAATTTGATATTTTCAAGTTCTCATTGGTTGGATTTGAGAAATTTCTTGGGTTCATGAATGGATATTTAGGGTGGGTTATAAAACTATTGAGTTTTCATATTATCTATAGTTTGGATTAGTCCCTTTGGTATCCACCATGCGACAAAGATCTTGTTTATGGACCTATGTAATCTATGTGTGTTATAGTATGTGGTGAGATATCATGTCATTTTTTTGAGGCTAATTTTGAGTTTTTCCTCCTTTATTTGGTGTGGAAGTGATTTTGGTTTGAGATTGAGTTTCTCTCATTTTTTCTTGAATTTTTTTAGGGATAATAAAATGATAAATAGCGATGAGTCTATGAGAGGTATCCCATGCTTCTTCTGACTTCTCCTTTGAGGTTATTGTTTAATTTTTTTCTTATTGATTTTTCTAAATGTTTGGTTGATCTATTCGATCATTTTGAGGACCTTGGTTGGTTGTATTTGAGTTTATATCGTGTGAGCAATTCACTTTAATTAGGTTCACTTTGTATCTTTCATTCTCTATCACCTTCTATTTTTTGACGATATAATTTCTAGGGGAAGAGAGCATAATGGTGGGGATAATTATGACACCAAAATATTATTATAGTGATTAATACACATTATTTTATCTTATCATTTTTCATTCATTATCCGGATAATTTTTCGTCCAAAATTTAAGAGTTTTGTATATTTTCTAGGTGATAAATGGTTGACCTGCATGATTAGGGGTAACCGTGATGTGCCTATTCAGGGGGTGTCTTCCCCGAGATAGTGGGGTTTTTATAAGTCTCTATATCTTTTTTGAAACCATACATATATACCTAGAAACTATGAGGGTACTTTTGTCCTTGGTAGTGTACTATACACAACTGACACATAGTTTGGAAAATCGTGCGGCCTACCCAGAATAACATAAAATGTGATTTAATTTTTTTACCCCTTTCAAACTAAAATGTATTTCACCCATTTTTTCACACATAAACATTATAAAAACCTTGGAATCCTAAATAGGTGCTCCAACCTCCTTCCCTCTTGATTCTTGGATCATAATTTTTTGTTTTATAGTGATTTGAAGGTAAATATTCAATCCATTCTCCTCTATTATTCTCTTTTCCTTCATCTATAGGTTTTTTATTTATAACATAACCCTAGTTCACTATATAATATTGGGATTGGGTTCAAGGATGTTCTAACCTATGTTTTTGGTTTTCTTTGGCTTGTAGAGGAGGTCTTCTTGGTTATTCGGTTGGTCACCGTTGAAGGAAAAAGGTTTTGGATTGGTTTCCAATTCCTCTAAGTATGTTTTTATATGAAATTGTTTCATTTTTATATTCAAAGTTTATTTATGATTTATAAATACCTTTTTATTGAAATAATGAATATATGTGATATCCATGTGGTCATTTCAAATCATTTCTATGTGATTTTAGCTCGATATAAATGTTTCCCCTTTTTAATTTCCTTAATTTCCTTATTTAGTGGTGAATTTTAGAAAAAAACTAATTTTTTAAATTCATATTATTCTTTTTGAAATGGTTTCTCCATTGTGTGTTATATATTTATTTGGTTTTTATTTTCACCGAGTGAAAAAATGATAATTTTTTTAAAATTTGATGTCGGCCTCAAAGTAATTTTAAAAAGGGTTCTTTAATGAATATCAAATATTAGTTTGAAATGAGTGTGTTATTTACTATTTTTTATAAATTACTTAATAAAACCATATAATTTTGTTTTATGTAAATGGAAATCCTTTGGTTTTTTTTAATTTCAATGAGAAAGACTCATTTTATAAAGGGGTGGCTTTGAAATGTTTAAAGGCGTGTCTAATTTCATTGTATCTTTAAGGATGCATAAAGTCGTGTCTTATGAAATGAAAATGGATTCTAATTTCAAGCTATATTTTAGTGTTAAAGTATTGTTTGGAACTTTTTTTTGATAATTGATTGTGAACGACCCTCTTGATTTACCCTTGAGTTATTTACCCCTTTTATGGGTTATTTATCACTATATGATGCTTGTTTCTATAATTTTGTGTGAATGATCTTATTTATTCCACTGATGTATGAGATATATGGGGATATTCATTGGGAGAGAAATGAAGGTGAGGGAAATTTATTTGTTATTCCATGTGAGTTAATCTTGGATTTCATATTCACTCCCCCACTTTTCTATTCAACATGAGAATCTCGGTACTATGTGGGAGGTCTATTATTATGTTATTTTAATTAGTTTACATGATTTTAGTTACCCTCTAGTAATTTTACCCACTATGGATATTAGGGGCGTACAATTTTCAATGAGTATTGTGTGGGATAGTTGTATTTCTTTTGGTTTAGACCCAACATACATTGGTGGTTGGACCATGGGAGAAATTGAAAATGTTATAAATGCCCCAGGTTAGTGACTCAGGGTAGAGCCCATGACACATTCATTTTTATGATTGGTAGTTGATATTATGGGTTTTGAACTAGTGACGATTTTTATCATCCCCTTTCTTATATTATTTTGGAACCTAAATCTTTTATACATTTATTATATGGTTTATGACTCGTGGTTCTTGATTTTTTACTATTTACTTGTGTGTACTTGGTCCTTTTTCTCTAAAAAATGGTTTCCAAATATGATTAAAAAAACTATTTTAAAATAAATTCAATTGTGTATATTTTTAAGTGGATTTTAAAAAATGGTGCTTGACTTAAATAAGGATTCAGCCGGTGAAGTTTTTATAAAAAATTTATTTTAATCTTAATAAAAAAATATAAAGTATTAAAAAGTTTCAATGAACATGTTAGTAATTTTCACATTGTTATGTTTGAAAGATTATTTTCTAGTTGTATTTTCATATTAGAATTTTTAAATTAACTTATGAAATGAATTACATTATCTTGTTAGGTGGATAATTACTTGGTAGTTTAGCTCACACCTATATATTTTAGGTTCCAGGATTCTATCTAGATTCATATTTTGTTTTTGAGGCTGATGTCAGGTGATTAGGGTGGTGGTGATCAACTAAAGGTTTCATGGAGGTGGTTTTGATCTTTTCTTGGGTGTGTTGATGTTGTTTTTTTTAGTTTGTGTTGTATCGTCCAAGAAGGACTTTCTTGTAGACACTTTCAGTTATTTTTGGTTGTATTTGATTTTGTTATACTGTATTGTTTTGCTTATAAATATTGTTTACTATTAATGAGAATGGGTTAGATAAATGTTGTTATTTATGACCCATTGACATGTTTTTTACTTCTCTATATTCTTAAGAAGAGAATCGCTAGGTGTGGCCTTTTTAAACCCTCCACCCATTTACTTGTTTTTTTACATTAGTTTGTCTTATGTTTTATATTTCCTAGTTAGCTAATTTTAGTAAAATTAATGCTATAGTCACATATATATTTCACTATCTTTTATCTCTGATTTTTGGTGAAATAATCTCAAAAGAGATTCCTATGATACCTAGGCACTTGTTTCCAGTCTAAGGGGATCTGGAACACAATTAGGGGCTTATAGTGATATGAGATAAGTGTCAACTTGATGAAAACATGGGTTGGTTCACTACAAAATGTGTTAAATTACTATAGATTTTAAAAAGTAGAAATGTATGTGGATGATTGAGTTGATCTTAGTGAATATATGTTTATTAAAATTTACTCTGAATTTGATAAGAATCCCAAATTTTATTTTTAGAAACTTCTTTAGAAGTAGCTAGTTTATGCTGTTGAAGTACACTGACTGATGTAATGGTGAATTGAGTGGATTTTTCAAATAACTGATAGGCATCTCAACTTATGGTCAAGTTTGTGCTAATTTCCTCTATTATATATATTTACCCATACCATGATAAACTTAGTCATGTATTTAAGACTCTGAAGGTAACAATTGTTTGGTTTCATTTCTTCATTGGCTTGTAATGATATTGTGGAACACGATGCTATTAAAATATGAACCAAGTCTTGTAGGATATGATGAAATTTAGGGATGATCTACATTCATATGTGGTAAGATTCAAATTGGAGGGTGGTTTTGGATTTTTTATATAAAACACTAACTAAATTCTAATGAATGAAATGTAAATTAAAAAGAAAATTTTATCTATTGGATAACAAGAATTTGATGTAATATGTTTGGATTCTTATTTTAACTAAATGTTGAGATCCATCTAACTAGAAAATCTAGTGAATCTCATTAAATTTGAGTCTACTCTCTTTCTTGTATATCAAAATCATGAAGCTTAAGGAGGACCTTCACATGTGAATATAATTATTGGATTAATGTTTTTTGCAATATTGAATGAGCATAATGGTTGGGCAGGTGGATTATGCCATAGTTTTTTATATTTTCTTCAATATGGACCAGTTTGATGGATTCTATAATTGTTTTCAAGTTCTGTGTATTGTTGAATATTCTTGTGAATGGATATGGTTTTGAGGATGACTTTGGAACACTATATAATTATACAAATATGATTGATTTTATTCTATATTAAATGAACTAGATCAACTAACAAGTCCAATATTATGGAAACCTTTTAATAGAACATAACTTATGTTGATAAAAGGGTACTCTATAAGTGAAATCATCCATGTAAGGATCCATAAATATTAATAAAATTGTTTGATTTTCCCAATTATTGTTGTTACTTATAATTTGTGTTCAATTATTATCATGTTAGTGGAATCATGTCACACCTCAAGGTTAAAAATTATATTCTATTATTTTCTTTATTAAATTTCTTGTATGTGTGAGCTAGGTTTCACACTAACACCTCAAGATATTTCTTCTTCTTATTCTTTTTCTTTTTATTAATATTAAAGAATGGTTTTATGTGATTATATAGTTTAGAGAAATTTTTTAATACTAATGGATTGATAAAATTTAATGGTTTGAATATAAGTAGTTAATTTTAATGGGATATCTTAAATTCATTTAATGTTAAAAATTATTACTTTTCAAATAATTATTTTTTTAAGACTTATGTATTTTTATCATAATAAAATTAGATTAATCACTTTTAATGGATGGATCAATTAAAATGTAATGTTACTATATATGAAAAAGAAGATTAATAGTTATTTAATTAGTAATTAATATGAAATGATATTAAGAACATATAATGTTTAAAAATTTAATTTTCTATATTTTTTTATATATATTCTATACGTTCTTTTAAAAGTGAAATTTATCATATATAGAAATTAAATTAGATTAACTTTGATACTTTTTTTTGTAATTAAATTGACATTTAGACATTATAAAATGCATTAATAAGGTTTTATATTAAATCCTATATTTATTACCTAAATTATCTTACCTAACTCACCTAACTCACATAATATTTTAGCTTTACTATTCACTTAACCCTAGTTTCCAAAGAAGTATCCCATATTTTCACCTATAAAAGGATATATCCACCAACCCTTACAAAAAAAACATATTATTTAGTTCTATATTAATTTTAACCCATTCATACTATATTAAATCATTCTTAGACATTTGGTATCATTTAATTTCATGAAGGAGTCATAAAGCCTTCATTATGATGGACCCCATTACAGGAATTAGTGATTCCATTTATGTAAGTATATAGTTTTCCTATATATTTTTCAATTAACATCCCATGAAAACTATTGATATTTCAAATTATCTACTCTAATGATTTTATATTGACAACATTATGAATTCATGAATATGATATTATTATTATATAACTCTACACTCTTACACATTTTTTAGAATAATATGTTCTTATTTCAGTCGATTAAACCAATATTGTGAATGATTCTATACTAACTCCATAATTTTCATCATGAATGAGTATTAATAAATTAATACTAATAATATATAATTTTAAAGATTAATTAATCTCATTATTATGATTTTGGAAGTGTGGAATAAAAATGAATGATCATTTTATAGTAACTCATTTTTACCATTAAAATTGATAGAAACATGATTGTCTTAAATTCCATTCTTATATACAGTTACCATATTATATATAAAATAAAGATGGGTATAGTGAACTAATATTATCATACATGGATATTACATCATTTTATATGAATATTCAATACATTACAAAAATACATGCATGAGGATCATAATAGTTTAGTGTCTTTGGAAACATGGAAAAAATATTGTATCATGTTGAAAGATCTTCAACAACTCCAATAAAGATATCGACCTTTAGTAATTCTACCTAAAACCTTTCTTACTAACATGGGGAAAGGAAACATATGAAATCGGTGATCACATATGGTTAGTAAGGGAAAATAATGGAAATGCATAAGCATAACATGAAAAAAGGGTATGGAAATTAATCATTGCATTTATAGATCATACATTACTAGAAATTTAGGCAATATCCATGGTTTGAAACCATGTCCATAAGTCCAAAAATCATCTCTATAGGTTATATCCACCATTTAATGGACCATGGCTGGCATTGGCATGGCTATAGGGAAAGACCTATTACCACAGTTTGAAACCGTGGCTACAGACCTATAGCCATTGTTAAAACTGTGGAGAAAGGCCTATAGCCATGGTTTTAAACCACAACTAAAGCCCTAAAGCCGCAGTTTGAAACTGCGACAAGACATTAAGCCACATAGGGACTATAGACATAGTTTATAACCGTGGATATATGCCTTCCCATTTATAAAAAAACACCCCCATCCCACCCACCCCCTGAACTCCCCACTACAACCCCATTCCCCCCTGAACATCCCCCTTGCAACCCTATGGGAAGCCCCCTTTCACCCCCTTGAACACCCCTTACACCCTGATGCCCCAACCCCCCCTCTTAAACCCCCTTGCACCCCCATGGGAAACCCAATTGAACTTCCCCTTTCACCCCTACACACCGATGCCCCCATGCACCCCCCTTCCTGAACACCCCCCCTGAAAAGCCTCTGACACCCCTCCCCCTATTGTAGGACACCCCCTAGAAAACCACCTTGAACACCCCATTGCACCCCCTGCACCCCCACCCCTGTAGTTTCCCACCCCCTGAAAATCCACTCTGGACATCCCCCGACCCCCTCCTAGAAACCCCCTTACACCTCCCTGGACAGCCTCCTTTCACCCCCTATAGTAGCCCACCCCCTGGACAATCCCCTTGAATACCCCCTATAGTAGCCCCACCCACTGGATAGCCCCTTGCACCCCCACCCATTCGGTTTCCCACCCCGGAAAGGCCCCCCCCTAGAAAAACCCTGACCCCCTAGACACACCCCTTGGACCCCCTAGATATCCCCCTTTCACCCCTCGATAGCCCCCTTGTACGCATTATAGTTACCCACCCCTAGACATCCCCCCATACACCCCTTAAACACCCATACAATATCCCACCACCCTAGAAAACCCCCTTGCACCCCCTGGACAACACCCCCTCCTGGACACCCCCTTTCACCCCCCTGGACAGGCCCTTTCACCCCATACATTAGCCCACCCCAAGGACAGCCCCCTTGCACCCCCTTGAACACCCCCTTGCACCCCTACAGTATCCCACCCCCTGGAAAAACCCCTTTCACCCCACCCATGAATTAGACCACCCCCTACAAATCCCCTCTAGACAACCCCCAACCCCATCTTGGACACCCCCTTGCACCCCCCCCCCCGACAGTAGCGCACCCTCCTGGACAACCCCCTTGAACACCCCCTTGCAGTATCCCCCCCGGACAACCCCCTTGAACCCCCACCCCTACAGTAGCCCACCCCAACTGCAAAGGCCCCCTAGATAGCCCCCAACCCCCCTCTTGGACCCCCCTAGACAGCCCCCTTTCACCCCTAGAAAACCCCCTTTCACCCCCTTGAACACCCCCTATAGTAGACCACCCCACTAGACAACCCCTTTCACCCCCTAGACAACACCCCCTCTTAAACACCCACCCTTGTACCCTTGGACAAAACCCCCCTCTTGGACACCCACCCTTGCACCCCTAGACATCCCCCTTGCACCCTTGTAGTAGCCCACCCCCTGGACAACCCCTTGAACACCCATTTAACATCCCCTTGAACCCCCTAGACACCCCCTTGCACCCCAACCCTACAATAGCCCACCCCATGAAAATCCCCTCTGGACAGCCCCCAACCCTCCTCCTGGACACCCCTTTGCACCCCCTGGACAACCACCTTTCACCCTACTACAGAAGCCCACCCCCCTGGACAACCCCCTTGAACACCCCCTGCAGTAGCCCCACCCCCTGGACAACCCACATGCCCTCCCCCACCCCTGTAGTAGCCCACCCCCTATAAAGCCCACTAGATAGCCCCCCTCCTGGACACCCCTTGCACCCCTTAGACAGCCCCATTACACCCCCTAGACTCCCCTTTGCACCCCTACTGTAGCCCACCCTCTGGAAAACCCCCTTTCACCCCCTTGAACACCCCTGTAGTATCCCACCCCATTGCACCCCCACCCCTTCAGTAGCCCTCCCCTTGCAAAGCCCCCTGAATATCCCCCAACACCCCTCCCACCGAGACACCCCCTGAATATCCCCCCTTCCAATTAAACTTTATAAAGGAGGCATAACGATTACATAATTCACTACATGATGCATTACTTCTCATGTGCCAAGTTAACCATGTGTGGTTCCATTTAACTCACTCAATTCACTAAAACAAGGACATTCAATTTGTAAGATCAAAGGGGGGTTACTTTGTGGTGACTTGGTCATTACAGCACTTTCCTACTTGGGAAATTCCATCTTAAAATACTATTTTAATAAAAAGAGGGAAACCCCATACATGGATATAAAAAGGGTCAAGTATGTTGTGTTCTTTACGACTGAAAACGACATCAAGTATAAGGAATAAAAATAGTGCCATAATGTCATGCAATGTAGACCACTATGAGTTTTTGCAGACAACACACCTCTGTTGGAGGGGTTTTATTTGAATACCATGACTTGTTTATCAAATGAAAAATGTATCTCAACTGACACTTATTCAGGAATTGAAATTTAATATAAACAAGTAGAATTAAGAAGGAAATTAAATTTAATTTAAAACATTCTTGAATTAAAGAGGATAGGAGAGGGACTCTACCTCAAAGTATCCAAACTACACTCGGTGCTTTAAACTTTTATCAGTGACAAATCGAAGCTACTTCATCCATCCTCCAGGAATATTCACCTTTGCATATACATAAGGACACCCTAACCCATATGTACATGTCCGCATGGCCTTGAACACACAGAAGCAGATCCTTATATATAAGATCACATACATAAGACTGTTAGCACCCACAAACGTATGCATTTTCCATATACACACATAAGAAAACCTAGACCCTTATATAAAATCATGCTTCCATGGGTGGATATACATATAATAAGAGACTTTATTATATAGATGCTTACCTATGCATATGTGGTGAGTCTCCTTTGACTCTAGTTGCACAACACACACAAATTGGTCCCAGGAGACTTCAAGAAAATTCCTGTGATGTGATAAATCATCATTAACGAAACCTAAAAATTGAAGTGGGAGGTACATGATTGGTGAGGATGGAAATAATATAACAGGAGATGATGATAACAACATCAACATGTAACATCATCAGTAATATTAAGACATCAAGAAAATAATATCTTGTTGAAGTCAACATAGTTTTATGCGAACGCATTGGTAAAATGAGAGATTAATATAAAATAATACGACAAAGGAACAACTCATTCAGTGTTCTCAGTAACTAATTCCCCAAGTACAATTTTTTTTAATAATTTCAATATTTATCATGCATGATTTATTTTAAATAGTTGCAACAATCATCATTTCATGCTCTCTTAATATTTGAAGGAAATATGTGTAGATTTAATAGTATAAGAATTATAAGCAAGAAAATAAGTGTGTATGAGAAACTAATAGTGTCATTGAAAAATGATAAACATATTGACACCATGTCGTAGGCTATAATGCAGTCATGATTTCAGATAAGTACATGCCACAAAAATTCCTTCCAATATGGACACCCCCCAACACCCCCTCTCTCCTAGACAATTCCCCTCCCCCTGCAGACCCCCTAGCACCCCAGACATCCCACATCTCTCATAGACACCCCCTGGATAGCCCCCCCCCCCCTCATGGAAACCCCCTATAGACAACACCCCCTAGACAAACCCCTCCCTCTTGAACATCCCCCCCCTTGCAGACCCCCTTTCACCCCCCCCTGGACAACCCCCATCCATCCTGGACACCCTCTTAAATAGCCCGCCTCCTAAACAACCCCCATCCATCCTGGACCCCCTGGATGACCCCCCATCCTTCTTGGACAACCCCTCCTAGACAACCCCCATTCATCCTGGACCCCCTCCTAGACAACCCCCTCCCCTACAGACTCCCATGGACCCCCTGGATAACCCCTATCCATCCTGGACACCCCTGGACAAAACACCCTTGATAGCCCCTCCTCCTACATACCCCCTCGATATCCCCCCATCCCTCCTAGACCCCACCCCTTGTACAGAACCCCCCTGGACAACCTCCTATATACCCACCTTGATAACACCCCCTCCTAGACAACCCTCCTCCCTCCTGGACACCCCTCCCCCTAGACAACACTTCCGAACAACCACCTCCCCCCAGAAAACCCCATGGACAGTTAGAGTTGGGGTACTACAGTTAGTGTTTGGGTACTATAGTCCTTGTTGGGGTTATACTATTGATTTTCTCTCATTGAGGTTCCACCGTTGGAATGAAACTACTTGATGAAGAACATAGAAATTTTAAGGCTCAATGTATTGAAGTTACCATGAATCACTTCTAATGATGCAATGTAATATGTTCTTCTATGTATAAAATACCATGTTATAGACGGGATCATATTGAATAAATTCCCATTAGTATGCTCTCTTGGATATCCACCTTAGTTCACAAATCTAGTATAAAAAAGAATATTATAAAAATGATATACTATAAGTGGACCAGAGACACTATGGACATTGGTAAATGATACATACTCCATTTTTAAAAATATTTTTACTATTAGACCTCTTTTATTTGATTCAAAACGAAAATAAGTGGTGTTTCTATCTCCGTATTAGAGATAGCAGACTTGAGTCCTTTCAGAAGTATTTTTTTCTACTTCTATAAATCCTTCCACAATATTCTTTTGCTTTTATATGAGATTCATAAAATTTTCATCATCCAAATAGTATTTCAGGTTTCTATCTAGGTGGTAGCCCTACTTCCATGTTTTATGACCCTAGTTTATAAGGAATCACACATTCATATAGAGACCGACCCTTAAGTTTTTTGGTCACACCACTAGATTCAATGTTAGTTTCAAAAACCCTCCAATATCTTAGTAGATCATCATTGAAATCCAGAGCACTAAAATAGTTTTACATAAAAACCAGAGTAGATTCAACTATAGGATAAATTGTATCACAAAAGAGATATAAAATTAGAAATGGAGGGAGCTATAAGGATAGAGATAAAGAAAGATTACTAACATCCTCACTAACAGTTGTAACTCTCATGGAATCCCAATCATCCTTTAGTATAATATCCTGATCATCCTCACCATACAATGTAGCTAAAATTCCACATCTTCCAATATCATAAAACATAATAAAATCATGATATCTAGGTATAATAAACCTGACAAAGACTACCTAAATTGTGAATCATTACTTATTTTTAAATATACAAAGATAGTTACCCTAGGGAAAAAATAACAATGCACACGGGTGACTATGAGGGTAGATTAGCATTGTTCTGGTTCTGATAAATTTGATAAGAAACTATATATTATTATATCTTTAGAGAAATTGGTGATGGATTTATTGAAGAACAATGGGACTTAAGGGGTCAAAAGAAAGCTTAGTTCTAATCGACTGTAGGAGATGACCATGTTGACTTACAGGAGAAACTTTTTATGAGTTATGATACCAATAAGGGGAAGAATTCCCTTGGAATTATGAATGTTTATTCACCTATTCAAACTCTCTATATTTGGGATAACAATAGGGATAAATTTGTGAAGTCTACCTTTATTTAAATATTTGAGTAAGTAAAAAATAACCACTATATTAAGGTAAAATACAAGGTTATCTCTATAGATAATTACTTTTTTAAAAGCAATGTTTATGGATTTAATAAGGATGATACAAGGAATGAGGATGATCAATGTATGGAATTGGATGGTGGTATTGTTAGCAATGATACTAATGGATTAGTTGAATTTTGGAAGGTTGGGAATGATGCTTTAATAGTGGTTAATGTCGGTGAATATGGGAATAAGGATGGGAAATCTTCTTTATATGTTCAATATTGTATGAGAGAGGTCACCTAAAGGACTCAATGATGTTTTCAAAGAGTGGTTTGAATCCCCCACCCCAGGACAGAGCCCCCCCACCCTACAGACCCCCTGGACAGGCCCCCCGGAAAAACCCCCTAGATAGGACCCCCCTACAATTCCCCTTCCCCCATGAAAAGCCCTCCTCTACTACCCCCTGGGCAGCCTCCCCTAGATAGACCCTATACATACCCCCTACAGAACCCCTAGACAAGACCCCCCTACAACACCCCTTCCCCCATGAAATCCCCCCCCTAGACAGACCACTCTCCCATTGTACATAACCCTTTGCACGACCCCCACCTCTGGACTACCCCTCACCCTTAGGCACATACCCCTATACAGACACCCACATCTAGACAAACCCCCTAGACAGCCCCCCCCGAATAGGCCCCCACCCCCACAGTGGTTCTCACGCATTCATTTGCATGGTGATAATCCAATGCTCTAATAAGTGACCCACTTCTCAATAAAAAACACAACTAGTAAAAAAATACATGTTCTAATGGTCTAAAAAACGATCAAATTCGCAAATTAAATAAATCAACCACTACTCAATAATAGTACATACAGTCTTAAAAATGAATCACAACTCATATATAATATAAGTAAAAGAAAATCTTAATCGAAAAAAAATAAAATTACCCACTACTTAAAAATATATCATTTCTCTAATATTTTATGATAGTTTATTTCTCCATAATCGAGAGTTAGTCCACCCTGTTACCTTCTATGTTGGATCGAAACCCTACATGAATATTTATTATAATTAATCTATTAAAAACATAAATTTTTGATACATATATTAATTGTACCATATAATATATGTAATGTATTTGTACATGGATAGACAATCTATATACATAGAGTGCACAAGAATATGAAAGAATACTGAAGCATTGAATGGAGTACACAAGCATACCCCTAAGAAGATAAGATACTCTGTGTTGTACATGTAAAAGCCAAGTAATTTCAAAAGGATTACCATGCCAGTTCCAGATGAGGACATTACTAGGTTTCTAGGCATGGTCTCACATCATGTGAAACTATGTAGACATCATTTAAGTTTCTATGATACATAAAACCTATGAATATATTTATTTGATAATCAGATTTAGGCCTTCGAGTAGCTTATCATGAGTAGTTTACCATGCATAACATAATAGAGGCACCAATTTTTATAGGTTAGATATGGTGAAATGTGATGTTAATGGGTCATTCCTCTTAATGATTCTTAGCCAATAGCATCAATCAGATGTGAGATAGAACATTGAAGAAATTCAACATCATTTTTTATGCAATACAATTAAAGACACTAATGTTTTCCTTGAACAATAAAAAGTAATATTCAAGTGCATACTTAAATTACACCCCCTCCCCAACCTGAAACCTTCCCCTCCCTCTGCCCTGCAAACCCCCTACAGACAGCCCCCCTCTTGGACACCCCTGGACATCCCCCCCTCCTGGACACCCCCCTGGACATCCCCCCTCCCCCTTCTAGACACGCCCCCGTACAGCCCCCAAGACACCCTCCTAGACACCCCCATCCCTCCTGGACACCCCCCTCTTGGACAGCTCCCTCCTAGACACCCACTTCCTTCAAGACCCCACCTCCCTCCAAGACACCACTGGATATCCACAAGGCCCAAATAATGTATTTGATTGTTGTTGGATGGTGAAAAGTGTGAGGGTATCAAAGTATAACCATTGGTAATGGTTTCACCCTCTGAATATGAATAACCACATCAAGGAATCCACCCGTAATTCAACATCACTCATCCATACATCAGTCACTCATGAAAAAAATAAATACTTTCAATATAAATGAAAAAATGAAACATAGTATAATATTTAAGAAATAGAAAAAGGTCATAAATCACATCATTACATCATGACACATTAAAGTAATAAAAGAATCCCAAGTATATAATAAACTAAAATAAATATATGGGCCAACAAGGATTATATATAAACATCCAAAAATATAACCAAACCTGGATCACTACTAACTACCTCTTTATGACCCACAATCCCCCATACCATTATATACCATCTATCATCAGACCAAATCAAACATTAACCAACGTAAAAGAATATAAGGTGGTCTCTTGAATATAAACATGAAATTTTCATACACCCATTGGTGAATGCACGATGTGAACCAAACTATTCCTTGTAAGATTACACTAAGGATTTTGTATAATTTCTTTGAAAAGAAATTTTATTAATGATAGTTTAAAATATAAGTTGTGAATAGTTTTTTCACAATCAGGTGTAAAGAAAAAGTGTAACATGCCATAAGGACTTTTATAAAACAAAATATTTTTTTTAAAAGGAAATTATTTCAAACTAAAGGAAAAAGGAGTTTCAAATCCATCAAAATAGAACTAATACTTTTTTCCTTTTTTCCAAATCTAAATCTCAAAACCACACCTTTAAATACAACACAATTCTTTTCTTTAATAATATACTATCAAAACTATTTTTTAATTCAGTTTGAATATGAACCAAAACCAAAACCGGAATGGAATATAAAAACATAACATACACTAAGATATCAATGTGAAATTGATAATAAGAAATAACTGAAGTAATAGTGGGGGTACAATTAAAGAATGGGATGAGATCCTCTAATCAATATTCAATGAATTAGAGACATCATGGGAAACTCATCAGGCTCTAGAATGTGTGATACTAGAAATAATTCATCATATTTATCATTGGGACCCAATGTGAAATTAGATTATCCTAGTCAGCTTCCCCTTTCAAGGCTCACCATGTATAAAATAGACCCCTAGTAGGGTGCTAATCTCCTCGGTTACTATCTATCAAACCTACACTAAGTTCGCATCACATGCTGGTAGACCTACCATTATTTAACAAAGTTCCTAGGATAAATAAATTTAGCGGAGGTGGAAAATCTAAGGAATCATAAGAATCGATAAAAAATTACATTAAATAAGTCTCATCTCACCTCCAACTCCAACTCTATCACAAGAAATAACCCCTTTCAATTCATCTATATCAAAAATAGAATACAACATCCCTCCTCTGGGACCACAATTTAAATTAGGCATAACCAAAACATGGAGAATAATTGATGGTCTGATACTCATTATAAAAATATCGTATATAAAGTGAAAAATATGCCTTTTCAGGAACCAACTAGGAATGTCAAGTCATTTCAACCATTTTAAAACTGACTTTATCACCTTCTTTATAACTATTCCATGTGAAACCACACTTAATACCATCTGTAAGACCAACTACCTTTTCATTCAAGTCATTTTAAAATCCATTAAACCAATTCTATTTCAAAAAATCCTTGAAAATCATACAAACACCCTAATGGGTTCCAATATCTTTTGTTATATAAATTATTTTAAAACAAGAGATATAGGCATTCCCATAAATGATTTTCATTTAAACCAATTAATTAAAATTTATAAAACCATTATTCCAAGAGAGAAAAACATTTATAACACTTTTTAAACACACTATATCTATTATATATTGATTTACATTGATAAAAAATGTTTTAGAAAACCCCAAGAACAAAATGACATTCTAATTAAAGTAAATATACAAAAATACCTACCTAAATCCAAGAATAAATTGTTGTGAAAGACATATTAATGGTGTAATTCCATGAAATGGAAAAAAATCATATATATTTGATACAACATAGTTATGAGTAACTGATTACAAAATAATGAACACATAATTGCTCATAATAAGGAGAAGGATGATCACCAGGAGGGGGTTGGCCGTGTTAGAGGAGGTGGGTAGGCCACCTAGGAGCATTGTCGATATGGGGGAGTTGAGGGGTCCCAAATTTTGTGGCAGCGTCAGGGGAAGAGGATCAGAGATGAGAGCTCATGGTGGGGTTTCCTCGTTCGGTGGTAGCGAGGGGAGCCGTCATGTGGGTCACCGTTACTAGGGGCACTGTTATGAGGGGCACTATCAGTGGAGGATTATTGGGGAGAGGAGAGGATAAAATGGGCACCGTCGAGGAAGGAGGGTCACGTGCCGAGGGTATCAGAGAGGAGGGTGCCGTAGTAATGGTTGAGGGTTCATATGGTCGAGCACAGAGGGTATCAGGGAGGAGGGAACTGCCATGAAGGTCAGAGGGTATCAGGGAGGAGTGCGCCACTGTGAAGGTTGAGGGTTCTGCGGGTTGTGTGTAGAGAGTATTGGGGAGGTGGGAGGAAAAGGTCGATGAGTTTAAGAAGAAAAAAAGAGAGGGCACATTTTATCCACACCCGCAAAATTCAAATGTGGCTATAAACAAGTAATATCTAGAGACCTATAAAACTGTGGGTATAGGTATGTGGCAATAGATTAAATTTCTAGTAGTGATAACCTGTATATTAAAGATCATAATAAATATTGGTAGTTCATAACACATAGATCATATGAGAATTAAGATCATAATTCCTGAAATCATAACATATGAATAATACATGGAATTTGTGGAATACACATTTTTTTATAACATTGTGAACATGTATAAGTAAAAATAGGTTAACTCATTAAGTTAAGGACATGAAACTAGGCCCCTCACATAAACTTATGGACATGAAACTAGTTCTTTGCATAAAACTTTGAATGTGTAATCAGGTTCACGCAGAACCTTATGGACATGAAATCAAGTCCATACATAACATTATGAACATGTAATTAAGTTCACACATAACATTGTGAAACTTTAATCAGATTTACACAAAAACATTTGGACATTAAACAAGGTCTATTCATAATATTGTGAATACGTAATAAGGTTCACTCATAGCATTATGAACATGTAATCAGGTTTACACATAAACTTATGGACACACATCCAGGTCCTAGCATGACATTGTGAAATTGTAATCAGGTTCATTATTAACATTATGAACATGTAATCCAGTTCATTCATAACATCTACACTCATCAGTCCTCCCTCATTTACCAATTCATTGGTGGGAGATATATGTCCCACTCATCTCATAAAAACATATTTCATACATGTTCCTAAAAATAAAACTTCATCATATCATGATCCAAAAAAAGAAATAGGTTTTATAATCATCAAATCATACATATGAAATGAAATGTGTATCATTAACATTTAATAAAATCATAACTGTGGAAAGATATAGGTTTCATATTCACTTCATGAAAGCATAACCCATGAAAAGAAGTGGGTTTTAAAAGAATATATACCATGGAAGAGAAATGAGCTTCATAAAAATCATGACATCAAAGCATAAAACATTCATAGAAGAAATATTAGTGGAACAATTATATTATTTCCTATAAAGGAATGGGTAACATCAATGGATTTCTTCTTAGATGAAAAATAATTTTGAAATATATTTTGAAAAAATTTACTGAGGAAAACATTCTTTATTTTAGGAAAAAAAATCACTTTTTAAAACATAAAACGTTTTTAAAACTATTTTCATGAAAATAAACTTTAATACTTATAAATACATCTTTAAAATCATTTTCGAGACGTTATTTTTTGAATACATATAAAGAATTATTGAAAATGGTTAAAATATTTCTTAAACATAAAACATTCTTGAAAACCGTTTTCTTGGAAAATAGCATTGTAATATTTTAAAGTATGCTTTGAAAATAATAAAACATTTTTAATATATATTTTCCTTAAAAATGATCTTCAATGATCATTTGAAAAATCTTGGTTTTTGAAATAAAATAAATTTTCAACTGAAGAAATAAATACAGTCAAATTTTCTTAAAAACATTTTCATAATTATCTTAAGTACCATAGAGTAAAAAATGGTACTAATACATGGATATATCTTAAATAAATAGAGGATAAGGGAACTCATGAGTGTTCTTGAGATATTTATCATAATATTTCATTAAACAAAATGAAAACATAAACAATCTTGAAAAGCGATGAGATTGTTTCAATAAGCTCTTATCACTTGTTAACTTGGGATCATACTCTCCATGTAAGAAAATAAAATAACATGAAGCTTAAAATATCATGAAAAATGGATATTCATGATATAACATGTAAAATATAAGTATATAAAACCCAGAAAAATAATTTAGCTGCATAACCAAACATGAGTCTCAAAGAAGGCAAATTGAGACAAAACTATTTTACCGATTTGGTAAATTTTGAAAAATAAAACCCATGAAATAAAAAACATAAAATGGATTTTTAAATACCCATAAACATAATTATAACAATCATAGAATAAATCCATGGGTAGTATACACACCACACAAAAGGAACGGGTGGTGAATAAATAATTTGTCTTAATGAAATAAAAGGTGAAGTGAAATTCCCGTACCTTGTGTCTTGAATCACTTCGTACTTGTATAAGAATCTTGAATAATGAATGTATGTTTATTATGCATATTTTATAGAATAATATTATTATATCTAATACCATTTTTAGTTTGATTAATTCCTTATCTTATGCATTTTTCAGCAATCATATGTTAAGGTTTCACTTCGGGTAATATTCACTTTGTTCTTCACATTATCTTAATTTTCTATATCTTTTGTACTCATACTTATATCATGATCTCCAAAATGTAAACCATGATATAAAGAACTTGTATATATGGTGTAATGAAAAAAAAATTTATAAATGGAATTTTTCCCTTCTTATAGTAATTTCATATAGTAGAAATCTCATAAAAATAACTTAAAGACAGAAAAACTTTATAAATGAAGAATTAAAGAAATAAGAAGTATTTTTGGAAGTTAAGGAACATATACAGATGAAATATTAACTTGTATTTGGGAATAGTAATATGAACCTTATGAATAGAGAACCATCCAAATGAATAGTAACCCCACCCATGAAAGTATAAATATGATTTAAGAATCTTATAAATGAAATTATGGTATAATTATATCATAGACGAAGTAATTAAATGTTTTAAAAATTATTATTTAATGTTGGAATTTTTATAAGTCATAAAAACTTAATTACAATTCTATAATTAATTAAATAATTTAAAATAAAATTTAGTTTCATAAAATGTATCTATAAATTAATATTTTTATGTCTTATGATTTTAAGATAATTTAATGAGACCTTAAGTAAATTTTCAACATGTTATAAAAATTAGTTGTAATTTTAAATTTTGTTTTTTCCAAGTAATTGATAATTTTAATTAAAAATTAAATTCATAATATTTAGAAAATTATTTTTATAATATAGAGTTATGTTTTTAATTATTCATGTCAAAAAATGTTTAGGGTGAGTTTTTCAGATTGTTCTGAAATACTTGATTTTTTGATGAATAGTAAAATAAGATAATTTTTGACAAATTCTAAATACATGAATTATGGAGTCATAGATGATGTAAGGATGATATAAACCCAAAATATATAACTATCCTACATTAATTTAATATATTTTTTATAATAATTATGAAACTATACATAGTCTTGATCCAAAATAAAAAATTAATGAATATAATATTGATAAAATACCCCTCTCATACACTATAAATACCACCCCTCTCACCATCTTCTCCTCACACCTCTAAAACTTTGATCCCTGCCCAAATTCTGCCCAAAACTCTTTCTAAGACCCTCCCCCACATCTGGTATCTATTTTTCTCATAAAAATACCAAGCCTAGGTGCCTTGGAGAGGATCTCAAGAAGAGAAATCAAGAGGTAAATCACCTATCTCTTTCTTTTAATTTCATTTCAATTCCATTTTGTTTTTTACTATAATACTCACCTTCTCTGTAGAGACCCAATGATTGACGTACATGGACATTATATTAATTTTTCAGAATATTTAGTACACAACAAAAATAGTTGCCCAAAGACCATATTAGTTTAGTGTCTTTGGAAACTTGGAAAAAAATATTCTAATCATGGTGAAAGATCTTCAAAATCTCCCATAAAGATATTCCCCTTTTTTCCCTACCTAAATAATTTCTTTATATCCTAGGGAAAAGAAAACAAAAAAATGGTGATCTCAAATTCTCAGTAAGGGTAATCATGGTGAACATAAAACAACCTATAAACATTTGAACGAAAAAACATGAAAATAAAACACCACAATCATGAGTAATGACATAAATCTTGGTAGTACATAAGGTATAGATCATAAAGGAACATTAATCATGATAAAATATCATATGAATAAAACATGAATTGTGGAAAACCATAAAGAACATGATATTTTTTCCATAGTATCCAAGACATTGCTGCCAAGACCATCATAGTGGACAAAGTCCATTACTGAACTGAGTTTACTTGCTGTTCCAGCCCTGTATTACTGAACCAGATTTACATTCAATTACAACCATGTCTATCTCATGAGATATAAATATTTAACCAATGCATTAGAGGGAGATATAGGTCCCACCCATCTCATATTGAAATCATTCTTATGTGTTCCACAAAACAATCATAAATCATTCATCATAACCCAATGAATAAAATGGGTTTCATAAACATCATCCCATCATTACATAATCCATATAAAACAAATGGATATCATTTCATCATAAGAAAAATAAAACCATGTAAATAATAGAGACATTATACTTGAGACATAATCATACTAAATAATTTCATCTTAGATGGGAAATAGTTTTGATAAAACACATGAAATGAATTCTTGAGAAAAATATACTTTCTTCATAAAAATCATTTTCTTTTCAAAAAATTACATTAAATTTTAAAAGAAAAATATTTTAGATGAAAATAATCAAGAAATATTGTAGAGGAAGCTTCATGAAAAAAGGTTTTATGAAACCGTAAAAATATTTTCATTCCATATGAGTTAGAAAAAACATTCTCCTCTTACTTTTTCCGAAAAAGTCAAAAAGTACATCATATGGTAAACAAAAGAAAGATCCCTTCCACTAATCATAGTAAAAGTCAAAAAGGGGTAAAAATGAATTTAAACAAACATGGAATAATGATAAACATTTTATGAAAATATTTTTTTAAAACATGGACATTTATGATAAATATAACCCCAGAAAATAATTACAAATAAACAATCTCGGATAAGAATGAGATTTGAATAATTATCTCTTACCTTATGTCCAATTTCTTACGTATGTGTCCGAGACTCCTGTATAGCGGGTTTAAACATATTATTAACTTCTAACAGAACCATAATAATATTTATCATATCATATATTACTCACTTAAGACTTTTTATTACACGTTCATTTGTCAATTCCATGTTAAAGCTGCGTTTTGGGTAAAATCATTTCACTTATCATACATGTTTTGACTTGTAATTATTCATATGATTACTTAGATCATGATTAATTACTTTTATAATGCAAAACATGATTTATATATAATATATATTCATAGTATATATATAATATATTGATAAATGGAATGAAATACACCGTTCATGGAGACGGTAGGCCGTACGTACGCATGAACGCTGTTTTTGTTTCCTTATTAAATTGAATATAAGTAAGTAACAAAAATATACATGAATATAGTATCATTATTATGTAATATATTTCATGATTATTTATTATATATACTTTATAATAATTATTTAATGGTTAACATGGAGAATGAATCTTATCGCATCATGGAGACGGTGATCCGTACGTACGCACGAGCGATGATATCGTTCCCGTAATTATTGAATGGTATTGGAGTGGATGACAGAATATATAAGAATTAGTATCATTTTCTTATAATCATATATAGTTATTATTTACACCATTATACCCATCCATGTAAGGTGGTGGTGGAAAATATATTACACCACGGCATGGAGATAGTATTCCGTACGTACGCACGCGTGGTGATTTCGTTTTTTCATAGGATGGATAGAAGGTGAAATAGGGTTGTTTCATATTTATAATAACATATAAGTATATGAGTGATACTTATGTTATTACTTTATAATGAAACAAATAAAAAAGAGGAAGTAGAAGGAGAAATGAATTTGAAAGAATCGGTAAAGGATATTACCTCTTCTTCGACGCGCCTCTTCTAAACCTCCTCTTAGAGAACTAAAGTTGGTCTTTGAAGAAAACTAGGACCTCTAGTATGTTTCTAGGGAAGTGGATAATATAAATGGATATGTTTTTTCCGATATTGAAGGCTCAAAATGTTGTAAAGAGGATAGGTAGGAGGTTCCCTTTTATAAGAGAGAGGGGCACTTTTGGAAACCTCTAAAATATTAATTTATGAAAACCCCAAACACCACTTAAAAACTTACAAAATGACTTAAATTCGAATATGATATGGGATAAGGTTGTAATATCATAAGAAAATAAAATTTAGACATGTTTTGAATTTATTTTAAACCTTATCAACTTGATTTATCTTTATTTAATTTATATAATTTTATTTGTGGTAACAATGTTCTAAATTTTAAATTGTTATAAATAATTACTTATGTGTTGTGAATTGTCCATAATTGGATACTTTATGACATTCTAGACCATATAAATTTAAATTTCTTATTTTTAAATATTTTTGTGATTTCTAACCAATTTAATAATATGTTATTTTTATAAAATAACAATAGTGTCAATTTTTGACACTATTCATTTATTTCAATTTAAATAAACTCCACACAGAGGATATATTCTAAAAAAAATATTTAATAGATTCATAAAATGTCATATTTATCTAGAAAATTCATGGATCACATTTAATATTTCATATAATATTTATTTTAACATTTTTATACCATTTATTTGATATTTCAATCAATAAAATAATTTCTACATCACTATTGTGTCACCATTAAAGATAATTATTTAATCCCTAAAAATTCTAAATAAATTCTCATGATGTATATAATTTTATTATCTTTATGGTGAGTATTTATGTTAAAAGTTTTATAATATTATCTCTAAATTAATATTATTACACTTATAAGATATAAGAGAGTGGCATGTTGTCACTTTCATTGGTTTTAATAATAATTACATCCTTTTCATGGTCAAAAGTCCATGAAATGAATCTATTCCGACCCTTAGGTGATATGGGTAGACTTTTATTCATCAAATAGAAATTTTGAAGGTGTTAAGGTAATTTTATAATCTTATTTTTACACTTAATTACCTGATTTACCTTTAACCGTAGTAAATAAAATTTACCGTAGTTACTATTCATAATGTCTAAAAATAAAAAGTATCCTATTAGCATAATTTAGATCTACTAATTCCAAATATGGAATCAATTTTTCTAAATTCAAAACACATTAGTTTCAGTATTTAATTTAAAATTAATCCCTCTGTTGAGAAAACAAGTTTTAAAAGTTAAAACATTGTAAAAGATTGAAATGTTTTTACCTATGAATTCAATGTAAATTTAATGATAATTACTTGAATTATATTAAATGGAAAAAATATATTCTATTTATACTTTAAAACCATTAAATAACATATTTTAATCATACAAATTATTTTTATTAAAAAATTTTTTTTCAATTAAAATTTAGCGTATTTTTACTATTCATCAAAATAAGAAACTTATCAGAAAAATATCAAAAATTTATCCAAAGTAAAACTTTATATGATAATTCCCTGGAGAAAGTTTATTTTTTCAAATTTCACTTATAAAAATGTCAAAAACTAGATTTTATGTGGGTGCACCATCAAAACGTGGCAAAACTGTATTTTTTGAAAAGTACTTATTTTACCCGAAAAATTTATTTTGTTCTCATACCATGTTGTAGAATATGTGTAAGATGAATTATTATCTAATAAAATTCAAAATATAGTTAATATAATTCATAACATCTAGTTTATAATAATATATTATTGTTTAGTGAAACTCGGTATTGCGTACAACACACACTATTGAGGAAGGTCGCTTTTGCGTGCAACACAAGCCCAGAATACTATTTGCGTATACTACAGGCCAATACGGTGTTATGTATAGTGAAATCTAATCTTGGTGTAGCGTACAACACAAGAAATCAAAGAAATTAAAAATAATATTTCTCATAAAATCTCGGGGTGTTACATTCTACCCCCCTTAAAATGAATTTCTCTCTCAAAATTCATCAGGGTTATAAATCATTTACTACTTGAAAGTTTAATTCATAGAAAACCACACTGTAAAAAGGAATAATAAAACTTAATTTTAAAGAGTAAAGTAAGAAATTTAAAGTTGACCCAAATTAACTCATCACTGGGTTTCCACATAGGAGAAATTAGGTGAAAACATCCATATGGAAGAGAAATCTAACCATCAAGTTCTGATGGAGAGTGGTATAGAACATGGCTATAAACAAATCCACCAATCAAAAAGCTATAAATTTGTGATAATATAAGGTTCCATATGTTTGATTGGATATGATGGTACTAGGACAACATTTTTGGTTTTCATGATGCTTTCCATAAATTTTAAAAAAAAAATTAATTAGAAGAAATACTTACTTGATTTTGGTACAATATCACTATTGGTCATTCCTTGAACAATTTCAACTTCATGTCTTAAAGAAAAGAAGTAGAATTTCTCATCCATGAAGTGTTAGCAGATCATGTGATATAATGATGGGTCATTCCATCTGTCTCAAATAAAAGGTTAGAAAAAGTTATTAAATATACATAAGTCCATATATGGTGATATTAATCGTATATGGCTCCAACAATGATCTTATACTTAATATATCATACCACTTAATAAAATAAAACTAATTTATAGTAACCATGGAATTCTTGTAGGCCAGTGGAAGGTGATAAAGGCATTCCACACTTCGATTGTGGGTTCAATTCCCACATACTTGTCCGATGCGACGGGTTGTCGCCCATCCTAGGGGTTTTCATTTTTCTAAAACTATACTATTATAACATTTGAGAAATAATATCAAAAAGTTATAGCCATAAAAAATACTATCTGATGACTAACTTAATCTATTCAAATCTTTAGGCTTATCCAACATACTTCTGTCCAATCTCATAGTATAATGAAAAATATTAGTAGAGAGGTCATCTACTAAGCATGTGAATACCATCATTTATCCCCCCCATATATCATAAGATATATCTTGTTGGTCACATTCTAAACATGTGAATACCTTAATCATGTATTATATTGAAATATGAATTACCGTATAATCTTAGTGAAAACATGAATGCTGTCAAAGGTTAATTATTTCCACATACCAAAATCCAAAAATTTCTATATACTCAAACCATGATGTCACTTAGTTCTTATATCAGTCACGAGCTCATTAATAATATCAAACATATTATTTTTTCCTTATCCCTTCATTATGCACATATCATCTGCTTTCCGAAAATATTTCAATCACTTTTCATGGTTATAGGTACCATTCAATATATACATTCACATACTCAAGGAAAAACAATAGTCTAACAATCCTTAGATTTTTATTTATTCCATTGTACCAAAAAGTTTCTTGATAAACATGAAATCATTCCACTACCTTGTTAAACCACTGACAGAGCTTCATTATTTTATTCATCAATACTTCTTTCATCTCATATATCATTTATACTCACTTCATCATCATCAACATTAATTCTACTCATATGACTATGCTGATTCTCTTCATGAGATTTTCCCTTAGGGCATTGGTTTGCATAATGCCTGTACATTCCACATTTAAAACATTTAACCATTGTTAATGTCTTAGCAATACCATTATCCTTGTCCATTGTGTTAACTGAACCTTTTCCTTTGAAAATAATGGAATTGTGTCCTTCTTTTCCACACCCAAAGCATCTTCCAGTTCCTTTGAAACATTCACCTTGATGCCTCTTCACACATGATTTACATGAAGGAAATTGGACTTTATTTCCTCTATGATCATCATGAAATTCCATATTTATCTTATTAGCTGAGTCAGAAAACTTACCAAAGTTGAGATTATTGATAATATTATGAGATTGCAGATTAGGAATAATAACGATGTTTGGACTTCCAAATCCCGTTTCATTTGGTTTCTCATGAAGAATATCATTCCATTGTCTATAATATCCTCCATTATCATGAATCTTACTCTTTCCAGAAATTTTTCTAAAACCCAAAAAGAAAAGTGTGAGGGTCAAAAACCATATTAGGAAAACAACATAATAAAGGGAGAGTATCTTTAATCTCTAACATCTTAGGTTTTATCCTAGGTTATTCATGATCGTTATCTTAATTCTAGGATTGTGACCTATACTTATACTTAACCTTAGGGACATCCCTAGACATACCTTAGAAATATCTCAAGGGATCTCACTAAAGTTTTTGCATCCTGGTTTCCAAAGGTTAACTAAACCTTAGCTCTGATACCAACTGTAGAGATCCAAATCTTGATGTATAGGGATATTACATTTATTTTGTATAATACTTAGTACATAACAAAAACAGACGCCCAAAGACCGTATTAGTTTAGTGTCTTTGGAAACTCGGAAACAAATATTCTAATTATGGTGAAAGATATTCAATATCTCCCATAAAGATCTCCACATTTTTTTTCTTACCTAAAACCTTTCTTTATATCATGGGGAAAAGAAAACATAAAAAGGGTTAGCTCAAATGCTCAGTAAGGGTAAACATGGAGAACATAAAACATCCCATAAACATTTGAACGTAAAAACATGAACATGAAACATCAAAATCATGAGTAATGACATAAATATTAGAAGTACATAAGGGATAGATCATAAAGGAACATTAATCAGGATAAAATAACATGGGAATAAAACATGAATTGTGGAAAATCATAAATCACATGATATGATTTCCATAGTAGCCAAGTCATTGCTTCCAAGACCATCATAGTGGACAAAGTCCATTACTGAACTGGGTTTACTTCCCATTCTAGCCCTGTATTATTGAACTGGATTTACATTCCTTTCCAGCCATGTCTATATGATGAGATATAAATCTTTACCCAATGCATTGGAGGGATATATAGGTCCCACCCATCTCATATTGAAATCATTCTTACGTGTGCCACAAAACAATCATAAATCATTCATCATAACCCAAGGAATAAAATGGGTTTCATAAACATCATCCCATCATTACATAATCCATATAAAACAAATGGATATCATTTCATCATAAGAAAAATCAAACCAAGTAAATAATAGATACATTATACTTGAAACATAATCATACTAAATGACGTCATCTTAGATGAGAAATAGTTTTGATAAAACACTTGAAATGAATTCTTGAGTAAAATATCCTTTCTTCTTAAAATCATTTTCTTTTCACAAAATTCCATGCAATTTTAAATTAAAAGGATTTTTGAAGAAAATAACCAAGAAATATTGTATAGGAAGCTTCATGAAAATAAGGCATTATGAAACCGTAAAAATCCGTTCATGCAGTATAAGTTAAAAAAACATTCTCCTCGTACTTTTGCCAGAAAAGTCAAAAAGTACATCGTATGGTAAACAAAAGAATGATTCCTTCCATTCATCGTAGTAAAATTAAAAAAGGGGTAATCCTGAATTTAAACAAACATGGAATAATTGTAAACATTTTTTGAAAACATTTTTTGAAAACATGGACATTGATGATAAATATAACCCCCGTAAATACGTACAAATAAACAATCTCGGATAAGAACGAGATTGGGATAATTATCCCTTACCTTATGTCCAATTTTTCTGTATGTGTCCGAGACTCCTGTATAGTGGGTTTGAACATATTATTAACTGATAAAAAAACCATATTAATTTTTATGATATCATATATGACTCACTTAGGACTTGATATTTCCCTTTCATTTGTCAATTCCATGTTAAAGCAGCATTTTGGGTAAAATCGTTTCACTTATCATATGTTTTTTGACTGGTAATTATTCATATTATTACTTAGATCATGATTAATTACTTTCATAATGTCAAAAATGATTTATATATAATATATATTCAGAATATATATATAATTGATTGATAAATGTAATGAAATGCACCGTTCATGGAGACGGTAGGTCGTACATACACATGAACGTGGTTTTCATTTCCTTATTAAATTGAATGGAAGTAAGTAAATAACATATACATAAATTATGTATCATTATAATGTCTTATATTTCATGATTATTTATTATATATACTTTATAATCATTCTTGAATGGTTAACATGGAGAATGAATCTCATCACATCGTGGAGACGGTAATCCGTACGTACGCACGAGCGATGATATCGTTCCCATAATTATTGAATGGTATTGGAGTAGATGATAGAATATCTCATAATTATTATAATGTTATAATAATCACATATAGTTTTTCTTTACATTATTATACCCATCCAAGTACGGTGGTGGTGGAAAACAGATTACACCACGGCGTGGAGACGGTATTCCGTACGTACGCACGCGCGGTGATTTCATTTTTCTATAGGATGGATAGAAGGTGAAATATGGTTGTTTCACATTTATAATAACATATCAGTATATGAGTGATACTGATGTTATTACTTTATAATTAAACAAATAATAAAATGAAGTAAAAGGAGAAATGAATTTGAAAGAATCGATAAAGGATATTACCTCTTCTTCGACACGCCTCTTCTAAACCACATCTTAGGGCACTAAAGATGATCTTTCAAGAAAAAAATGACCTATAGTATTTTTATAGGGAAGTGGACAATAGAAATAGATAGGGTTTGTCCAATCTTTAAGGCTCAAAATGTTTTAAAGAGGAGAGGGAGGAGGTTCCCTTTTATAAGAGAGGAGAGGGGCACTTTTGGAAACCTCTAAAATATTAATTTATAATAAACTCAAACCCCATAGAAAAACTTCCAAGATGACTAAAAATAAAATATGAGATGGGATAGGGTTGTAATATTATTATAAAATAAAATTTAGACATGTTGGGAATTTATTTTAAACCTTATCAACTAGATTTATCCTTATTTAATCTATTTAATTTTATTTCTTGTAATAATATTCTAAATTTTAAATTGTTATGAATAATTACTTATGTGTTGTGAATTGTCCATAATTGGATATGTTATGACATTTTAGACCATATAAATTTAAATTTATAATTTGTAAATTTTTTTGTTATTTTTAAACAATTTAATAATATGTTATTTTTATAAAATGACAATAGTGTCAATTTTGACAATATTCATTTATTTTAATTTGAATAAAATCCACACAGAGTATATATTTCAAAAAAATATTAAATAGATTCATAAAATGTCATATTTATCTAGAAAATTCGTGGATCACATTAAATAGTT
Organism: Viscum album; assembly: GCA_963277665.1. NCBI lineage: Eukaryota > Viridiplantae > Streptophyta > Magnoliopsida > Santalales > Viscaceae > Viscum > Viscum album. The sequence goes on from OY728147.1 coordinate 232,148,531, forward strand.
CATATAATATTTATTTTAATATTTTCAAAATCATTTAATTGATATTTCAATCAATAAAATAATTTCTACATCACTATTGTGTCACCATTAATGATAATTATTTAATCCATAAAAATAATAAATAAATTAACATGGTGTATATAATTTTTTTATATTTCTGGTGACTATTTATGTTCTATGTTTTATGAAGTTTATCACAAAATTATACTTATTACACTTATAAGATATAAGAGAGTGACATGTTGTCACTTTCTTTGGTTTTAATAATAATTACATCTTTTTTCATGGTCAAATTTTCATAAAATGAATCTATTTCGATCTTTAGGTGATATTGTTAGACTTTTATTTATCCCATAGAATTTTGGAAGGTGATATGGTAATTTTATAATCTTATTTTAACCCTTAATTTCCTGATTTACCTTTAATTGTAGTAAATAAAATTTACCTTTGTTACTATTCATAATGTCTAAAGATAAAAAGTAGCATATTAGCATACTTTGGACCTACGAATTCCAAATATGGAATCCATTTTTACAAATTCAAAACACAAAAGTTTCAGTATTTAATTTAAAATTAATCCCGCTGTTGAGAAAACGAGTTTTAAAAGTTAAAACATTACAAAATATTGAAATGTTTTTACCTATGAATTCAATGTAAAATTAATGATAATTACTTGAATTATATTAAATGGTAAAAATATATTATATTTATACTTTAAAACAATTAAATAATATATTTTAACGATATAAATTATTTTGATAAAAAAAGTTGTTTTCAATTAAAATTTAGCATATTTTTACTATTCATCAAAATAAGAAACTTATCAGAAAAATATCAATAATTTATCCAAAGTAAATTTTAATATCTTGATTCCGAGGAAGAAGTTTAACTAGTCAAATTAAACTTATAAACATGTCAAAATTTTGATTTAAAGTGGGTGCACCATCAAAAGGTGGCAAAACTGCATTTTTTGAAAAATACTTATTTTACCAGAAAAATTTATTTTTCTCTCATAACATGTTCTAGAATATGTGTAAGAAGTAATTATTATTTAATAAAATTAAAAATGTATTTAATACTATTCATAACAGTTAGTTCATAATAATATATCATTGTTTAGTGAAACTCGGTATTGTGTACAACACACGCTATTGAGGAAGGACGCTCTTGTATGCAACACAAGCCAAGAATAGTGTTTGCATATAATACTAGCTAATATAATGTTGGGTATAGTGAAAGATAATCTTTCTGTTGCGTACAACACAAGACATCAAAGAAATTAAAAAGAATATTTCTCGTAAAATCTCAGGGGGTTACATTCTCTTATCCAAATGACACGATAACTCTATTACCTTACATATAATGTAATTATATCATATTAATTTAAGATCCATCATTTAATTCACCCCTCTCAATATTTTATTATAAAAATTAAATCATCATCCCTAATGTGTCAATTTACAGACATCATGGGTGATGCACTTTCATTCTCCTTTAATGCCTTGAAGGATATTAATAAGACACGTATAATGGTTTAAATAGAGTGTAAAGTGTATATTACAAATCTATTTATGTTTTTAACTAACTTATACACATAATAGTAAATGATAAAAGAAAACAAATCTGTTGTGATCGATAAATTACAAAAATTATCCTAAAACGATCATCATTAACTTGTATCTATTGATTCATCATCATGTCATATAACCATATTATTTATAAGATCATTTAAAATTATTGAATATCTTTAATAAAATATAATAAAAATTCTAGATATTTATTCTCATTTTACACGAACTTCCATTCATGTATACAATAAAACCAATCATGAAAACCATGAAAAAGAATTATCCCGAACGATGAAATTAAACTCTATAACTCATAGAAAATCCAATAAATGAACTTAATAAATATATAATTAATAAAATAAATGTATTTAAAGTTATTTATTTTTAATTAATAAATCTAATGCGATTATATAGGATATAAATGTTATGGAAACATTCAGACTGAAGGTAAGGGGAATTATAAAACTCAACTCTCTTTTATAGGGTTTTCTGTCTTTCACCCAATTATATATATGTATATTTCGTAAATATAGTTTTGTAATCATTATATTATCTTCTCTGGGATATACATCTTTTCTACTTGATTTTATTAAGAACACAATGTTTTCTAAGGAACTATTCTTTCAGAAAAAACACCTTTTACTTGTCGATATTGTTTCTTCTTTACTCAAGGTTGGTAATTCAAGTATGTTATTTCATATTTCATTTTGGAAACCAAATTTTAAGAATGTTTTCTTATGACATGAAACCCATTCCTTTCCATGGGTCATTTTACATTCAATATTGATATATTCTCTATATAGCATGCTATATAATGTGAATATTATGATGTGATGGTTGTGCCTAGAATTATATAACACTTCAATGAATTGGGTAATGTGATTTATATCATGAGAAAAATGAAATATGTGTGAACATGATGCCATATGTTTTTACAACTACCTGTGTTAGTTGACCACTAAGACACGATGTTTCATTTTTATTTATTTCTACATTCCATGAATTTTCTTAACTATTCATCTTAATATTATGATCCTATTCCTATTTTATGAGGATAAAGATTATGTTCAACCCATGTTATGTTGTTTTATGTTCTAATCTATCCTCTTACTTGTATTTTTTCTCAACTATTTTGGATGTACACCCTTAGGTGATCACTTTTACTAAGGAGAATTCAAGGGCCAATAATAAGCTAGAGAAGAAGGATTTAAATATTTGTTTAAGTTTTATTTTTTAAAATTTAGGTATAGTCCTAGTTTTCCCAAGATACTAAACCTTTGTATCTTGGCCATGTAATTATTTTATTATTTTTTTCATTAATTTTTTTTAATATTAATGTAAGAAAAAGAAGGTTTTCTATAGTTTCTATCATAACACAATTTATTTAATTTGGGAATTAAAATTATAGAACCTTAGTGAAAACCCTTAGTATGAGACTAATTATAAGTTAGAACCCAAAAATATTTGTTTTTGAAAGTCCCAAACAAAGGGATACCATAAGATATACCTTTAGAGTTAATTTTACAATGGGATAAATGTTTCATGAATTGTTGACTTATGTTTTATTCTAACATTTTCTATTTTAGAAAATGGTGGGAACTAAGAGAAACTAGGCCAATAACTTGTAAAAGGGACAATGCATAGATTTCCCAAATGACATCCCCTATACTTTTGGATGTGGAGTTCAAAATTTCAAGGCGATGCTTACCCAACTGTCTCAATTTATGAACAATGACCTGAATAATGTGAAAATTATGCCTTCACATAAGAGGGAAAAACTGGATATCAAGTGTTTTTTGTAACAAAAACCACCAATTTTTAGTGAATATTCTAATCCAATGGTTTCATAACAATGGGTAAACTCAATGGAAAAGATATTTTATTTATATCACTATTCTGAGTTAGAAAGGTTGAATCTCACTATATATTGTCTATATGGAGAGGCCAATCACTGATGGGATTTGATTAAGACCACCAACCGGAGTGATGAAATTAAAGAGATGAATTGGGAAGACATTAAGATAATGTTTCTTAACAAGTATTTCCCTCAAACACTTTTAAAAAATATGGAGATATAATTCATAGATCTGAAGAAAAAAGAAGGATAATTTTTCAAGGCCTATGAAAAAAATTTCATAAGGCTTTCATGGTATGATTCAGGTGTTGTTATCAATAATGATCACAAAATCGATATATTATTTAGTGGTTTAAAACCTAACCCTTGAAAGTCTCCTAATATTTGAGACTTTGGGAGTTATGAAGAAGTTGTTTGATGTGATCTCAAAGTGGAGATGGAGTTTGGAGAATGGTCCCCTGGATATGGTGATAGGAAAATGAAATATTGAGTTTCAAACTAGAGGATCTATTGAGAAAGGTGGAAAGAAAACTAAACCCCCCACATGTAAAAAATATGGGAAGAACCATCACATGAACTATCTCAAAGGGACGAGGAGGGATTAATGTGTGGAATAGAAGGCCACCAAGCTCATGAATTTTTAAAAGACATGAAGAAGTAGGAAAATGCGGTGGAGGAAATAAGTGCACCACCCATGGTCCAATGCTAATGATGTATGGAGAAATGGAACTATGCAATCCATTGAACTAAAACTATATTTCTAAAGGTTAATTGGCATCATCAACCACCAAATCCAAAAGAGAAAGGCATGTCTTATTCCATTACTAATACTGAAGTTGATCAAGAAAACAATTTCGTACAAGGTAAACATCCAATTCACTCAATAATAGAAAAATCTTTATTCAATTCCGGTTATATGAATTCCTTTATATCATGACGGTTTTATAGAACTATTGAATCTATTCCCCAAAACAATGAAGTAGAGATATCAGTAAAAAAACCAAGTGGTGTAACCATTTCAACCCAAGTGTTGGAATCTTCTCCAAATTGCGTATGTGGGAGGATTGTTCCAGTGAAAATCGTAATACTTTCCATGGAAGAATTTGACACTATACTAGGTATGGATTGGATCTCATTTTATAGAGAACATATCAACTTTTAGCGAAAATAAACATCTTTTCATATTCCAAACCATCCCATGCTCCTCTACAAATTAAAAGAAGATCACAAATCTTCTTTTGAAAATCCTTCAATGGTGTGGGTGTTGACTCTATATAATGAAGCATACCTCGCTCAAATGATTGAGTCAAAAGAAGTTATCAATGTATGGGAAATTACTATCATGAGGAAATACATTGATGTATTTCTTGAAGAGTTACCCAGTCTCCCCACAGATCATGAGGTAGATTACTCAATATAACTCATACCTGGAGCTAATCCTATTTTAATGTGTCCCTATAGGATGGATCCTATAGAACTAGAGGATTTAAAGAGGTAGCTGTAAGAGCATTTAGAAAAAGGGTTCATACACACTAGTTCATCACATTGGGGTGCGTTAGTTATCTTTGTCAAGAAAAAAGATGGATTAATGTGGTTGTGTATCAATTATCGAGAACTCAACAAGATCACTATAAAGAAAAAGTATTTTCTATCAAGGATTGATGACTTGTTCTATTAGTTATGAGGAGACCAGTACTTCTCAAAGGTGGATCAATGTTTTGGATATCGTCAGCTAAAGGTGAAGAAGGAAGGTATTCAAAAGATCTCCTTCCATATAAGCTATGTGAACTATGAGTTTCTGGTGATTCCCTTCAGACATACTAATTCCCATGCAATTTTCATGGATTTGATTAATAGAGTCTTCAAAAATTACATTGATATTTTTTTTGTAGTGTTCATCAATGATATTCTCATCTTCTACAAGAGAAATGTGGAACATGAATAACATCTAAGGCTTGTGTTAGCGACATTAAGGAAGGATAAGTTGTATGATAAGTTAATAAATTTTGACTTTTGGATTCAGAAAGTCACATTCTTGGGACATCTGATCACAAGTGAGGGTATTTCTGTAGACCCTTAAAAGAAAAAAAATCCAAGGAATGGCCCAGACCCTCTAGTGTCACAAAAATCTTCACTTTTCTTAGATTATCTAGGTACTAAGAAATTTCTCATGATTGTTTAGCTCAGTAACTAAGTTATCAAGGAAATGGGTAAAGTATGACTGAAAGGAAGAATGTGAGGAAAGCTTCAAGGAGATAATGAAGAGGCTAATCACTACACCTGTAATCACATTACTGAAATATGGAGAATGATTCCTGATATACAATGATGCTTCCAAGAAAGGAATGGGTTGTGTACTCCTGCAAAATGATAGTTTGATATCTTACACATCATGGTAGTTGAAGATCTATGAGCAGAACTATGTAAAACATGATATTGAGTTATCAGACATGATTTTTACCTTGAAAATCTAGCGGCACTATCTCTATGAAGATAACTGGGACATATATACCAATCAAAAGAGCATAGAGTATATGTTCACCAAAAAGGATCCCAACAGGCATCAAAGGAAAATTTTAAAGCCAATCAAAAACTATGATTTATGTATTCATTATCATCCTAGCAAGGAAAACAAGGTAGTTGATGCTCTTAGCAGAAAAGAACATGATACACTATCCATGCTGGGGATTGATAAATAATCAATATTCATTGATATACAAAGTATGGATTTGGAAATCATAATGAAAAGGAATATATCCAACCTTTCCCAAACAATTTTTCAAAAATATATCCTAGAGAAGATTAAGGAGGAACAAAGGGATGATCCAAAGTAATAAAATAAGGTGAATGAAGTAAAGTAAGGGAAGCTAACAGAGTTCTACATCGATGATGATGGTTGATTCAGTTTAGAACAAGGCTTCGTGTGCCTTCATCACTCGGGATAAATAAGGATCTATTGGATATAGCACATAGCTTAACATTCTCTATCCATCATGGTAGCACCAAGACGTATCGAGATCTATGACAAAACTTTTGGTGGGATAAAATGAAGAAGGATATAGAAAAATATTTCTTAAGTTGTTTGATATATCAATAAGTTATAGCTAAGTGACAGAAGTCCAAAGGGATGATGTAACCATTGCCTATTCGCATGTCAAAATGGGAAAATGTCACTATGGACTTTGTCACAAGAGTCCCAAAGACATCAAAATGGTGTAATGTAATATCGGTTATAGTGGACTGACTCAACAAGAAATCCCACTTTATCACTATTTGGGAAGATCTCTCACTAGAACAAATTGCTATGATATATGTGAAGGAAGTGGTGAGATCGCATGGAGTTGCAGTCTAAATTGTCTTTGACCACGATCTGATGTTCAAATCAAAATTATTGAGGATTCTTCAACATGATTTGAGTACTGAATTAAATTTCAGCCTGACCTATCACCCCGAAACTGATGGAATATCTGAAAGGACTATTTAGACACTCGATGATATGCTAAGAGATAACTCATTAGAATTCAAAGGTCGGTGGGATTAGTATATCCCGTAGGTTGAGTTATCATACAATAATACCTTACACTCAAGTATTCAGATGTCTCCATATAATGCTCTATATGGAAAGTGATATTGAACTCCAACCTCTTTGGATTAAGTTTGTGAAACAAAGTTACTTTGACCTGATCTTGTGAAAGAGATGACAAAGAAGGTTCCATCCATCCAGTAACATTTCAAAGCAGCTCAGTGTTAAGAAAATAGCTATGCTGACAATCATTGAAGGGACTTAGAGTTCGACGTTGGAGATAAATCATTTCTTCAAATCTCACTATGGAAGAGAGACACACAGTTTAGAAATAAAGGGAAGCTAAGCCTAAGGTACATTGGCCACTTTAAGACCCTATATCACAAAGGACCCATGTCTTATTGTCTTGAACTTCCACTGAATATGGATCAAGTTAATGATGTGTTGCATGTATATCTCTAGAGGAAGTAAATACCAGATCACTAACATGTACTGAACTCTAAGGTGGCATAACTAGAAGATGACCTCTCTTATGGGGAGGAACCAGTAAAATTTTGGACTAAATAGATAAGGTTCTACGCAACAAGACAACCCAACTTTTCAAAGTGTTATGAAGGAACCATAAGTATGAAGAAGAAACTTGGTAACATGAGGAGGTGATGAAGGATAAATATCCTCACTTGTTTATGTAAAACAAAATTTCAAGGGAAAAATTTCAAAAGGGGGGAAGAATATAATGACCCAAACATTTATCAATAGAATTTATCTCATCCTATAGTATTGGCGTATAATATAAATATCATACCATCACTTAGAGAAAAATATTTAAAAATGAAGAATTAATGAAATAAGAAGTATTTTTTAGAAGTTTAGGAACCTATACCGATAAAATGTTACATTGACTTTAGGAATAGTAATATGACCTTTATGAATAGTAAACTAGCCAAATGAATAGTAACATACCTATTAATGTATAAATAAAATTTAATCATCTTACAAATTAAATTATTGTATACATATATCACACACTAAGTAATTAAATGTTTTTAAAATTATTAATTGATTGTTGGAATTTTTGTAAGTCATAAATATTTAATTAAAATTTTATAATTAATTTCTTAATTTTAAAGATTTTTTTATAAAAAAATTTATCCATAAATTAATATTTAGATGTCTTATTATTTTAAAATAATTTAATGAGACCTTAAGTAAAATTTCAAAGTGTTATAAAATAAGTTATAATTTTTAAATATGTGTTTTCCAAGTAAATAAAACTTTTAATAAAAGATTTAATTACTTATACGTAGAAAATTATTTTCACAAAATGTAATTCCTTTTTAAACTCTACATGTTAAAAAATTGTCAGGATTATTTTTTGGGATTTTTTTGTAAATATTTGAATTTTTGATGAATAGAAAAATATGATAATTTTTGATAAATGCTAAATAAGTGAATTATGGAGTTATAGATTATGTAAAGTTGATGTTAGAAAACAATTTCAAAATATAATTCATTATTTCAATATATTTAGTGATAAACCTCAAAATATTAAATGTCTTGAGCCAAAATAATAAATTAATGAACATAATATTGAGAAAACACACCTCTCACCCACTATAAATACCACCCATGCCACCTTCTTATCCTTATATCTCAAAATCTTTCATACTTTCCCAAATTCTATGAAAAACACTTACCTTTCCCATCCCACACATCTTGGAGCTATTGGTTTAATCAAAAGACTTTTCCTAGGTTTTTTGAGTAGGATCTCAAGAGGAGAATTCAAGAGGTATATCCTCTCTCCTTCTTTTAATTTCATTTCAATTGAATTTCATTTCTTCTCTTATAATCACATTCTCTTATCCAAATGGAAAGAAAAATCCAGTAACTTACATATACTAAAATTATATATTTTAAATGTAATATCCATCATTAAACCCATCCCTCTCACACTCTTATTATTAAAATGAAACCGTCTCTCATGATGTGTCAATTTACCGAAATCATGGGTGATTTAAATTCATTTTCCTTTAACATATTCAAGGATTTATAATAATACAATTATAATGTTTGAAAAATATTTTAAATTTTATGTTACATCCCTATTTATGTTCTATAAATAACTTATTCACATAATACTAAATGATAAAACAAAATGAATCAGTTGTGATTGAAAAACCACCAAAATTACCTAAAACTGTCATCATTAACTTGTTTTTAATGATTTATCCTCAGGCCGTATAAAAAAACTTCTTCATAAGATCATTAAAACTTATGGAATATAATTAATAACATATAATAAAAATTCTGTATATTTAACCTCATGTTAAACGAAATTCCATTCATGTATACAAGAAAACCAATCATGAAAACCGTGAACACGAATGCTCCCAAACAATAAAATAAAACTCTATAGCTCATAAAAAATCCCATAAATTAACTTAATTAAACTATAATGAATAAAATAAATATATTAATGTTTATTTATTTTTAATTAATGAATCTAATGTGATTATATAAGATATTAACATGAATTAATCATTTAGACTCAAGGTAAGTGGAATTCTTGACCCCAGTTCCCTTTCTTTGGGTTTTACCTATTCAGCCCATTTTCAGAATGGATATTCCTAAAATATCATTTATTCATCATTAGATTACCTTTTCTAGGATGTAAATGTTTTCTACTTGATTTTATAATAGACACAATGTTTTCCAAAAGAACTATTATTTCTAAAAACACACCTTTCACTTATAGAGATTGTTTCTTATTCACTCAAGGTTGATTATTCAAGCATGTTATTCCCTCATTCATTTGATAAACCCAAGTTTATGAATTTATTATTATTAAATGAAACCCATTCACATACAAGGGTTATTTTATGTCAAATATTGATATATGTTCTATGTGTCATTCATGATAATATAAATTGTACAATGTAATGGGTGCACCAAGAATTATATAGCGTAGTGTAAATGTTTTGATGTGATGGGTGGGCTCAAAATTATATAGTTCTCCTATACATTGGGTAATTTGATATATCTCTTTATAAAAGTGAAATATGCCTAAAAATTATGCCAGATTTGTGCACAACTATGTGTGGTAGTTGACCACAAAGACATGATTTTTTATTTTTTATTCATTTCGACAATATATAACTTTTCTTAATGCTTCCTCTCATGATTATGATCCTATGCCTATGGTATGATTATAATTATTATTATCATTTATGTTTATATTGTTCCATGTTCTTATCTATCCTTCTACAGGGCTTCTAGATCACCACTTTTTGATTAATATCCTTATCTGATTACTTATACTAAGGATAATTCAAGGGTGAATAATAAGACATAGTAAAGATAATTAAATAGTATTTTGTGTTTTATTTTGTGGAAGTTATGTATAATACTAGTTTTCCCAAGATACTAAACCTTTGGATCTTATTCAAATAATGTTTTTCTGATGTTTTTTCATTAAAATATTGTAATAATAATGTATGAAAAAGAATGGTCACTATATAAAATATATGTGTATTATAATAATTTATATAATATATAAGTACGCAATGGAATACACCATTCATGGAGGTGGTAAGCCATACGTACACATGAATGTGGTTTCCATTTTTATTATCATATTGAGTGTAAAAAATAAAGAAAATGAAATATTATAATCTATATATGTATATATATCATAATTACAGTAGCATTATTATATCATTTATATCATATAAGTTCTATAAAACCACCATTAATAAATTATATGTAGTGTGTGAACCAATCACATCATTTTGAGGGGGTGGTAAGCCACACTTCCTCAAACTAAATTATCGTATTTACACCAAATGTAAAGAAAAAAAGGTATGTGTTGTAAAATAAATAAAAAATATTAAATAATTAATAAATATAATATATTACACATATAAACATATTTTACATCATAATTTCTACCATTAGAGGTGGTAAAAGAAAAATTAACAATCATCGTTTAGTGAGATGGTAGTTCGCCGTACACATAAACAGTATGTTCGTTACCCATTAAACAAATTTATGTATTAGTGTAGGTTGAATCCTTAGCATAAAAAAATCCTGGTATATTTAGGACACTATTGTTTCTATACCATAATGGAATAAATATATTTTATGGGATGGATAAATAAAATAAAATAAAGGATCTTGAGAGATGACATTACCTCTTAATCAGAAAACTCGTTTTGGTTTGTGCCAAAAGGCTTCTCTAGATTGATTTCTACCCAAAGGGATGCTTCAAGGAGTAAGAGAGGGATTTTTTGAAGTGTATTTAGAAGATATTGGGTGAACCTATGTGGTTTGAGAGGTGTCAATAAGAGGAAGAGGCAATGACCTTTTATAGGGAAGGGAATGACACATGGAATTTTTGAAAACAAGTTAGGTGTACCCCCATTTTTACCTCAAAAAGTCATACCAAACCAAAAAAACTCAATAATATAATTTTCATGGATAAATAATATCCATCCAATTGGTTTTTACAAGTTTCTAGGTGGTTTTGGGTCTTAAATATAAGGTTTTGTACTTTATTAAACTAAATTTTCCTTTAACCATTATAATGAATTTTAATCACTTTCACTAATATTTTTGGTCAGAAAAAAGTTGAACTTATTAAAAATTATAAATTATTCTGATTCCAAATATTGAATCTATTTTTTAAATTCCAATAATATAATTGTTAGAAATAAATTTTAAATAAATCCTGTTGATAGGACGAAACTGTGGGTTTTTAAATTAAAAACATTCAAACTTTTCATAAGTTTTTATACCAAATTTCAAAGTGAATTTGATTTGGATGACCTATATTGAATTAATTTATAACATTATTATCTAATAAAACTTTACAACCAATTTAAAATATAATTTAACTTTATAAACCAATTTGATGAAAATGTATTTTTGAATTAAAATTCTGTATTTTTAGTTATTCATAAAAAAATGAAACCATACAGAAAATACCCAAACATTTATCCTAACCTAAGTTTTATGTTTCAATATAAAATTTTAAGTTTTTTTACATATTATATCTATTAATGTTCCCAAAAATGGATTTAAAATGGGTTCTCCATTAAAAGGTGGTAAAACAACCTTTATAAAAATATATGTTTCTAAGAATAAAATTGGGTTTGTTCTTCTCTTATATCTATCAAATATATTAGATTATTTAAAAAAATATTTTTTTGAATATATAATATATAAATTTAATTAATATCTTTCACTATTTTTAATTAATTTAACTTATTTATATAAATAATCTTTCTCACCTAAAAATAGATTTTATAAAATCAGTACATTTATATTCATTTGGTTTCTAAGTTCTTTTAAAATTATTAGGAAACAATTGAATTAAACTATATATATTGTTAATATATATAATCCTATAATACTAAATTTAATGGCTATATTATATATTATTGTATAATAATATGTTAATATTGAATTATTTTTCAGTAACACTTGGTATTGCGTGTTACGCAAGACATCGAGGAGACTCAGTCTTGCACATAATGTAAGCTAACCTCGATGTTCCTTGTAGAGAAATATACAATTTATGTTGTGTGTAGTACATTATTAACTTGTTTTTTCATATAAATCAATCCATACATATTGAATTATTATAAAATAATCTATCTTTAGTGTGTTGTGAAATTTAAAATATCACTGAGATTAAATTAATTTGGAAAAAACATTTTACAAAATATTGGGGTGTTACATTCTACCCCCTTAAAATAAATTTCTCCCTCAAAATTTTTCTACTTTATAAAAGGTTTAATACCTGGAAGTTTCATTCATTGAAACCCACTACATAAAAATGAATATAAAAAATTCCCTTAAAAAGGGAATGCTGTAACCATAACGGTTACCCATAGTAGCTCATAACGAGATTCCCACAGAGAAGAACATAGTTGGGAAATGAAAACTTGGACAAGGAAGAGAAATATTACCATCATGTTCTGAAAGAAAGTGATAGATAACACGGTTAAGAGAAAGTTAACAATCACAAAGCCATAAATCAATGATGACCTAATGTGGCTTTTGATTCACCGGAACTAAAGGTACTAGGACAAAATTTTTGGTTTCAAAATCCCTTTTCCTAAAGTTGAAGAATTTTCATGTAATGAAATACTTGCATTATTTCAGGAAAACATCACCCTTTGTTTTTTGTTTATCCACTTCACCAATTTACCTAAAAAGTAATGTGAATTTTTCATTATTGATGTACTGATAGATCATGTGATCCATAATATGACATCCATTTTTTCATCAGTTATCATCAACACAAAATTGATTGAACATGCTATTCAATATGCATATATCATCATATGGAGATATAAAACATTAATCTAACTAACTTGATTTATGATTATCTTAAACATTTCATTAATGGTAAACCTTATAATCCTTCCAAAAGATGAATATTTAATGATTGGGAAATATAATCATGAAATCATCATAAAATTGATCCCCAATATATCCAAAAGTACCACTTTTTTTTCAAATTCCAAACATGTGAATACCCTCATCATATTTTCCCCTAAAACATAGTAACAACCATAATTACCATAAATCCTTTTGTAAAACATGAATTCTTCCTTATTCCAATGATTAATGGATATATTTTTTTAAATCCAGGATGTTTTAAACTTCATCCTTGATGAAATAGACCACTTTGTCAATAATGAGTTTCATGGTGATCCATACTGTGTAATTTACTCATTTATACCCAACATATATTTATCTAAAGATCATTATCACAATGCGAACTACTAATTAATTGTTAAATTACCTTAATAAAAATATTACCTTTCTAAGAAACAGTCATTCAACATATCCTTTTTATTCCTTAAAGGAAACTTATACTAAAAATAATTATATATTTCATTTTTTACATAACATAATTTTTAAATTCCAAAACATAAATACTTCACTCATCCAACATTATTCTTAAACCATTACTCTGGATTTATCAAATTAATACATAATACATCCTTCCTAGAATATGAAATATGAATCATTATTATGTTTCCTCAATATAAATATAGTCCTGATTCTTATGTTTAATGTAATCAAAACTAGAATTACATCACTTAACTTTCACATACATTCTATTGTATCATTATCTTTAGAAGTATAACCAATAATTGTACCAGATTCATGATTATATTTATGCTATTACCACTTAGAAAATTGATTAAAATATTTCCCATAATTTTCACATTTTAAAAAATAAATGTTAACCATGTTCTTTCTCATTCTCTTCATTGAATAAAACCAGAAAGCATAATGTGAGAAACAATTATCATATTGGGATACCATATAATCAAGAAATATTACATATAGGGTGCCTAAATCATGGTTCCTACAATTTTACTCTATGAAACCATAGTTTTATTCCATAGTATTCATATCCAACTTCTATTTAAATCCTTCATGATTGGTTTTGAGGAGTTCGTGATTTCACAATACAGATACCTCGGGAGTGTCAAACCAATTGTGAAGTAAGTATTATTATCATGTACAAGATTACCCCGATTTAGTCCTAAAACATCTAGTAGGAGTTGTTACTCCAAGGTACTTCTATTCCAGATCCACATCCACTTATAGTATCCAATAATGGATGTATTTTTAGGAAACCACTCACTTTATCCTTTACCAAAATTCAAGGACATTTATCTTAAATAGTAAATCATCCTTGTACTTATCCTTAGATATATACTTAAAAATATCCATAGAAATATACCATGGGTTCTCACTAATGTTTTCTCATCCTAGTTTCCAAAGGTTGACTAAACATTTAATTTGATACCAACTACAGCGACCCAGAATTAGCATACATGGATATTACATCATTTTAGATGAATATTCAGTACATTATAAAAACACGTGCTTAAGGATAGTAATAGTTTTTGTTTTTGGAAACTTGGAAACGTAATCTTCTATCCTTGTAAAATATCTTCAACTACTCCTATAAATATTTCTACCTTTATTAATTTTACCAAAAATATTTCTTCATAACCTGGGAAAAAGAAACATAAGAAAGGGGTGATTTTAGATGCTCAGTAAGAGTAAATAAAGGAAATGTGTAAGGACAACCTGAAAAAAAGTGTATTAAACTTGAGCAAAACATTTTAAGATAATACCTTGCGTATTAGAGATCAAAATAACGATTTGAAAATTTTAATACACGTATCATAAGATAATTAATAGTATCAGTCATGAAAGCATGACATAGGAATACGACATGTAATTTTTGGCATGAAATTTTTTTATAACAGTGTGAACATGTATAAGTAGAAACAAGTTCACTAATTAAGTTAAGGACATAAAATAAAGCCACCCACATCAAATTATGGACATGAAACCTGGTCCATGCATAACATTGTGAACATGTAATAAGGTTCAAGTATAACCTTATGGAAATGAAGCGATGTCCATAAATAACATTGTAAACATGTAATCAGGTATACACATAACATTGTGAACAGGTAATCAGGTCTATATATAAATTTTTAGACATAAAACTAGGTCCATCCATAATATTTTGAAGACATAATAAGATTTATAAATAACAATTTGACTATGCAATCGGGTTCACACATAAACTTATGGACATGCATCCAGATTCATGCACAACAATGTGAACTTGTAATCAGTTTCACACATAAAATTGTGAACATGTAATTATGTTCACATATAACATATATACTCATGAGTTCTTCATCATTCCTCAATGAATTTTAGAGAGATATAGGTCCCACTCATCTCATAATAACATCATTCATACATGTTCTACAAAATAAAACTTTCATCATATCATGATTTATAAAAATAAATAGTATTTATAAAAATAAAATCACAACCCATAAAATTACATGGGTGTAATTATCATTTCATCAAATCATAAACTAAGAAAAGATATATATTTTGTAATCACTTCAGGATAGCATAACCTATGAAAAGAAGTGGGCATCAAAAGAAAATAACTTATGGAAGAGAAATGGGTTACATAAATATCATGACATGAAAGAATAAATATTTCATATAGAGAATATGAATGTTACCCTTATATAATTTCATATAAATAAATGAGTAACATCAATGAATTTCATCTTAGATGAAAAATAATTCTGAAGTATATTTCGAAAAAAGTTCTTGAGGAAAATATCCATTATTCTTTGAAAAAAAGTCATTTTTAAAAAATAAAATATTTTGAAAACCATTTCATTGAAAATAAGATAGAAAACAAATAAATAAATCTTTAAAATTATTTTTGAAACCTTTTTTCTATGAAAACATATAAAAAATTATTGAAAATGTTTAAAAAAATTCTTAAACATAAAACATTCATGAAACAAATTTCTTTGAAAATACCTTTGAAATATTTTAGAGGAATATTTTAAAATAAAAAAACATGTCTGAAATACATTTTTTGGAATATTTTCTTCATGTATCATTTGATAAATTTTTTGAAAACATTTTTGAAAACATTGTTTTTGAAATAAAACAAATTTCTGACTGAAGAGAGAAATACATTTAAATTTTATTAAAAACATTTTCATAATTATCTTAAATACAAAAGAGTAAGAAAATGGTTCTAATACATGGAAATATATTGAATAAATATAATTTAAGGTAAATAATGAGTGTTTTTAGAGATGGACCACATTATTTCATCAAAGAAATGATAAACATAAACAATCTTGAAAACAGATGAGATGGTTTCAATAAACTCTTATCAATTGGTAACTTAGAATAATACTCTCCATAAAATAAAAGAAAATTACATGAAGCTTAAAATACCATAAAAAACTGATATTCATGATATAACCTATAAAATGTAAGTATATACACCTCCAAAAATATTTTAGGTGCATAACCATACATGAGTCTCGAAAAAGGAAAATTGAGACAAAACTATTTAACTGATTTGGAAAATTTTGAAACATAAAACCCGTGAAATAAAGATCATATAATAAATAAGTAAATACCCATGAATTTAATTATAATAATAATAGATTATATCTACTATAATTATACACACTACACCAAACAAAGGTGTGGTTAATGATGCATGTATCTCAGGAAAAAAAAGTGATATGAAATACCCTTACCATATTTCTTGACTATCTTTGTGCTCCTATAAGCTTCCTATATAATAAATATAAGTTTATTATAAATATTTTTTCTGAAAAATATTCTTATATCTAATACCATATATGTTTTTATTGAGACCTTATATTAACCTATTGTTAACAATCCTATGGTAAGGTTTCACTTGGGGTAATATTCACGTTGGTCTTCGCATGTGTCTTAATTTGTTATTTCATTGGTCCTTATACTTATATCATGATTTACAGAATGTAAAACATGATATAAATATCATTTATACACATTTTATTTTTATTATAACAATCTATAGAATATATAAGTACATAATATAATACACTGTTCATGGAGATAGTTTGTTGTACGTATGCATAAACACTGCTTCCATTTTGATTATCGTATTGAAAGAAAGAATGAAAGAAAATGACGTATAAAGATCTATATATGTATATATATCATTATTATAGTATAATTATTTTGTAATCTATATCATATAATTTCATTAAACCCATCCTCAATACATTACATGTAGTTTGTGAACAAATTACATCGCATTGAGGGGGTAGAAGTCCATACTTCCTCAAACAAAATCATCATTTTTAAACCAAATATAAATAAAAAAGGTTGGTATTGTAAAAGGAATAAATAAAATTAATAAAATAGTATATATAATATTATATATATATATAAGCAGAGTGATCATCATAATTTCCCCCAGGAGAGGCGGTAAAGGAAAAACAAACAATCATCGTTTAGTGAGGCAGTAGTTCACAATACACATAAATAGTATGTTCGTTACCCATTATATTGATGTGTGTATAAGTGTAGGTAAAAACGATAGTATTGATACAGAATTGTATATATTGGATAAATTTTTTGTTATAAAATCATGGAAAAAAATGAGAGTGGAGGGGGTGGGGAAAGAAAATAAAAGAAATGATCTTAAGAGAAGGCGTTACCTCTTAATCAGTTAACTCCTTTTGGTTTGTGCCCAGAGGCTTCCTTGGATTAATTCATGACCAAGTGCATGCTTCAATAAGGAATTTAGGGTTGTTTGTAAGTTTATTGTGCAGATATTGGATGAAACTAAGTGGTTTTAGAGTTGTGAAGAAGAGGAAGAGGCAGTGGCCTTTTATAGGAATGGGAAAAGACACACATGGAATTTTTGAAAGATGGTTAGGTGTATTGATGTTTTTACCTAATAAAAGTCAGAAAAACAAAAACAACTAAATAATGGAAGTTTAATAGATTTATAATGGCCAAAAAATAGGTATTGGACAAGTTTATAGGCTGTTTAGGGTCTCAAATATAATGTTTTCTACTTCATTAACCCAATTTTACTCTTAAGCATTGTTATCAATTTTAATCACTTTGAATAAAATTTTTGGTCAAAAATAGAGTTGATATTATTATAAATTATAAATTATTTTTATTACAAATATGTAATAAAATTTTCACTATTCTAATCACATAAGTGGAAGAAATTAATTTAAAACTAATCCTACTGACAGGACAACACTATAGGTTTTTAAAGTAAAAACGTCCAAACCTTTGCTAAGTTTTATACCCAATTTCCAAGTGAAATTGATTCCAATGACCTCAGATTGATTAATTTATAAAAAATTTATCTAATTAAACTTTAAAACCAATTTAAAATATAATTTTTCCTTATAAATGAATTATATGAAAAAGTAGTTTTTAATTAAAATTCAGAATTTTTTATTATTCGTTAAAAAATGAAACCTTACAGAGAAATACCAAAAAATTATCCTAATTTTTTTTGTTTATATTTAAAATATAATTTTTATTTGGATATATTAAATCTATTAAAGTGCCCAAAATTGGATTTAAAATGTGTTCTCTATTAAAAGAAGGTGAAACTTACTTTATAGAAATATAAGGTTTTAAGCATAAAATTGGGTTTGTTCTTATCTTATATATATAAAATCTATTAGGTGATTATAAAAAATAATTGTTTTAATATAAAAGATATAAAATTAACTAATATCATTCACTATTATTAATTAATTTAACTTATTAATATAGATCATCTTCTTCAAAAAAAACAATCTTTTATAAAATCAATACCTTTATATTCATTTGGATTATATATTATTTTAAAATTATTAGGTAACCAATAAATTAAAATATTTATTTATATTCATAAGTTATTTAATCCTGTAATCATAAATTTAATTTCCATGTTTTATCCTATTAAATAATAATGTGTAAATAATGAATTATTTTTTAGTAACACTCTGTCTTGTGTGTTATGTAAGTCATCAAGGAAAGTTAGTCTTGAAAGTAATGTAAGATAACCTCAGTGTTCCATGTAGGGAAAGATAAAATTTATCTTATGTGTAGTGCATAATTAACTTTCTTTATCATATAACGCAATCTATAAATATTGCATTAATATAAAATAAGATATTTTAAGTGTGGTGTAAATTGAAAAATATCAATAGATTAAATTAATTAGAAAAAAAATATTTCAAATAACCTTAGGTTGTTATAATGGGAATGTAAAAATAGTTATATTACTTTGATTCAAATATCTTCACCTATATTTGAATATTGAACTTTTTATCAAAGATAAAGGATCAATATTTCCATTATGAAACTTGTATGAAACAATAAAAAACTAATTAAATATAGTGTTGAAAATAAGATATAACTAAAAAATATATAGATATAATGAATGAACATAATTGAAAATATTAAAAGATAATACAGAAGACTGAGGTTCTAAAGTAAGTTATTAATATTATTTTGTTCATTAAATATGATGTTAGAGTGCTTTTTGGGAATCCAGGAGTAATGATAAGGGATTATTTTACAACCTCTCTTTTAAATGATATTGTATATTTTTAAATTAACATTGGGGAATATTTATGTTCTCTCTCTTTAAAACCTCATAATTTTTCTTCACTTCTACTTATTTTTCAGGGTTTATAAGCCTTTATACTATTCCCCTTCCCATTGGTTTGTAATTCACCCAAAATTATTCTTGAAAGTGGAACCATCCTTATCTCTTATATTAATAAAGAATATTTTTCATCTATATACATATTTTATATTTCATATTATGGATAGATTTATCCCTACTTATATGATTTTTTCTTGTAATTTTCTATTAATCTTGAATATCTTTACAAAAGTGTGAAATGGATCTTTTTTTACTATTTTTCATGTGGTATATTTTCCCCACAATTTTATTTGGTTTTATTTATAAGACTTCCTTTCCATATTTTCATGATTCTTTAAAGTATTTTTTATTTACATTACCAATATTTTTTAGATAATTTATTTATAAACAATTTTATATTTTAGAATTTATAAATTTTTAAGAGATATAATTTTTTATTTTCCATGAAATATTCTAACATTCTTATAAAATGTTTTTAATAATTTTCATTATCCTTTAATGGTCATATGTTTTAAAGGTGATCTATTTCAATTAAATAATTCACTTTTTTTAGGATAATTAATTTTCATGCCTTTGGACCATTCTTATAAAACCAACTACATTATCACAAGTTAATTATTACATGATGGAACTATGAATGAATCATTATAGCACACATATGGATAGTTTTTTAATATTTGTTTTATGGGAATATAATTATATATCCCTCCAATTAATTTGGTAAATATTTATATCTCATGATATGAAATGTATGGGGCCTGGGAGTGAACTCAATTCATGATGTTTATGGGAATGGGGAGTGAATAAAATATATTATGTTATGGGACTCTATCAACAATGTGGTGATAGTCTTAGTTTTGGGCCTTGATATACGAAATGATTTTCAATGATTATGTTGGACACTAATTCATATTTTATACCATATTCCAATGTGATTATTTGTGGTTGATTATTATTGTATCGTGATTCCACATAAATGTTCCTAATTTCATATGTTATGTCAAAATCCCAATTTCATGATTCATGATTTATGATCTATGTTTTATTGGGCATGATTTATTTATACTGTGTTCACATACTTTAATTATGTTCTAATACCAATGTGTTCATAATT
This sequence comes from Viscum album, assembly GCA_963277665.1. Lineage (NCBI taxonomy): Eukaryota > Viridiplantae > Streptophyta > Magnoliopsida > Santalales > Viscaceae > Viscum > Viscum album. The sequence goes on from OY728147.1 coordinate 232,169,648, forward strand.
TTTCTCACTTATGAACTTTGAATGATATCTCTTATATTCATACCCTTATCGAGTGTCCTAGAACACCCTTTCTTATGATTCCATTCCCTATGTTATAAATATGATTATAACTTATGATTTTTTTATAAGGGTTCATGTCTTGTGTGAATGAAGAGAAATGTTTGTAGTGTTGTAAAATAAGTATTTTGTATTTATAAAATTCAAAGATACTAAACCTATAGGATATGATGTGTGATTTATTATGAGATGTAATGATTTTTTATGAAGGATGTGTTTAGTGGCTCCTTGAACCATGTCATATTTTTTTATTTACAAAAAATCATTTTTTTTCTTTTAACTTAATTATTAATATTTTCAATTGTGTAATTATAATTTATCAAATATTTATTAAGTGTTACCTTTATATTTTAATATTATATATTGATTAAAGTAGTATTTATTTTGATTATTTTAATTATTTTCATAAATTATCTTCAAATTTTATATTTGGATTGTTTATAAACACTCCTCAAGTTTCAAGATGAGTTCCTATGTTAATATGTTATTTATTGACTTTAAAATTTTTTCATGTATATTTTATTATTATTTACACATATCCAAATTACTGTTCCTATGTAGAAAAATACTATTCCACATAGGCAAATGTTGATCTGCAAATCCAAATTTCTCTATTTTGTTATCTTCTCTAGTTTGACTATAATAGTGTTTAAAAAAATAAAATTGAGTGATTATTCATGATTTTAAATGATAAAATAATGATATAAATTTATTTTAATCAAAATAATTAATGAATCAATTATTTGGATATAAAAAATTTAGTCCAATGTTACTATAATATTGAGTTATAATTATATATTTTTTTTGGTTTTGATTGAATTGATTTGTTTCTAATATCTTGAGTTAGAAATGTCCAATTAAAGAGGTTTATAATTATTTAGAAATATTAATTTTTTTTCTAAATATAATTTACCTAGAAAAAATTTTCAAATTACAACTTATGAGGTATAATTTAGTAATTAATTTTAAGAAGTTAAGAAGTATTGATTTCTAATATCTTAACTTACATAAAAAATTCCCATAAATAAATTTTTTCCTAAGTAAAAAAATTGCTTATGAAAATTAATATACACAATTTATTTTCATAAGTAAATACTTTTTGTATGTAGATTTGGACCCTTAGTGTTTTGGTTATGTGAGATATTTAGATATGTGGAATCTGATAATTGAAATTAGCATAAAAAAAATCAATCGTGTAGAACTTAGTTATTTAGATTTGATTATCTGATATTTTGGTTACATGAAACGTGATATGTTGACATATCCAGTTAAATATATTCCTTTTTAACTTTTACTATGTAGAAAAAATTTCTTCAATGATTTTTGAGTTTCTGATTTTTTTTCGAAAACATGAAACTGTACTTAGTTCTTCATATAATTTCATATTTATATTAACTAAAAGTTCATGTTGTTTATTTAATTATTTTAATTGTTCAAAAATTAGTCATTAATTATATAAATTCCATTTAAATATGTGTTTAATTGTTTTATAATGAAATAAATAATATTCACACGGTATTAGGCATGTTTTAATGACCCACCAATAATCATTGTCTTGAGAGTACCACGAGTCATTACAAGGCCTTAAGCGACATCCCCAAGGCTCTAAAGGCTTGAAATAAATACCGAAGGGTTTCAAGTACAAGTGGGGGACGATTTACCCTTTAAGAAATGAACCCATAAACCAACAAATAATAACCAAACATTCACTATATGATGCATGAACAATTGAAAGACCAATAAACAACTTCTTTTATATCAAACCACATCAAAGTACACAACAAGTGATGACCAAACTAAGCATCAAAGTACATAGAGGATGAACATGTCAAGACTCTCAAAAGACACCGCAACTCCATGCTCCACCTGCTCCCAGCTCCACAACATCTCCCAAGCATCACCACAAGCCTCTAGGAGTAAGATGCCTTACCTTTACCTGTTTCCCAGAATACGACCTCTGAAAAGGCACCAACGTGCCAAAGTAGGGGTGAATATAAAATTCAGTAGGTTTTCCCCAATGACTTCACTACTCATGCCACTAGGATAGAAGAGTTAGCCACATTTATATAAAAATAGTTTATATAAAACATTTTCTCAAAAGTAGTTTATAACTAAATATAAATAAGTTTCCAAAACCATTCACAACCAAAGGAATTCCAAGAGTAATTGAAACCAATTTTCAGCAAGTTATTTTTCCAGAAATATACCCAAAAAAGCATTAGAACCATTTCACAATATCCATTTTGGCATACCAACCATTCCACAACCCATGAAAACAACCATGCATGCTACGTTATGACACTTCCATACTCATAAGAGGTTTCTCGTCAATCTACCAAGTCGTCACAAGGTAATTGTTTCCCATATTCCATTACACCTTTGGCACCAAGCACAAGGACATATTTCAACCAAGACTCGTACATATAGTTACCATGTGCTACTAAACATTTGGCACCGAGCATAAGGTCCTATTTTAACTAAGCCCCATACATGAAATATTAACACACACCACATATTCCCATCAATCATGCCAAAACACCCTTTCAATAAAAACACATTTTTATTGAAAACCATTTCCATTAAAACCATTTCAATGCCAAACCATTTCAATTCCAAACCATTTTAATAAAACTCAATTATTATTTTAAACCAATTCCGTCAAAGTCATTTCAATATCAAACCATTTCAATAAAACACCCTTTTTGTTAAAAACCCACTTTTAATAAAACCATCTACAATTTCATCAAATCCATAATTTAAAATCAACATTTTAAATTCAACAAGCCAAATCACTTTGCAAAACAGTTCACCAAGATTTCACAATCTCATAAAAACCATAAATCATCACTAAAGAAGATTTATTCTATACTTTTCACAATAAAATCCATTAAAATCAACTAATTTGAATCTAAGACAATCAATTCTAGTAAGAGGAGTTGAGAGTGAAGCCTCATACCTCAATGTTTTTGACGAAAACCACAACGGTCAAAGAACACTCAAGGAAACTCGAGTCGATTATCTAAAAACCCACCTTAGATCTCTTCTACTACAAAGATTAAGACCAAATATCATCATATTTGGCATCCACACACTTAGATCTACCCATAACGGGCGTAGATATAAGAAACTGATAGAATAGGAGAAGTAGATCTAAGTAGATCAAAGAAACCGATCAAGAACGAAGAAGAACGATCACATACCTCAAGAATCCGGCTTCGATTCTCCAAGAGAAGCCTTAGGATCACCTCCAGAAGGATGGGAGAACCCTATTTGACCTTAGGAGAAGAAAAATACCGAGTTAGGCCCACTTAGGATCTTAAACGAGGCACTTAGAGGAAAAAACGAGTGAGATCCACTTTTATAGGATCTTATTTAAGTGGATGCACAATTAGTTTGCACGGTTTGACAAACTGTGCATTAGCTACTACCTCGACCACCCTTCTCGCACAGTTTGGACGCATGGTTAGACAAAACGTGTGCTGACATACGAAAGCTTGTACTTCCAAGACCAACTACACACGGTTTGACCGCATGGTTTAGACAAACCGTGCACCACCCGTGCGACTTCCCCTTTTTCCTCAAAACATTATTCCAAGTTCTCCCGACTCTCCCATACATCACCCTTAACTTTATAACCATTGAAATATTCATGAAAGTGTTATATACCAGAAACCAGGGGTACTAAATTCTCCCCACCATTGGTCTTTACATCCTCATAAAGTAGAAAACCTTCACCCCGCTGAAAGAGTTCCAGCCACTGCTCCTTCATTTCCCTTTCACGTTCCCAAGTCTCTTCTTAAATCTGACCATGCTGCCATAAAACCCACACTAGAACGATGATTTTTCCACACAATAATTTCTCTTGCCTATCCAAAATGTGTACTAGGATATGTATCAACGAAGAATCCGGCTTAAGGTCAACGTGATCCCATATGATCAGATGGTCAAGATCAGGCATATACTTTTTCAACTGAGATACATGGAACACATTATGCACCGAACTAAACCTTGGTGGTAATGAAAACTAATATTCCACCTCTCCAACCCATTCTAGTATCTAAAATGGGATAGTGTATCTAGGATATAACTTTCCCTGCTTCCCGAAACAACAATGTCCAAGCCTTGGAGAGATCCTCAAGAAGACATGATCACCCACAACAAACGACAACGGTCTTCGATAGTGATCGTCAAAAGATTTATGATGACTCTGAGCCGTATTTATCCTCTTTATAGTCAACTGAATCTTTTCCATTGTTTCACGGATAAGGCTCGGCCCAAATAGTGAAGTTTCACCAGTTTCCACCCAGCATAGTGGAGAACGACAAGGACACCCATACAATGCTTCAAACGGAGCCATGCGTATCGAGGCTTGACAGCTATTATTGTATGAGAACTCCACTAAGGGTATATGATCCTCCCATGAGCCAAAAAAATCTATTACACAATCCCGTAGCATATCTTACAACATTTGTATCATCCGCTCAAATTTCCCATCCATTTGAGGATGATACGCCATGCTCATCATCAACTGAGTCTCAAGGGATTGCTGTAATGATTTCCAGAAACGAGATGTGAACCTCAGATCTCTATCTAAGACAATAGACACTGGTACACCATTCCTCTTTTCCACTTCTCAGAAATAGATTTTTGAATGATCTTCCACTGTATGGGTTTCACAAATAGGGATGAAATGGGCCGAATTGGTTAGAGGATTCACTATCACCCAAATGGCATTGTGTTTCCGGACCGTTCTTGGAAGATTTGTAACAAAATCCATTGCTATCTGATCCCATTTCCACACTGGGATAGGTAAATATTATAACATACCAGCTGGTCTTTGATACTCTTCTTTAACATGCTGACAAGTTAAGCACCGCGAGACGAACTCGGCCACCTTCCTTTTCATGCCGCTCCACCAAAACTGCTCCTTCAATGCCTTATACATCTTCTTGTGTACCTAGGTGTATAGCCCATCTTGAATGGTGGTAAGCATGAAGGAGTTGTTCCTGAAAAACAATAGGTATAACCATCCAATCTTTGAAACACAAAACTGAACCCCCATCAAGTTTCCATCCATCAATGGTCTCCCCACCATTGAGTTTTGAACTTACAACCAGACATTCTACATCAGTTGTTTGTGCTTCTTTGATCATCCTTACTAAATCAGGAACAAGTGTAGTTGAAAATAAAACAACAACATCACCTCGGTCTTCACATTACACATGCATGTTGGCTAAGACTGACATCAACTACCATTCAACTGAAACTACTTTCGCTAACTGAGCATATGACATTCTACTAAATGGATCCGCCACCGAATTCCCTTTTCCTGGTGTGTACATCATGTCAAAGTCAAACATCTGGAGATAATCTATCCACCTCCTTTGCCTCAGAATCAAATCTCGCTGTGAGAAAATGTGTTTCAAGCTTTTGTGATCCGTAAAAATAGTAAATTTCTCACCAAAGAGATAATGTCTCCATGTTTTCAAAGCATGGATGACTACAGCTAACTCCAAATCATGTGTTGGGTAATTCTTCTCATGCACCCTCAACTACCTTTAACCATAAGCAACCACATGGTTTCATTGCATGAGAACACAACCAAAACCTATTCCCGAAGCATCAAAATACACCACATAACCTTGTCCTTATTCAGAGAAGATCAAGATGGGTGCCGATGTAAGACGAAACTCCAGTTCCTGGAAAGACTTATGAAATTATTTTTCCATTGGAGTGGAGCATTTTTCTTTGTCAGAGGTATTATTGGTGATTCTAGTCATGAGAAATCACCCAAAAAGCATTGGTAGTAACCAGCTAGACCAATAAAATTTCATATCTCGAACGCATTATTTGGTGGTTGCCAAGTGATAATGGCTTCTATCTTTTCAGGATCAACATAAACGCCTTTCTCAAAAATGACATGGCCAAGAGAATGTAATTATTGTATCCAAAAATCACAATTTCATAATTTATCATACAAATGATGATCTCTCAAGATTTGTAACACTGTTTCTAGGTGCTCCTCATGATCAACCCTTTTCTTTGAATACACCAAGATATCATCCATAAACACCACAACAAAAGAATCCAAATATCACTGAAATATCCGATTCATCAAGGCCATGAAGACCTCTGGTGCATTCTTTAGACCAAAAGGCATGAATACATATTCGTAGTGGCCATATCTACTTCTGAAAGCTATCTTTGGAATATACTCCTTCTGAACTCGCAATTGGTGATATCCTGATCGCAAGTCAATCTTGGAGAACCACTGACCACCCCTTAATTGATCAAAAAAATCATCAATGCATGTAAGTGGATATCTATTCATTATCATAACTTGTTTAAGATTATGATAATCAATACACAACCAAAGAGTTCTATCTGCCTTCTTCTGGAAGAAAACCGGTGCTGCCCATAGGGATGTACTTAGTTGAATGAAACCCTTAATTTATATCTCCTCTAACTAAAATTTCAATTCTGATAACTCTGTTGGTACCATCCTATAAGACGGAAGGGAAATATTACTAGTCCTCGGAAGGAGATAAATCGTAAACTCCACTTCCCTTAGAGGCGGTAACCCTGAGAAGTTTTTGGGAAAGACATCTGGAAATTGATCCACCACAGACAGAAAACTATCTCTCTCTATATCTTCCATTGAAGAAAAATTCAACACTACTAGTTGGTAAGAGATCATTCCCACCATTTGTGCCAACAAGATTATTTCACCTTGCTTTACCATCCTCTCTCCTCTGAAGAGATGGTTGATGCTATCCTCAGTCGTGAAACTAACTGTTCTCCTATAACAGTCGACATGAGCCTTAAAATTTTCAACCAATCCATACCAAGGATTACATCATAGACATCCATGTCCAACATCACGAAGTCCCATTTTAACTCATCTCCATCAACAGTTATAGTGCATTCTCTACACACAAAGGCTTGATATTCCCTTTCACCAAGAGGAGTTTTCAGTTTCAAAACAGAAGGCCTCATTTCTAGTTTTAAACATAGAAAGTCAACATCATGAGAATCAATGAAGGAATGTGATGCACCGGTATTGAAGGGAACTTACACAAGGGTAGAATTCAAAAGAACTGTACCTCTCACCGTAGATGGTCTAGCCTGATCATCAATCATCATCTACTCAGCTCCATACAATTGCTTCATCATTGCACTGCTTTCCTTTTTTCCTTATTGAAATTTCCCTAGTTGAGGAGTCATGGTATTTTGAGAATCACCATGGATAAATCTGTTATGCGGACGAGGCTGACTCTGCTTTCTTATTCCAGTTGAGGCATACGATGCTTGCGACACCTGAGAAGTGTCCTGAGCACCCAACCTAGGATCACTATGACAATAGTGCCAAATATTTCCCATCTTGTTGCACCTATGACATGCTCTAGGTTGCGTCATACACTCTCACTTTATGTAGTTAGTCGGACCACATTGAAAGAAACCTACTTTGCTCTAGGGTCATGGAGGAAGGTTCACTGATCTCGCAGTCTGGTTCTGATTTCCAATTGCACTATGGAAATAGGTGTCCCTTTTCCTCTTGTTCCCAGAGGTTGAGTTCCCATTGTTTCTTGTAGGTATCATCATTCCTCCTCCTATCGATCTCGAGATATCACGTTCAGAAACAGTCTCTATTTTCACTATCTCTGTATAATCTATAATGCAGAGCACTGCAATCATCGATCGAATCTCTTTCCTTAGCCCCGATTCGAAGATGTGTTCATTCAATGACACACTTGCGAAAAACTCTGGTACAAAATAGACTAAATTCATGAATTTATCCACATACTCTATGACAGAGAGACTCTCTTGTTTCATAATGAAGAATTATGTCATTTTTAGGATCTTGAACATGTGAGGATAGAATTGTTTGTTGAACAATTGTTCAAATTCCTCCCATGTAAGGCGTTCATCCAATTTATCATGCACCGCTAAATCCCACCACTGACGTGAAAGATCCTCGAGCATATACGTCGCTAACATTACTTTCAATTCTACTAGTTTTCCGATGAAATAAAGGATACAATTCATCCTACTTAGCCACACCTCTGCCTTTTCGTGTTCAACATCACCCCGAAAGTTTGGTGGATTCTACTTCATGAACTAGATGGTATGATTCACATGTTGTGGACAACTACTCCGGTTCCCAGTATCCATAGCCTGAAAATCCTAGACAATACTCTAAACAAGCTCTTGGTTCACACGTGGTTCAGGTACAATGATGTTTTCCACAGCTTCTTCGGGTTGGTTCTGACGATGCCTACCAGGTGCCATTTTCTAAGCCAACAATAACCTCTGTCAATATCACTCTCTATCAACTGATGGTTAGAATTTCAAATTCTATGAAATCTTCTATCACAAAATTGTTTTCAAAACAACCTTCTTCACATGTTCAAACATTTTTGAAAACATTCAGCATGCTTTTTGAAAATCAACCCATTTTCAAAATACACCAAATACCCTGTTTTCAAAATCTTTTACTTGAAAATAATTTCTGGATTTTTCAAAAATTCACACGTTGTACAAAATCCTTAATCATTCCTCACAATGAGATATGAAATCCTAGTGGGAATTCATTCTTATACAATGCATTTCATGCTCCTCTCATTGGCTAAACCCATGACAATAAGATTTCCAACATTCTAGAAGTGTATCCAAAACACTTATGTACCCAACATCCTGGTAACTTGAAGTTTAGCATAAACGGGTTAGATACTTCCTTTTAGGATATACATTTCAAGTTCCGACAATCCTACTCCTGTTTAAGATTTTGACCCAAGGAATAGAAAAGAAGGAATTTCAACTCCAAGACCAAGAATAGTGATTATTACTTGTTAGGCAAGGACCGAAAAAGCTGATACCTTTTGTAATGACCCACCAATTCTCATTGGCTAGAGAGTACCACTAGTCATTAATAATCCTTAAGATACATCACCAAGGTTTCAAAGGCTGGCAATAAATGTCAAAGGGTTTCAAGTACAAGTGGGGGACGATTTACCCTTTAAGAAATAAACCCATAAACCAACCGAGCATAACCAAACATTTAATATATGATGCATGGACAAATGAGAGACCAACAAACAACTTCATTTATATCAAACCACATCAAAGTACACAACAGTGGAAGACCAAACTAAGCATCAAAGTACATAACAGATGAACATGTCAAGACTCTCAAAAGACACCAAAACTCCACGGTCCACTGGCTCCCAGCTCTACAACATCTCCCAAGCATCACCACAAGCCTCTGGCAGTAAGATGCCTTACCTTTAACTGTGTCCCGGAATACGAAATCTACAAAAGAACCAACGTGCCAAAGCAGGAGTGAGTATAAAACTCAGTAGGTTTTCCCCAATGACTTTCCTACTCACACCACTAGGATATAAGAGTTAGCCACATTTATATAAAAATACTTTATATAAAACATTTTCTCAAAAGCAGTTTATAACTAAATATAAACAAGTTTCCAAAACCATTCACAACCAAATGCATTCCTAGAGTAATTGAAACCAATTTTCCAGCAAGTTATTTTTCCAGAAAAATAACCAAACAAGCTTTATAACCATTTCACAATATCCCTTTTTGGCGTACCCAACCATTCCACAACCCATTCAAACAACCATGCATGGTACATTATGACAGTTCCATACTCATGAGCGATTTCTTGTCGATCTACCAAGTCTTCACAAGGTAATTGTTTCCCATGTTCCATTACACCTTTGGAACTGATCAAAAGGTCATATTTAAACCAAGCATCATACATATAGTTACCATGTGCCATTAAAAATTTGGCACCGAGCATAAGGTCCTACTTCAACCAACCCCCATACAAGAAATATGAACACACACCACATATTCCCATCAATCATCCCAAAACACCCTTTCCATAAACCACCTTTCTATTGAAAACCATTTCCATTACAACCATTTCAATTCCAAACCATTTCAATTCCAAACCACTTCAAAAAAACTCTATTTTTATTGAAAACTAATTCCATCAAAGTCATTTCAATCTCAAACCATTTCAATAAAACACCCTTTTTATTCAAAACCCATTTTTCATCAAACCATCTACAATTTCATCAAATCCATAATTTAAAATCAACATTTTAAATTGAACAAACCATAACACTTTGCACAACAATTCACTAATATTTCACAATCTCATAAAAACCATAAATTATCACTAAAGAAGATTTATTCTATGCTTTTCACAATCAAATCCATTAAAATAACCCAATTTGAATCTAATCCAATCAATTCTAGTAAGAGGAGTCGAGAGTGAATCAACCTACCTCAAAGGTTTTGACGAAAACCACAATGGTTGAAGAAAGCTCAAGGAAACCCGAGTCGATTCTCTAAAAACCCACCTTATATATCTTCTACTAGAAAGATCAAGATCAAATCTCATCCAATTTGGTATCCACACACTTATATCTACCCATAACGGGTGTAGATCCAAGAAACCGAGAGAATAGGAGAAGTAGATCTAAGTAGATCTAAGAAACTGATCAAGAACGAAGAAGAACGATCACATACCTCAAGAATCCGACTTCAATTTTCCAAGAGAAGCTTTGGGATCACCTCCATAATGATTGGAGAACCCTCTTTGACCTTAGGAGAAGAAAAATCCCAAGTTAGGTCCACTTAGGATCTTAAATGAGGCACTTATAGGAAAAAATGAGTGAGATCCACTTTTATAGGATCTCATTTAAGTGGCCACACGGTTAGTTCACACGGTTTGACAAACCGTGCGCTAACCATGCATTAGCTACTACCATAGACACCCTTCTCGCATGGTTTGGCTGCACGGTTAGACAAACTGTGCACTGCCCGTGCAGAAGCTACTGCCTCCAAGACCAACTACACATGGTTTGGCCAAACGGTTTAGACAAACCGTGCACCGCCCGTGCAACTTCCCCTTTTTTCCTCAAAACTTCATTCCAAGTTCTCTTGACTCTCCCATACATCACCCTTAACATTATAACCATTGAAATCATCAAGAAAGGGTTACATATTAGAAACTAGGGGTACCACACATGTATAAATATTCACACTAAAATTTTGGAACTTGAGATATTCAAATTCTAATCGATTGAAATGTAAAGAGTTAGTCTGGCATATTTTAACGGTGTTTTACAATAAAATTAATCCTCATTATTATGGAAGTATTTATTATTTTATTTAATTATTTAATAATTTTAAATGTACCATTTATGTTTTTTATAGAATATTGAGTAAGAGTTACTTTTTATATTACTTCTCATTTATGAAGGAGTTATAGGTGAACCATTATCATGGAAAGAAGCATGAAAAAAATATAAAGTAGTTCATTGATGATACATAAATGTGTTGATTCAGGAAATTTGTTATGAAAGAGAATTTTTATTTTAAAGATACAGTGTGTAAAATCTATATAATGTGTTTACAGATCTATGGAATAGGTGAACAAATACGTATTTTATTTTTGTTGAACATTTTGGATGGAATTTGGTGTTATTAACTAAATCATATAATTATTGATGGGAAAGTTAAAATTTATTCCCATAAATATAGAATGAATAATGTCTTAAACACCTAAGTTGGTTCCATGGTACTATAAGTCCACCTATTCCTTGGTTCTTAAGAACATGTGGGTTATACTACCCCATAAAAAAGGTATGTGTTTGTGGGTTGTGACACCCCTAAAATAGTTAGTTTTGGGATATGTCTCTTGGGGAAAAGGCATGACTATTTGAACTCTTCCTCTAGATAAAAAAATGTAGACTAGTATTGGGTTTAATTCCCTATGATAAAATGATTTTCAAATTGAGTTGTTAATATTGGTGTAAGAAATTATTTTTGAGATTCCATTGTTTATAGTGCGTTCCACTATTATTTTCATTTGAGAAGATTGAAGAGTAGATGCTGGTTTAATTTGATCTTAACTAATATAAAAATATATTCTTAATATTTTTTTATTTCCACTCCAAGAAATTTAAAAACTATATTTAATATTTTAGAAATATTCATAAATTGCAATCACCCCCTCTTCACAATTATTCCATCTTCCCTCTAGGACCAACAAATTGCATCAAAGGGAGACACCAAGAAAGATAAATATTTTTATTTATTCCAGCCATTTCCTCATATAAGCGTCATGTGGGAAAAGATATATTTGTGATAGAAGGAATGTGTTTGAATGATGTATGGGTTCATTGAAGAACACCTCATTTTTATGTTACTGATTATGGATAGATAGAATCATTATTAATTATTTTTAGCTATAATCACTATTAAATTAGGGGAAAACCATAAAAACTAATCTAAGGTGAACCTTAATCATTAGTTGGTAATGATTTGGTAAAGCATATATTGAAATACAAGGTTATGAATATTTTATATTGTGAAATAAATAGTAATATGTATAGTCAACTATCTCGATGTAAAACTACTCATGAAATTCAGAAGATCATAAATTTTATATATCTTAGATCATATAAGATCATTAGAAAATAGTTATACATTTTAGAAGATAAATAAAAATAATTTAAAATTGATGAAAAACTAATTATTAATCCAAAGTTTAATAGTTTTACTAGTATTTTAAATGACATCTGTTCTTCAGGGTAAACTATAGAAAACCCTATTTTTTGAACGAGTGCTTAGAGAACATCCTAAACTTTTTAATGCTAAAAAGGTACCTATAGATGGGAGTAAAAAAATATAGGATTATACATATGATGATCTTATTGGATCATTGTTAAAATATGAGTCATATGTTAAAAATATCACCCAAGAAGATAATATAATGAATAAGGGAATTTCATTTATGAAAGATGTTTCTACTTATACTTTTGATTCTGAATTATAGTGCAGTTTAGGAATGAAACCTAACATGTTACAAAGTGATGATATAGAAGAAAGAAATATTATTTTAGAATATTTTGAAATGAATATCATAAATATGATTCAAGGTTAAGAGGATTGGTAATTTTATTTTCAATGATGAAAAATATATTTTTTTATGTGAGAAAACAAAGGAGGGACATCAAGCCTGATTTTCCAGTATTTAAGAAATATAAGAAAGAGAATAAAACAATGGATTATTAATGGATTTTTACTAGATATTAAAGTTATGATGAGAAATATAGTTCAAGAAAAGACATGGAAATCTTGTAAATCACGTAAGGAACTCAAGTTATTATTCACCTTCTTAATATGGTCATAAAAACCCCACTATAGAAGTGATAATTAAATAGGTTTAAATAATTGATCATAAATTTTAAAAAATCACTAGTTTATATTAGAAGATTAAGTGTAAAAATAAGGATGTTCTTATGGATAATGAATATATAAAGAAACATTTCAAGGAAAAATTAAAAAATGTACATAAAAATTTGAAATTTTCTCAAGAAAATCTAAAAACCCACTTATTGAAAATGAAAAATATAAGAGAGAAATTGATTTTATATGAAAATTACATGAAGATAAAATAAGGAATTTTGAAACTATTCTAAGGGAAATATACAAAACATAAATGAAATTGAATGTTAAAAATCAAATATATCCATTTTTGTTCAAGGTACATAAAGAATTGATAAAATGATTGATTTCAATAAAATGAACAAAAAATATCTGGTCTTAGATATTATAACATGTTTACAAAAATGTATACAAAATTCATTTTATATTTTTCTAATAGAATTATATATTCTTCCATAAGTTTTTGATGCAAAATTAAGGATCATTATACAAGTGAGTGCTCATTGTTATTTCTCCAAGCTCTTGGACATACTAAATTTTTCACTTATGAATCATTATATTCTAGATTACCTATGTATAAGTGTTTGAAATCACTTTGGGTTCCTATTAATTCATTTTTTAATCCCATATGACCCAAATTTATATGTCACTAAAACATTATTGAATCTATTTTTGATGTAAACACGTCTTTTAAGTATAAAAAATGATGTTTAGTACATGGATATTGGATGCTCGTGACATGTGATTGGTGATCTATCAAATTTATTATCATTCAGTAAATGCAATGGAAGTAATGTTACTTTTGTTGATAATTCTAAAGTAAATGAAAAAGAGTTTGGTGAGTTAAGAATCTAAAATTATAATTCTATTTATAATGTTTTATATGTTAAATGATTGAAACATAATTTAATAGGAATATCAAAATTATGTGATTATTATATGTTTGTTAAATTCAAAAATGATAAGTGTTTTTTATTTAAATAAAAGTATATGTTGTTATATTAAAATATAGATGAAAACATTTGCACCCTTAGTTTTACTAACATAAATTTTTAAAATGATAAATGTTTAAATATTTTTCAATATGTTTTTTATGGAATAATAAATTGGGACAAGATAATTTTAGTTTAATATAAAATATATGAAAAAACTAAATAGTTCTGAAGCTAACCGAGTTCAGAGAAGACATCACACATGTTTGTGGCTCATATATGAAAGATAAACACAGTATACGTACTTTTATAACTATTAGAAATATAAGTACTATAAGGCCTATTAATATTATTTTTTAAAATTTTTTTTTGGACATACTAAACCTTCTAGTTTGGGTGGTAAGGGAGTTGTTTTATCAATATTGATGATTATGAAGGATACACATGGATTTATTTTATTTTACATAAATATGATAATTTATATAAGTTTACCACCATTTATAAATTTGTTAAAAATTATAAAGGACATATAATTAAATCAATTAGAAGATATCATGTTGGTGAATTCCATAATCTTGAATTTATATAGTATTATAAGGAAAATTTGTGTTTTCACAACTTTTCAACTCCTAGAACACAAAAAGAAGGTGTAAATAAATAAAAAAATTGAGTACTTATTGAAATGGATAGAACCACGTTGAATGAGTTTAATCAAACTAAATATTTTTGGGTAGGAGATGAGAACATGATTTATTATGTTACTAATAGTACTATCATAAGACATCTGTTGAAAAAGAAACATGAAGAGTTTTGGAAGGATAGAAAACCTGAAATTACATATTTTAATATATTTTGGTGTAAATTTTTCATTCTTAAAACTAAGGATTACTTGGATAAATTATATTTAGAATATTATGAAGTTATATTATTAAGATATTCAAATAATATTAAGGCATGCATAGTTTATAACAAAATAACTATGGTTGTTGAAGTATTGATTCATATTAGGAATGATGGAAAATATTTTAATAATATGGTTGCTGATATTGATCAAATTGAGGATGAATTTAAAGATTTTAGTTTTGGAGAGGAAGAACCTCCAAAAAAAAAATGCACATATTATGGGGGAGAATATTTCTTCTCAATTAGAACATATTCATGAAAGATCTTTAAAGACTCATAGAGGCCATCCTATATATAATTTTATAGGAAATGGTGATTCAAATGTTTGAACTATAAAATCTACTATGAATATTTTTGCATATCATTCTATCATTTATGATTTTTTATATAATGATATTAATGAATCTTTAAATGATTCCAATTGGATATTCTCCATACAAGATGAGTTAAATCGGTTTTTTAGAAATAATGTGAAAAATATAGTTATTCCACTAAATAGTTCTCTTATTATTAGAACAAAATGGATCGTTTGAAAAAACGTTATGAATCTAGGAATATCAATAAAAATATAGATATATTAGTTACTCAAAGATATTTTCAAGAATATGGTAGATATATTTAAAGAATATTTTACACCTCTTTCTAGATTAAAATAAATTATAATAATATTAAATTATGTTTCTTTTTCATGGGTTTAAAATATTTTAAATGAATATTAAAAGTTATTTTCTAATTTGTTTATATTTTTATATAAGTATATGTTATAAATAACTCAGGTTTTGAAAATGAAAAGAATCTTGATCATGTTAAGAAACTATATAAGACTTTATATGTTTTGAAATGATCTCCTTATGTTTGGTAAAAAAGGTTAACTAGTTTTATTTTAAAAAACAATTGTGATAATGAAAATATTGATCCTAAATTATTCATTAAAAAAAGTTATGATATTTTTATTGTGAAAATTAATGTTCATAAAATTATTATTTTTATATTAATGTGAACATATTTGTAATGAATTTTCCTATATATTATATTTTGAATTTTATAGGAGTGTGATGTTAGAATTGAAATTCTTTCTTAGTCTTCAAAATTTTCAAATAAACGAGGGAAGTGTTTTTGAATCAATCCAAGCATTATAAAGAGATATCTATGATATTTGGTTTAGAATATTACAAAAGAAAAAATAATCCCATGAGTACTACTTTTAAATTGGATTTAGATTTATATAAAAACTATATTGATTTTAAATTTTATATAAGAATAATTGGATGTTTGTTATCCTTAACTCTTTGAAGTCTAAATTTATTGTTTTAAATTTTCATTTGTTCTAGATTTCCAAATGACCCTATAGAAATCCACATAAATTCTATTAAGAGGATTATTAGACATGGTAAAGGATATT
Source organism: Viscum album (assembly GCA_963277665.1). Classification (NCBI taxonomy): domain Eukaryota; kingdom Viridiplantae; phylum Streptophyta; class Magnoliopsida; order Santalales; family Viscaceae; genus Viscum; species Viscum album. The sequence goes on from OY728147.1 coordinate 232,186,202, forward strand.
TGAAATGTGGTTTGTTTTATCCTATAAAAAATATATTAATTTGATAAAAAGTTATTTAGATTTAAATTTCAGTGGATAAAAGATAGTGAGAAAGATAACTTAAAGTATGTTTCATTTTCTTGGTAAATGTTTAGTTTTTCTAGATTCAAATAAATAGAATTTTGTAACTCTTCTAACTGCTAAAATTGAATACACAACCACTACATCGAATTGTGACCAATAATTATGAAGTAATAAAACTCTTTCATATTTTGTTTTTGATTTTTATAATATTTCTATATTCTATTATAATAATTATTCTATTTACATTTCCCAAAATACTTTACAAAACTCTAGGAATAATCACATTGATCTCTTGTTTCATTTTCATAAGGATCATGTTTAAAAAGTAAATATAAATCTAAAATTTATTTCTATATAAAATCATCTTTCTACCATCATTACTAAGCCTCGAGAATTTTATATGTTTCAGAAAATAACATTTGAACTTGGTATGATAGAAATTTAATTTTTTTGGGTATGAATTTAGGTGGAGATTGAATGTTTTTATATGCAGAAATTTTCTTATTTACATGAAATATGTAGTAATCTGTAATCAATTTTTTAGTTTATTATTTTATATATACATTTATTTTTTATTTCAATCCTACAAAAATATATTATTATATGTCTACTTATTGACTAAACATTCAATTTTTATAGAAGTTTGTTTTATAAAGGGTTTCCCATTGATTTTCACCAATAGTGTTTTTGTATCTTATCATTGTATAGAACTCAATATTAAAACTATATAAAGGTATAGAGTGGCTCTTTGAGGTTTCTAAAATATTTTCAGAAAGAATTTATACACTTAAATATATTTATCTTTTTAGTTTATTTTTCACTATTTATAAATGAATGAATTTATGGGGAACATAGTTATGTGTTATATATAGGTTTTAAGGTTACTTTCATTTTCTATAATCACTAGGGTGGGGGGGGGGTCTTGTTGTTTTATAACATTATAAGGGTTACGTTTTCCCTAAATAATATATCTTAAACTATCGATAGACTTCAAAAGTGGGCATTTTTTTAGTATTTTTGATAATTTCAAATAGGGGGAGAATATTTAAAATTATACATGGTTTTTTAATTATAAAAAATGGGGATATTTTTGAGTGTATGCTTGAACCACATCATATTTTGATAATTAAAAAACTTTGTTTTTTTATTACCTTTAAAATAATTCTTAATACATTGAATTATGTAATTATAATTTATCATTTCTTTATTAAGTGTTATCGATTGTTTTTGGTATTATATATTGATTAAAGTAGGATTTACATTGTTTTTTATAATAATTTATTTAAATAATATTTAGTTTTCATGTTTTTCTTGTTTAAAACATGTTCTAATAGTTTCATGATGAGTTATTATGAAGAATATGTCACTCCAGACCTTTAAAATTCATTTATACATATTTTTTACTATTACCACATAGGTAAATTACTATTCCTATATAGCCAAATGATGACCCACATGTCCAAATTTATATATTTCATTACCTTATGTATTTCAACCATAACATGGGTTAAATAACTCCAAATTTAATGATCCATATTGCGTTGTAAAGATAAAAATATTATCTATATTTAATTTAACTAAAAGAATGGATGAATCAATCATTTATATCTCTAAACCTATTATAAAGTTAAGGTATGTATTCAGTTGTAATTCTATAGTATATTTGGTTCTTTTTTATTCTATTTTCACTAATATAATGAGATATACAAGTCCAATTAATGATTTATTATGTGTTGGAAATCATAAAAAATTGTTTAAATATTTTTTAACTGGTCCGGAAGTAGGAATTTTTTTAGATGGTATAATTTAGGACTTATGTTTAAAAATTTATATTATAGATATTTTAAAATTTATTTATTATGTACAAAATTCACTAACCTAGATTTGTGACTACATAAATAATTTCCTTACAAAAATTCAGATACCTAGTTTAATTTATTTTAAAAATATATAAATTTGTATAACTAGTATTTTTGTTACATGATATTATGAAAATGGAATCAAATGAATATTAGTTATCATTTATGACTGAGATACACACAAACTATTATATTGGAAAGAATAATGAACAAATATTAAGTAGTTCCTTGAAGATTCATACATGTATTTCTTTGAAAAAGGTTTTATACAATAGGAATCATATTTTAAAGAATTTGTGCACAAAGAAACCTATATAATGTTTTAAAAAATATACTTAATATAATAACAAGGACATGTCTGTTCTTATTAAATAATTATTGACGGAATTTTGTGTGGTTAACTATATATTGTGATACTTATTACCAATGTAAAAATTATTGACAGGAAATTCAGAATGTACAGACTATTACAATCTAACAAGGTTCAATAGTATTTTAATTCCATATAATTTTTTTTCTTAAGCATGTGTGGGTTACACTACCCCATAAAAAAGATATGTGTGTGTGGGATGTAACTCCTAAATAAAATTCAGTTTTGGGTCATGCCTCTAAAGGAAAAAGGATAGACTATTAAGGTTTTCCCTCTACATTAAAAAGTAACTTCCATATGGGGTTTATGGATCTAGGGAAAAATGGATTTGTAATTGGGTTGTGAAAAAAGGTGTGAAAAAAGTCAGTTGAAGATTTCATTATTTACGGTGAGTTCCATTATTTTTTCATTTGAGAAGAGTAAAGATTAGTAACATGATCAATTTGATATGAACTACTATAAAATTATCTTCTACTTATTTATTTTATTTTCATCCTTGTATTATATATTTTTTCTAAGATTCAGTTGTCTCAAACAAATTCCTTCATTCAGATTAATTTTATTTTTAAAATATTTATTTCATTAATATTCTTTGACATGGGCTCTGTATAATTTGAGAAAATATCCAAAGTTATTTTGATAGAATATTTCATTTTTAAAAGTTATGATGCCTCATGATGAATATTTAAATATTCATTTATTTATATAAATCTATATTTAATATTAATTTAATTTTTTTTATATTAGGAATATTGGTTTACATTAAATTAATCTGTTTAAATTTATTCTTATAATTTTTATTCTATTTATATAAGGAGTTTCATTTAATATAGAGAAGAATATTTCATTTTAGTCAATAAAGAATGTGATTTTTTATTTATTTATAAACATAATTATAAAAGTTTATTTTTATATATAATAGGCATTAGGGTTGTGTTAAAATTAAGGTATATCTTGAGTATTTATCTATCATTAGTGGGAATTTGTGTGAGAATTTTTGATGTCCCGAGACATTTGGTTCTATTCTATAATGGCAGGAATTGGTTACCTATCACATGATATGTTCTCTTGAGTAGATTTTTATTTCCAATGTTTTTGATACTTTATATGAAATGGATTCATGTTCTTTAAGAATGAGATACATTTGGATATATGTATATATAGTTAGATTTTACTTTTTTGTTAAGTGTTATAAATCATTTTTTTGTGTAAAGTGATATACAATAATATGTTTGGAACTTATTAAACTAGTTTGAAGAGATTAGTTACAAAATAAAATCATTATAAGCAAACATACACAATGTGATCACATGAGTTGAAATGATATGTAAGGGATTTATAGGGAAATTGTAATACTAAGAAAACCCATGGATATACCAAATTTGATATTATTGATAAAGTAAAAAATCTTAACAAAAATCAATAATTTAATATGGATGACCCAAATTATTATGATCCACTGAATTGTGATGTATAAGAAAAAAATATTTTATATGAATTTAATAGTTTAACACTAATATCTGTTGTGATCATTGGGTTATATTTATATTTGTGAATGTAAAATGTGGATTCCTTGAGGAATAAAGTTAAGATAATTCATTTGATGAATTGTTCAAGGATTTTTCCACTAAACTATTCTAGAATAATATATGATATGATTGACATAATTTTTTACCAAATATAGTAATGAAATAAGGGATGAACTTGTTTAAGTTAGCTCATGATGAAATATAAATCATAGAATACTAATACATGTGATGTATGGGGTCAACATTTTAGTGAGATCATGATCAATATAATTTATTATAGAATTGATATAAAACATGAAACTAAAATAATAAATATATTATACTAGAGATTATGGCATGCATAATGAACATCATGTTGAGATCTATTATTGGTTTTACCTCTAGTTTAATTGATTTGTATATATTTTTGTGAAATAATTCCAAGGAGAATAATAATGAAATTAAGTCAAAAATGGTTAGAAAAATTGATTTCATTAATTTTTCATCATTGGTATTGGGTGTCATGTGTACATCAAACATTTTATTTTCTGATGTTTAAGGACTGGAAAAATAGGAAAAATTTTATAATAGGATAATTATATATACATATTTAAAATGAATAAATAATAGTTCCTTTGAACCTAGATTTCATTCGAAATATTTCATTCAACACTTTCTAACCTTGTTTTTTAAAATCACAAACAACTTCTATAAAATTCATACTTTACTAATGTCCAGACCCGACCCATACCAGGGATCGAGCCTCAACTACCCCATGAAAGCCACCATAGGCCAGGGGTTGGTGACTAGCACCGAAGGCATAAAAACTCAGGGTGGTATTTTCCGAAACACCTACACACACGCGCACAACCAACTCAATTCAAAAGTATAGATGGAAAAGAATTAAAATATTAAATTTCTATAAAATAAAATAAACATGTATGAGCTTCAAGACAATACAAAGGTATGGTGGTTTATACTATAATAAACATGTATTGACCTATCTATCATTTTAAAAAGACACGACACCTATTGGGTGAATTCCATGGGGCGGTGAGTATATACATACCTAGTAGAATGCCCTGAAAAGGTGAAGGGAGAGCTGTAAGAGATACTCTAAAAAGAAAATCAGTAGATAGGACAAGGTACAAAAAAGGAGTGTATCTCAACCCAATAAGAGAGTGAAGTAAGATCATCCAAACACAAGGAGATAGAAATGGTGATAAAATGAACTTCTCATCGAGTCTTCTCTTCCTATAGTAGAAGAGTAGACTCTTCCTACCATGAGAAGATAGAAACAGTAAGAACATGGAATACCTCACACGTCTTCGCCTCTCCTAAAATAAGAGTATCCAAAACTAAAGGAGTGGGATCTCAAAAAGAATATATATATATATATATATATATATATTCAGTAAAGGAAATCTTAATGAAGGATTAAGAGGACCCCCATCTCACAGATCAACCCAAGAATGTGAGTAGCCAATAGTTTCAGAAGTTACAACTATCGATTCTTAGAATCTGACAATTCTGTTCTAAACTACATGTCAAAGGGACTCAATCATCACACCTAGATAATATCTGCTTTGGGTAGCACTGTCTCTCTCTCATGGTTTTAGGTTGCGCCAAAAGGACGCATCTCGGGGGAAAAAGTTTCCCTCTTTCTCTTGAGTCTAAAGGTAGGTTGAAACATTTCTATTCATGAGTCGTCAACGAACACCAGCGCACATCCTCTCTGGATGGTAAGTCCTAAAGAGTAAATAATGAATAACACTACCCAGTCCTGCTGGATGGTAAGACCTGGAGATTCATCAGCTAATGCCACTTCCCAGCCATTCTGAAGGGCGATATGTTGGAGGGTAAGCTGGTAATAACTCAGTTATTCCAGAAAAAGAACTTCCCTTACATCCATCATTAGACACATTTAGACAAGCATCATGCTCAGAAAACATCAAAATGGATCTTCTGATGAAATTCATATCATGTTTCCACAATTAATGAGATCACAAAAAAGTCTCCGTACATCCAAACGGATCACACTATTGTGATGCTTGTGGGGAAACATGTGAGGTAGACTATCCAGTTTCTCTAAATGGACATATGATGAAAATTTTGTACAATGTTTCATTACGCTCAAAAGGTATCTCTTAGGGCCCATGCCTTAGTCCGGAAATTAATTATATAGATTATTCCATTCTGATCCTCTTGAAAAAAAACATGGAATTGACTACTTGTTCGTCCAAAAAGAATACCCAGTGAAAAATACGCATATCACTACAATAAGTACGAATAGGGATAATTGGGACTAAAAACACATCTTAAGTTTAAACATCTAAAATTGGTCTTTAGAAGTCCACCTCAATGTCAGGATCCTAATGCCACTGATGGCCCACCAATCTGATAGTGTATAGAAGAGTTACAATAGATGCAAGATTCCACAACAAGAATAATATTATTATCATTGGGTGTTTCGTACACCCGATCCATGAAAACAAATTAAATATCCATCAATAATATATAAGCAACCGTATTAAATACATGGTCACATCCCTGCTAATTACACATCAATCAGACATTTTACGCATGAGTTATGGTGGGTGAAAGATTTAATAATAATATTAAATCCATTATTTAACGATCATTTCATGGACCCAGGTCACGAGTCATATAGAATTATCTGAAAAAATATAAAAATGATCATATCATAAATGGGGTCATGCCTCCGTAGAGAGAACATCGATCAGACGCCACACAAGGGAGTTTCTAGAGTTTAATTAAATAAATAATAATAATAATAATATTATTAATTTGTTTCTTTTAATTTTTTTTCATCTTCATTAGGGTTCCCCCTTACCCCGCTTCTCACGCGAATGATTCCCCTATGCACTCCACTTGTCGATACCCTCCTACCACCATGCCGTCCAACAGCTGCACCGCCAGACCGCCATCTCTAGGGGCCGCCCCAACCTACTGCACCTCACTAGACCAGACTACCTCACACCTGAACCCTGCCTCACTGCCTCCTTCTGTGTCAGCCAGCTACCGCATAGCCCCACTCATTTCTATGTTGCTAGAAACCCCAATAGCCACCGTTGCATCCCCCTATCCTAAAATGAACACCATTGGCATCACTTGATACCTCAGACTTGCTGGACACCAACACCTGGACTACCACATGCTTCCACCTGGAGAAGGAGGGTCGAACCACCCTTTTTCTAAGCTGGTTGGGGTTTTCATCATGTCTAACACCAAGAACCAAGATTTAGAAATTTACACAACTAATCTAACTTGAAATTAGGTTCAAACTTCTATAGCACATCACTAGGGTTTGATTCCACCCTTGATTGATCACGAATATGTGTCTACATAAATTATCTGATGTGTCAAGGATCAATTTCACATAAATTCATAGTCAAGTGTTTTTAAAACCACTGACCACATTAAATGACAATGATGAATGGAGGGAGAAAGAAGAAAACAAGTATAATTAATAAATTTGAAAAAATAACTTGGCTATTGTTCGGGTTAACCTCGATTCATCGTCATTATGATGATAAATGAAGAACAATAACAATAATTAATAAACTAATAAAAGTAGTTTATTCCAATTTATGGGATCCTACAAGGGCGCAGATTGAAAAACATGAAATCAATATGCTCAAAGCTTAATCATAGGTGTAAAAACAACAAATATGAGTCCTACCTGAAGATTGTATAGATAGTTGGTGAAGAACATGTTTTCTGAGATCCATTGTGTTCGTCACACTTTGATCTCCCAGGATCCAAAGTTTTGTTGTTGTTCTTCATCATTTATCATTCTCCAATGGGAAGAAGAGGAGAGGTTTCTCTTAATGATCCTAGTGTTATGAGGCCAACCCTTACCAGTTTCTATAAAAACACTTTTATAAGTGAAATTTAGGTTAGGAAAGTTATCAGATAATTAAATAAATAATTATTTAATAATTTAATTATACACCCATGATGGCACATAATCCGAACTCCCATTGTAGACAATGTTTATATCCCTCTTAGAATAAATCCAATGTTCTGAACTCAACGATGGTCTCAAGTTTCTCATTTGAGTCGTCATTCATGAGTTATTTGGGTTTGATCCATTAAATGGATAAATTAATAATTTAATTCATCCATTTAAATCACTACTAGTGAGAGAAAGGTCCAAATGTCTCACACCGACTCATTTTATATTACGCTTAGGAGAAACATTGAATTTAAGACCCAACACAGTATGTTGAGCCACATCATTCGATTCATCGGGTCTCCAAGAAGATAGAGTCTCTACATTCTCAAGGAAAATACGATTACTTCCAACACCATATGGCGAGAAATATCATTATATTCATGGGGTCTCCATCACCTCAACTAGTACATGATTAATTCTGTATAAAGATTGATTATGAGCACATAAAGGTTCCAATGAACATGGAAGCTGAGTAAACTCATCCAAATACAAGAAGGTAGACACGAAAAATAGGTGGCATACCCCACCTCTCTTCTCTCTCCTTGGGAGGAGAGTAATTACCAAACAAGAAACTCTGTCGTACCCACTAGTGGGACTCCAAGAAAAAAAGGTCATGCAAAAAAACTCCACTAGAAATGCTAGGACCTACTCCAACACATCATCTCACAATATTACCATGAACAAAAAAGTTATAGGGACTCATTCACCACACCTTGATATTATCCTCTTTGGGAAGAACTAACTCTCCCTTAGTATTTTTTTGTGTAAGAGAAAAACACCTTGGTGGGGAAAGGACACCTCATCCTTGTGAAGTGCACTGTGTTGCATTTGTTGTCAATGAGGCATGAAGTTGTCTTGGAATGAATGGAAGTCAAGGAATGTCAAGATGTGAATGACAAAGGATGTGATGGTGTTGGTGATGAATGGAGAATGGCCGTGATACTAAGATGTGTGTCACTTAGGAGATTCACTAAGTGGCATAGGAGATGTGGTTGAAACATTCTCTAGTAAAATCAGACGATTGATGAGCTGATCTTTAAGTTCATAGAACTTGTATCCTGATGATACAAAGTCACAAAATTGATTGAAGACCATGCATTGTCTTCACAATGCATGAGGAGTTGAAAGGAGTTCCATCCACAACTACTAAGTGGATGATGTGCATTAATGAAGTCCATGCACTATCACTTAGTGCATGTGAACATGAAGATGATCCAATTGATCTCTGATTAGATCAATGACGAATGTTGAAGAACATGTGTGATTTATGAGATTCAGTTGAAGAAGTCCCTCCTAAGTATTGAACACATATGAAAGAGGAGATAAAGAAGATTAAGAAGAATCCTTGGGAATTCCATATCCTAAGTAGAGATCATATGAGAGGAGAAATGCTGGAATTCTTAAGAAGAAGAAGGAAGATGGCTTAGAGAAGCGGCACTTGGCAATTGGAATGTTTTATATGGAGGAGAACTTTGTTTTTAACAAAGTCTTAATATTTGCCTTAGCCAAAAATATGGCCACCAACGAGGCCAGCCGAGGGATCACCCAAGGCACATATGGGCCTAAGGCGCCACGCCCATGGGGAACCCGCAAGGCCAAGGTGCTCCCTGAGGCAGAAGGGCGGGGCCGTGTATAAGCCCCGAGCTACGCGGTGATGAAGCCCGCGCAGCGTGAGCGCGAGGAGCGCGCGCCCGTAGGGAGCAGAGTGGGCGCAGAGCGCGCCCGCAGAGAGAACCCAGTGCGGGGCGGCACCGGGAGGGGAGAAGTTCAACTGAGCGCTTCTCGGCAGCGCTTGGTTGATAAGCCGCGAGAAAACCGGCCGCGACATCGATGTGGGATGCGGAATTTTTCCGCGGGAGCGATCCTGGCCGCCCGATCGATCGCGCGCCAGATCTCGGCCGCACATCTGATCCGCGGCGAGGCGATCTGATCCAGGCCGTCCGAGGTTATTTGATCGCCCGATCCGACGGCTCCCGGCTCGTCTCCTTCGTTGAGCTTGACCGAGGCTTCCCCGAAGCCACCCGCGTGCCTCCGTCGAACCAGGAGCACTCCGAGCACTGGATTTTTAGTTCCCGACCACCATTGAAGGAGCTGAAGTGTCCTTTGTGATCGTCTGAGCCTACTGATCACATTCATGCTTAAAAATACATTTGCATGCAATGTATGAAAAATTTGGAGTTCGGCCGAGGAAAACGAAGTTGCCGAGGCTTCATGGGTTCGTGTTTTGCATGGGATGGCCTAAACAGAGGCCATGCACACGTTCCGCGACTCATGCATGAGAAGGAGCGAGAAATAAATGAGCCCGCGTGAAACAGAGAGTAAATTCAAGATTTGGAAAGTTTTTAAAGAACCGAAACTTTCGGGGATTTGGAATTATCACACGCGGATGATATGAGGATTCTCTGCCTATAAAAGTAGAGCCCATGCTCTCGTTTTTGCTTGCTGAAACTCTGTTGAAAATCCGAGTCCCGTGAGAGCTCTGCCTCGCGAAGCTGAAGCCCCGCGCAACCCACTTGCGCGGCTGGGTTCCTTTTGTGCACTTCTTGCATGAAAGAAGAAAGGGAGTCCCCTGTGTGCCTTCCTTGCACGACAGGAAGACCCGTGGCCGCATCCTTGCGCGCCCGAGGTTGCATCCTTCTCTGCCCGCGGACTTGCGCGACAGGAGGTGTTTGCGCGACCCTTGTGTACCTTGAGGACTTGCGCGCCTCCTTTGAGGCAGGAGAAGACCCGAGGCCAAGACTTGTGCTTGTGTGCCAAGTGAAGGAGTGCACCTTGTGTGTGTGCCACTTGGGAGAACACCCTACGGGCAGTGGGTGTGCAAAGGTGGAAGGCCACCACATTTGTGTGTGTGCTAAAGTGAAGGAAGTAAGCCGAGGCCAAGTGTGTGCAAGCAGGAAAGTGAAGGCTGTGGCATTTTGTTCCTTTTGTGCAAAAAGAAAAGGAGGAGGCCGTAGCCCTTGTGTTGGTATTCAGGTGTGTGCAAGAGGAGGACGAGGCATAGCCTTGTGTGTGCACCAAGTGAAGACCACACCTTTTGTGTGTGCAAAACAAGAAGAGGACCTACGGGTTAAGTGTGTGCAAGAAAAAGAGTGAAGGCCAAATATACACTCATTGTGTGTGTGCAAATCAAAGAACAAAGTTGTGTGTGCAAAACAACAAAGTGAAGTGGCCGAACCTAATGTGTGTGCACTAAGTGAAGTGAACACACTTAGAAGAAGGAAGAAAGAGGAGACACACACACTAAAGTACAACACACTTGTGAGTGTGTAAACAAAAGGAATAAAGTGTGTGAAGAAGTGAGAATCTGGTGTGTGCTTAAAGATACTACACCCTTTGTGGGTTTATCACACCAAGGAGAAAAAGGGGAGTGCATGCATGCATGCATGCACGTGCGCACGTGAACAAAGCTAAATCAGGTTGTGTGCATTTGAGGAGTCCAAGACCAGAAGATCTTGAAGATATTGTGATGCCATGCATTCAGTGCATGAAGTTGTTTTGAAGTGAGACTGAGCCAGACTGAAGTGAAAGATATTGTTTGTCTGAGTTTTCAGTATTTGAGAAGAGCCTGATCAACAGAAGTGATCAGAAGTTGCTGAGCAAGACCAACAGACCTTATCAGAGGCTGTTGAAGGTTCTTGAAGAGAGAAGCCGGGTCATCCTTAGAAGAAGGTGATAAAGCCCGAGCAAGACGAGAAGACCTGTTCACCACAAGTGATCAGAAGAAGAGCAAGGCCAGCAGTCTTTATCCCAGACTGCTGAAGATACTTGAAGAAGCTTAAAGAGAAGAAGCGCTACTCGTGTGACTTGAGGAGCCATGAGAAGACCCTGTGGGACTCAGGGAGAAGAAGTCTCCAGTGGGATTCTGGAGCAGGCCAGTGGGACTCTGGTAACACTGTGGGACGCAGTATAAAGACCCTCCTGTGGGGCTTAGGAGAGATACGGTGGGAAGCTGTATCGACCATTGTAATTCTAACAAGTTATAATGGGAGAATCCATGCTGGGAGAGCATGGAAAGGATGTAGGCCTTTGGTGCCGAACCTTGTAAATCCTTGTGTCCTGTGCCTTTTCATTACTACATTATCCGGGAAAGGTTGAGAGACATAAGAAGAGTGGATCGAGGCCTTAACAAGCCATAGAGGTTTAATTGATTAAGAATCAATTAGTAAAAAGTTTTAAAGGATCACTGATTCACCCCCTCCCCCTCTCAGTGATTCACACTGATCTGGGCACTTCAATTGGTATTAGAGGGAGGTTACCTCTAAAAGATCCAAGGGAGTCTATATGGAGTGCAGATTTGAGGAAATGAAAGAACAGCCTTAAATGGAGATATCTGCCAAGACTCTGAAAAACAGAATGAAGAAACAGGCAAAGAAGATGAAGAAGAAGGCTGGTGCAATCAGAGAAACTCCTTCTATGGAAAGAAATGTGAAAGTCACATCAGATGACAATTCCTTTTATCATTCTTCTGATGAAGCCTGCTCTAGCTGTGATGAAGATGGAAGAAACAATGATCTTCTAAATGCAATCAAATATCTTCAGAAGACAGTCCCCAAGGAAGTGGCAATGTGTATAGCTACAGGCCTCCTTGATCTTCAAGAAGAAAAATTACAGCTAGAAGATGAAGCCAATTCTCTGGAAGTCCAATTGGCTAAAAGGGTTGGCATAACCAACACTCTCAGAAAGCTGGTGAAGGCTAAAGATGAAACTGTTTCTCTTTGCAATGAAAGATATGAAGACACTGCTGAAGAATTGCAGAGAAACCTTTCTGAGAAAGAATTATTTAAAGTAATAATCAAAGATGTGTTTCATGCACTGGAGAAGTTGCACAAAGTGTCAATGAATGTCAAAGATGCTCAACTCAAAGAAAAGGTCAAATTGGTGAAGGAGCTGGACAATTCATTGCAAGAATTGAAAAAGGTGCATGATGACCAGATGAAAGAGCTGAAAGAAAATTGGGAAGGAAAGCTAAGAACTGTTGAGGATGAGAAGAACTCCCTCAACATGAAATACTTAGAACTGGAGGTGATATTGAAACATCTGCAATCACCTAAAGCTGAATCCTCCCAGTCAGCTGGAAGAAGACATGTTGCTACTCAAGTATGCTTTGAGCAGGATGATTCTAAGAGAAAGACATCCTCTAATAAAAGTGCAACATCTTCTAGAAAGAAGGTACCATCCATACCATCTTGTACTGATGCTTCTAATTGTGTTTCCACAAAAAGTGCACGATGGAAGAATAATTCCAAACAAATATGGATGAAGACAGTAAAGAAGCAGAGCTCTCCTGAAACAGCACAACATGTCAAGAAAAGTACCCTACAATCAGAAGGACTGAAGAGGTCAAGATTCGTGGGACAATGCTGGTGTTGTAACAAGTATGGGCACTATGCAAAGGATTGTTGGTACAATCCACTGAATGTCAAAGCACAAAGGAATCCCATGCCAAGGGGGAGCAAGCCAGAAGAAAAGAAGCAGCATCCACAGGTCCAGAGACATCTGTTTACTGCAAATAGATTTGGATTACTTGACAACATCTGGGATGGTTGCAAAAGTGGTCAACAATTTGATACATGTCAATCTCCGAATGTATCCAAAGCTGGAAAGAAGAGAAGATCACAGAACCTGGCTAAGAGAGATTCCTTGGGAAGCAAGAATAATGTTGAAAATGATCCCAAGAAGTGTTTTAGAAATGACGAGAAGACCTTGGAGTCTAAATCCAAGAAGGGTGATGCATCCAGAAGGACCACCAAGAAAACATGCTTCTACTGTGGAAAGAAAGGACACATCATGGACCTTTGTAAAGAATCCATGAAACTAAATAGAAGCAGACTGAACTCCAAAAGACAATCAATCCAGAAGAAGAAGGGATTGATTGAAAATAAGTTGCCTAAGAGAGGTAGCTTAGCAGTATCCAAAGAACCATGTGGAACTTCCAAAACTGAGGCCACTCTTCCAAATGAGTTACTAGTCATATGGCCAAATCAGTTTCAACTTGCCAAACATCTGTAAAGAGATGAAGATGAAGTTCTAGCATTTGCTAAGGCAAAAGGGAAGAAGAATATTTCACATGAAGATGTATTGAGATCCACACCAGCACAAACATCATTGAAGATCAAATGTGCAAGTGTAAAGAATGGTGAAAATGGGACATCTCGGTTGAGAGAATCTTCTCAACCTTGTTGTTCACATTGATAAACCAAGGAGGTTCCATCTTATTCCCTAATCACTTGTATTTACATGTGCTAACATTGCAGGGAATTGAAGATGATGATCATTCTCATCTGGAGAGTGGTTTGGACAGAACGGAGTGCACCCCTTGAGGGGGAGAAAATCTGAAGAAGATGATGTTCTGAGATTAATATCATCTTAAGAAAATGGATGAATGGGGGAGCTTTATCTTTGCACTGAACTTTCTAATGAGTTTTGTGAAGTTGTGCAGGATTCAGCAATTCATTGAATATCTGAAAAAATTCAACCCCTAAGCATGATCTCACATGTATTGTGAATGTTGGACAGCATTGAGTTCCTTGGTTATATCACTCTTGTTTTCTACACCGGGTTATCCCAAGTAGACTTAGAGTTGATCAACTAAAGGTTCTTTGCTAAATAAGAACATGTGACATCATCCCTCTCCTAGTGTTTTTCAAGAAGATTCTATTCGAAGGGAGGAAGAGATATTGTGGAAGAGAACCACACCACACCTTTGCATTTGATTGCCAATAAGGGGGAGAAAATATTGGCACACATATTGACCCATTCATATGTGCTGAAGTGGTGTATTGACAACAAATACAAAGGGGGAGATTGAAGTGCACTGTGTTGCATTTGTTGTCAATGAGGCATGAAGTTGTCTTGGAATGAATGGAAGTCAAGGAATGTCAAGATGTGAATGACAAAGGATGTGATGGTGTTAGTGATGAATGGAGAATGGCCATGATACTAAGATGCGTGTCACTTAGGAGATTCACTAAGTGGCATAGGAGATGTGGTTGAAACATTCTCTAGTAAAATCAGACGATTGATGAGCTGATCTTTAAGTTCATAGAACTAGTATCCTGATGATACAAAGTCACAAAATTGATTGAAGACCATGCATTGTCTTCACAATGCATGAGGAGTTGAAAGGAGTTCCATACACAACTACTAAGTGGATGATGTGCATTAATGAAGTCCATGCACTATCACTTAGTGCATGTGAACATGAAGATGATCCAATTGATCTCTGATTAGATCAATGACGAATGTTGAAGAACATGTGTGATTTATGAGATTCAGTTGAAGAAGTCCCTCCTAAGTATTGAACACATATGGAAGAGGAGATGAAGAAGATTAAGAAGAATCCTTGGGAATTCCATATCCTAAGTAGAGATCATATGAGAGGAGAAATGATGGAATTCTTAAGAAGAAGAAGGAAGATGGCTTAGAGAAGCGGCACTTGGCAATTTGCATGTTTTATATGGAGGAGAACTTTGTTTTTAACAAAGTCTTAATATTTGCCTTAGCCAAAAATATGGCCACCAAGGAGGCCAGCCGAGGGATCACCCAAGGCACATATGGGCCTAAGGCGCCACGCCCATGTGGAACCCTCAAGGCCAAGGCGCTCCCTGAGGCAGAAGGGCGGGGCCGTGTATAAGCCCCGAGCTACGCGGTGATGAAGCCCGCACAACGTGAGCGCGAGGAGCGCGCGCCCGAAGGTGCATAGTGGGCGCCAGTGGCGCGCCCGCAGGGAGCAGAGTGGGCGCAGAGCGCGCCCGCAGAGAGAACCCGGTGCGGGGCGGCACCGGGAGGGGAGAAGTTCAACTGAGCGCTTCTCGGCAGCGCTTGGTTGATAAGCTGTGAGAAAACCGGCCGCGGCTTCGATGTGGGATGCGAAATTTTTCCGTGGGAGCGATCCTGGCCGCACGATCGATCGCGCGCCAGATCTCGGCCGCACATCTGATCCGCGGCGAGGCGATCTGATCCAGGCCGTCCGAGGTTATTTGATCGCCCGATCCGACGGCTCCCGGCTCGTCTCCTTCGTTGAGCTTGACCGAGGCTTCCCCGAAGCCACCCGCGTGCCTCCGTCGAACCAGGAGCACTCCGAGCACTGGATTTTGAGTTCCCGGCCACCATTGAAGGAGCCGAAGTTTCCTTTGTGATCGTCTGAGCCTACTGATCACATTCATGCTTAAAAATACATTTGCATGCAATGTATGAAAAATTTGGAGTTCGGCCGAGGCAAACGAAGTTGCCGAGGCTTCATGGGTTCGTGTTTTGCATGGGATGGCCTAAACAGAGGCCATGCACACGTTCCGCGACTCATGCATGAGAAGGAGAAAAAAATAAATGAGCCCACGTGAAACAGAGAGTAAATTCAAGATTTGGAAAGTTTTTAAAGAACCGAAACTTTCGGGGATTTGGAATTATCACACGCGGATGATATGAGGCTTCTCTGCCTATAAAAGTAGAGCCCATGCTCTCGTTTTTGCTTGCTGAAACTCTGTTGAAAATCTGAGTCCCGTGAGAGCTCTGCCTCGCGAAGCTGAAGCCGCGCGCAACCCACTTGCGCGGCTGGGTTCCTTTTGTGCAATTCTTGCATGAAAGAAGAAAGGGAGTCCCCTGTGCGCCTTCCTAGCGCGACAGGAAGACCCGTGGCCACATCCTTGCGCGCCCGAGGTTGCATCCTTCTCTACCCGCGGACTTGCGCGGCAGGAGGTGTTTGCGCGACCCTTGTGTACCTTGAGGACTTGCGCGCCTCCTTTGAGGCAGGAGAAGACCCGAGGCCAAGACTTGTGCTTCTGTGCCAAGTGAAGGAGTGCACCTTGTGTGTGTGCCACTTGGGAGAACACCCTACGGGCAGTGGGTGTGCAAAGGTGGAAGGCCACCACATTTGTGTGTGTGCTAAAGTGAAGGAAGTAAGCCGAGGACAAGTGTGTGCAAGCAGGAAAGTGAAGGATGTGGCATTTTGTGCCTTTTGAGCAAAAAGAAAAGGAGGAGGCCGTAGCCCTTGTGTTGGTATTCAGGTGTGTGCAAGAGGAGGCCGAGGCATAGTCTTGTGTGTGCACCAAGTGAAGACCACACCTTTTGTGTGTGCAAAACAAGAAGAGGACCTACGGGTTAAGTGTGTGCAAGAAAAAGAGTGAAGGCCAAATATACACTCATTGTGTGTGTGCAAATCAAAGAACAAAGTTGTGTGTGCAAAACAACAAAGTGAAGTGGCCGAACCTAATGTGTGTGCACTAAGTGAAGTGAACACACTTAGAAGAAGGAAGAAAGAGGAGACCCACACACTAAAGTACAACACACTTGTGAGTGTGTAAACAAAAGGAATAAAGTGTGTGAAGAAGTGAGAAGCTGGTGTGTGCTTAAAGATACTACACCCTTTGTGGGGTTATCACACCAAGGAGAAAAAGGGGAGTGCATGCATGCATGCATGCACGTGCGCACGTGAACAAAGCTAAATCAGGTTGTGTGCATTTGAGGAGTCCAAGACCAGAAGATCTTGAAGATATTGTGATGCCATGCATTCAGTGCATGAAGTTGTTTTGAAGTGACACTGAGCCAGACTGAAGTGAAAGATATTGTTTGTCTGAGTTTTCAGTATTTGAGAAGAGCCTGATCAACAGAAGTGATCAGAAGTTGCTGAGCAAGACCAACGGACCTTATCAGAGGCTGTTGAAGGTTCTTGAAGAGAGAAGCCGGGTCATCCTTAGAAGAAGGTGATAAAGCCCGAGCAAGACGAGAAGACCTATTCACCACAAGTGATCAGAAGAAGAGCAAGGCCATCAGTCTTTATCCCAGACTGCTGAAGATACTTGAAGAAGCTTAAAGAGAAGAAGAGCTACTCGTGTGACTCGAGGAGCCAAGAGAAGACCCTGAGGGACTCAGGGAGAAGAAGTCTCCAGTGGGATTCTGGAGCAGGCCAGTGGGACTCTGGTAACACTGTGGGACGCAGTATAAAGACCCTCCTGTGGGACTCAGGAGAGATACGGTGGGAAGCTGTATCGACCATTGTAATTCTAACAAGTTATAATGGGAGAATCCATGCTGGGAGATCATGGCAAGGATGTAGGCCTTTGGTGCCGAACCTTGTAAATCCTTGTGTCCTGTGCCTTTTCATTACTGCATTATCCGGGAAAGGTTGAGAGACATAAGAAGAGTGGATCGAGGCCTTAACAAGCCATAAAGGTTTAATTGATTAAGAATCAATTAGTAAAAAGTTTTAAAGGATCACTGATTCACCCCCTCCCCCTCTCAGTGATTCACACTGATCTGGGCACTTCACCTTGTGCATTCAAAAATGCACTGAACAACACCGACATAGGGTTACACTAACACCCTGAATCACCCCATTAAAAATTCCAGCAAGTTGAATGGAGAAAAGAGTACTTCATACAATGTTTACGAAGTTCTACCAGAAAAATTAGAAAATACACAGGGCGTACCTCTTATCATATTGAAAGCTGGAAGATTACAGACATCTAGGCCATGTATCTGTCTGTATCCCCAGTCGCTAGCTCTCGGAGCCTGAAGTGGGCTTCCCAGTAGTGTTATAAGGATTTCATAGCATATTCCCCCACAACATGGTCCTCCTACCCCTCTTCCAGCACCGCCTCCTGGGGGAACACCCTGGCCATGGTGCTGCCTCTACTAAGGTGGTCCACCTACAACCTTCCCGAGATGCTCAACCTATCTAGATGGGCAATATCATGATATGTGACCTCACCCATCATAGTAATAACATCATAAATCTCTAGTTTGACTCGGTAATCTACATTTTCCTATTTTCTCCTGACCTTATGGTTGAGAATGATCCCAAAAAGGTCTCCTGTGTCGCGACCCTGCAAACTGATGTCCACCAACTGTCAAGGACGTCTAGGCTCGGATGTGACCACTATCAGGACAAAATTAATGGTTCCCCTCTAATAGAAAATTCTCCATCACAAGAGCCTACTAAAACACATTGACATACATAGGGATGCACATTGGAACTATAATAGCACAAATCTATCAACAGAGACCCTACTTGAACTTAAACACTTGGAAGTAACTGTCACAGATCTTATCCAGGGAGTAGCATGTATGTTCAATAAACCTAACAACGTACCAATCCAATGTCATGGATAAATGATAAAGATCAATAAGATCCTAAATCCTAACTGAGCACAAGAATAAGGGGAAGTAATTCTCATGAAATTGCTGCTGGAATGTATCCCATGAGAGTGCTAACTAGTCAGGAATTTGGGTAATCATACTCCACTAGTGCCTAACCAACCTAAGAAAAAGCCAGCTTCTAAAGCCACAATATATTCTTTAGGATTTCAAGAAAACCTAAAGAGGCAGACTAGTGAATCCAACTAGTCCTCCACTTCCTGGGGATCTGGATCATCTCATAACTTTAGTAGCCTCAAGAAATGGAAATCATGAAGTGCTCCCAACCAATGCTCCTCCTTGGCCGATACTGCCACTACTAAATGTTTCTCCACAAGTGGAGGTGCAGCTACTGGTCCACCTGGAGGAAACAGATCATGTGATAGCCCTTGAACTTAGGCCTCATAGCTTTCAAGGTCATCATCATGATTCAGAGTGTGTAACCTTGATGGATAACTTCACGGAGGCATCTTAAAAATTTACAATTAATACCACAGTTAGATGAACGTATATATATATATATATATAAAATATGAACAACAAAAAAGGAAATATGAACCAACAGGGATAGTCAAGGACTCAATCCTATATAATGCATGCACCATTGTTCCCTAAATAAGAGACTAAGGGTGCCGAGTCAACAAGTGGGTAATTAGGGTCCTAGTGAATGAATACGTCAGCTACTCGTACCATCACTAGACTCTATGGACAAGAGCATCTCTTGAGACACTTCGACACTGTTTCCCTAAACCCCACCAAGACCTTTTTAGGGAGATGTTCAAAAAATATCCCAAGGGTCAAACCATATCTGGTACCACTTTATCATGACCCGACCTATTCCAGGGCTCAAGCCACAACTACCCCAAGCCCACCTCGAGTGGCCAGGGGTTGGAGACTAGCGCCAAAAAAATAACATCTCAGGGATGCCTTTTTCTAGATACCTATACACAAAAACAAACATCCAAATCATTGAAAACATAGAGAGGGAAAATAACTAAATGTTGAAAATACTATAAAATAAAATGAACTTGCATGAACCTCTAAACAGTACAAAGGTACGGTGGTGTATATTGAAAAGTAATAGAAAAAAACATACACCCAAACAGGAAACCTATCCCAACCAAAAGGAAACTAAAAAAGAGTAACAAATGAGAGAACCATACTCTTGTATTCCAACTACGACCATCATACACCGTCCAGGTAGCTCGTATCCCGAATCTCCACTTAAATCATGATCGACCTATCCGTCATCTGAAAAAGACACGACATGTGTTGGGAAATTCTTACATAGGGGTGAGTATATATATACTGTGTTAAACACCCTGAAAAGACAAAGGGGGATCCATAAGAGGTACTATGAAAAGGAAATAAGTAGATATGACAAGGTACAAAAAGAGGAGTTCAGATCAACCAAAAAATAGAGTGAAGTAAGATCATCAAAACACAATGCGGTTGAAATGGTGTGAAGATGAAATTCTCATTGAGTCTTCACTAACTATCTTAGGAGAGTATACTCATCCAACCTTGTGAAGCTAGACATGGATAGAATGTGGTATACCCTATGCGTCTTCATCTCTATTAAAATGAGAGTATCCAAAAACCAAGAAGTGGGAACTGGAATATAATATATATATATATATATTCTCAGTCAAAGAAACCAAAATGAGGGAGTAAGGGGATCAACATCTTAGAGCTCAGTGCAATAAAATGAGAAGCCAATATCCCAGAAGTAACCAGTACAGATTCCCAGCATCCCACACGTCTAGTTTGAACTACATGTCAAAGGAACTCAATCCACAGACATTGATAAAATCCACTTTGGGAGGCATTGTCTCACCCTAAATAGTTTTAGGTCACATCACAAGGATATGCGTTGGTGGCAAAATCATCCCTCTTTTTCATGAGTCCAAATTAATTTCAAAACACGTCTAATCACGATTCATTAGAGAAAACCACTGTATGGACCTGTTAGAGGGTAGGCCTAGATGATTAAGCGAAGAACGCCACTTCCCATCCCCGCTGGAGTTTAAGTCTGGAAGAGTAAATAGAGAGCACCACTGCCTAGCCCCACCGAAGTGTAATACCTAAAGAGTAAAAGGTGAATGCCACTACCCATCCCTGCTAAAGGGTCAGCCGGTACTAACTCGATGATTCTGCAAACATCACTTCCATTACGACTGTCACTGAACACTACTTGAGAAGCGTTGATCTTGAAACACATCAAAATGTATCTTCCACCAGTATTACCTTCATGTTCCCACAATTAATGAGATCATGAAAAAGGCTATGTATATCCAAATGGATCCCACCATTGTAATCCTTTTGAAAAAACTCATGAGGTAGACTATACAATCACTCTAAACTAACATCTGATAGAAACTTTGTACAATGCCGCAATATTATTGAAAGGCATTTCCTGGTGCCTATGCCTTGGTCTTGAAATTAATTATACGCATCGTGCTATTGAAATCCTCTCAAAAAAAACACATGTAATTTACTACTCGTTCATTAAAAATAGATACATGGTAAAAAGACACATTTCCTGGTAACACGCGTGAACTGCACTAATTGGGTCCCACACCACATCTTCGATTTAAACACCTGAAATTTGACTTGAAATGTCCACCTCAATGTTAGGATCCCAACTCTGCTGATGAATCGCCAATATGATGTCGTATGGAAGAGGTGAAATAGATGAAAGATTCCACAACAATAATTATATTATTCTCATTGGGTGTTTCATGCACCCAGGCCACAAAACCAAATTTAATATTAAACAATCATCTAGAATCAATCTTATTAAGGACAGGGTCATGTCACCACTAATAAAATGTCAATAGGACGTTGCACACAGGAGTTATGATGGGTCAAAGTTTTAATAATAATATTAAATCCATTATTTCACAATCATTTCATGGACCCAGGTCATGGGTCAGAGAAAATTACCCAAAAAAATAATAAAATAATAGTATTTTAAATGGTGTCATGCTTCCACTGACAACACGTCAATCAAAAACCTCATGGAGGAGTTATGAGAGTTTAAATAAATAATAATAATAATATTATTATTATTCTTTTTAGTTTATTTATCTCTTTTTTTCCATCTCCCTTAGGGTCCCCCTCCTCCCTGATTCTCATGCAGCCAGCGCAGTCCACTAGCCACCGCCCTCCGGCCACTGTCCCAGTCACTAGCCGCATCACCTGACCGCCATCTCAAGAAGATGCCTTAGTGTACTATGTCTCACTAGACCAGAATACCTCGTACCATAACCCTACCTCGCCATCTCCTTCTGCCTCATCCACCCACCGTACTGCCCCAGACATTTCTAGGCCTCCTGGAATCACACCTGCTGCCATCGCAACCTCTGCCCCTTGTCTTGAACCACACACCGCCAGTGTTCCCTGGTACCTAAGACTTTCCAGACACTGATGCCTGGACTGCCACATATTGCTTTGTAGAGAAGGATGGTTGAATCACCCTTTTACTGCACTGGTTGGGGTTTTCATCATGTCCAACACCAAGAACCTAGAATTAAGAACTTCCATAGCATACCCGACATCAAAATAACGTTCAAAATTCTATAGCACATCACTAGGGTTTTATTGAACCCTTGATTGATCATGAATCTGTGTCCACCAAAACAATCCGATGTGTTAAGGATCAGTTTCACATCGATTCATAATTGGGTGTTTGTCAAACCTTCGATAAAAATAAGTGACGATGATGAATGGATTGAGAATTAATAACATAAGTATGATTAACAAATTTGAAAAAAATACCATATCTATTTTTTTGGTAAGCGTTGATTCATCGCTGTTAGGATGTTAAACACAGAACAATAAAAATAATTAATTAAATGATAAAAGCAGTTTATTCCTATTTTTGGGATCATGCAGGGGAGAAGATTCATGATGTGGAGATCAAAATGCTCAAAGTTTAATTAGAGGTATAAAAACACAAAATACATGTCATACATAAATATTGAATCGATCATTGGTGAAGAATTTAATTTCCATTATCTTTTTTGTTCGTCGCACTTTAATCCACCAGGATCCAAAGATTTGTCGTTGTTCTTCACCATTATTTATCCTCTAACATGATGGAGAGGAGAGGTTCCTCTCGACGATCTGAGGGTTATCAGGCCATCCCTGGGAACGTTTCCATAAAGACAGTTTTATAAGTTAAATGAAGGTTTGGATGTTATCAAATAATTAAATAAATAATTATTTAATTATTTAATTGTGCTCCCATGATGGAACATTAGCCTAAATCGCCACACCAAAAGAGGTTATAACCCTCATAGGGTAAAACATACGTTTTGATCTCAGTGGTGGTCTCAAATTTTTGATTTAAATCCCCATTCATTAGTTATTTGGGTTTGATCCATTAAAATATTAAATTAATAATTTAATTAATCCATTTAATACACCACCAATGAATGAGGGGTCCGAATGTCCCGCACCGACTCATTTTATGTTGCTCTTAGGGGAAACACTGCGTTTTACACCCGACCGTCATTTCGGATTTATGATCCGATAAACCATTTAACAGATATATAGTTTTCTTTAATCAACTATGTGTACATAATATAAAATATATTTAATATTTTTATAATACTAATTTTGAGCACACTGATCCTTATAATCACACGCCGTCTCAGCACTTAGATTTGGAATAATATTTAGAAATATTTTAAAGTCTTATTAGAAAAAATGGGTCTCCACAACTATATTTAATACTTCCAATGTTTTAAGTATGTTTTTGTAGGAAACCATTTTATTGAGTGTATAAATACCTTTTCATCAGATAGAGTCTTTAGGTGATTGGACGTACATATATTTTACATCAGATGAATGATTACACACTTCATGAAACATATATTTATAAAATTTCAATAGTCAAATGATAATGAAATCCATCAGATGAAGTTATATCAATACCATCTTATGAACTTCATAATATTGAGCTAGAAACGTTTTCTTGATGATCATGTTTAAAACTTCTCAGATGTAGAATTTTATTTCACTAGATGAACAATGTTCATTCCACTGTATGATTAAAGTTCATTCTACCAAATGAAATCCTAAATAATTGTAGTGGTGTTTCTAAGGAGAACTTCAGATAAAGTTATGAAGAAACTTTCTTGAGAAGAATGAGTTTATCTAAGGTTCTTTCAAACACTAAAAATATTTTTATATGTGACTATTAGGAATTTCCCTATACATATAAGCTACATT
The DNA here is from genome assembly GCA_963277665.1 of Viscum album. NCBI lineage: Eukaryota > Viridiplantae > Streptophyta > Magnoliopsida > Santalales > Viscaceae > Viscum > Viscum album. Next base: position 232,210,349 of record OY728147.1, read on the forward strand.
CAAGGAGGAGAATGGTTTTTGGATGTATAAGAATGAAGCTTTTACATTATTGACTATCAAAAGATTATGTGAATAGTTCATAATATCTAGGTACATTAATAGAGATTAATTGTAGTCCATAGATATTTTTATTCTTAAGGTATCTATGTGAGGATTCATTGTAAATATATTATGAATTTATGTGATTGTAATAGTGTTGTTGTCGATATTTGTGATTGAGGGATCTTAGTGTCGATGCTTTCTTGAAAAATGAAAGATGAAGTATGTGAAATCTCAAGGACTGTTTATAATCTTAAATTTGATATTATTAATCTAGATGATTAAGTATTAAAAAAATAAGAGAATACATATTATATGGATAATATATTTTTTAAGTTAAACAAACTTGTGGCTATGTAGGAATAAAATTAGAATAATAGCAAGAAGATACGAGTTTGAAAAGAAAAATTCTGAAAGATGAAGGATGAAACTATGAGTGTTCTAGGTTTAGGTGAAGAAGTAGAAATTATGAAGTTTTTAGTGGACCATTTCTAGAAGTATCAATAATAAAAAAATAATATGAGTATGATTATAAAAAATATCTCTAATAAATATGACATGGTAAATTTTTGAAATCTATTTTCACGAATATTTTATATTATTTCATATATTTTTTCCCTAAAAATATAAGAACACATTCTACCTCCTATAAGTATTTTAGAAAATCACAAATAGGGAGAAAGTATTTAGAATAGTGAGGAGAAAATATAAACTTTCGCTTTCTAACAAAAAGGGAGAAATCATTACATGGGGTAGAAATGTAAAAGGATATATTATATAAGAAAAGGGGTTTAAGTATATTCCAAATATTTTAAATTTAGTTATTCAATTTCAAAGTTGTGACTTTCACTTTCCAAAAAAGGGTATATTTTTTAGTTAAAATATTTCTTACAATACTTTCTATTCTTTTTGAAAATCACAAACCACTTTTTTTTATAAATTCATACTTTACTAAGTTTATTACATCCCATGTTCTAAGTATGTTTTTGTAGGAAAATTTTACCAGATTTAGATACTCTTTTTCATTGGATGAATTATTTATGTGATTTTATGTACATATATTTTACATTGGAAAAATGTTTACGTACTTCACACAATTTAGATTTATAAAACTTTAATAGTCAATGAATAAAAAATTACATCTGGATAAATTAGATCAAGACCATTAGATGAACTTAATCAGACATAGGGTTATATGACTTCCAAATGAACCACTATAAAATCTATCAGATGAAGTATTTCATTTGACAAGATGATTAAATTTCATTCCACAATACAGAAAAAGTTCATTCCATAAAACAGACAAAGTCCATTCTACCAGATTAAATCCTAAATCATTGTAATGGTATTTCTAAGGTTTCCATTATATAAAGTCATTACAGACCTTTTAAGAGAATAAAACGTTTGCCCAAGGTTACTACAAACACCCTTAATGATTATAGGATATGATTATTGGGAATTTTACTATAAATAGAAGACACATTCAAGGAGGAGAAATATTTTTACAAGTACACACTTGAAGCTTTTACACCATAAACTATCTAAAGTTGAGGCGAAGAGTTTGTAACATCTTGTTACTTTGAGAGATATTAATTTTAATATTTAGATAGTTTTATTCTTAAGGAATATATGTAAATATTTATTTTAAATTCCTTAATAATTTCTATGATTTTAAAAACTGTGTGTTTGATCTCTATGATTGAGGTATCTCATGGTCTTAAGAGGCATATATTTGTACAATTTTTCTAATAGAGGATTCTTGAGGATAGGTAAACTAAAGTCGTGTCTGATTTTTTACCGAGGACATCCTTGTGTGGAAGGAATTCCCAACTATAGGGTGATATGTTATGAATATAATGAGTTTTATTAAATGTGAATTTACATCAATGGTTAAAGTGTGGTAACTTTCTTATGAAAATTTTATGTGTCTTTTTCACCCTTCATAAAATGCATGTTACTTTGCTGTTATTATTAACTAGAAGATTTTAATATTTTTTACTCTCCCTGAATTATTTAATGTTTATTCTATATGTTATAAAATTTCTTAAATATTATTTTATAAATTATCTTTACATAAGAATTCCCTATCACTCTATTATATGACAACCAATTTATTTTTCAAAAATACATTTAAAAAGAGGTTAAATAAATTGTATGTTTTATTTTATAAACTAAAATTCCCCCCACTCATCATATAATCCATACTATTCCAATCCTATAACTTGGTTTATATGATATAAGTATATTTGTGGATTAAATATTGAATTAGAGAACTATTACTATGTTCTTTTCATAAAAAATATGTTTTATGTATCCTATTTACATAAGAAGGTATTTTCATTCATGTTTGAGAACATTTGTTATTGTATATAATGAATAGTTTATATATTCCATATATGGAAAATAAAATATATAACATTAATTAGAAAATTATGTATATAATTTAATATATCACCACATATAATTGACATTGTAAACTTGAGAGTATAAATGATAAATACATTTAAAGTCTCCACAGAGATAGATTATTGAAGTAATTTTTTCAAGAATGATTTCATTAATGTGGGTATTTTTTTCTAGAAAACGATAACAAAATAACCTTTTATTAAAATAAATAAAAGGGGTAATTGGATATTGGATCTATTTTATAGGAATGTGTATGTATTGATCCATATAAAATAAAGTGATTTGTATATGTACATTGTAACTTTTATTATTAAATTTTATAAGTATGTTTTTTATGAGGAACTAGTTTAAATCCCTTTAATTTTCAAAGATTTTACATATTAAGTAAAGAGTTAATCAGGAAATAGTATTAAGAGGTTTGTAAATTATGAAGGTGTTAAAAAATTTATCCAAGAATTCTCTATTTATATGAGAGATTGAGGAATAGTTTCATAAATTAGTCCACCTAAAATGTAATAGTTGAATATTATGTCTAAGTTTGTAGTGACTCCGACCCCCATATCCTAGAGGCACTATATTATTTAATACATTGAAAAAGATACAAGGAATAAAATCCTAAAGGGCTGATCAATTGAGAATTTTTAGAGAACCAGATATATACATGATACCCATTTTACATTGGGAATAAAAAATAAAACATAATACATGACAAAAGAAAACAAACTGTATCCTTGAAAACTCATTCAAACATTTCTTCTTTATATCACGGGGAATGTAAACCAAATAATGGTGATCTCATGTAATCATTAAGGTTTCCATACAATTGAATCTATCATGAATTAATTAGGAGAAAAAATGTGTCATGGTATATAACTATACTCACATTCCATTTAAATAACATGAAAATAATGGTAAGATAAGGAAGAATCAACATAAAACAACAAATAACTAAAAACACTTTCCATTTAATAAATAAATTAATAATAATGTTCATTCATAGATAATATCATAGTGAAAATATTATGGATAATAATAAAAATTGAATTCTCAATGATGGAGACACTTAATTATTGGACGTCATGCCTTAAGAAAATAAAAACCTCTACCTTCATGAACTTTTAAAAGATGATTTAAATCCACAAGTATAAACACATTTACTTTAGAAAACTAATTTGTCTCATGAGATACATTGACCTGTCGACAGGATATATAATGTTCGAGACCCACCCATTATTATATGTCCACAACATTCCATATATATTAAATAATTGATTTATTTCATAGAAAATAGGCCGTATCATTAAATATCCATATTGAGTAAAGGATAATGTTTTTCAATATTTCGTTAGTTAATCAAATAATTTTCAAAGTAAACATTATATATAGAAATGGTATACAATTTAGGAAATAATCATATCCATCATGTAAGAATATTGATATTTGTGAGAAATTAAATTCCCAATGAAAAATTATAACAAGAATATGAATGTTTTAAGATAAATTTAGCAATCAAAAAAGAAAGGGAGGTCATATAATGACTTTTACCAATTTTCAATTTTCAAGTGAAACCCCCTTTGATGAAATGATTCAAATTGAAACTTAAAATATCCATAATTATGAGTGAATCATGATATTACATGTTAAAGAGGTAGTAAATACACCACATAAAAGTGAATTGGCTCATAATAAAAAATAAGACTCAATAGAATGTAAATTGATACAAAATTCCTTATTTTAAACTATAATTTATTAAAACGTGTCATAACCTATTGTATATTGGTTTTAAGTGTAATTGACTATGGAGTTTTATCTTGTTACTTTTCTATTTTTGGTGGTTGGAGGTGTTTGGCGGAGGTTTTTTGAGTTTTCATGGGAGACCTGAGCTAGAGAAAAGTTACAGTAGGAAGTTCATGTCGTGTAAGTGGAATACACTACTTGTAATAGTGATTCATGACTTGTGTAGATGGATAGTTCAGGGATTGTGTGTGGATAAGGGGTAGCAATTAAATGAGTACACATCAAGTAAATATAATTCACAATGTGTATTAATTGAAGGTTCAGGAAATTTTTTTCCTTCAAAATATGAATTTTTTTGGAAACCCAATTATTACATGTTATGTAATGGTTACAAGGCATAAAAATGATGGGCTTCAAATTTTTTAATGATTTTATCTACGAATTTTTCATTCATTTGGCTGTATATTCTTCTTACTCTCATTTTAGGTTAACCCTAAGTTACTTATGGATACTTTTAATTCCTCTTATCCCTTATTCGATATATTGATTTTAATTGATCCTTATTTGTAATCCATCAAATTTTATTCTCGCTTCATGGTTGTTTATCTTCCGTCCTTCCCTTAAAAATGCACTATGATAATTATTTTAATTTAACCTCTGACTTTGGAAGAATTTTGATGGATATTTGGTGTTGTATAGGTTGATCAACTATTTTAGTGGTGTTTCTTTGGTTTATAGGCCTTTATTCTTTTCCCTTTGCTGTACAATGAGTTGGTGAAGATTCTTTTAGGTAATGAATCACTCATTTCTCTTTATTATGTATAAATTGAGTGGGGATTATTTTGTTTACCTATGGGAGTTATTTGTGATTTTTTAATCAAAGATAAATAATTTTTTAATTTAAATTGATGTTAAAGGTAAATTATTATCTAGATTTTAATGTTTTGATATTTTTTGTTATATGATAGATTGTACGAGCTTGATGACTTGATGATAATTATGGGAATTGAGGGAATTGTTTTTGGATAATACGGGTTGTGAATTATATGTATATTGTGTTTTTTTATATCAACATAAAATTTAAGTGGAATAACAAATTATATTTGGTTAATGAAATGGTTTCCACTAGATTATGGATTGTGTGATAACACCCTTAAAATAAAGTATAATGTGATAAAAGACTATTTATAAGTCAATAAAATGATCCTTGATTTTTTTTAATGTGAAACCATGATTGTGGGGTGGTTATTTTCAGTTTATGAGTGGTTGGGGCATGTGGGGATGGTGTCATGATATTGTGGCCATGAGGTGGTTATTTTATGGATATTCTTTTGGGGCGATGAGGTGGTGGTTGTTTGAGTATTATATTGGGGTGGAAATATGGTTTTTGTTTTCCCATTATTTTGGGGTGGTGAGGTGGTTATTATTTGGATATGATTTTGGGGTGGTGAGGTGATGGTACCATTGTATTTATGCATTATTTGTGATGTGTGGTTGTGTTGTGCTAGACACCAAGGTAGTGATGGAATATTGTTTCTCTATTTTTTTGAAATGTATGGGGTTGGTTTGGTTAATGGGTTGGAAATAATTAATGAATAATAAAATGGGGTCTTGTGAGGTAAAACATGATTTTCGATAAATTTTAAAGGAATGAGATGTTTAAATGAAATTATATGGTAATGTGAATGTGGATTTCGACTTGTGGTGTGGTTTTCTGCATTTAGAGTTTGCTAAAAGAGTGAACACGTTTGGAGTTGGTTGGTGTTTGGTTTTAAACCCCTAGGTTGGGCTTGTGTGCTGTTATATGTCTAGAATTTTATATTCCTGCGATTTTTATACACACCCCACCCACATCGATCACTTTGTGCTGACACTAGCATGGTCACATGAGGGTGTTTTTCCCGACATCTGGTGAGGGAAACGTATGACAACCCACATCTTTATGACACATTATTTTATGATTTTTTAAATAAAATTAAACATAATACAACCAATAAGATAAAAAATTCTTGTGTATTTTGGAGTTATGTAGATAGCATAACATCTTGAACAAGGGATACAATAACATTATTGAAAACACCCTTAACATGATTCTAAAATTCCATAGCTTTTAAAACTACACGGGGTAACATGAGGACACACATAAGAAATGGGTGATCTATAATGGCCCATAAGGTACTAAAAATGTAATAACATGAATATATATTACATTTTATACAATATGAATATCAATGAGGCACATTAGTTTTGATAATCACAAACATGAGTGATGAGGTATGATATGTCTTGATAACATAAAGGAAACATTGGAAATGTAGAAACAACTTAAAACACAGCATTATAAACATATATGAAGGATGGAAAAGTAACCTTATGGATTAGTTTCAATCTTTAATCACATTCATGATGTATTATGTGACTAATACATTAACCATTTCCTTGGAGCGCTATATAATGTTGGGCACACTCGTCACCTTCATTTCATTCTCAAGCTTAAGTGTACCACTAAGATCATATTACATGGATTAATTAATCATCATATTTTATTCCACAATCATGTAGTGTGAAATACATACATATAAGTCCCCAATAAAGAGTTATATGTTCATAAAGGTGAACATCCTTGATAGGAAATGGATATGGGTATTCACTATAGAATTATTTGGCATGGAAAATATCTGTGAAATTTCGGCAGCATAAAGACAATTCTTAAAGGTACATAAAATGGGTTGATGAGAGATAAATTTTATCTAATCATTTGGATATAAAATTTATAGTAATAGGGGCATGTAAAACCATATCACAACATTATTAATTGGAAATATAAGTCATAAGACAATGACGAAACTTGAATAAAGTGGAGAAGGAATGGATCCCTTACAAAAAATCAGCATGGTAGTGGGTTTACACGAAGGTTCACGGGAGGAATTATTGAGACTTAAAGGCTTATATTATCATTTAGAAATAAAATTTACATTAAGGGGTTTATGGAAGGACATATCCCAACATGAAAAAATTGAAATTAATAGGCATAGAAAAAAAGGGGTTCTTGATAAAAAGGAGGAGAGTGAGAGACCCCTTAATAAATTTCATCATAGTAATAGCTTAGGAAAGGGTCGAAATGAGAGAGAATAAATTAACTATAACTAAAATTAAATCATTTAGAACTAGTGTTCATAAATAAATGGCAATATAACCAATTAAAATTAATGAGACTAATTTCATAGAAGGTGCTTGAATTCAAAGGGGGAGAAAAGGTCCTTAACCTTGAGGGTGTGACTCCAAATGCTTGGTAGGATCTTCTTAAGAGATTTGGGGAACCATAGAAGGACTATAGAGGGGGTAATAAAGATTAATTATGTGATATGTGGATTTATGGTGAAGATAAAATGAATCATGGGTGGGTTTATTAAATAAATGATTAGGGCCTTATTATTATTTCTCAAACTTAGGTTTCGGAATCTATATCATAAAATAGGAAAAAACACAAATTTTCTCATGGATTTTAAACATATTTTATTTCAAAGGGGAATGAGATTAATTATTTTATATGGAATATTTCTGAAAATAATAAAATAATACCCTTTATGATGTATAAGTGAGTAATGTCAATAAATAAATGCTTTTAAATCCTTAAAATATATTATAGGTTTTGTAGGATTCATAAAGGCTTTATAAAATTAATAAAATAAACATAATATTATAATATTTTAAAGGGGACACATATATTGTTTCTTGGATAACCTTTATAGTATTTTTACATCATTTTTTGTCAATATTATTTCATAATACACACTATATATTTATACCATATTTAATATTTAACAGAAAATTCGATTATCTGAGAAAATTATAAGAAATTCACCATAGGATAATCTTAACATGATAATTCCACAAATAAGTATTATTTTATGAAACTAATTTTCAAAATATATGAATTTTACATTTTCAAATAGAATTGACATTTATGGAGAAATGCTGGGTTTTTGACAATAATTATTTTTGAACCATTACAGAAAATATATTTTACATCACAAAAATTATATTATCAATTTAATTTATTAATAATAAATTAATAATAGTATTTAAATAAACATTAATTTACATAAAAAATAAATTAATTCATCAAAAAAAATATCTTAATTAAAATTTAATATTATTTAAAAATAAAGTTTGTCTCTTATCGTATCAAAATATAATTTTTATCAAAATAATTACTTAATAATTTATAATGTAAAAAAATCAAGAATAAATATAATAAAAATTAGAATTAAAATAAAATATAAATATTCATACTATTACGGCGACCTTGTTTCTAGTCATTGATAAATTATTTAAACCCATTATTTACTTAATTTTTCTTTTACTATGGTAATAAATATTTACTATAGTTACAATTCATATTGTTCAAAAAAATCATGTTGAACTCATTAACTACTATTAATTATTATGATTCTAAAAATTGATCAAAATTATCAAAATCAATTCATAGATGTCATTGAATTTAATTTAATATTAAACCTATAATCTTAATGGAAAGCACACATGAGCCTTAGCCCAGTTTGTGAGGACTCCTTACATCCATCCATGTGTTCCAGGTTTGAAACTAGGCAGAGACATAAGTCTAGGGTATTTTAGCAGGTACTGTTTGGTATTGTAGCATCCATAACTATACACCTTGGGCCACCGGTTTGGGCTTTGAGTTTTTAAGGCCTTCAGGCCACCCAAGCCTTCAGTATAGTAAGGCTTTCGGGGCACCTGTAAGGCCTTCAGGCCACCTTAAGGCCTTTAGACCACATAATCAATGCAGTTGCCCCAGACAGACTCTACAAAAAAGGAGCAGCCCTGGAGGTGGATTCAGAGCAAGTGCCCTCACTAGAGTAGAACCAAATGGATTTGGAAGAATGAGAGTGTATAGCTACGCCATCGAGACCATCCTATGGCACTAGAAGCATAGCCAAATGGTCATTCAAAGGTGGAGAGCTATCATTGTTGAGTCAATAAGGACATCTTATGACTTCTCTATTCCTTAATGTTTTATGTTTTGAAAATTACAAATGGGTTTTCTAATTTCTGAATATTGTTAAGTTCTTTATTTTTCTTAAGATTCAGAATTTTCATTCCATTATTCTTACAGTTATATTATTACATTTTAATATTTTGTTAGACTTATAGATCTGTCATTCCAATTTTCCATTCTGTTATACTTACAGACCTATCATTAAAATTTTTCATTTAGTTTTTATGTTTTTGAATCTGATGTATATGTGATTCTATTTTATTATTCTAATTCCGGTGTATATGTGATGGCGATTTTCAATACCGAATCCGGTGTATATGTGATTCTGTTTTATGATTAAGATTCCGGTGTATATGTGATGCCGATTTTCAATACCGATTCTGGTGTATATGTGATGCTGTTTTATGATTCCGATTCCGGTGTATATGTGATGCAGATTTTCAATACCGATTCCGGTGTATATGTGATTCCATTTTTCAATACCGATTCCGGTGTATATATGCTGCCGATTTTCAATACCGATTCCAGTGTATATATGATGCCTATTTTCAATACCGAATCTGGTGTATATGTGATACTGATTTTCAATACCAATTCTGATGTATATGTGATGCTGATTTTCAATACCGAATCTAGTGTATATGTGACTCTGATTTTATGATTTCATTTTATTGATAATGTTATTTATATAAATCCGTTTTCCTGATTTCATAAGATTACATTTTCTTGATAATGTTAGAGTTGTTTAAATATATAATTCCAATGGTATTAGATTCTAAGTTCACTTATACTTAACATCATTTATGTTACTCGAAACGATGTCATACAATATTTTATAAACTAAACGTTGTATGTTTTCCACATGTCCCGGCCCCTTCGAAATTTAAGGAAAATACGACTGTTAGAGCGAAGCCGACCGTTGGGATGTTTTGCCTATAAATAAAAGTTCATTTGAATGAGAAAAGGACTTGACAGTGGACAAGATTGTGAAGTGATTTATAGAGAGAGAGGATTTTACAAATCTTAGTGCTTCGTGCAGATGTTTTGAACAACTTGTTCAGGCGTGAACAACTTGTTCAGACTTGTTTAGTGCAGACTCCAATCTTGCAGCTCGTGGGCTTCCAGTTTTGGAAGATAGAGGCTCCCCTTTCCTTCTAAATTGAGGGCTTGTGGGTATATCCAGACAGACACTGATCTTAGAATGGAGGGATTACCTGGGTTTGGGTAAGACAGACTTTCTTGAAAGTACAAATCAAGGAACCTTTATCAAAGATTATTGGATACCCTTCTCTTTGGGTTAAAAGAATACCATTGTTACTTGATTCCTATTTCAAGTTATTTTAATTCCGCTGTTTTTGTAACTTTGTTAAAGTTAAAAAGTATAGATTTTATAAATTTTTTAATTATGTTACTCTGATTATATTATAGATTCTATACGCTTTAAAGTAGAATAATTCTTCTAAGAAATTAGAAAAGGTTTCTTTAAGAGGTCTTGTGAATGTTTGTTTAACCTTTTTAAACTTAACTTTAAATGTTCCAAAAGAATTTTTAAAGTATATAATTCACCCCCTCTTGTATATTGACAATCTCACTTTTACATATTCGATCCTACAATTGGTATCAAATTTTGGCTACCTCAAACTCTAAACCAATCCTACAATTGGTATCAGAGGAAGTCTCTGAAATACTTATATCCACATATAAGTTTTATTCATCATGTTTTCCTTTTATTATGTTCTTCATAAATTATTTTGAACTTTTAATACTAATAATTTTTGTGGAAATAAATATCTTTTTAGTATGGAAGGCATTCATGTTGGATCTCTAGATAATCTCAATCATACTAGACTACCGATCATCGATGGAAATGAATATGAGTACTGGAGAGATAGAATGAATAACTTTGTGAAAAACACAGGTGTAGACAACTACATTATGTTAACTAGAGATTGTAAGATTCCTAATAAGGAACATTGAACCTTTAGTAATCCACAAAAGGTGTAATATCAGCTGAAATTTAATATACGCAATACTTTTCTATGTTCCATGACTAGAAACATATATAGCGAGATTTCATCCTGTGAAGCTACAAATAGTATTTTGAAGAAGCTTCAAGTAACTCACTTTGGAACATCCAAAGTTATTGAAACTAGAAGAGTAATACTCAGGGTTGAGTATCATGGTTTTTGATTCCCTTATGGAGAACCTGTATGTAAGGTAGAACAAAGATTTATTACTAATGTCAATAGCTTACAATCCATGGGTGAGAAAGGTTTAGATGAAGAATCTCTTGTAGAAAATATTATTGACATCATGCCTAACGAATGGAAATCCAAGAGGACTGCTATAGATGAGAATAGGAATGTTACTCAGATTTCTCTTGAAGAACTATTTGGAACTCTTCTTCAATATGAAACTAGAAAGAATAAATATGTTGATAATATTAAGAATAAGAATGGAAATGGAGGTGTTTCTTTTACAACTACTTCAAATCATATGAAATCCAAGACTCCTGAGATAATTACAAGATCTAAAGATAATAAGGTTATTGTTCAATCGGAATCAAGTGAAAGTGAAGCTTCAGAAAATGAGTTAGAAAATCTTGCTCGGAGAATGAACAAGATTTTTGGACAGAAGAACTTTCAATATAGATATAATAATAAATATTGAAAAGATAAGAAAGATGGAGATGTGAATTTCTATGAATGTAGAATAATTGTTCATGTTAGACCTGATTTTCCCTTGCATAAGAAGAGGGACAAGAAAGAAATGAATTTTGAAAGAAACAAGAATAACTTCTACAGATCAATTCATAAGAAAGTCTTGAAATCCAATGAAACTTGGAGTTCCAGTGGTGGAGATTCTTCTAATGAATCTTCAGAATATGAATCTTATGGGAAAAATAATATTGGTCTAATAGCCAGAGCTCCATTTGAAAATCATTGTCTTATGGCTAAGATCCAATCTACTGAATCCTCAACCATTATGTCTTTAAGTGAAAATTTTCCAGATAAAGGTTTTTCTTTAGATGAAGAATCTTCTTCATCAGATAATAATAATGATTTTCCTCTATATGAGAAAGTTTCTAGATTTTCTAAATTTTTGGAAAAGAGAAATTTTAAAGTTCTTAAGAAATATGGTAAAGAAAACTATAGAGAATCTATTTTAAGAAAATAAATTTTAGATCTTTCCAAAGATTTTGATGAGAAAATAGATGTTTTAAAAAATATTTCTAGGAAACTTAGGGAAGTTAATTCTAAGAAGGATAAACTTTCTAAAGGTCTTAAAAATATTTTTTTATAAAATGATGTTTTAGAGGATAAACTTAACTCTAAATCTATTATTCTTGAGGATAATAATTCAGTCCTGAGACTAAAATCTGAAATATTTTCCTTGAAGAGACTTCTTGAAAATTTTACATCTGGTAAGGAGAATTTTGACAAGATGAATTCTCAAATTTGAACTCATTGTAATAATTAGGGATTAGGTTATTCTCATGAAACACTTATTTTTAAAAATAATTATTTTGTTCCTTCCAGAGCCCCTTTTGTTCTAAATTCCAATGTGGTGGGAATTGGAAGAAAAACCATTCTTTAAATAAAGTGAAATCCCTTGGATTTGATAAAGCCTATTTTTCTAAAAAAATATGGTTACCCAAGATTTTATTATATAATAATTCCAGATCCAAGAATGTTTGGATTCTGAAAGCCTAACTCTTTCTTTTTCATAAAAATAATGGAAGTACCAACAACCTATGGTACATGGATAGTGTATGTTTCTGGCACTTGACTGGTAACAAATACTATTTCATGAATATTTTAAAAACAAAAGGTGGAAAGGTAAATTTTGGTGATAACTCTCAAAGAGAAATTGTCGTTATAGGTAACATTATTATTTTTGGTAAAGCTATTATTTCAAATGTTCTTTTTGTAAAAGGTCTTAGGCAAAACCTCATAATCATAAGCCAAGTATGTGATGAAGGTTACCTTGTGAATTTTAGAAATTATAAATGTTTAGTTCACAATTCCAAGGATGAGTTTATTTTCTCTTCCCTTCAGCATAAGAATGTGTACACCTTAAACCAATAAGACCTTAGAAGTCAAGATCTACCTTGCCTTAGTTCCTTTAAAGATCAATCATGGCTTTGGAATAGGAGACTGGGACACTGTAACTTAAGGAATCTGAGTAAGCTTTCTAAGAAAGAACTTGTTTAGGATCTACCGAAACATAAGTTTGATTCTTCAAAATTCTTTGGTCCTTGTCAATATGGCAAGAAACATAAGTCTAGCTTTAAATTTATATGTGAAGCTACAAATTCTAATGCCTTATAGTTAGTACAAATGGATTTATTTGGTCCATCACACACTGGAATTATTAGATGCAAATACTATTTGTTTTTAATCATTAATGACTACACTAGATTTACATGGGTCTATTTTCTTGCAAAGAAATCTGAAGCATTTTCTTATTTCAAAATCTTCAGAGCTCAGGTTAAAAATGAGAAAAATCTACCGTTGATAAATATTCATAGTGATCATGGTGGAGAATTTGAAAATTCCGATTTCGAAACTTTTTTTTAGTAAAAAAGGTATTACTCACAATTTCTCAGCTCCAATAACTCCTCAACAAAATGGTATTGTCGAAAGAATAAATCGCATTCTTCAAGATATGACAGTAACCATGTTGAGAGAATATTATATAGCTAAACATTTTTTGGATGAAGCTATAAGTACTGCTTGTTATACTATAAATCGAGTTTTAATATGACTGTTTCTTAATGAAACACCTTATGAGTTGTGGACTGGACGAAAACCAAAAGTTTCTTACTTCAAAGTTTTTGGTTGCAAAGTATTTATATTGAATACCAAGGATAACTTACATAAATTTTCACCCAAATTCGATGAAGGAATTATCTTAGGTTACTATAATAACCCTAAGCCATATAATTTTTTTAATAAAAACACTTGCACTGTGGAAGAAACAGTACATGTTAATTTTGATGAAAAATATCCTTTTGTTTTCAGACAACCTAAATCTTTTCCTAATGCATTTTCTAAAACTTATCAACAACCTTTGATATAAGATCTTTAAGACAAGGATAATTTTCAAGAAAATCTTTCTGAAACATTTACCCTTAATGATTTTCTACCTTATGTTGATGAACATGTTTTTCAAAATCCAAGTCAGTTGTTACTTAGGAATATTCCCAGTGATAATATCATTGGAAATGTTAATCAACCAGAAAGAACTAGAAGTTCTTTATGAAATGAAGTTGAACATATTGCATTTCTTTCCCAATTTGAACTAAAGACTCTTGAAGAATCCTTAGGTGATGAAGATTGGATAAAGGCTATGCAAGATGAACTCAATGAATTCGTAAGAAATCAATTTTGGATCTTGGTTGATAAACCTAAGTAAACTTCTCTTATTAGAGTAAAATGGGTTTTTAAAAACAAATGCGATAAAAATAGAGTCATTTTTAGAAATAAAGAAAGACTAGTTGAAAAATTCTATAATCAACAAGAAGGCATAGACTATAAAGAAACCTATGCACCTATAGCAAGACTTGAAGCTATTCATATTGGTCTATCCTTTACAGCATTATTTAATTTTAAACTCTATCTAATGGATGTTAAGTGTGCTTTTCTTAAAGGTAATTTATAGGAGGAAGTCTATGTAGATCAACCCCCTGGATTTGAATATAAAAAATATCCTAATCATGTTTATAAACTTACCAAAGCTTTATATGGACTTAAACAAGACCCTAGAGCTTGGTATGATAGACTTTCTGAATTTTTTCTTCAAAATGACTATGTTAAAGGAACTGCTAATCCAACCCTTTTCATTAAGAAAAATAATAAAGATGTTTTGATTGTTCAAATTTATGCTGATGACATCATCTTCATATCAACTCTACAATCCTTAACTGATTCCTTTACAAATCTTATGAAATCTAAGTTTGAGATGAGTATGATGGTTGAGTTAACATTTTTTCTTGGTTTTCAAATTTCACAAAAACCAGATGGAACTTACATATCTCAACATAAGTATATCAAAGATCTTTTAAATAAATTAGGGTATGACAACACTAAGAGTATAATTACTCCTATTAGAACCTCTAATACTCCTGATATTGATGAATCGGGGAAAAATGTAGATCAAACATCTTATATAGGGATGATAGAAATCTTACTGTACTTAACAGCTAGTCGACCCGATGTAATTTTCTCAGTATTATTATGTGCAAAATTAGAATAAAATCATATATAATCCCATTTAATAGTAGTAAAAATAATTTTCCAGTATTTAATGGGAACTTTAGATTTGGGATTATTTTATTCCTCTGGAAATGATTTTGAACTTAAAAGTTTTTCGGATGCTGACTTTGGAGGTTGTAGATGGATAAAAAAAGTACATCTGGAACTTTTCATTTATTAGGAGATTTCTTTAGTTTATAGGTCTTGCAAGAAACAACACTCTATAACACTTTCCACTACTGAAGCTGAATATATAGCACCTGGTAGTTGTTGTGCTCAAGTGTTGTGGATGCAACACACACTCACAGACTACAGTATGGGTTTTACTAAGACTCAAATTATGTGTGATAAAACAAGTGTCATTACCCAAAGTAAAATCCATGCAAATCACTCTTGTGAAAATCACATAGATATTAGACACCACTTTCTTAGGTATCATACACTTAAAAGATATATTATTCTTCAATTCATCAGAATGCAAGAGCAACTTGCTGATATTTTTACAAAACCTCTATCTTTCGATAGATTTGAATATATTAAATATAATCTAGGAATTATTTCTATAAGGTAATCATTCATATCTATTTCTTGTTAAATCATCTCCTAACATTAAACTACTCCTTATTTTAGAGGGAGTACATATGTTTGTTTATTTTATTTTTTTAAAATATTTTTCTTTCATTTGAAAATTTTAGATTTGAAAATTTAAGAATTGAAAATTTTGGATTTAAAAATTCGAGATTTGAAAATTTCAAATTTGAAAATTTTGGATTTGAAAATTTTGGATTTGAAAATTTCGATTTTGAAAATTTTGGATTTGAAAATTCCGGATTTGAAAATTTCAGATTTGAAAATTTCAGATTTGGAAATTTTGGATTTGAAAATTTTAGATTTGAAACTTTCAGATTTGACAATTTCGGATTTGAAAATTTCGGATTTGAAAATTTCAGATTTGAAAATTTCAGATTTCAAAATTTCGGATTTGAAAATTTCAGATTTGAAAATTTCAGATTTTGAAAATTTCAAATTTTAAAACTCCCAAGAAAAATTCTTATAATACTGATAACTCTCTTAGAGTATTCTAAAAGGAAGACTTTCATACTCTTCATCTTATGTTTTAGTTGTTTGTATTTCAAAATTTATTAAATTCTGGTTTACCTTACTTCAAAAGATTCGAATTCATATTTTCTATATCCATTCTCAACCATCAGATTAGATCAGGTTTTTTTCAACCATTTTATTATCTTATGGAAGATAAAAAGTCATAGCCATGACTATATAAGTGGTGCCTCTTTTTCGAGTATCGCACCATCCTTTCTGATCTCAGTGCCGATGTTCTATTGCTCGATCTGTTAGTAGTGAGAAGGAAGTTAGAGATGAATTAAAGAAAAAGGTGGCTGCTCAAGAAGAGAGGATCTTGTCTTTAGAGAAGAAAAATCAGGATCAGGAGATCTTATTGAAAACGTTTGAAGAAGATCATAAGGAAGTGAATAAACTCAAAGCCCTGATTAAGAAGATGTTGTCTGAGTCGAAGAAGAGTGTATGACTTTTCTTTACATTCCGATTTTTTGTTGTAATGTTAATTTTTTTTCTAAAATTTTCTTAAAGAAGTTTCTTGTATATCGTTTTTTTTATAATGTATGTTTTCTTAACCTTATAGTAACATCTTATACTTCTCTATTTCTTTCCCTCTTTTTGAAAATCACAAAGGGGGAGAATTTATTTAAAGGAAGAATTTAATCTTTGAGAAGGAGAATCTAGTAAGGGGGAGTATGGTAGGAAAGAATAATGTCAATGTAAGGGTGAGTTTTCTTTTAAAAAGAAATGTATGTGAAATGGGGAGATATTCCCTTAAGAAAACCTGACTTCAAAGATCAAGAATACGATCCTTGGGAAACATAAATTAAGGGGGAGTTAGTCGTATTCATCAGAAAATTCATTCGAAGGAGGAGATATGTTTTTTTTACTTATTTATCTAAGTCAATATATTCTTCCTTAGCAAAGTTTTTTGTGCTTTCCAAAAAGGGGGATATTGTTGAGTCAATATTGATATCTTATGAATTCTCTATTCCTTAAGGTTTTATGTTTTGAAAATCACAAACACTTTTTCTAAGTTATGAATATTTTTAAGTTCTGTATTTTGTTTAAGATCTGGAATTGTCATTTAGTTATGCTTACAGTTATATTATTATATTTTACCATTCTGTTTGACTTACAGATATGTCATTCTAATTTTCTATTCTGTTATACTTATAGAACTTCCATTATGATTTATCAATCAGTTTTTATGTTTCCGAATCTAGTGTATATGTGATTCTGTTTTATGATTATGAGTTTGGTGTATATGTGATGTCGATTTTCAATGCCAAATCTGGTGTATATGTGATTTTGTTTTATGATTCAGATTATGGTGTATATGTGATGACTATTTTCAATACCGATTCCGGTGTATATGTGATTCTATTTTATGATTCTGATTCCGGTTTATATGTGATTCCGATTTTCAATACCGATTCCGGTGTATATGTGATGCCGTTTTTCAATACCGATTCTGGTGTATATATAATCCCAATTTTCAATACCGATTCTGGTGTATATGTGATGCTGATTTCCAATACCGAATCTGGTGTATATGTGATGCCAATTTTCAATACCGATTCTGATGTATATGTGATGCCGATTTTCAATACTGAATTCGGTGCATATGTGACTCCGATTTTATGATTTAGTTTTCTTGATAATGTTATTTCTAAGAATCTATTTTCCTGATTTCTTAAGATTACGTTTTCTTGATAATGTTAGAGTTGTTTAAATATATCATTCCAATGATATCAGACTCTAAGTTCTCTTATCCTTAACATTGTTTCTATTACTTGAAACGATGTCGTACAATCTGTTATACACTAACCATTGTATGTTTTTTACATGTATAGGTCCCTCTGAAATTTATGTAAAATATGACCATTGGAGAGGATCCAACTGTTGGGAAGTTTTGCCTATAAATACAAGCTCATTTGAATGAGCAAAGGACTTGATAGTGGACAAGCTTGTGAAGTGATTTCTAGAGAGAGAGTATCTTACAACTTTCAGTGCTTCGTGTGGATTTTGTGAACAACTTGTTCAATCGTGACCAACTTGTTCAAGCGTGAACAACTTGTTCAGAATTTCTTAGTGCAGACTTTGATCATGCTGATCATGGGCTTCTGGGTTTGGAAGATAGAGGTTCCGATTTAGTTCTAAATTGAGGACTTTCAGGGGTATAAAGAAAGATACCGATCTTTGTATTGAGGGCTTAGTTGGGTTTGGGTAAGACAAACTTTCTTGAAAGTATAAATCAAGGTACCTTTATCCAAGGTTGTTGGATACCCTTCTCTTTGGTTTAAAAGAATCCCATTGTTACTTGATTCCTATTTAAAGTTGTTTTAATTCTGCTGTTTTTGTAACTTTGTTAAAGTTAGAAATTATATATTTCTTATACTTTGTAATTTCGTTACTCTGATTATATTACAGATTATATATGCATTAAGGTAGAATCATTCTTTTATGAAATTAGAAAAGGTTTCTTTGAGAGGTCTTGTGAATATTTGTTTAACCTTGTTAAAATTAACTTTAAAGGTTCCAAAGGAATTGTTAAAGTATAAAATTCACCCCGTCTTGTATATCGATCATCTCACTTTTACATATTTGATCCTACAATCATCACGATGGAGATGCAGGGGAGGGGAAATTCCATGTAGTGATAGTCTAGTTGAATTCCCTAAGACCTTCAGGTCATGTAATCTATTAAACCTACGGGCGATGTAATATCTAATTCTACAATACTTTTAAGGGTTCCCACTCATCCCTTGAAATTGGGGTTATAAAAATTCAATAAAACACAAAGGCCTTCGGGCCATTCAGATGGATGGAAAGAATTTTTTTAGAAAAATTCCTTTTTTATGGAAAGGAAGACTTTACTTTAATTCTATAACTAGTAACAATACTTATGTTAATTTCAATTAATAAATATATAAATTTAATATAAAAATTTAATTTTAATCATTTATCATTTGGGGTTATATTAATTCATTATAATGGAGAAATAGTATGTATTTTAAAAGAATTTTCAGAAAAATGCGTTTTGAATCCTACAAATAAGCTTGTATTAAAATATGATATTCAGATTATTGAAATGTAATTAATTGAATTAAATATAAATTAATAAAACAAATTTTACCTAGAAAAAAAATTAAAATATTAATTTAACTTTATGATTAATTAATTTTTTCTGTGAAATGATAATTTTACTTAAAAATGTTATTTTTAACTATTCACTAAAAATCTCTATTTTCTGAAAAATTCAAAATTTTTACCAGAATATCTTTATGATATTATGATTTCTAAAATCTATTCAATTATACTAAATAAATATTCAAAAATTTCTATAAAATTATTGTAATAAATTTTTCATAAAAATAAAAAAAAATATTTGTGAAGAAAACATATTTTGAATAAAACAAATTCATTACCAAAAATTGATTGATTATTTAATAAGAATTTATCAATATATTTTGGAAATTTGTATATATATATATATATATTTCATAAAGTAGTTAATCCTTTTAATATCTATAAATTTAATGGAAAAGATTAAATTATTATATTTAAATAATTATTGTTTGTTTGGTTTCGGTGTTACATATCACTTATGCAATTGAGCATAGTGTTCTCTTATAAAAACACAAGGTATTAAATTATTCACCCCTTTAATAAACAATGTACTCAAAATTTAAACATGAACTTAGTAAGAAAGGTTTTGACCCTTGAAAATATCTCTATTAAAATCCTATATCATAAAAAGACATAATAAAACATCCAAAAGAAAAGAGATAAAGGGAGGAAGAAAGGTCATAACATAACTGGGTTTCCAAGTAGGAGAATATTAGTGGTAATGGAAAAAATTTAAATATAAGGGAAAACTAATACCAATTAACTAATAGATTTTGATAGAAAAAATGTTTTGGAGAAAGTCATTGACCACAAAACTGTAAATATGTGATAGATAAAATGATCACTAATTCATTGAAAATGATCACAATATGAAAAAAAATTATTTAATAATATTTTCCTGGAGTTGAGGAATTCCATTATCATCTAGAATATAAAATAAGAAAATATTATTTCTTGAAAAATTTAATTTCATCATTTAATTAACATCATCTACAATCTCAACCTTTTCTTTAAACGATGAAATTACTGGATTAATTTTTTAAAATTGAATCACTTGAATAAATCCTACTGGGTCAAAAAATACACAAAAAAATAACAATCTATTCCTAACATAATCACTAAATACAAAATGGATAACCTAAATTATGATAATACTAAAAAAATAATCCTTAATAAGTTAGTCCCCAAAATTCCACATATAATCCAAAAGGTTTAACATATATCATTCCTTAAATAAATACCCACATATGACAATAATAACCTAAAAATAAAAGAGTTTTTTTAACCTAAAAGGTTGTATAATACCATTAATCTCACACTTTAAATATAATAAAAACAATCTTCTCAAATAATCATAATGTGTGTATTTATCTTTACCAAACAAAAAATCACCCAAAAAATCATTAATTATCTCTAAATAAAAAATATTTTCTCCTCTACTATTTTTCTCAAACTATCCTTAATCTAAATAAAATTAAATCACATAAATATACCAATTATTTTAAACATATTATTATCATTATACATTTCATCCAAATAATCTTTAAGTTTATCCCCACATCCAACTCATTTTAAGCGTTATTAACCACTCAATCATGGGTTTTCCATAATTTAACCTTATCACTAAATAACCAATGTGGGTTATCAGTACTATTTAACATATGTTTCAAATCATTAAATAATAAATACCATGGGTAAATCATAATATTATTCATCATTCTTATATATATAATTTCCCTCATATACTACTTCTACAACATAACTCTCAAATACCAATACTATCTCATTTGGTCAATCATCACATTTAACTTCACATTAGTTATCGACTTGATTCTTATTATTTTTATCTATTGACTTGAATAATTTTAAAATTATAGATGAATATTTTTAATATAGTAAACAAAAAAATGTGGAGTCAATTAATATTAAATGGTTAAGTTTTAAAAGACATTATTTTTTTAACATATGAATTTATAGTCTTCAATATAAGTTATCCATGATCTATTTTCTAACATAAACACATATTGGAATTTTATTCCCTCAATAGTGATTTTTATTGAGATTTCTTTATTTACCAAAGAATAGCCCCTTTGAGTTTCAAACCAGGTGTGCGTCAAGGCCCATTGTTGTGCACCGATTCTCGGTACAGACTTGCTGAATATGGTGTTTTGAGGTTTACCCCTAGGTATATGTGTCCGATAGGCACATCAAATTATAGTATCTAGAAAGACATGTATTTTCTTGTAAACAAAAGAATTTATAATTAAAAAAATTAGGGTCATCTTCTTATGTTTAGTTTTATCCCTAAGGGGTCTTCTTGAGTTTTCTAGTCCTAATCCAAAAATAATTAAACATTATTTTGATACCAACTATGAAAACTCATGTCTTTATTATAAATTATTTTTAATGATTTATTATATAAAATTACACATAATACAACATAGAATATATATATTTAACTTGTTTTTTAGAATTAGGTATATATAATAAAATCTTGAACATGGGATACAACAACATTATTGAAAATGCCTTTAACATGCATCTAAATCCATATCTTTGGAAATTGCACATGGTAACGTAGGGACATATATAAGAAAGGGGTGATATATAAATCCCAGTGAAGGAATAAACATGGAATAACCTGAAGAAGTATTACATGTTTTACAATAACCATATAAATGAGACATAAAAGGGATTATAATCATAAACATGAACAATGAGGCATTATATGGAATGATAACATAAAGGCAACATGAGAAATGTGGAAATAACTAAAAACACTGCATCATAAACATAGGTTAAGGATAAATTCCAAGACATATTGTTGGAAAAATTACCATGATGGATTAGTTTCACTACCAAACCCCTAGCATGACTTCTCATAAGACTAAACCATTTCCCAATGTATTGGAGCACTATATAATTCCAAGAACACCCTTAACTTTCATTTAATTCTTATGATTAAGTGTTCTACATAGATCATAAAACATAGAATAATTCATTATTATAATTTATTTAATAATAAAGGAGTGTGAAATATATACATGTAATTCTTCAATAAATTAGTGTAAGTGAATAAAGGTGAACACCCATGATTGGAAATGGGTGCGGGTATTCACTACACAATTATTTGGCATGGTAAACTGCCATGAAATTTCAGCAGCATAACTATGTAACTAAAAGATTCATAAAATAAGTTGATTGGTGAGAAAAGGATCTCTCATAATTTGGAAATAAAATGTACAGTAATATGTACATGAAAATAAAAGACCAAATATAATGAAGAATCTTGAATAAAGAGTAGAATGAAAGTATCCCTTACTCAATTTCGGCATGGTAACAGGTTTACAAAATTGTTCATGGGAGGGATTAATGCGATTTAAATGGGTATTTCATAATTCAAAAATCAAATGTATAGAAATAGATATATGGAAGTACATATCCAAGCATGAAAAATGGTAATTAATTGGCATAACATAAAAGAGGTTCTTAAAAAATGTGGAGAGTCGGATATGTATTACGAAATTTCACAATACTAATGCCTTAGGTAATGGTCAAAATGGGGAGGATAAATTTAATACCCTTAATATAACATTAATTTGATTGTAAGTTAATGTTTATAAATTAATCAAAATATAACCAATCGAAATTAAAAAACTAATTTCAAAGAAGGTTATTGAATTAAAATGTGGAGAGGGAAGGTACTATACCTAGAGAGTGTGATTCCAAATGCCTGTGAGGAGCTTCTTGAGAGTTTGGGGGAACATTTGGATGAATATAGATAAAGAAGGGAATAGAAAACAAGTTATATAGGGTTTTACTGAAGATAAATTTAATATTTCTTAGGTTTATATAGGAAATATGTGGATACTTCATTATTATTTCCCAAACATAGTTTTTAGACTCTATATAATCAAATAAAAAAAACCACAAAATTTCCCATGGTTTTTTACCATAGTTTTTCTAAATGGGAGTTGTTTTCATTAATTTATAAGGAAAAGGTATTAATGTAACAAAATAATATCCTTACTGAGGTGGAAGTGAGTCATGTCTTTAAAGAAATGATTTTAAAACATTAAAATATATTATAGGTTTTGGAGGATTCATAATGGATTTATAAAAGTAATTAAATAAAACAATATTAAATTATTTTCTATGAGAAAAATATATTTTGTAATTTACAACCTCTATAGTTTTTATTATATTATTTTTGGGTCAATATGATTTCATAATACACATTGTATATTTATACAAAATTTAATTTTTACCAAAAAAATTGTTTGTCTCAAAAAATTATGAAAGATTTACCAAAGGATAATTATGAAATGGTGATTCCAAAATTAATTTTTATTTTATCAAAATAAATTTCTAAATATTTTAATATTTAGTTTTAAAATATAACTGAAATTTATTGAGAAATGATGGGTTTTTTGAAAATAAATGTTTTTGAACCATTATAGAAGATACATTTGTCATAATAAAAATCATATTATCAATTAAATTTATTAAAAATAATTTACTAATATTATTTTATTTAAATTTATTTTATTTTTAAAATAAATTAATTCATAAAAATGATTGTCTTAATTTAAATTTAATATTACTTAAATATACAATATGTGTTTTAACCTATCAAAATATAATTTTTATCAAAATGGTTACTTAATTATTTAAAAGGTAAAAAAATATGAAATAAATAGAATAATAATTATAATTAAAAGGAAACATAAACATTAATACTATCAGGTTTACCTCATTTCTAGCCTTGATAAATTATTTTCCACCTTAATTAACCTATTTTACTTTTACCAAAGTGAAAAATATTTACTTTAGTTACAATTCATATTGTTAGAAAAAATTGAAGTTGGACTCATTACCTAATATTAATTATTATGATTATAGATATAGAATCCATTTAAAAAAAAAAATTCAGATATGTGGATGAATTTAATTTAATGTTAAAACTATATGCATGATGAAAAACAGTTTTCTTAAAAATGCATTTTTAAGGAAAGTATGTTTTTGCATTAACTATATAAATATTAATATTAATTATAATAATTTAAATTGAAAATTATATATGTATAATATAAAAATATCATTTGAATCTATTCTCATTAAGGGTTATTTTAATTAATTTTATTTGAGTAACATTATGCATTTTAAAACAATTTTCAGAAAAATGCGATTTGAATCCTCAAAATAAACTTATGTTCAAATCAGGTATAAAGATTACTGAAATATAATTAATTAAATTAAATATCAATAAATAATACTTATTTTACCATAAAATAAAATTATAATATTATTGGAACTTTTATATTACTTAATTTATCGGATGAAATTTTAATTTTACTTAAAAAAAATATTTTTCACTATTCACTAAAAAATATCTATTTTATAAAAAGTCACAAAATTTCACACTATGTTATTTTTGATATTATAATATAAAATATGTAGTTAATTTTTTCAAATAAATTATCTAAATGCTATATAAAATTATTATAATATTTTTTCATAAAAATATATAAATTGTTTTTTAAAGAAAACGTATTTTGAATAACAAAATATCATTATAAAAAATTTGATTTATTATTTACCAGTAATTTATAAAGAAATATAAATAAATATATATATATATATATATATATATATATTTCATAAAGTTTACAATCCCTCTCAAATCTAAAAATTTAATGGGAATTATAAAATATTTATATTTAAATAATCATTGTTTGTTTGGGTTTAGGGCTACGTATCACATATGCTGTCGAACATAGTTTTATATTTTAAGAACTTTAGGTGTTACAGGATATAAAGATGGGTAATCACTATTACTTTCATTATCCTCTATAAAAGGTTGGTATTTCACAAGATTTAATGGTTGGAGAACTGATAGTGCACTAGATGGTGGTTATGACAGAATGAGTGTTTTTGGGCAAGATGTGATGTGGCCATGCTTGAGGGTGGTGAGCCTAGGGTTATTTGGGAGAGATGTGAACTATCCTAGGTGTATAAAACTAGGATGAGATGAGATGCGATGTTTTAAAGTGGGGTTTTTTCATGGTGGGAGTAGGGTAGGAGGTTGATTTTCTTCATGTTCAGAATACTCTACTACTCTGGTTATGGTTGGGGATGTGTTGTGACCCAAATGTTTTCAAGAGAGATATAATGTGGTCGTGCTTATGATTCGGTGAACCCAAGTGTATATGTGAATGATGTGATGTGACCATGATTGTTGGGAGGTGTGGTATTCATAATAGATTAGAGCGCCAAGATGTACGATGATAGGATGTAAGAGAGGCATACTTAGGGGAAAGGAGTAGAGGGAACCATTTTATAAATGTGACTCATATTATATTATATTACTTGGATTAAGTTATTTTGTGAGAATGGCTTGGTGAGGTTGGGTTCTTTAGGATACCTATGTAGGTTATTTTTGGATCCACTATTTTCCCACAAGTGCATTAGTATGCTTCTTTCACATGCTTTCGAGAGACTTTGGTTTTCCTATGGAGTATACATGTGTGCTCACTCTATGTATATAAAACTATTTTTAGGTTTCTAGGTTTATTTATTGGACTATTCTAGACATTACTATCTTTGACCATGTATAATTTCTATGTTGATGCTTTAGCTTTGTTTTTGGGTATTTAATTTAGAAACTTTTTTCTTAATTTGATTTATTTATAAAAATATGTGGGATGGTTTTTTTTATTTTATGTCCTGGAGTTGTTTGTTTGTGATTTATCTTATCTCCCGATCTTGTCTTATTATAGAGGGAAATGTATCCCATTTAATG
Organism: Viscum album; assembly: GCA_963277665.1. Taxonomy (NCBI): domain Eukaryota; kingdom Viridiplantae; phylum Streptophyta; class Magnoliopsida; order Santalales; family Viscaceae; genus Viscum; species Viscum album. Next base: position 232,236,819 of record OY728147.1, read on the forward strand.
AGAATTTTACACCCTCAATTCTAGTCACCAACCTGAGGCCTACTAAAGGTGGGACTCATGGGTCATTATCTATCTCCACTCATTGTGGTAACTTTTGAGGGAGGGGGTCATGATAGGGTGGTATCAAAGGTAACAGTTAAAATGTATAATGGATTTTGGAGTTAGAAATAGTGATGATTTCATGGGTTGGTATGGAAATAGTTTCATTTGACCTTAGGGCATGACCTAGGCCAAGGAGGCAAGCTAAGATATGTGATTTTAGAGCCCCCCGTGTTCCAGTTCATGAACTATGATCTTATTTAAGGACTAAGTGAGATATACATTCTTATAGGGTTGAAAACTAAAAGAGGTTCATACATCATGATAACTTGTGTTCATGTTTTAATTGGGTTGTGTTTTAATATTAATATGGGTAAAACAAATTAAATAAATTAAATGAATCTTAATATAATTCTATAATTCATGGTCTTAGGAATTATTTGTTTCCTATTTTAGCTACGACTCTTTTTTATCATCTGCATGTGGATAATGAAGTTAAGGTTTAATAGTTTCATCCATTTCATCACAGTAGGGTTGATCCTGTTGAGTAGTTTGATTACTAGAATAAAACATTTTGTAATTTCCAATGGTCATATTTGGGGAAGTATAGGGGAATTTTTTCAGATGTAGAGACATAGATCTAGTTGGTGGATCTCAAGATCACTTTTAGTTTGATCTGGGACATAGTGGGATACTTGGTTAATTTGGAAGTCATTAAGGTATGAGGAGTTGTGTCTTAGTGGTGGAAAATATATTTTGGAGAGTATAAGGAAGTGGGTGTTTTTTTGGTTGGATTCTAAAAAGAGTTTCAGGAAAAGCTCTTTTCACTGACCATGGAGGCATTAAAGAGATAAGATCTTCTTTCTCTCCAATGGGGAGTATGATAGTACAAGTTTTGGGAATCAAGATTAAAGACCTTGATTTTCCCTGAAATTTTTTCTAAATTAAAATTCTTGTACATGACGTATTAAGGAGTATCTTTATCCTTCCATCAAGTATGAAATCACACCATTTTCATTTCCAATATATTTAGAGGTTTAGAAGAAGGCATATGGGATCTACCAGAGGCAATCACAAGGTGGGTTTTCATGAGAGGGGATCCAATAGGGTTCCTTGAGAAGTAGGGTTGTTAGTGGTAGCTCTTAAGCCCCATGATCTTAGAGGTCTCAACTAGAAGGGGTTCAACCTTAACACATTTCTTTTCATCCTTCTAGGTCTAGTGGTTTTCGTGCTCTTCTTGGAAAATTGTGATATGTAGCTTTGTGTTTGGTGTTTGTGGACTTCATCAGAACAAGTTCCATGTGGTTTTATAATCTTTTTTTGGTATAGGTGGACTGGATCCATGCTATAATCCACATCAGTTTCTAGTGAGACTATTTCGATAGCATGGGAAGAGAGGATATGCTCCAGTGATGGGATATGAAACACGTATAGGTTGACCTCATGATGTTCGTCATGTTCAGGGACCTCAACTCGAGTGTTTTATTGGAGGTGGTCATCATTAGAGATGAAGAAGAACTAGAGAAGGCAAGTCGCATGGAGTAAATGTGGAAGTTCATGAGGGGATATAGATCGTCAATGGTATGATCATTTTGTTTAGTACCCTTGTTTTTTCTATGATTTATTATCATGCTTCACACCCATTTGTTTCACCCATTTTAGTCTATTCTATGGGACTAGGTGTAGAGTGGATTCCTATGCCCCTCGTGTTGACTATTCCAATCAAACTCCAAAATAGTTTGTTTGATGTGTGCTAGGGATGTAGACTAATGATGGGTCCACATCAGTTCTATGAGGTTATTATTTACTACAGATCCAGTTATATGATGTCATCATATGCATCATTTTTTATTCCATACATGGTTTTATCAACTACTTCTAGAGGATAATTGTGTTTTCATATGTGGGTGGACAACATGTGGTTTTAATTGGAGAGGGGTTTTTAGGTGGGTAATAGGCTAGTGAAGCACCTTTTTTGTTTTATGGTTTATTTTTTGCTAGAATTAGTGGATTATGGGATAGTGGAGGTTCCCAGAGTTGTTGGGGAATTCCTGGATGTTTTTCCTAAGTAGGTTGTGATGCTACCCCATTGATGAGATGTTGAATTTGGGTAGACTTTTAGTTTTATGATTATCTTATTTCGACGGTTTATTATCGGATGACGCCTTCTATGTTTCTAAAGTTGGGGATTAAGATTGATGATCTAATACAGAAGGTATTTATATGGATCAGCGTATCGATATGGAGTGCTCTAGTGTTTTTCTCCATAAGACGGATGGTAATATGAGGTTACGATATACTACTAGAGGATAAATTAGGTGATGGTCAAGAACTATTACCCCCATCTCTAGAAAAACAGTCTTTTTGGCTGGCTAAGAGGGGCAAGTTTGTTTTATATGGTCTATATGGGTTCTAGATATCAACATTTGATAGTGAAGGAGGGAGATATCCCTAATATTACCTTTAGATGCAGGTATGGGAACCTAGAGTGTGTAGTCATGTCGTTCATTGTTATAAATGCACTGATTGTGTTCATGGGGGTTATTAAATCAATGTTGGATGCATTTCTAGACCAGTTCATCATTGTATTCATTGATGATATCTTATTTTACTTGAAGTTATAATAGGATCATGATAAGAATCACATAGTTTTTTTCAAGTCCTTCAACACCACTTGCTTTATGGAAAAGTTGTCCAAGTGCATGTTTTGCACACAAGATTTGTGTTTCCTTAGACAAGTGGTGTAACAAACCAAGTTTTTATGAATAATTATTTTTCAATTAAATTAAATATCTATGATGTATTGAATTTCATGATACAAAAATTTAAAAATTCTTTATATACTACAACAAGTTATGTTTGTGCTATACACAACATCGTCTTATCTTGTGTTACACACAACAATGAGTGTCTACGAAAGATAATGTTATTATGTTTAACAAGAAAATTATAACATAGCCATCAAGATTAGTAATATTAATATTAATAATTAATTTTAAAATATTATCCTTAATGGTTTCATATAGATAAAACTTACTGATAATTAAATATTTAATTTTTGGTAAAGTCTATATGTTTTTGAAAAAATACCATTTTTTCAAAAGAACTGCTTTTTATGTCTTTATGTAAAAAACAATAAAATTAATTTTATAAAATTTTATAAATTAAACTAGATAAAATGAAATTAATTTTTTATTTCAGAATTTCAAAATTATTTTACCATTAATTTTTTTGGAAGAATTTATTTTTTGGATGAATAGTGAAAATACTGAATTTTTATTTAAAACTGATTTTTAATATAATTTATTTATAAATTCAAATAATAATTTAATGTGATTTTATCGTTTAACTAAATAAATTCTAAATAAATTAACCCAATTTAGGTCATTGGAACTAATTTCACATAGAAATTAGTTATGAAAACAGTTCAATCTTTTAAACTTTTCTCTCTAAAAACCCGCAGTCTCGCATCATCTATGTGATTAATTATAAATTAATTATTGTTAATGATATGAATTGAATTCGAAAAAATGGATATATGTATATTGAATCAGTACTAATTTTTTTAATAATATAAACTTATTTTTTGACCAAAATGATTAGTGAAATAGTTAAACTTAATTATGGTGACTAAGGTAAGAAGAAGCTCACTTAATGATTAAACATAGAATATAAGGTGTATAAATGACCCAACACTTTTAAAAAACCCAGTTTATGGAAATATCTTGACCCTAACCTCTATATATTCTATTTTCATGATTTAGAGGGATATTATTCCATGAACGTGACTTATATAATAAGTTAAGTAAGGGAAAATACAAAAAAAGAACCTTCCTTACGTTTAACATTTATAAAGCCCTGAGATATGGATGAGAAAACACATTAGTTAGGTTTTATAACTTATTTTGAATGTTAATGTAATTTTTTACTCATGTTAATATATATCTATTTTTTTAATATGAATTTGTAAGATTAACTGCTTAAGGAATAGAAAATGCGGAAATTATTTAATTAATAATTAATTAAATTAATGATACAAAAAATATTAAAACTGATTTAAATTGATTGAATTATTGTAATTAATTTTTTAGATGAATATATCATTTTATTATGGTGTGAAACTAAGAGATTGAAATTTATTTTCTATCCTGATATTTTTAAATTCAAATTAAACAAATAAAGACAAAATTGTCATTAATGTTATTATATAATAAATGATATATTATTAAAATATTTATAATTTATCAAAAATAATATCCTATGAAAAATAATTTTAAAATGTTAATAATTATAAAATATGATCTATTAATGGTCCAATCAATCATTTATAATGAACATATTGACTTTTAAATAGTAAAAATATTATTAGCATAGTTCAGGTTAAATAATTGATTTTGCACGTTACATGGGCTTGTAATAAAATTAATTCCCCACACAAATGGGATTTTTTTTAAATATTGGATATAATATTTATTATTTAGTGGGTATATGTTCTCTAATTAATCTCACTTTAATTTAGGTGTAATTGTTTAATTACCTAGGTTATAAAACTAATTACTTTAATAAAAACCAAAATAATAAAAGTGGAGAATCTTAGATGTTAAGGGAAACAAATTATTAAAATAAAAAAAATTTGGTGTTATGGGGGATTTTTTAGATCCTAATTACCCTTTAATCTATTCGGTGTAAATTTCAGATAAGGGAGTCCTCCCAAGAGTGTTTACCTTTTGGTATTTACAAGAATGCCACTCCTCCTCTATAAAAATGCATCAACTCTTCCCCTTCCTCACATCTCTCAAGACACTTTGTATCATCCAAAATATTCCAAAATAATCTCCCAAAATCACTACTATCATACTATAAGCCCCAATTTAGGTATAAATCCAACCAAATAATCCCATTAGTGAAAAAAATGAGTTACCTGAAAAAGAGGCAACATTATTCAATGTGTGTTTTTATTTTATTTTTTTTCTCAATATATTAAGTTCTTCTTATTCCATAATTATATAATAAAGCCAAAATCTGTAATATTTTTATATTTTTCTATTCTATGGTTTTACCCTACACCCATACACACCTCCATCAAATGGGTAATGAACTTATCGTTTGTGTGTAAGGCAGACTATCACCACATGAAATGATGTAGTTTGTTTTTCCATTACCACCTATCATGGTTGGGAATTATGATGTACATACTATTTATTTTTGATATATATTATATTTATTATGTATTTATACTTATATAATTATTATATAATTCATACCTTCATTCCTTCCATTTTTCAAAACATGATAACTTTGTCTGTGGACGTGTGGACTCCCGCCTCATTAAGGGGATGTGATTCGTTCACACTTTACATGGAATATATTAAGGATGGGTTTAGTGAAATTATATGATATGTATGAAATAATTATGAAACTTTTATGATATTATATATATATATATATAAATATTTAATTTACTTTCATTCTTTTAATATGATAAAAAAATAAAAAACCTTCAGGCATAGGTACGACCTACCTTCTCCATGAGTAATGTTTTCCATTTCATATTTCTATCATTTATAGATTAAAATATATACTTATATACTAAATAAATATGATATTTATATCATTTTTTCAATTATTTAAATATTTAAATCATGATATAAGTAATAGGATCAATAATAACATGACAAACATACATGAAAAACAAAGCGATTATTACCAAAAACATAACATAACCTGAAATTATTAATAATTATGTAATATAAAGTCATAATAAAATCATATATGGTATGATATATAATAATATAGTCCTTGTTATATTTATAATAAACCTAATCTTATTATATATTACTTTTAACATGTACGAATAAATTCAAGACTTAAGATAAGGGTTTTCTAATCTCACTTTTACTTCTGTGAGGTATATTCTATATTCACAATTTATTCTTATTTTGTGGTGTATATACTTCTTTATGACATGTTATATCATGAATTTCATTTATTTTATGATTTAAATGATTCAATTTATGTTATTATTTCATGGGGATTATGGTTTAAATGTTACAAAACAGGTAAAGTAATTTTGTCTCAATTTTCCTTCATTGTGTTACATGTTATGTTATGCACCAATTGTATTTTATGAGGAGTATATACTACCTTTTGAAATGTTAGGTCATTAATATAGTTATTTTAATGATATTATAAGCTTAATTTAATCTTATTATTTCATTGTTATTATGATTAAAATGCTTCAAAGTGGGTTGAGACCCTTTTAAATGTTTAAAGACTATTTTCCTCATGAATTATTTTAAATGATCATTTAGAATTATTTTTCATTTAAGGTGACATAATTTGATTTATTTTATGATTTAATGGGGTTATTATCCAACGAAAACATTATTATTATTTCTATCAATGGTTTATCAAATTTGTGACATGATTTTTGTAAGACTAGTTTCACTTTCATGGGTTAAACAATGATAAAATGATTTGAAACCCACTTATATTTAGGGGTTATTATATCATGAAATAATTTTTAAGCCTATATATTTTCCAATGGTTATGATAAGATAGAGTGTTTATAATACTGATTTCATTTCAGGGGTTACTCTTTGATATTTATAAAACCCATCTTTTTTATGGTTCACAATATGATGAATGTTTTATTATTTTGTGGCACATGGATGTGCGATTTTATTCTATGATGGATGGGACCTATATCTCCATTAAATTAGTTGGGTAATGATTTATATATCTCATGATATATAAAAGGTTATAATGAGTAGTGAACTCAATTTATTAATACCTGGTTGGAATGAGTAGTGAAGTCGGTTAAGTAATATAGGGATGGAATGCGGAGTGAAATTGGTTTATTAATACAGGGTTGTAACGAGGAGCGAACTCAGTTTAGTAATAAAGGCATTGAATGAAGAGTGAACTTGGTTTAAAAATAGAAGGTTGGAAGAAGGAGTGAAATGAGTTCAATAATAAAGGGATGGAATAGGAGGTGAACCCAATTTAGTAAAATAGGGCTTGAACGGGGAGTGAAGCAAGTTTAGTAAATGAATTTTTCCTCTAAGATGGACTTGAATGTGAACATTTACTACTAATATGGTTTGGGTAGTGAACCCATTCTACTAATATGGACTTGTAATAAAGTATTTAATACTTTGGAAAGTATTTTATATGTTTATGTGTCTACCACACTCACATGTCTTATGCTTATGTTATGATCTCATTGATTATGATCTTGTTTTCCTTATGATTCATGTCTTCTGAATGACCAATATTTATTCCATTACTCTTTTTTATGATATTTCATATTTAGGGTATGATATTATAATTTTATGATCATTTTATCATACCCTTATTTTAATTTTATGCTTATATATCTCCCTTGTTTACTCGTACTGAGAATCTGAGGTCACCACTTTATTATGTTTCATCTCCACAAGTTATGAATAATGGATTTAAGTTGGAGAAATAAAGGGGAATATCTTTAAGGAATTTGATGAATATATTTAAAAAAAATTATGATCATTTTATCATACCCTTATTCACATGATATTCTTATATACCTCCCTTGTTTACCTATATTGAGAATATGAGGTCAACACTTTCTTATGTTTAATTTCCCAAAGTTATGAATAATGGATTTAAATTGGAGAAATAAAGGGAAATTTCTTTAAGGGAGTTATTCAATATATTTCACCAAGTTATCATTTTATTTTTCTATGTTTCAAAAGACAATAGAATATTATGGTTATCATGCATGTTTTTTTAATGTGTCAAATGTTAATCTAAATTGATTTAATAACCATGTATGTTTATCCTAAGTCACTATAGTTGGTATCAAATGAATTTTTTAATCAACCTTGGTAATCTAGGATGAGAAAAATATTAATATGAACCCTAGGGATATTTATAATTATTTTTATAGGGATGTATCTAAGAATAAACCTAAGGTGTCATAGATTTTAGAAGTATATGTCAAGATTTAGGCATTTGATAAGTGATATTTCATGATTATGTGGTTTTGTGAAATGATAATTGTTTCTCATCAAATGAATTTTTGTTTTTTTAATGGAGGTACCTATAAGAAACATGGTTTACATTTTATGTTTAAAATGTGAAATGTATTGGTATTATGAAAATCAATTTTCTAAGTGGAAATATCATATAGACAATCAGGAAGGTGGTACGAGTATTGGTTATACTGTTGAAGATAAAAGTAAAAAAAACACAATGTCAATGGTATGGGATGTTATAATAGTAATTTTTATAATAAACAAAAGAAACAAGATTTTATTGAGGTTTCGGTCCCTGAAGATATGATTTATAGTTAATATTCTTGAAAAGGGGTGTTAAAGAATAAGATGATGAAGTCAGAGTAATGGTTTAAGAAAATAGTTGGATTATTAAACTCTATATTTTTTGGAATTCAAATATTATTTTAGAAAATCATGAAATATATAATTATTTTCAGTATAAGGTTTTTATTAAGGATTGAAAATTATATTTTGAATGGTTTTAAAGACATAGAAAATTTATTTAATGGAAATGGATTTTCATGGTAAACAAATTATTACGGGAATGATAACTCTTAATATGTTCCTTATGTTAATATAATGATGTATGGATAAAAATATTTTGGATATGAATAATTAAATTAGACGGTATTGATTACCTAGGAACTAATTAAGGATTTATTGAATAGTAGTTTATTCTATCACTTATGAAGTTTACAACATTTTTGGATTTAAGGAATATATATAATAAACCTTGGAATAAGGAAAAATCATGTTTTCAAAAAGTATTCATGGTAATTTAGGTTTTTACCTTATTTAAAGGCAATACATGATAAAGGTATTCAAATGTTTGGTAAATGAAAAACAATATCTACATTATGATATACATGGGATCTAAGCTAAGATGTTTTCAAAAAATTTAGTGACCTAATTTCTAATGTTTTAGACATTCATATTTCAGAAAGGTTATAAGTTTAACTATTTATGGAATGGTTTATGTTAAAATTAAATTGATATTTTAGAGATTAAATTATTATCTCTCCATATGAGGATTTATTAAGATTTGGATAACATGTGCGAACCTTTTTTTAGGATAACTAAAGACATATAGATTCAACTATCATTCTGTTTATAGATCTCATGATTTTTTAGTTCTTCATGAATTTGAAATTAATCTTCATTATCAAGAGTAAGATATGAACTGGGATTTGATCAAGGAACAACTAAAGGGTGATATGTTTCTTAATAAATAGAATGAAATGTAGTAAGTATATCTTTTTTTGAAAAAACCTTCAACTCTAGGAAAAGGTTCTTCAAAAAAAAAAATGTTTTCCTATTATCATATTTTTTGATGATATCAATGAACTATCTAACGCTTCTTATGTTTATATTTTTGTGAGTTTTAAATTTCTTTTCATCACCCACTTTCTTGTTATTAGTGATCTTTATCAATCTCTATGATTATTTATGCTTTTCTTCCATGTCCATGTTTTCAATTCCCACATTTGTTCTTTTATGTGGAAACCTAGTTATGATTTACTTTGGGTAACTGATATGGTTCAACCATTCTCTTTTTAAAGGATTTTTTAGTATTCATTTTTTCCATGTTGGTTTCTAGGAAATGAAATTTCAAGCATTAATCCGTTGATAACATTGATTAATTTTGAGGGAGAAATTCATTTTAAGGGGGGTAGAATGTAACACCCCTAATTTTTCTAATTTTGTAAATTAATTAAATTTATATAATTTATTTCATTTCACTATAAACCAAGTAAAACTTTTTTTTTTGTGATAGAAAATTTATGCATGCACTAGACAAAATAGAAGTTCATCTTGCATTACATGCAACACTGTGTTTCTACGAGAGAGAATTTCATCATTTTAAACAAGATGGTTATAAAATAGCCATAAAAATTTGTAATATGAATAGTAATAATAACTTTTTAAATATGCTTCTTAATGTTTTCATATAGGCAAAACATATTGATAATGAAATATATAATTTTCGAAAAAGTCTATATGTTTTGAAGAAAATAATATTTTCTCAAAAGATCTTCTTTTTTGTCATTCTGTTAGCAATAATAAAATTAATTTTAGAGTTTTTTTTAAAATTAAATAGATAAAATAAAAACCATTTTTGAATTTATAATTTCAAAATTATCTTCGGGTGAATGTTTTTGGATTTTCTGAAATATTTTTTTGATGAATTGTTAAAAATACTAAATTTTAATTTAAGGCTACTTTTTCATCTCATATATTTATATAGTTAAATTATAATTTAATGTGATTTTAAAGTTTAATTAGATAAATTTTGAATCAATTAATCCAATTTTGGTCATTTGATCTAATTTAACACTGAAATGGGATATAAAAACCATTCAAACTTTTAAACTCTTCTAAAAAACCTATTTTATCAGAGCACATGTGGTATTAATTTTGAATTAATTCTAGCCACTTATGAGAATTTAACTTCCAAAAATGGACATATATATTTGGAATCAATATGAAATTTTTGGTTTAATTAGATAAAAATATTTTTTACCTATATTATTAGTGAAAAAATTTAAAATTTATTATAGGAATTTATGTAAGAACAAGCTTACATAAGGATTAAACTTGGAATATATGGTGTATTAATGACCCCAAACTTATCAAAAACGTATTTCATGGACCTAATAATACCCTAAACACATTAAAAACTATTCTTATGAGTTTGTGGGATATTATTCCCTGAAATTTATCTTTATATTAAGTTAATTAAGGTAAAAGATAAAAAGGAACATTCCTTACCTTTAACATTTATATAGCCTTGAGATATGGGAAAAACCCCATTCGTTTACTTGTACACATTATTTTGAAATTCGAAGTAGTTAGTTTCATCATATTAATTTATATTTAATTTTTAAAGATGAATTAAGTATATTAGATTCTTAAGGAATTCTTAATGTGATTATTATTTAATTAATAATTAATGAAAATAATTGATAAATAAAATATTAAAAGTGAATTAAATTGATTTAATTATTGTATTTAATTTTTTTAAATGAATATATCAAGTTAAGAAGGTGTGAAATAAATAGTTTCTAATTACATATTTATATATATATTCTTAAATTTAAATTAATAAAATAATTTCAAAATTGAAATTAATGTTATTTTATAATTAATGATATTTTATTAAAAGTTTCAAATTTAACAAAAATAAAATTGTAACACCGAAATTTTTTTATGAAATATTTTATTTGAATACATTTAATTATTTAATAACTTTCATTGTATGTAATCATGAGTTTAAATGAATCATGAGATGCCCTTAGAATAAAATGACCGTTATAACCATGTCATTAGGTTAGCAGGAATAAATATAACTAGCTTATGAAAATGTATGGTGAATTAATTGGCTAAAAATTATTTATGAAAAATATAAATCAATTATATATTTGTGTTTTGTATTAATTAATTTAGTGAATTACAATTAGTAAATGAAATTAATGAAATATATATTTTATATACTTAATAAAATATTTTTGATATTCATCCAATAGATATTTTTGTAATTAGGTACGAATAAACCTTATTCTATGTATAAAACCCTATATTTTTTTAAAAGGAAATTTTTATTCCTTTTAGCGGAGAACTGTTGTTATATTAAAATTTTTACACATAAATAATTTCTATAAGAAAACATAAAACTCTTATTTGGAAGAGGGATATAGAAACTTACTTTGGATGAATTTTTGTTATTTTTAATAACTTTCATGTTTTGATGAATAGTAAAAATACAGTAAATTTTAATTGAAAACAACTTTTTTCATAAAATTAATTTATATGGATAAATTATATTATTTAATGGTTTTAAAGTATAAATAAAATATATTTTTATCAGTTAATATAATGTAACTCACATGGTGTAATTTTATATTGAATTTATATGTAAAAACATTTAAATATTTTGAAATGTTTTAACTTTAAAAACCCATTTGGTCATTTCGACAAATGGATTAATTTTAAATTAATTACTGAGAGTTATATGTATTTAATTTTGAAAAAATTAATTCAATATTTTGAACTAGTTGGTCCAAATTATTTAAATGTATTTATTTAATTTGTTTTTCTTTACAGATAGTAACTTTGATAATTTTAATTAATACAGTACAAGATAAATCAAGTAATTAATTGTAAATATAATATTATAAAATTACCCAAAACATGTAATAATAACATTTGATTAGTTTTGTTCAACCTAAACCATCATTGGGTCGAAATGGTGTTCTTTGGAAGCCACTTGGATGATATTAGGATATTTATTTTATTTTATTTAAAGAAAAGTTTGATATGTCTTGCTCAAATTTTAATAAATATACCATTTTCAATATAAGTTTATATAGAAGATAAATTCTATTATAAATAATCATTTCAAAGATAATTTTTTTCATTTTTTTTTAATTTTTAGTAAATAAATAATTACCTTAAATACTTAATCATTTAATTATGGAGAAATTATTAAATTGACGAGAAATCATTAAAATAATAATTATTAAAGAGATAAAAACAATTAAAAGGACCAAATAGTTGGAAAATATTATTGGTTGAGTATATATCGACCATAACCATCCAAGGGTAGTGTTATTGACCATTTTTATCCTTGTAGATGTGATTGTGGAACTTATATTATTTTATTTAAAGTGATGATAAACTTTTCACATTCATGTTCTAATAAGTATGACATTTTTAATGTTGGATTTTATAGAAAATATATTATACTAATAGTATTAGATTGAAATCTAGTATATTTATCTTCATCAAAGTATTTTTTTTATTTTTAATTCAAAAAACGAGTGTATTAATCAATTACACAAAATTGATGTTGTAATTATTTTATTAATGGAGATAACAAATAAACGATATTAAAATATTAAAATGAATATAATTTTGGATAACTAATATAACCAAATAATTTTATATATTAGCTTGACCTATTATTGATATAATAAAATATTTTTTCAAAGTTATCTTTTTATTTTAAAATTTTAAAAATCAATTAATTGAATATTTCCAAAATTGACACTATTGAATTTTTATCAAAATAATGTTTTGTTAAATTATTTAAAAATAATAATTTTTTTAAAAAATAGATAATAATTAATATATGGTCTAAAATTTTCTAAGTTATCTATTTTTTCTCTAATCTACATCTAATAATTAAACAAAACACGTTTTAATATAGAAATATCTGTTACACAAGTTAAAAAGTAAAAAGAATAACTAAGTGTTAATTAAAATGATGAGGTTTATTTTGATATAAAAACATGTCTAAAATTTATTATTACACTAGATTACAACCCTATCTTATCTCATATTAAAAATTGGGACATTTTGGATGATTTTATATGGGTTTTTATTATAAATTAATATTTTTTGGAGATGCCAAAAGTTCCCCTATACTCAATTATAAATGAGAACCTACTCCATTAACTCTTCACTTGACATTGAGCATTCAAGATCATACATAACCAGAATATTTCCATTTTAAACATCTCTAGTTAAATTATATAGGCTCTCATATTCTTCAAAGACAAACTCAAATGATTTTTGAGAAGATTTAGAGAGAGCACATCGAAGAAGAGGCAATCTCTTCTACCGATTCTTTCAAACTTCTTTTTTCCTCTACTTCCTATTCATGTGTTGTTTCATTATAAAGTAATTAATACAATATAAATTATATACGTAGATGTTATTATGATTATGAAACAACCATATTTCATCTTCTATCCATCCTAATAAAAAAGAAATCACAATTGCTCCAGGCGTGCGGCTTACCGTCTCCACGCCACGGTGTAATCTGTTTTTCACCACCACCATACCTAGATGGGTATATTAGGGAAATAATAACTATATATGATTATTATAACCAAATATTGATTCTAAAATATCATTCACCTTAAATTTCAATACCATTATGTAATTATGTGAATGATATCGTCCCTCGTGCGTACGTACGTCCTACCGTCACCACGATGTGATGCTATCCATTCTAAATGATCTTCATTAACACATGATTATATGAATGAATAAAATAAATAAATATTATATATATTATACTAATATCATTATGTATATGATATAATTATGACATAATAATATGAACAATAACTTATCTTACAAAATATGCTTAAGAAAATAAAGAAGTTTACTTCTGATGGATGAGTAATAATGTTACTAACAAACAAATGATAGCATGATCATATATGATATCATAAAAATGACTAGGATTCTGTAATAATTAAATTATATTATTTAAATAATTATACATGAGGTTTGGATACATACAAAGGAAATTTGACCTAAGGTAAGGGACAATTTCAGAGTCTCATTATTATCCAATATTTTTTATATGTAAGTATTTATTAGGGTATATTTATCATACTTGTCCATATTTCCAAACTATTTAATATTATTTATATTATTTACAATTAATGAAATTTAATTTTACCCATTAGTGAATTTATATTAAAAGTTATGAAATGACTCTTTTTTCTTTTTTCGATACGAGGTACTTTTTAACTTATTCGATAAAAGTATGAGAATAATTTTTTCTTTTAACTTATAAAACATGATGGGTTTTTATGTTTTCGTAACACCCTATTTCCATGAATATTCCTTTACAATTTTTTCAAGGCTATTTTCAAAAAAATTCTTTTCATTTTGAGAAAATATATATTTTTAGAAGAAGATAAGATATTTTCCCCAAGAATTAGTTTCAAGTGTTTAATAAAAAATTATTTTCCTTCTAAGAGGATATTATTTAATAAGGTTATGTTTTAGGTATAAAATACCTAACATTCTTATGGTTTATTATGTTTTTACGGAATTATATTTATGAAATCCATTTGTTTTATATGGATTATGTTATGATTGAATGGAATTTAAGAAACCCATTTTACTCCTTAGGTTATGCTATGATGAATGATTTATGTTTTTGTGGCACATGTAATAATGATTTCATTATGAGATTGTTTATACCTATATATCTCTCCAATTCATTGGGTAAATTTTTATATCTCATGAGATAGACATGGCCGGGATATGAAATGATCTCGTTTCACTAATATAGGGATGGAACGTGGAGTGAGCTCTGTTCAGTAAGGGAATTTGTCCGCTATGAGGGTCTCATAAATGTTCCTTGAGTAACATGAAATGATTTTATATGCTTAGGTCTATGCCACAAAATTTCATTTCTTATGTTACGACTTTTGGGATTACATTCATTGATTCATATGAACTTTTATGATTTATCTCATGAAATTATATAATGATCTTTCATATACATGGCAAGTTTTTAAAATGTTATGTTCCTATAAATTATGATTATGATATGATTGATATCCCCATTGTTTACCCTTACTGAGAATCTGACCTCACCCTTTCATATGTTTCTTTTCCCTAGGTCATGAAGAAGGGTATTAGGTAATATATGTCAAAAAGGGGTCTAGTTATGATGAAATAAATAGGAGACAATGAAGATGTCTTATGAACCAGTTTTTTTATGTTTCCCAGTTTCTAAAGACACTATAGCTATATGGTCCTATCATGGATTCATTATATTTTTAATGAATATTATTCAATTTTGAAGTAATATCAATTTATGTAAATTATGGGTTACAATAACAATATTCTACAAAATTAATTTGAATTTCTAATAAATATAAAATATAGTATATTCATTAACCAATTAATCATTTACAATTGACATATTGACCATTAAATAGTAAAAAATGTTACCATCATTTAGTTTAAAGAAGTTTTTTTACGTGTTTCATGCTCTCATTTTAAAATTAATTTCCAACACACTTGTCTTTTTTCTAAATTTGATATCATATTTAAAATTCAGTAGGTCTATATTTTCTAATAAATCTCAGTTTAATTTATTCCTAATTGTTATGTTAATTAAGTTATAAAACAAGTTACCTAAGAAAAACCAAAATGATAGAAGTGGGGAATCATAGTAGTTAAGGGAAAAAATTATAAAAATGCACTTATTTTTCTACAGTGGTAGTTTTTAACGACCACAATTTCCCTTTAATAAATTATTTTTCCATTTTGAAGCATTGGAGGTAAGGGATTCCTCCCAATAGTGTTTACCTTTTGGTATTTACATGATATCCACCCCTCCTCTTATATAAAAAGGCGTTCAATCTTCCCCTTCCTTACAAATATCAAACCACTTTGGATCATTTAATATATGTGACACCCCAAACCCTTTTTCTTGTGTAATAATAATAATGAATGATTTTACTTTGCTTCATTTTCATACTATACAAACAATGTTTTCAAAAATAAAAAGGCATGTTTTAATTAATTAATAATTTTAAGGATTACATTGAAATAAGGTCAAAAGACCATGACTAACCAAGAATTTCTATAAGTAGACCAATCACGATCACCGAATGACCCCAATGCACAACTAATATGCCAAGAAAATAATGGATTTCCTTTGGATTTTCCACCACTTAGAACATTATAACGAGAACCGCATGAATCTTGCTGAGCATTAGAGGAATGTAGAACACCATTCTCTTTGTCTGTATATTTGAAGTCGGAATACCCTAAGCATGTTTTTATAAGTTTTTAAAACTAATTTGATCATTTCATTCTTTAGGTTACCGTTGAATCACTAATAACTATAATACCTTATAACTGTTGGGAATTATTGTTTTTTTCTAGTATTAAGGAATATTGATATTTTCAAGTGTTTAGTGTTAAAGTAATATCTTTTAGACATGTTTGCAATTAAATGCTTCTTTTTATTTTGAATGGATAAATGTATTATTGTTTAAAATGGATTTGAAATCTCTAACTCTAGTGTTTTAAATAAAATACCAAGAGAAGTACACACTTGTAACTTTTTTTTTGTACAAAGAAATTTGTTTTGAATTTGAAATAATGAATTTTGGGTTTTAGTGAAAATTTAAAGTATATATGATTACCTTAATTAATTCAAATAGAAGTATGATTTTTTTTAAATTTGAAAACATGCATAAGAATACTTTTTAATTAGAAGTTATACTCATAGTAAGGTGATGACAAATATAATTTATGTGATTGATTTGTGTACTTTAATATTTCAAGTTTAAAATAAAGATGGAATCATGTTTTATAAAATTAAAGATTTTCATTATATAAATAAATTGATTATGTGTAATTTTAATTTCTTTTCTATGATTATATAGTTTATATTGAATGTTGGGTTTACTAGGAAAATTGAAACCCTATAGGGGTCGGCCCTCTAGCCGGGCCGAAGGAGGCAACACACGCTACTACATGAGTAGGCGACTGAGCTTAAGCCCAACAACCTTAGTATAGGCTAACCCATTGGCGTGTGCGTGCCTCAAGAACACATGGAAGAACAAGGTAGCGCACCACCATGAGGGGCATCACAATGGAAAGGGTGGGCGCAGAGCATGTCCGTAGAGACCGGTACAAGGGTGATACTGGGAAGGGGAGGGGGATTTATGATTGATTGTTAGGAGAGCCAGGTATATAAATATGGATAAAAAACTCTCCCAATTCTATGTGGGATTGGAATGTTTAGGTCAGATGCAATCCAAACCATCCAATCATGCCACCCGTGATCTGGACCATCCGATCAGTCTGACATTCGAATCTCTACCACCACGGCTTTACCTAGGCATTTAGCTCATCCACCCAATCAAACTAATTTTTAATCTAAACTATCCGACCCTTTTGAGAATCTACATTGTTTCATAGATATTATATCACATTCTAGATCTAATCTCAACCCTCCATCATTTTTTTAAATCTACGGACTCACCTTAGACGTCTGATCAGATCACACTTAATCTCGATCGTCTATTTCTTTCTTGGTTTTCTTCTCCTCGTCGTCTTCTTCATCATGAAAATCCATTAGATGCCCACTATTTCTTCCTTCTTTTTCTTCTTTTTTTTTATTTTTTCCCAGGATTCCCCACTTTTTTCTTCATACCAGCCATTGATTACTACCTTAAGACTCGTTTTATCTTCTTTTTTTCTTTATCTTATTTTACCCGACATTTATGTTTCCACAAACTTTATATGTTTATATACATATATATTTATTATAACTGGCATTCAATTTCAGATATTTTTTAAGTAAAAATGTAGAATTTAATTTTTTTAAGTCAGGTTTTGAGTCCTTGTTTATAGTTTATATATGAAATGTTTTATATGATATATATATATATAGCCTATGTGAACCCTGTTGCACCTGTAATTTCATTGAGTTTCTTCTCCTCAATGTGATAACATCCCCTACCAAACCCAGTTCACTCTTGAAGCCATGTAGGGGATCATTTTTCTATGTTTTAATTTTTGTAAAACTCTTATATTCTCATGTATATACAAATAAATATATATATACAGACATACAGTTTCATATTACTTATAAATATTTACTCATGTTGGGTTTTATAAATGTGTTTTTGATTATATAACACATGCTGAAGATTTCATGGTTCAATTTCTATATGCGAACCCTTCTTATCTATTTTTTATGATTCCCAATCATATGTATATGTATATAATTTCATCCTAACCCATTTTGGGTATTTAAAAAAAAAATTATATGTATACTTGTTTATATATATACATGATTTATTTATATAATAAACCATTTTGGGTTTATGATCTTTGAATGGTGATCTTTTGTTTTTAAGTGTTGTTTCTGAAAAAAAAGACATGAAAGGGTTATAGTTCATCATGTTTTCAGTATACCCTTATTTACAATTAATTTATGTATGGTTATGTGTAAAAGTATATATATATATAAGTTTGATTACAACCTAGTTTTTAAAAAACCTATATTTATTGATTAAATCATGTTTATGAATAATACAATAGTTGCAATAATTTATGTACCTGCATTTTAGGTTGAGAAAACAGCAAGTATACATCTTTTGTAAATAGTTTATATCATATTTATACCAATATATATATATACATATAGGTATTTCAATTCTAGATTATCAAGTTTAAATAAATGTTGGATATGTTGTAAATTTTTTTCATGTTTAATCACCAAGAATA
The DNA here is from genome assembly GCA_963277665.1 of Viscum album. Taxonomy (NCBI): domain Eukaryota; kingdom Viridiplantae; phylum Streptophyta; class Magnoliopsida; order Santalales; family Viscaceae; genus Viscum; species Viscum album. The sequence goes on from OY728147.1 coordinate 232,255,955, forward strand.
CATGCATATATAAGTTGATGCGATTATTTATTCTTTTTTACTTGAAAAATCCACATGAGATAATTATTTTACATCTATTCATTGATTTCCAATTTGTCACATGAAATTCCATAAATTGTGTAAGTTTATGATTTAAAATATTAGCATTTCATGGTTTAAAATAGGTATCTATAAGTCAACAACATGTCATAAAATGGGTGACACTCATAAGGCCTTGATGAATGATTTTTAATTTTATATGATGAACCATTATTTTATGTGTACTAGTTCTTACTTCATGCGTAAGAGTATGTCAATTTAGTCCATGCACATCACTGTTAAATATGAAACGAACAAGTCTTGTCCTTTTTACATTTATGGAATAATCCTTTCTAGTTATGAACAGGTAAGTAAAAATGGGTTATAAATATAAGTTCCATTTTATTATGGTACATTATGGAAATAAGACCATAATAAGACAAGTGAGGAATGTATTGTTCTTAAATGATGTGACAGGTGCACTCAGAATTATACTGCGCTCCAATGCATTGGGTAAAGTGATGAATCTTAGGAGTTATGTGAAATGATGAATGGACATGATTCTAGATTTTTTCACAATGATTTGTCATATAAGAACACAATTATGTTGGGTTTTTACCTGTATGGGCTTGGAGAAAGGCCTTGACAAAGTATGGAAATACACATTCCCTCATTATGTACAAGTATGTGAACAATCAAGAGCTTAATCAAATAGAAGTATATACCTTGGTTAGGAAATTATTATAATAATAGTGTTGGAATTCCATATGGCTTTATTAAGTATGCAAATAGAAATATATATAAGGAAAAAGTATCTAAAGTTGACGTTACATCGATCCAAGGATTGAGTATGGAGTGTTAAGGGAATCGGGACTTCATTACTTATGTAATTTTATTCAAGTAATAAATTTATGTTCTAATGTGTACTTAACACTTTTCATGACACCTTTAATGTTGGTTTGATCATTTATGTTTTATGCATCATTCATGCATTTATATGTATGCACACTCTGATTCATGTTTTACCTACAGCATTTAAGTAAGCACATATAAATCTTGTGAAAAGGTATTTCTGAAAAAGGTTTTTAAGTAACCTATTAAAATATTGATCAGGTTCCTCAAGAAGTAGAATTTTCCACTTATGAAAACGTTTTATGATTATTTCAAAGGTTTTCGTTTTAAAAAGGGAATTTCCCAATTATTTTGAAACCCCTTACTGGGTATTCTTATGCTCACCCTGCGTTTTAAATGATATTTTACAGGGTTTAGTAGATTTTTCCAAGCTTTGAGTACTCTTATGTGATGAAATAAATATGAAGCTTAACTTTGTCATGTTTTGGAAGAAGTGTATCCGCAACATCTTGTTTTACAGAACCTAAAATTAATCGATCCTTTGTATTGGAACAAGATGTGTAATTTTTTGTATGCATGTATTTATAAATAAAAAATTGCACACCATGTTTTAGGCTCCAATTCCAGACTTTTGGGGTTGGGGTTATGAAAATATCTTCCCTAATAGTCTCTAAAAATCCCTCCTCTAATTATATAATCCTAAAATTAGGTATAAATCCAACTAAGGAATCCATTTAGTTTAAATCAAAAACAATTTCTAGAATGAAGTAACATTCTACAATATGCGTTTCTATTCTATTTCTTTCTCTACCCATTCAGTTTTTATTATTTCATGATTATATAATAACATCATTATCCTCAATATACTTATTGGTTTTTTATTATAAGGTTTCTACCATCACATACCCACACTTCCATCAAATTGGTAACAAACTTGTCGTTCGTGTGTACAGTGGACTACCGGCTCGTGAAACAACGTCGTTATTTTTTCCTTTACCACCTATCACGGTTTGAAATTATAATAGAAATAATGTTTTTATTTGATATATATGATATTTAATATGTAACACACACATCATAAAATTGATAACTTTATTTGTGGATGTGTGGACTACCGCCTCCTCAAAATGATGTGATTCATTCACAGTTTATATGGAATGTATTAAGGATGGGTTTTGAAACATTTTATGATAAATATGAAATAATAATTCTATAGAAATGATATTATATATATACACATATATACATATATTTCATTTACTTTCTTTCTTTCAATACGATAAGAAAACAGAACCAACATTCATGCGTACGTAAGGCCTACCGTCACCATGAATGATGTTTTCAATTTCATATTTCTATCTTTTATAGATTATTATAAATAATTTTATACTGAATATATATGATATATATATGATGTTTAAAATTTTTCTAAAATTAAATCATGATACATGTAATAGGATCAAAATTAACATGTCAAAAAATATATGTAAAACAAAGCGATTATTACCTCAAACATAACATTAACCAAAAATTGTTAATAAAAAGGTGATATAAAGTCAGAATAAAATCATATATTGTATTATATATAATAATATGTTTTTTTATATTTATAATAAACATATAATTCTTATATAGGTTGTTTAATGTGTAAAAAGAATGTCAAGACTTATGGTAAGGGTTTTCTCATCTCACTTTTATTTCTGTGTGATACATGCGATATTAACCATTTATATTTGTTGTGTCTTGTATATACTTACTTATGACATGTTATATCATTAATTTACTTGTTTTAATTATATTAAATGATTCTATTGATTCTATTATTTAATGGGGTCTATGGTTCAAAAGTTACTAAATAGGTAAAGTAATTTTGTCTTAATTTTCCTTCTTTGAGACACATGTTATGTTATGTACCTATATTATTTTATGAAGTTTTTATACTAACATTTTAAAATATATATAACTAATATACTTCTTTTCATGATATTATATGCTTTATGTATTGTAATTATTTTATCCATATTATGATTCAAATGTTTCAAAGTGGTATAGGACACTTTAGGATGTTTAAAGATTATTTTCCTCAATAATTGTTTTTAATGACATTCCAAAATTATTCTACATATAAGATGAAATTATTTGATATATTTTATTATTTATTGGGGTTATGATACAAGAAGTATTGTTATATTTATTTAGGGTTTATTCATTTTATGACCTTTTTTACAAGACTTGTTTCCCTTCCACGAGTTATACCATGATAAAATGTTTATAAAAAACACTTCATTTCATGGGTTATTATATGATGAAATTATTGTGAATCTTGTCTCATTTCTACAAGTTATAATAAGATGAATTTTTATACTATCCATTTCCTTCCATGGGTTATAATATTACATTTATGAAACCCATATATTTTATGGTTCATGATATGATGATCATTTTATTATTTTATGGCACATGGATGTATGATTTTATAATGTGAAGCGTGAGACCTATATCTCCCTCCATTAAATTTTGTAATTTTTTTTCTAGGGATGGAATGAGGAGGGAAATTAGTTCAATAATACATGGTAGAAATGTGGGGTGTACTCAATTCAGTGACATATGGATGGAATCAGGAGTGAACTCGATTAACTAATGCATGCCTAGAATGAAGAGTGAATTCAGTTCAGTAATACAAGGCTGGAATTGTAGGTGAACATTGTTAATTAATAAAATTCTTAAATTCAGAGTGAAATTAGTTTATTAAAGGACTATGTCTACTAAAATGGTATTGGGAGTGAAACTTGACTACAAATATGGTTTGATGAGTGAACCCATTCCACTAAGATGACATTGGCATTAAGCCTTGACTACTATGGAAATCATTTTATATGTTTATTTGTTTTCCACAATCACATGTTTTTGGATTATGTTATGATATCATATATTATTTTGTTTATTTACTTATGATTCATATATTATGAGCTATCAAAATTTATTCCACGGATTTTGATTGTGATCACTGATATGCAAGGTATGATCTTATAATGTTAATATTATGTTCTCATACCCTTATGTTCATGTTGTGCTTATATATCTCTTTTGTTTACCCATATGAATATTTTGAGCTCACCCATTTATTATGCTTTCTTTCCCCAGGTTATGAATAATGGTTTTATGTAGGATCAGTAAAGGGGAAGATCTTTAAGGGAGATATTGAATATCTTTAACCAAGTTAGAATATTTTTTTCGATGTTTCCAAAGACATAAAAATATTATGGTCTTAAAGAATATATTTATGTAATTTGATGAATATTTATCTAAAAATATGTAATATAAATTTTTTTGTGATCATGAGTCACTATATGTGGTGTCTCAATAGGGTGTTGTAGTTTAACTATTAAAGGTTAAGGCAATGATTTCTTCGGCAACACCAAAGAATGTGGTAGAGGTTCACCGTTTCCTTGGACTTGCAAGAATTATTGGAAGACTATGTCCAATTACTCTCAAGTTTCATCCTCATTAACATCATTTACTAGGAAGACCGAGGTTTTTTTAGACAAATCCATGTTAGATAGAGTTGAGTTACCTTTGTGTAATGTTGGTCAGTGCTCCAGTGCTTTTGTTTCCAATAGAGGGTCTAATGTTTGATGTGTTTTGTGATGATTCCCATCTGGGATTTGTATGTGTTCTAATTTTGTAGTGGTAGTTAATATAATATGTGTCTAGGAAGTTATGTCTTCATGGTCGTAACTATGCGAACCATGCTATGGAGTTAGCATAATCTGTGTTCGCGCTGAAGTTGTGATGTAATTACATTTGGGGGAGTGCTTTTTGGTCTTTAAGGGTAATAAGAATTTGATATATATCATTTCTCAGAGTGATATAATAATTTCGACAGTGTGGGTGGATGGGGTTTCTTCAGGATTATGATTTTTATATCTCATACACCTCAATAAAAGGGATTGTTGTGATTTACTCTATGGGCAGGATGTCGGGAAAGGATATTGTCTAGGAGTCTAAGGGTGCTTGGGGATCCATGGAAGAGTTAGAAGCCTTAAACTTATATGAAAGGGTGGATGATGATAGGGTATGGTTGTTTCAAATGATGGTGTAGTATTATTTGAAAAATAATGTGGAATATTCTCTAAGGAAATACTTATAAGAAGAGGTGATTTACAGTCGTGTTGGCCATAGTGATGCTCCATAGGGATGGCCAGAACTAGATATTGTTTCGTGGGAGGTTTTTTGTTTCCATAGTAATACAATATGGTGTACTTGATGAGTTTAATAGATTAACTTTGGAGGTATACACTTATGTGAAAATATATTTCATGGTTTGATAATGCAGTTTTGGTGCACCAAAATGAGATGGTCAGGGATAGAGTTCATGGAGAAGTGTTGGTTTACTATCTAGTAAAGGTTGAGAACTGTGTTCATATCAATTTGTTACAACCATTGGATTTTATCAAGTGGAAATGGGATGACATCTAAATGGATTTATTTTCAGGGTTACCCTGAGATTAGGGAGTCTGTGATGCTATCAGGGTAACCATTTGTCTGTTGAAGAAACCAGAATGCTTCTTAGCGATCAAGGAGTTGAGTGTAGTAGATGATTTAACTAAGAGTTATATAGATGAAGTGGCACGATTTCATAAAGCTATGAGGCCCATTTTATCAGATCGGGATTCAAATATTTCCTTCTAAGGATATAGGGGAAAACATTCATTTGGAACCCAATTATTCCTTAGCACCGCTTTTAACCCTTAGAAAACCAGGTAGATGTAGCATACTATCCATATATTTTAGGATAAGTTATAGGCACGAATTTTGGACATTGGTGGATCTTATGTATGAAACATTGTTTTAGTCGAGTTCATATAAAATTATATCTATCTCACACCCATTTGAATGGATCAATTTGTGGTGTTTTATGGGCGATCATGTTGTTCTCTGTTATGTTGGATAGTGGCTGGGGAGGGAATAGTTCTTGAAATCGGTGTGGTGAAAATCAAAATAGAGAAGTTTAAGATTGTTCATGATAGGATGAAATTAGTGCAAGATTAGTATAAGGCTTATTCAAATCATAGGAGGAGTCCCTTGGAGATCGATGTTTGGGACCACATGTTCTTTATGGATTCTTGTTGACATGGGCAACATAGGTTTGGTAGGGGATTAACCTCTCTCCCAGGTTTGTTAGTCCCTTTGAGGTGTTGGGGTTAGTTGGCGAGATGGTGTATCAGATGTCATTACTACCATGGATAGAGTGGATCCACAACATCTTCCACATCTCTTTGATTCCTTGGTATCTTCATTATGACTCCCATGTCATTGATTTGGGAGTGCTAGATATAGAGGATAATGCAACATTCGTCAAGTGAATATTATATATATAGGATCATCAGGATAAAGTACTATGATAATGGAACATACCATTGGTTTTCATGTTTTGAAGGAATTTTTTCCTAGATAAGATTACATGGGAGCGAGATATGTAGATACACACCTAGTACCAATATTGTTTTTGAGTTTTTACTTGACTTATTTTGCATTGTGTTGTGATGTTGGGACGTTTTTATTTTATTCAATGAGTTGTTTTATCTATTTTTGGATGTAGTATGTGTGATAAAGTTATGAAATATGAAAAGAGGAGGACCTAATTCCTAATAAAGATGTATTATACTGTGATGTGATAAAAGCTGTGTAGGAGAGTCTATGACGACAAAATCAGATAGTATCTTGACAAAGAGTTTGGAATTCCATGATCTATATGTTTAGGGCTATGTGGTTTTTTGGTTGCAACTATTGTTGGTTTAGACTGTGTGGAGGATGGATTGCTGTGGTGATGTGTCTGTGTGGTTATGAGGTTTGGTGAGGTGGTTGTGGATATTTGGATTGGTGTGTCTAGAAATTTTTAGTGTTTGGGATATAAAACTTCTACAAAACTGGGTTTATCCAGTTCTAATGATTTAACAACAAAAGCTAAAAACACTATTAAATACCCCCTTTGTTAGTAAAAAAAGTTTTGTTAATGAGGGTCTTTATCTATGCTAAAAAATAGATGTTAAAGGGGAAATTATAAGTGCTTTTAAAAAAGAGCTGGTAAACGAGGTCTTTTGACAGCACTTGTAAAAAAAGCACATATGGGGGGGGGGGTATCAACACTTATTTTGAAGCATTGATAAAATTATCCCTTTTATCCTCATTTTTTTACAAGCGCTGATAAAGGTATACTTCAAAAATATTACATTTCATTAAAAATAGTATAATAATATAATACTATATTCATAATGATATAAATATAATATATATTTTTTAAAATATGTTTTAGATAAGGTAAATTGGTAATCACACTTAATATATAAGACATTTAGTGGAAATAACATACAAAATAATTAAAAAATACTATTAATTAATAATTTTCTTTTTATTACCAAGTAATAGAAATTTAATATCAATTTGAAGATGAAAAAATAAAAAAATTAATAAAAGATCTAAAATAAGTTTAAAATGTAACTTGTATTTCAAATGGCCATAACTTTTGATCTGGGTGTCCGTTTGGGTGCTACCACATTTCAAATTGAAACAAGTGATGATATCTATGATGATAATAACATAAGTATACCTTTGTCACATTTTTAGAGTCTAAAAAAGAACCAAAGGGCTTTGAATATGAATTTTTAGTCGGTATACCATACTTTATCAACATTTGATATATTTTCATGTTCGTTTACGGGTTACTTCTTGCCCTTTTTGGGTGGACTAAATTTATTCCTAGGGATTATATTAATATTTATATTAAGGTTTTAAAATTTTATCATTTTCACAATGTATTGTTATTTATAATCAAATATATAACAATATATTCATTTTTTATATATACACACATAAATATTTAATTTTATAAATAAATAAATAATCATATTTACATATTTAATATATTTATTAATATATAAACATATATATAAATATATGGATAAAAAATGTAACAGAAAATATATAAATATCAATATATATCAAAAAATGTGAAACAAAATAGTACATGGGAGTGGATAAGGGTTTGATGTATAAGTTGGAGGTCTAGGGTTTAAAACTCACTGAAGGTAGGGGTGCACACAAAAGTTTGGGATAATCTAAAGTTCTAATAAAGGGGTGGGGGAATCATTGAAAAATGGGTGGGTGGGGTGGGGGGTGGGAATCAATGAAGAAAGGAGTGGGTGGGGCATAGAAATTTTTTATATACCTTTTATTAGCACTTTTATAACACTATTAAAGGACCCATTTTGTAACACTGAAAACACTGATAAAAGGGTCCTTTGACAATGCTAAAAAAGTGTTCTTAAAAGACCCTTTTAACAGTGCTTTTTTATCTCAGTTAAAAGGCTCCTTAAACAATGTATTTTTAATGCCGATAAATGATTTGGGCCTTTAATCGTGCTCAAATTATCATCCCCTTTTAGCATTGATAAATGCCTATTCTAGCATTGTTAATGTTCGTTTTTGAATTAGTTTGAGGAGATCTTTAAGAGTTATCTCGCAGAGTGGTTGTTCAGACCAATTTCTATATGTGTGTGGTTTTGTATTCTTGAGGGAGAGAATTTTTTGAGAATGATCTAATTTACCAAAACATGACTTCCCACTCTATAGTTTCCCATTTAGGTGGTTGGAAGTGTTTGAGGGAGGTTTGGGAGTTTTTGGTGGAGGTTGGAGATGCAGTAGAGTTGCTGAAGGAAGTTTACACCCTATAGGTGGAATACACGACATGTAATGGTGGTTCAAAACTTGTTTAGTCGGCTGGTTCATGTCTTGTGTGTAGAAAAGGGGTTTCTATGAAAAGGAACACATCGTGTAAATTGAATTCATGAAATTTATTAGTTAAAGGTTTATGTGATGTGTTTTTGGGTGAAGGATGGATATTTTGGAAAACCTGAGGATTACACGCCATGTAATGGTTACACAATGTGAAACCAATAGTTTAAATCTTTAAAGATCTTTTCTCAGTCTATTAATCATTAATTCGGACAAGGATACATATTCCTCACATTTTGGGTGAACCCCAGGCACCCAAGGTATACTTAATGACCTAATCTACCTTGTTTGATACGTTATTTCTGGTTGATCCCCGTTGATAATCCATGGTAATTTTTCTCCCTTATTAGTTATTTTTCTTACATTATTTTCATAGGGATTTGTTGTGGCAATGTCGTTCTGGTTTTGGGTATGAGTTGGAATATGTTTTTATGGATATTTGGGTTGTTTATGTTGATCCACTATTTTTCTGGTGCTATTGTTTTTTGCAAGAAATCTTCTTTTCCCTACAGCGCACAGAGAGTTAGAAAAGCTTCATTAAGGTAGGGAATTCCTCATCTCTCCTTATTGTGTATCATACGTGAGAGGTTTGGTTTTTTTTTCATATAACGAATATGGTTGTGATGGCTCCATCAAATATAAATAATTGGTTAATTAAAATTAGAGGGCATGGGGAATGGTTTACATGATTTTTACATCTTCATTATTATTGTGAAATGATAGATTGCACAGGCTTGATGCCCCACTAAAAATTGTGTCCATTGTGGGTTTTTTCACTATATCATTTGTGTTTTCACTGATGTAACTATTTTTATTGTTTTAGTATGCTTTACAAACGAAATTGGCAAACTAATTATATTTAGATAATGAAATGGTTTCTCCAATATTATGTTTTATGTGATGTGTTAGGGTTGGTATCCTGAGAACCAACTGTTTTGTACTTTTATTACATGAATGTTCACTTATTATATATTGTTCAGTGTTCTACATGACTATAATATAATAATGTCCTGGAATATTTGTTGCATTGATAAGGTCATGGAAGATCCCCGCTATTATGTGAACCTTTAAATGAGATAACAAATATTCTTAAAAAAAGTTCTGCAGTTTGATGACATACTATGATTGGACACATAGTATATAGATCGTCATGTGCGAGTACTCCTAAGAAGACGAGACTCTATCTCATGGAGTTCTCACTTGGTAATCTCCAAGATGGAATATTATTAGAAAATACCCTCCAGTAGTAATTCCGCATGTTTTGGTGTCATCAGATATTTCTATTTTTAAGTGTGTGTAATGGTCCTTAGACTGGAAGATTATCATTAACTCATGTCATGACTCACACACTTAGATTTGCAGACGATAACCATCACAAAGACAGTTGGCAATAAGTAGGGTACGTTGGGTGCGTCATGAATGACATGTTGTTAATGGATAAGTTGAGGAAGAATTTGTCCCTTACATATTTATGGAAGTGGATATCTTGGGCCCTTGGATTGAAATAGAACTGTCGAACAAATTACATGGCCATGGTGAAATGACGAGTTTATTTCTAGAAGTCAAAGAATGAAAGATCAAGCATATAGGTTTATGAAAATGCCATGAAACCTACTTGATGAGATATTGAGACGAAGGTAATAAATTACACAGTAAGCATTCGTATGAGGTGACACATTAATGCAGCCTCAACTTCTTTCGTTTGGGTGCCTTGACCCATTGCTAGACAGTAATCTTGGACTTTTGGAAAGCCTGCCTAATGCCAATGAGAAAGAGGCCTAGTGAGTCACACACTAAGTGTATTCAATTATCTCAAGTAGAATAAATATTATTCCCATATGTGGTTTAATAATTATTCAAGGAAGGCTAAATCATTTTAATGATGGAGGAAGAAGGAAAAGAAAAACAAGATATACACGCTATGAATTAATGATTACATGCCGTGTAGTTTTTTATGGAAAATAAGTACACGCCATGTATTAATGATTACACTCCATGTTGTTTTAATTTTGGAAAGTAAATGAAACAAAAGTACACGCTGTGTATTAATGATTACACACAGTGTAGTTTTATGGAAAACCAGTACACGCCGTGTATTAATGATTACATGCCGTGTAGTTTTCCAGTCGGGTTTTTGAGGATATAATATTGTTTTCTTAAATGATATTTATTATAATTAGCATGGGTACATGTCAAGGAATTAATTATTCAACATGGGGGTTTTCAATAAGGTTCAATGAAATTAATAAAACACGTAACACGTTTATTTATTGTCATAACTCTACAACCTCAAACCCGATTATAAATATCCTCACAACCCCAACTCTTTTCCTAAGAGAATGGTTGTGCACAAAAATTCTGGAGAATTCATTCAAGGATGAAATAACCTCTTCTTCCAAGATCACTCTCAAGACAGATAGAGATCCTCTTCCATTAGATCATGACAATCTAAGGCAGACAATGCAAGCAATGGTTTTTCCACGCTAGCACCCGGATTCTCCTTTGGCGACATCCAGAGATACGAGGTGCATGTGTGGATCAATGCTAGAGTAATCCTAAACTTGGATTCTACGACGCAACGAAGAATCACACCGGAATATGATCTAGAATATTTACAAAGAAAGAACACCCAAAAGGCACTTCTTGTCAACTAATTAAATTAATTATAATCAACCTGTGACGATCAACTTTTGTGGTTCCAGGACCTTTCTTCTTCTTCATCTATTTCTCTGACTCGATCCATGGAGACCGGTGTTTATCATCGTATTGACCATGTATTGATCATTGCTAATGAAAAAAACACAAGTGGGCACATCCACCCATGAGCTTCCACTGCATCCGAAACCTTCATGATGAAGCCCCAAAAATAAAGTGGAGTATGATAAACACCCCTATGTAAATCTATAAAATGATATTTATTGGGCTGTGATGTGTGGCCATGTTTGTGGGGACGTGATTTGTTTTTTAGGAATCTAGGGATTTTGGTTTTATGGTCATAATTTTTGGGTTGTCAGGTGGTTGTTATATGGTCGTTCTTTTGGGGTGGAAATGTCATTGTTTTTAGGACACGATTTTGGGGTGGTGATGTGGTTGATGTTTGGCCATGCTTTTACAATGGTGAGGTAGTTGTTCTATGGCTGTGATTTTGGGGGTATGAGGGGATTAATGAGAAACTTGTGATGTGTGGTTGTGTTGTGATAGATTCTTGGGTAGTGATGGAATAATTGTTTAATAATTATTTAAATGGATGCAGTTGGTTTGGTTAATGAGTTAGAAATGGTTAATGAACAATTAAATTGTAGAATTTGTGGGAAAATATGGTTTTTGATAAATAATGAAAAGAATTGGATGATTAAATAGAATTGGAAAATAATGTGAATGTGGATTTTGTCTTATGGTGAGGTTTTCTGTATTTATAGATGGAAAATAGGGATGATTTTCTAAGTTAGTCAGCATATGGATGTGAACCCCTAGGTTGGACTTTTGTGGAGGTATATATATATACGTATATATTTCTAATAATTTATATAGTCAACACACCGATGTCAAGAACATTGTGATGAAACCCAAATAGTTAAGAAGGGGTAATTTTCTTAACATCAAATGAGGAGGATGAATGGATGGGTACCCTCTCTTTCCCATTCTATCTTCTAGGTGTGGTATGTATTTCTCAGGCTGTGATGGCTAGTGTTTGGATAGTGCACTAGATGTTGGTTGTGATATTTCATGTGTATTCAGGTGAGATGTGATTTGGTTGTGCTTTCTGGGCGGTGAGCCCAGGTGTCTTCAAGAAAGATGAGACATATCCTAGGTATTTTTTGGGGGGATGAAATGGGATATGACATCTTAAAGTAGGGGTTTTTGCATAGTTGTTGGTGGGAATTAGGTTTATGTCATTCATTTTCATGATATCTTACGACTCTTGTTATGGTTTTGGATGTGTTGTTGACCACGTTTTTTAGGGAAGATGTGATATGTCCGTTCTTGTGGGGTAGTGAGCCCAGGTGTTTGGGGTTATGATGTGATGTGACCATGCCTGTCGGTCATTGTGGTATTCAGAAGAGATTAGAGTATTAGGACATTCGACACTGCGATGTGAGAGTGGAATACCAGTAGAAAGCAGTGCAGGGTCCCCTTTTATCAATGTGAATCATGTTATATTATATAACCTAGTTTGAATTATTTGGGGAGAACAACTTGGTGAATTTGGATTGGTTAGTATATTTTTTTAGGTACTATTTGGTTTTTCTATTTGATCATGGGGACATTAGTATTCTTCTTTCACAGGTGCACTATATAATTTTCTTTTCTTATAGAGTATAATTATATGGTAACTCTATATATATAAAAATATTTTTAGGTTTCCAGGATGATTACATGAACTATGTTATAAATTACTAGCTCATACATTAGTTAGTTTATGTGTTTTTATTTGGATTTGTTTTTGGGTATTTACTTTGGAGACTATTATGAGTATTGGTTTTTTAATACATGCATGAGGGATGGTTTTGTTTTTTATATGATTTCATGGAGTTTTTTTGGATGATTCTTGTTATCTCATGATCTTATATTATCATAGAGTGTAATGCCTCCCATTTTACAATATTTTTATACTCTTGGTGCTAGTCGCCAACCCAGGCCCTATTGGAGGCAGGAGTCAGGGGTCATTATATCTCTCCCCTAATTGAGATAGCTTTATTGGGAGGGGTTGATTACATTAGCAATGTTATAAAATTATACCACCACCATACTCATATTTATAATATCACATATGATCCTTCTTTAATATATTATCACCCATTCATTAATAATCTTGTTTTAGGTGTTAATTACCTTGTTTAATCATGCATGTTTTTTCATGAAAGGTCTGTATCTTGTGAGTAATATATAGTTCTTTCTTCTCAAGAATAATAATAATGACCTAAATGTAATATCTCAGGTAAATAAAGAATTTGACATTTTCATATTTATTAATATTTGTGAATTAAATATTAATTTTACTTGAAAGGGGATTCTATGTTTGATGGTGTACCTCACACTCAACAATGGGTTTCTTCAAAAATCTCTTGTTGCACATAAGGCTGAGTCAAAATAAAAAATAATAACATAATATTATTTTAAATAGTAGTAAACACATAGTCGTTGTATTAGTGGGAATGAATAGAACTAACGAACATATGATTATACATGTTTTTAAAATATCTTTACATTTATCCAATAAAATTTAGAGTCTTAAAATGAGAATGAATCCAATTTTAAGTATAATTACTCTAATATTCTTTAAAAGGTCGATTTTCCGATTTTTGATGGTGAAACCTTTTTAAATCATGTTTTTTTCACTTTTATATGTTCTATTTGAAAAAAATAAAAATCTTATTTTGAATTGGGACATAAAAATTTACTTTAGGTAATTTTTTGGTATTTTTTTGGTAAAGTTTATTTTTTAATGAATAGTGAAAAATACCGCATTTAAATTCAAAACTGTCTTTTTGATCTTATTAATTTATGTAGTTATATTGTTATTTTAATTGGTTTTAAAGTGTAATTGGATTATAGTTTTACCATTTAATCCAATTATGTTGATTTTAAGTAATTTTACTCTTAAACTGGAAATAAACAATGGTCAATATTTTGATAGGTATTATTTATTAAAAACACGTTTTTAGTTTTGACAATGATAATTAATTTTAAATTAATTTCTGCCACTTATGAGTTTTGAATTTAGAAAAATGGATTACGTATTTAGAATCATAAGGTCCCAATTTTGTAAATATGAAACTTTTATTTATAGACCTTATGAATATTCACTTTAGTAAATATTTTATTTACTATGGTTAAAGGGTAGATCTGGTAAATAAGAGTGAAAAATAATATTATAATAATATTAAATTATCCATAAACTTATCTTAACCCTATTATAGGAAATATTTACGACCATGGGCATCCTAGGGTTTATTTTGGTACCCCATGGAGGCATTTGGGAGGGATAATGACACTTTATATTAATTAATTTAAAGTAAAGTCAAAAGTAACATAAGCATATATCTTTTAGTAAATTAATTTTTATATGGAGATATATAAGTGATATTTTAGAATATAAATATTAATTGGAAATATAAAATTATTTCCTACATCATGGTATTTTATTTATAATTTTTAGACATTAGATAAATTAACATAATTATGACACAATGGTGATGTAGTAATTGATTCATTAATAAAGGATTCAAATAAATGATATTATAAATATTAAAATAAATTTATTTTGAAACTTTTTATTCCATAAACAAATTCTATGGATACTAATTACTTGTTATATTTTAATTAATGAAGTTTTTTCAAAACAATAAAGTTGTTAAAGAGTTTTTAAAATTCTTGATATTAATAATTTATAAATTGACATAAATGTGTTTTTTAAACAATTAATATTTTATTAAAAGATAAAATAATCCTAAATATCTAATATTAGGACAAATGACTTATATAATGTTAAAAATGTCATTAATGATCTATTTTTGGTCTATTGGATGTTTATTAAAAATATATTAACTATATTGTGTGAATATATAAGAGGACATGGTAAAAGTTAAATAAGTTAACAAAGGGTTAAATTAAAAAAGATAAGGATTAAAAAAATATCCAAACCCTCTACAATTCTTATTGGATGATTTTATTTTACTTATATTCACCTTATATATGAATTAAACAAATTTTGTATTTTTTGAAACCAAAAATAATTTTATAATAAAATAATACTTTCAAACATTCCTAAAGAGCCCAACCTTCCTCTTATAAAAGGCCACCGCCTCTAACCCATTATTATCACCCCTAAAGCCCCTTTTCTCATGAAAAATATGCTTCAAAAGCTCCAAACATCCCTCTATTCCTCCTACAAGCCTTAACCTAGGCATCAAGCAATTATGAAAATCCTTTTTTTTCAAACCAAAGGGATTTACCCGATTTAAATGTAACATCTTCTCAAAAGTTCTTTCTTTTATTTTTATTCTATGACCCCACAAACTCTATTTATTCTATTGTTTTATAAAAATAATAATATCTTAAATATACTAAGATCATTTTATGATAATTATTCAAAAGAAAATTCCAAACACCTCCATTTAATGGATACGAACATACTGTTTCCGTGGATGTCGAACTAGCACCTCACGAATCTATAAATGTTCAATATTCTTCTACCACCTCTTATGGTGGCCATTAAGATGAAATTATATTTATATGTGATATATATTATATTTATATTATATATATTCTTATGTTTTTTTTTCATTTATAGCATACCATTATGGTTTTCATAATGGGTAAATACGATAATTTCATTTGAGGAAGTGCGGACTACAACCCCCTCAAAGTGATATGGCTCATTAATACCATACATGGAATGTATAAAGGATGGTGTTAATGAACATATGAAATGTATATAAAATATTATATTATACTTTAATAATAGTATAACTATGTATCATTTGGTTTTCAAACCATTAAAAATGAAAAAAATGAAATGAAAGTAGCCTTCTTGTGTATGTATGGCTTACCATCTCCATGAATGGTGCATTTCTTTTCTTATATCCAAATTATATGGACTATTATAAATAAATATATAATTGATATGTATGATATATATTATATCTAAATTATTAATATCATTCTAGAGATATTGGACTTTTGACCCCATAGAAAATTTGTAATTATAACAAGTTCATTTTTGACGCAAGTTCCAAACATCGACAAAATGTACAATTTGAACTCAAATAAATAACTAATTATTATAAAAAAGTAATAAGTTATATAAAAGAAATAATAAAAATGAAAATTTTTATTAATATACTATAAATTAAATTAAATTAATTATTCAGGAAGAACAAGGGAAATAAAAGACAAGTTGGACTTAAGGTAAGGGGTTTTCATCTCACTTTTTATTCCAATGAGATTCATGCTATATTTGAACTATTTAATTTTTTGTGGTGTATATTATTCTCATTATTGTATTAATTGTTTAATATAATTTAATTTATGGTCATTTAAAACATTATTGTATGATATTTCTTTCATGTGGTGTATGTTTCATAAGTTACCAAATCAGAAAGGAAACCTTTCACCATCCTCTTCTAGTCAAAGACTTCATTTATGTTATGTCTTTAAATTTCAATTCTCAAATAAGGGGATATGTTATTCTATATCCTTATAGAATTAAATTTTATGTCCATATTATGTGAGATCATTTTCTCTCTCATTAACTCATTATTATAATTTTAAAGCAACGTCGTTAGACTGTCTAATTTCTATAAGAGAAATTTTTAACATAATTTCAATTCTTTGGGTTAATCTTATACTTATTCATTATGTCATGTTATGAATTTTTGTGAAATAACTATAATTTTTTTAAACTTAATATCCACTTATATTGGGTGTATTAATATTTTTCACACATAATTATGTCATTTACTTGTCCTTAATCTAAGGATATGATATTTTCAAGGGACTTTGTCTCAATTTTCATTCCACTAAGAATTATTTTTTGTTATACACGAATTCACTTTATATGGTGTATATACTTCTATTTGACATATTATACCATGAATCTAATTATTCTCATGATATTATAATCTTTGATTAATGTTATTCCTCAATTATTTGTATTCAAGCATATCTCTTTTGGGTATGAACACTTTAACTAAAATTTCATTTTAATTGTTTTAAAGATTTATTCTTCTAAATATTTCTCATTAATTTCCATGTTTTAAATTTTTTGTAAGAATTTATTTATATAAACATGAATGTTTTTAAATTAAAATTTATTTCAAAATATTCAAAGTGGTATGAGACACTTTGATATATAAATATCTTTATTAAATGTTTTAAATGATTTGATAAAGCATTGATTATGTAAATATCTTGAAATGATATATTATGATTGAAATGTGGTAATTTTTTCATTCCTTTTTTTCTTTTTTTTATGTGTTATGAATAGGTAATTGTTATTGTGAATTTTTTACGTTTATGGGTGGTTCCGTCATAAACCTAGGGCGGCTAAGCTCGAGATAGCTCTCCAATGAATTGGGTATCATGATATAGGTAAACATTAATGTTTCTCCTAATATATTTAAATAATATACTATGATGGGTATTCCAAATGTAACTCCCTATGTAGCTGTGATAGTGATCGCATAGTGATTCACTATTCAATTCCACCCTTACACTACTATTTTGAACTACATTTTAATGAATATTAAAAATATAATAATAAATTTCAATTCATTTTTTATTCAATGAATTAATGACTATCACTGTTTAAATGGGAAATTATACTTGTTTTGATATTTTCATTGAAGGTGGAGGTGATTTGGAGGCCTGATGATCATCCAGAAGAGAAATGATCCAAACTACATGGCATCCCATAGACATCTATCCATTTTTTGAATAGTATGAGAAATGGGTGCAACCAAATGAGATAAAATTTTGTGGGATGGTCCGAAATTTAGTAGGATACAATTCGTCTCAGAGAATCCAATCCTGAATCAGCTTCTAAAGGGCCCATCTGAACTGATATGTCCAAGCCACTAAATATGCACAAAGTGATCTGTAATATGTCAATATCTATATATTTGATGTTCCAAAATGATTCCAAACATTCTATGGTGACATTAAAGACGTGGGTATACAACTTTATAGTTTTGTAAAAAAATATATTCAACTACTTAGTAGCCAAAACTATCCTCCAAATGGTTTATCAAAATTTCAGTGAACAAAACCAATTCCCATTTTAGTTATAAAAAGGAACCTTGGGCACCACATTTTTAAGTTTGGAAAACAAGTAAAGGTATTCCATTTTGGAGTCATAGAGGAGTATTCTCATAATCCTATAATTTATAGATGACCATATACTCATAGGGGGATCAAGAATGAAGAAGGGGTTCCACCAGAGCTTCCTCCTTCTCCCGATGTTGAGCTAAATGGTGGGCGTTTGTTGTGAGGGAGGTACACACATTTCATTGGAGTTTCAATGAATATATTATCTATTGGTTTGGTGTAATTTTGGTTTTAAAACATTTCTTTCAATGTATCTTACATACCTTCATATTTGAATGTATGTTTCAATGCATGCAGATGAGATGCTCTTAATTCCTAATTGATCGGTGTGAGGTTTTGAGTGCGTAACTTTTGTTGTTCTGATTGGGTAACAGAAGAATCCTTTTCTTACCCACTTTCTTGAGATTTAAATCTAATTTGGAGTCTCTTATTCCATGAATAAGTTCTTCACCATGACAATACAATTGTTATGTCAAGGTTTGGTTCTTTTAGAAATGAAATAAAGGTTTAGGATTTAATTGGGATTCCAATTAATTTCAACCAAAGAATTACTCCAAACCTAAATTAATCTCCAAGAATGTTGAACTTGAATTTTTTTAGTGAACTCAAATTGAACACTTTTATCTCATAATTAATAAAAAAATACCTTTTCTTTCCAACTATTAAACTCATTAATTAATTCATTTCATCCAAAAAATATTTTCAAAACCACCCCCTATTTAAGTATTTCATATTAAAAATGCACACTCTAAACCCATCAAAGATTTTTCAGAGATGACCTAGGGTCTTAACAAGACTATAAATCAACCTTAAAATCATAATAAATTTTCTGTGTCACAACAACGTGACCTAATTTTGGCACCGTTGCTGGGGAGCGCTTTGGTTTTTAGTTTGTGTTTTTTATAAGGTTTTTGTAATTTTTGTGAATATTTGTTTGTTTTCTCATATACCTTTTCAATCCATTTTTTATGATCTATTTGTTGTTTAGTTTTGGTGCATAATGCATTCTACTCTGGGAGATTTATCACCTTTCAAACTAGAACTGGAGATGACCCTACGTCAACAACACCAAGACACACAAGACTACACTTTGAAGGAGGACACACCACATATTGAAACTCTTCCTCACCCTTCATCTTCTTCTGAAAATGGCATCAAAACTAAAATAAACTTGTATAAAATGGCTGAAAATAGTAGAACAATAAAATAAATAACCTCACCTCACATTGATATTCAGCCCATATACATTCAATTACAAGGCGAGGCACCCAATTTTGAAATAAAATCTGGTTTAATTCAACTATTACCAAGATTCCATGGACTTCCTGGAGAGGATCCACACAAGCAGTTAAAAGAATTTCAAACAATTTTTTCAACATCAAAACCTGCTAATGTGGGTGAGGAACAAGTAAATCTTTGAGCATTCCAATTTTCTTTAGAAGACACTGTAAAAAATTGGTTGTACTATATTAATTCACCAATAAGAGGTTGGGCAGACATGAAACACCTTTTTCTTGAAAAATATTTCCAAGACTCTCGAACTGCAACAATAAAGAAAGAAATATGTGGTAAAAGACAATCTCAAGGGGAAACACTTCATGAATATTGGGAAATATTTAAAAGATTATGTTTAACTTGTCTACACCACCAAATAAGTGACCGACTTTTAATACAATATTTTTATGAAGGTTTAATCCCTATTGATAGAAATATGATTGAGGCTGCTGAAGGTGGTGTGCTGGTAGATAAGACCCCAATTTCTATAAGGAACTTAATTGAGAACATGTAATAAAACACTCAACGATTTTGTGCAAGGTCCAATGTACCCATTCTAGGTGTCCATGAGGTGAAAAGTTCTGAATTAGAGAAGAAGGTGGGCACGATGTTTGAGGAGGTAAGTACACTTCTACGACAAATTTCTCTCTCCCCAGGGAAATCTCAATCTTCTCCTCCCATCCATTATGGAATATTCTCTTCTCACACCCATTATTCTGGCCAATTCCCCCAATTGAGAGAAAATTTTGGGAGTTGTGAGGAAATCTTCCCAGGACTCCCCTATAACCAACCCTTTAGGAAAGAACCATACTATCCATCCAACTCTGAGTGGAAAGAAAACCAAGCTTATTGGAAAGGGGTATTCAAACCAGCCTCATCAACCATGGAACCAACAAGGTTAGGGTAGTCATCTATGACCACCCCTAGAAATCCTCAACCACCCAAAGACCTTTCCCACCACCCCCTCCAAATCTTAATCCTAGCCTAGAAGATATGATGAAACAAATGGATTCCAATAATCTCCAACTCCAAAAAACCATCCAAGTATCCATACAAGACCTAAAAACCTAATTAGGTCAACTAGCTAACTCCGTGGGTAAAATGCAAAGTCATGGTTTAGGTAAACTACCATCTCAACCATTAGTCAACCCTATAGATAAAGGAATTGTTAGTTTCATCACCCTTAAGAGGGGAAAAAACTTAAAAACCAAATGAATCCCCCATTAGAGTCATCCCTTCCCGAGTAAACCTCCATCCCAACTATTGAAAATGTTCCAAATGTTGAAAAACCATGTCTTGAGAGAATCCCTTCGAATGTAAAGAGTGTGTATGGCGATGAGTCTCATATCCCAACCGTCCCTCTTCTATTTCCCCAATGGGCCACCCAACCTAGGAAATACAAGGAAACTAAACTAGATAAGGAAATATTGGAAACTTTCAAAAAAGTGAAAGTAAATATCCCCTTGATGGATGATGTGAAACAAATTCCAAGATATGCAATGTTTCTAAAGAAGATATGTACACACTGAAGGTGACTTCATGGAGATGAAATAGTTAGCTTGGGGAGGAATGTATCAGAATTGATAGAGCCATCACTTTCAACCAAGTGCAAAGATCTTGGGACATTCTTGATTCTGTGCACCATAGGATAATATTCTTTTTTCTAATGTTATTCTTGATTTAGGTGCTTCTAGAGATGTGATGCCACAATCCATTTAATCTACATTGTAGGTCAGGGAACTGAAGCCCATTGGAATTATTGTTCAACTGGCTAATCGGAGTACTACACACCCCTCTGGTGTGTTAGAAGATGTTATTGTGAGGGTTCAAAATTTAATTTTTCCTACTGACTTTTAGGTGCTTAAAATGGAGGATGAGAGGATGAATGGAAATGCCCCAATAATATTGGGGAGACCCTTCTTGAAAACTTCAAAAACCATAATTAATATCCACCATGGTATATTATCTATGTAATTTGGTGGTGACAAATTCCATTTCAACATCCTTGATTCAATGAAGCACCCCTCAGAAGATAATTCCTCTCTCTCTATTAATTCTATAGATGTACTCCCTTCCATTGATAAAACATCATTCCATTCCCCTATTATCCTTTCAGAGTTTTATTCATTGATAAAAATTCTAGGAAATGATTCATTCATTGATTGTTTTAGTGGTCTAGAAAAGTGTCATGCATGTTCATTTATTGATTCTTTCTTGAACACTGAGGATCCACTGACCATCGATGATACTAATAAGATTGTAAAAGCTCATTCCTCATATGAGGATGATACCGTTGAGTAGATAGATGAGATTGGTGATCTATCACTTTCACAAACACTCCCATCAATCCAAAATTCACCTAAATTAGAATTTAAAAATCATCCTCAAGATTTAAAATATTCATATCTTGAGAATGGGAAGATATTTCCCATCATTATTTCTAGTTCACTCCCTTCTGAGCATGAATTGCGACTGATTAAACTTTTGAGGGAGTGTAAACAAGCATTAGGATGGAAACTTGTGGACATTACTGGTATTATCCCATCAATTTGTACACATAATATTTTATTAAATGATCATGCTAAACTATTGAGGAAGGCACAACGTTGACTAAACCCAAACCTCCTAGAAGTTGTGAAAAATGAGGTAACAAAATCATTGGCTCCTAAAACCATTTACCCTATCTTTAACAGCTAATGGGTCTGTCCTGTTCAATTAGTTCCAAAAAAACTATCCTTAAAGTAACAAAAAAATGAAAACAATGAATTGGTTCCAACTCATGTGTAGAATAGTTGGAATGTCTGCATAGACTATCACTGACTAAACCAACACACTAGGAAGGACCATTTTCCTTTGGAATTCATTGACCAAATGCTAAAGAGGCTAGCGGGTAAGTCCCACTACTGTTTCGTTGATGGGCATTCGAGATACATTAATATCCATATTTCCCCTGAGGATTAGGAAAAGGAAACCTTCACATGCCCCTATGGCACATTTCCAAATAGAAGGATACCATTTGGTCTGCGCAATACTCCTGTAACTTTCCAACGATGCAAGATTATTATTGTTTCGGATTACCTAGAGAATTTCATTGAAGAATTCATGTATGATTTCACTATTTTGGGATATTCTTTTGATGAATGTTTGAGTAGTCTCTATTTAGTCCTACATCGCTTTATTGAAAAGAATCTTGTTTTAAATTATGAGAAATGCCATTTCATGGTGAGACAAGGTACAGTTTTGGGGAATTCCATTTCTGGGGATAGAATCCAAGTAGATAAATTAAAATTAGATGTCATTAATTCACTACCATTCCCCAAAAATGTACGGGATGTGTAGTCTTTCCTAGGTCATGCAAGATTTTACCATTGTTTCATTCGTAAATTTAGTAAAATTGCACTCCCCCTCTCTCGATTACTCAAAAAATAAGATGAATTTGTTTTTGATAAAGAATGTAAAAAATATTTTAATAATTTAAAATGGTGTCTCACATCACCACCAGTAATCCAACCAACTCGGTGGGATTTACCATTTGAGCTCATGTGTGACACCTCTAACTATGCAGTTGGGGCGATTTTGTCATAAAGGGTCGACCGAGCTCCACATGTCATAGCCTATGCCTCATGTACTTTGGACCCTGCCCAAGCAAACTACACCACAACTGAAAAAGAATTCCTTTCTATTGTGTTTTCCTTGGACAAATTCAGGTCATACCTTTTGGGGTCCAAATCTATTGTGTTCTCAGACCATGCAGCCCTCCGGTATCTCTTTAAGAAACCAGAATCCAAACCATGTCTAATTCTTTGGATGCTCCTCCTTAAATAATTCAATCTTGAAATTCGAGATAAAAAAGAAATAGAGAATGTTATGGCTGACCATATCAATAGGATTCCCACATATTCAGATGTTGACTCATCCCCCTGTATTCTTATAAATGATATGTTTCTTGATGAGAAATTGTACCGAGTGCAAGATGTTATTCCTTGGTATGCCAAAATTGTAAACTATTTGGTAGCATCTTCCATTCCAACTGATTTCAACAAAAACCAAGACAGTCATCTAAAACCGGACTCCCGTTGGTACATTTGGGATAAACCCAACCTTTGGTGAACATTTAGTGATCAATTCCTTAGGCGTTGTGTTCCCGATAGTGAGTTTTATTCTGTCTTTAGACTCTTCCACACTCTTGCTTGTGGGGGCCACTTTGGTCCTCAATGGACTGCTCGTAAAATCTTTTATTCTGGTCTCTTTTTGCCAACACTTTTTCGTGATGCCCATGATTTTTGTAAATCTTGTCATCATTGTCAAAGAATGGGTAATGTATCTAAAATAAATGAAATTCCCCAACATCCATTTCTCTTTCATGACATTTTTGATTTTTGGGGTATTGACTTTATGGGTCCATTTCCCAATTCCATTGGAAACTTGTAAATTCTTCTAGCATTTGATTACATGTAAAAATGGGTAGAGGCATGAGGTGCAATGATTAATGATTCAAAGGTAGTTGTTGAATTTTTGAGAACCCAAATTTTCTATAGGGTTTGTTTACCTAGGTTCATCATCAGTGACTAGGGATCTCATTTCTGCAATCGAACAATGTAATCACTTTTGCGTCAGTATGGGGTCGGTCATTGAGTGTCTACTACATATCACCCACATACAAATGGTCAAGCCGAGGTGTCAAATATAGAGGTAAAACAAATTATTGAAAAAACGGTTCAACAAAATAGAAAATAATAGTGTCTTTGACTTGATGATTCATTATGGGCATACCGTACTACTTTTAAAACTCCCATTGGAATGTCACCCAATCGTCTTGTGTTTGGAAAGAGTTGTCACCTACCTGTTAAGATTGATCACCGGGCCTAATGGCCATCAAACAATGCAATTATAATCTTTCTGGTGCAGGTGCACAAAGGAAGTTTCAGATTTAGGAGTTGGAGGAAATTAGAAGAAATGCATATGAAACCTCCAGGATTTATAAAAAGCGAACCTAGGTTGACCACGACCGTCTTATCCTTCACTGTCAGTTCTGAATTAGGAAGAAGGTACTCCTTTAAAATTCAAGGCTGAAGTTGCATCAAGTAAGCTTTATTCCAACTAGTTTGGACCATACACTGTTACTAATGTCTTTCCATTTGGTGTTGTCTAGGTTCAAAATGAAGAATCCAAGCAAACCTTCACTGTGAATGGGTAGCGGCTGAAGCACTTCGATGAATCCATTCTAGAGTCCCCGATGGAGGAACTCAAGTTCCAAACATAGTCTATGAATGAGACTTACCAGCTTTTATCCTTCCTTCCCACATTCTCTTTTATTACAGTGAGGACACTGCACATTCTAGGTGTGGGGGGTGGATACATTTCTGGGTTCATTAGGATTTCCATTGTCTTTCTTCTTTCATTCCTGGGTTCATTAGGATTTCCATTTTCTTTCTTATTTCTTATATTTTTTTCCTTCTTTATGGTATTTTCATTTTTCCCCATAAAAACATTCAACATGAATTTGGTGACCCTAAAGGGGGTAAAGTTAAAATACCATAAATATGGTGAAAAAGAATATTTTTTAACATCAGGGGATGATTTTTAGTGAATTGGTTTTCTATCAATGATATAAATGGTTGTATCTATGTGAACCTTAGAGATTAATGTTGCCCCTTGTGTTAGTAGTTTTTGGGAAAACCTTTTCACTAATATCTTCACACATTTGTGCACCAATACACAAAGTATTAATATTTATTACTTAATATAAGGTAAATATTTGTTAGGTTAATAATTTTCCCCTTTAAATGATATTTCAATATTTTCGTTCCTTATCTGATCTGTTTCATTACTGTACTAGATTGACCTATGCGTGTGTACCTAATGTCTGACTATTGTATGCCCTAAAAAATGGTTGTTTCTTAGGTAGGTCAAAAACCACTCCTTCTAAAACTTTGATCTTGTTATAACTATTTCAATTAGTGTCATGAGGAGATCAAACAAGGGTTGAGAATTGAGTGTGAGATTTTTTCCAAATGAAACTTCTAAAAAAACCAAAATAAATAAATAAGGGGAGTGATGAAATGTGAAACATATGGGGATATCTAGGTTGAGAGATTATGGTTTGAATTCTGGGAATGCTTAAGTGAGTGGGTCTTGAAATATGATTGCAAAGGATGTATGAAAGGTTCAGTGGACAAAATTATTTAAGCTGAAAAATGCTAAAATAACCTATATTTATTGGATAGAAAGTGAAAAGAATAGTATGGAATGGTTTTTACACACACATGGAGATTTTGTGTCATGGTTGACTTCTGAATTATTTTCTCAATATGGTACTATGAATCTTTTTTAATTTCACTATGATATGATTTATGACACATATTTTTCTATTTTCATTAGGAAGAACTCCTTGGTGTGGTTCGTGCATTGATCACATTACTTTAATTAAAATATCCTCAAATGTTAAATATTAATGATGTTGGGAATATATCCATGTATCATTATTTTTTTGGATATGTGACTTTTCCCAGGAGTATAAATGTTTTGGTATGGGGGTGTGATCATATAATGATTCACTATTCAATTCCACACTTACACCGCTGTTTTAAACTACTTTTGTATTGAATATTAAAAATATAATAATAAATTTTACTTCATTTTTTATTTAATGAATTAATTTTTATCACTACTAAAAATGTAATTATACTTTTTTTGATATTTTCATTGAAGGGGGAGGTGATTTGGAGACTCAGAGATCATCCAGAAGAAAAATGGGGCAAACTGCATGGCATCCCATGGACATCTATCTACTATTTTGAACAATATGAGAAATATGCGCATCCAAATGGGTTGAAATATTGTGGGCTAGTCCAAAATTTAATAATATACATTCCATCACAAAGAACCCAATCCCGAGATTTCTTCTACGGGGCCCATCCGTACTGATCTGTCCAAGCCACCAAATATGAAAAAGTCAAAAGTGGCATTCTGTAATATGTCAATATATAGAGATTTGATTGTAAAAATAATTCCAAACTTTTGGTGGTGATATTCAAGAAATGGGGCCAAAACTTTCCAGTTTTGTAAAAAGGATATTTGACTGTCTAGTTACTGCAAAACCATCCTCCAAGTGGTTTATTAAAATCTGGGTTCCAAAAACCACTACCCATTTTGGCTATAAAAAGGATCCTTGGGAACCCCATTTGTAAGTTCGGCCAAGATGTGAATCTCATCCATTTCGGACACCTATAGGAGTCTCCTTTTCATCCTAGAAGTTCTGGAGGCCCCTCTCTTCACAGGGGGAACAAGAATGAAGAAGGAGTTCCACTTGAGCTTCCTCCTCCTCCCGATATCAAGCTAAACGGTGGGAATTCGTTATGAGGGAGCTACACACATGTCAAGGGAGTTCCAACTCATATATTAGCTACTGGTTTGGAGTAATTTGGGTGTTAAAATATTTATTTCCATTCATCTTACATCTTTTCATATTTGAATGCTTGTTTTGATGCGGGCGGATGAGATGCTCTTAATTCCTAACCGATCAGTATGGGGTTTATAGTGCGTGACTTGTGTTGTTCCAATTAGGTAACACAAGAATCGTTTTCTTAACCAATTTCAAAAGATTTCAATATTTTTTGGAATATATTATTCCATGAATAATTTATGGACCTTAAAAATAAGATTGTTATGTAAAAGTTTCGTTCTTTAAGCAATGAAATAAAGGCTTAGGAATTAATCAGGATTCCAATTAATTATAACCAAAGAATTACTCCAAACCTAAATAAATCTCTAAGAATGATGAACTTGAAAGTGTGTAGTGAACTCACAATGAACCATTTTATCTCATAATTAATAAACACCGCCTTTTCTTACAAACTATTAAACTCTTTAATTAAGTCATTTCATCCTGAAACTATTTTAAAAACCACCCCTTATTTAAGTACTTCTTATTAAAAACGCACACTCTAAACCCACCAACGCTCCTTGAGAGATGACCTAGGGTCTTCCCTAAAATATAAATCAACCTTAAAATCATAATCAATTTACCACATCCTGACAATATGGCTAGATAGCTACAATATATGTTTGATATAGATGCCAGAATTTACTTTTAAGATTTTTTATTTCCAGGTTTTATTCATAAATATTATGATTTTGTGAGGTATGTTAAAGATATTATGTCTTAATATTAAAAATAATTATTAATTTGATTTGAATGTATTGATGGACTAATGTTTTATTTCCTTATTTTATATCCTCTATTCTTCTTTTTATGCTCATCCCAAGTTTTTGAAATGTTTTCCACAGGACTTAAAGATGAATATGGTGAAGGGTGAGATCAAGGAAACATCATGCTATATAATACATGGAACTAGACATGTGTTTTTTAAGAATTTTTATTTAACTAAAAAAATGGATACTGGGTAGAAGTGTCTACAAGTAATATTCAAGTTTTTATCTATAAGTTATGACCTAATTCTCTAAAGCTCTAAACCTGAAAAGATCCTCAATGTGAATTTTTAACTTAATTAAAGATTATATAGTGTTCAAGGTGAGGTCCTTATAGTTGGTATCAAAGGTAAGTTTATATAAATTTATAGGTTAGGGTTTTATTTAAGAATAAGTGACATAACCATAATGGTTAGCATATTAGAAAGAGTCATAGTTATTTTTGAGGTGATAAATGGTTATTACATTTTGGGATGCTAAATGAAAGGTATTAGATAACCTTTGAGGATAAAATATGTTTTGTTTATTTTTGAGGAATTTATCTCATTTTTGGGAATGTTATAAAATTATATAGTTTTTGAAAAAGGAAAAATCACAGATCGTGAAACAACCTGTTGCTTTGGACAAAGTGGTGGGAAACGAACACACAACCAAAGTGCGATTGGGATTTATTTCCAACCATTGGACTATGTGAAGTCCCTGGTTATTATGACTTTATAATTTTTAGTATAATGATTTTATGGATCAAGAATAAGTTGATATTGGGAGATTATTTTTTATCAAATGGATATCCTTAAAATTGGAAAATGATTTGGTGATTTAATGACAAAGGTTATTTTGGAAGATGTTCTCTCTTTTGGAGAATATTATATGCTTAATGGAAATAAAATACTATAGGATTTAATTAATGGAGTAATGGATGGAATTTTATTTTTTAAGAATATATGCTTTTATTATGGACATATGGTGAATTGGGAAATGATTAACCTGTCATAGAGAA
Source organism: Viscum album (assembly GCA_963277665.1). NCBI lineage: Eukaryota > Viridiplantae > Streptophyta > Magnoliopsida > Santalales > Viscaceae > Viscum > Viscum album. The sequence goes on from OY728147.1 coordinate 232,284,933, forward strand.
TATGTGATTAGGTTAATTATACTTTAGTATGAGACTTTAAGAGCAGTCGATGTTATTTGGAGATAAATGTTAATATTTATCGTGGAAGACTATGTGATCAAATTATTATGAGTTTTGGGATTCAATATTATATTGGATTATATTGAATAATTTTAAGGAAAATTGTGTATTGAAAGGTATTTATTGAACTTTGGGTACTTTTTTTTTTGAATTTTCGAGATTAAGAGTAGTTTTTCTTTTTATAAAGGATTGCCCTTTTCAGGGATTATCCAATCTCATACTAACCATTTTGGTTTTTGTTGATGTCTAATGACAAGGGAAATATATAATTAATATTTTTTGGATTATGTGAAACTCTAGAAGTTGATTCTAGCACTTTTGGTGTGACCAAGTCTGTCAGAATACTCATCGTTTGGAGAAAAGATGAGTTTGTAGTAGGAATTTAGTAAAGTATAAAAGTCTACATGAAAAGTAAGTATGTTTCATTATGTTTTTAGTTAAGGTCATAAATAAATTCCACAAACATAAGAAATTTAACTTAACACAAAAATGTTTTCCATTAATTTTTCTTATTAGGGAATCAAAGACAATTTAACCAATCACAAGTGTGTGATTTTATGGTTGTTAACATTCTACTAATAAAGTTTTCTATAACTCTCTATCAAAACATTATGGTTAGTTTCTCTTCCATATCAATGTTTTTATGGAATACTAGTATGGGTTATCTTAGGTGACCTTCTTACTTATCTTTATTTCTTTTAAAGTTATAGTTTCATTGACTCTTTTTCCAATGTGAGACTTTCAATGTTTTTCGAAGCCCAATTTTAAAACTATGAAGACACTATTTCCAAAAGGGGGAAGGATGTAACATCCTAGGTAAATGAAGAATATTGAATTTTTATATTTATTAATATTTTTGAATTAAATATTAATTTTACTTTAAAGGGGATGCTATGTTTGACATAGTACCAGACATTCAACAATGTGTTTCTCTGAAATATCATGTTGCACATATAACTGAGTCATAATGAAAAGTAATACTATAATATTATTTTAAATAGTAGTTAACACCTAGATTTTGTATTGGAAAGAATGAACATAACAAAATAAAATATAATTATAAATTTTTGTTAAATATCTTTAAATTTATCAAATAAATTTTATAGGCTTAAATTGATAATGAATCTAATTTTAAGCATAAATACTCTAATATTTTTTAAGAGGATGATTTATGGCCTTTTAATGGAGAACCCTTATAAAATATAGTTTTTTCACTTTTATATATTCTATTTGACAAAATAAAATTCTTATTTGGAATTGGGACATAAGAATTTACTATGGTTAAATTTTTGGTATTTTTCTAATAAAGTTAATTTTTTAATGAATAGTAAAAAATACCACATTTTAATTCAAAACTGCATTTTCATCTAATTTATTTATATAGTTAGATTGTTATTTTAAATGTTTTTAAAGTGTAATTTGATTATATTTTTAAATTTTAATCCAATTATGGTAATATTAAGTAATTTCACTCTTAAATTGGGCATAAACAAAGGTCAATCTTTTGATAGGTATTATTTCTTAAAAACATGCTTTTTGGTTTTGATAATGGGAATTAATTATAAATTAATTGAAATCATTTAATTTTGTTTTCAAATTGGAAAAATAGATACCATATTTGGAATTAAGAGGTCCATATTTTATAAATTTGTAACTTTTATTTTTAGACATTATGAAGATTTACTTGATGAAATATTTTATTTACCATGGTTAAAGGGTAAATCTGGTAAATAAGGGTGATTAATAATATTATAATAATATTAAATTACCCTTAGATTTTTCATAATCCAATAGAATGAGATATTTCAGACCATTGGAATCCTGGGGTCGATTTTGGGACCCCATGGAGGCACTTTGGAGTGATAATGACACTTTATATTAGTTAATTTAAAGTAAAGACCAAAGTAACATAAACATATATCTTTTAGTAAATTTTTTTTATATGGGGATATACAAGTGATTGGTTCAAATATAAATATTCATTTGAAATATAAAAATATTTTTGAAATTTTGATATGTTATTTATAATTTTTAGACATTAAATAAATAAACATAATTTTGATACAATGGTGATGCAGTAATTGATTCATTAATAAAGGAATCAAATAAACGATCTTATAAATATTAAAATAAATTTATTTTGAATCTTTTTAGGCCATACAAGAATTTTAGGGATAATAAGGACTTTTTATATTAGAATTTATGAAGGTTTTTAGAAATAATAAAGTTTTTATTGATTTTTTAAAAGCCTTGATATGAATAATTTAGAAATTAACATACATGTGTTTTAAAAACAATTAATATTATATTAAATGATAAAATAATCCTTAAAATCTAAGATTCGACCAAATGACTTATATAACATTATAAACTTCATAAAGGATTCATTTTGGGTATCTTGGAATTTTATAGTAAATATATTAAACATATAATATGAATATATTAGAGGAAATAGAAAAAGTTAAATAAGTTAACAAAGGGTTAAATAAAAAAGATAAGGATTAAAAAATATCCAAAACCAGTCCAATTTTTATTGGATGATTTTATTTCGAATTACATGAACCTTATATTAGAATAAAATATGTTTTTGACCTTCTGAAACCTAAAATAAACTTATAATAAAATAATACTTTTAAGCTTTCCTGAAGAGCCCCCCCTCTTATAAAAGACCACCACCTCTAACTCACTACTCAAACCTCTCAATCCCCTTGTATCATCCAAACTCTTATCCAAGAATCTCCCAAAGTCCCTATATTCCTTCTAGAATACTTAACTTAACCATAAGACAATTCAAGAAATCCTTTTAATTCAAATCAAAGGGAGTTATCCGGTTTAAAGGTAACATCTTCTCTCAAGTTCTTTCTTTTATTTTCTTTATCCTACCACCTAAACTATATTTATTATATTATTTTATAACAAGAAAAGTATATTCAATATACTACAATGTTTTTATGAGAATTATTCAAACCAAACTTCCACACATCTCCATTTAATGGATACAAACATACTATTTCCGTGGATGGCGAACTACTATCTCACGAAACGATGATTGTTAAATCTTCTCCTACCAATTTTTATTGTGTCCATTGAGATGTAAATATATTTATATGTGATATATATTATATTTATATTGTCTCTATGCTTTTTTATTTTCTATTTATGACATTCCTTTATGGTTTCCATAATGGGTAAATACGTTAATTTCATTTGAGGAAGTGCGGACTACTGTCCCCTCATAGTGATATAACTCTTTAATACCATACATAGAACATAAAAAGGATGAAGTTAGTGAACTTATGTAACATATATAGAATATGATATTATACTAGAATAATAATATACCTATGAACCATTTGGTTTTCATTCCATTAAAAATGGAAAAAAATGAAATAAGAGTAGCGTTCTTGCGTACGCATGACTTACCGTCTCCATGAACGGTGCATTTAATTTCTTATATCCAAATGATATGGAATATTATAAATAAATATATACTCGATATATATGATATATATTATATCTATATAATTAATATCATTCCAAAGATAATGGAATTTTAACCCCATGGACAATTTGTAATTATAACAAGTTCCATTTTTTACGCTAGTATCAAAATTGACAAAATGTACTATATAAACTCAAATAATTAACTAATTATTATATAAAGGTAATAAATGATATTAAAGTAATAATAAAAATAAAAAAATATCTTAATAAATTAGAAATTAACTTAGCTTAATGATTCCGGAAGAACAAGGAACATACAAGACAAGTCAGACTTGAGTTAAGTGGTTTTCATCTTGCTTTTTATTCCTATGAGATTCGTCCTGTATTTGACACTATTTCCTTTTGTGTGGTGTCTGTACTTAACATTATTGTATTCATTTTGTAATATAATTTAATTTATGGATATTTAAATCTTCATTTTATGATCTTTCTTTCATGTGGTGTATGTTTCATAAGTTACCAAATTGGTAAGGGAACCTTTCACCCACCTCTTATAGTCAATGATTTTTTTATTCTATGTCAGTAAATTTCAATTCTCAAATTATGGGATATAATATTATTTATCATAATTTCTATAAATTTTTTGTCCATTTTATGAGAGACCCTTTTCTATATCATCAACTCATTATTTTAATTTTAAAGTGACGTCGTTAGGCTGTCGAATTTATGTAAGAGAAATTTTTAACCAAATTTCAACACTTTGGGTTAAACTTATACTTCTTGATTACGTCATGCTATGAATATGTGTGAATTACCCATGATTGTTTTACACATAATATCCAATTATATTGGGTATGTTCGTATTTGTCAAAGGCAATTATGTCATTTATTTGTCTTTAATTTAAGGATATGATCTTTGCAAGGGACTTTGTCTCAATTTACAATACTTTGAGACTTATTTTTTGTTATAAACAAATTAAATTTTATATGATTTATATAAATGAAATTTATAATATAATATCATGAATCTCCTTATTCTCATGATATTATAAGCTATGATTAATGTTATTACTCAATTATTTGTATTCAAGCATCTCTCTTTTGGATAGGAACTCTTTAACTAAAATATCATTTTAAATGTTTTAAATATTTTTTCTTCTAAATAATTATTATTAATGTCTTTTTTTTAAAAATGGTTTTAAGGATTTATTTATATGGACATATATTTTTTTAAATTAAAATTTCTTTCAAAATCTTTGAAGTGGTATGAGACACTTTGATTCAAAAATCTATTTATTAAATGTTTTAAATGGTTTTGAAAATGGTATGATAAAGCATTGATTATGTCAATATCTTGAAATGATATATTTTGATTCCAAAGTTTAAATGTTTTCTTTCCAATATGCTTGTTTTACGTGTTATGAATATGTTATGATTATAGGGAATTGTTTATGTATACTGGTGGTTCCGTGATAAACCTAGGGTGGGTGAGCCTGAGATAGCTGTCCAATGCATTAGGTAACGCGGCAGAGGTAAATGTTAATGTTTCTCCAAATAGATTTAGGGAATATACAATTTTGGGTATTCCAAACATAACTCCCTATGCAGTAGTGATATCTACAATGTAATTTCGACATAGATTCCAGAAGTTACTTTTTGATATATAATTTCTATGTGATATTCATAAATCATATGATTTTGTGAGGAATGTTAAAGATATTATAGTTTAATATAGAAAAGTATGATTATTTTGATTTGTATGTTTTCACGAAATAATGTTTTTCCTTATTTTATATCCCTTACTGAGATTTTTATGCTCATCCCATGTTTGTGAAATGTTTTCCAAAGGACTGAAAGATGAATAACGTCAATGATTGGGTCAAGGAAAAGTCATTCTATCAAAAACATGGAACTAGAAATGTTTATTTTTTAATAATTTTTATTTTATGAAAAATTGATACTGGGTAGAAGTGTCTACATGTAATATTCATGTTGTTATGTATAAGTTATGACCTAGTTCTCTAAATCTCTAATCCTGAAAAGATCCTCAATGCGAATTATTAAATTAATTCAAGATTATGTAATGTTCAATGTTGGGTCCCTATAATAAATATTTCATTTAGACATCAATTATACTATAAAAACCCACCATGATATATGGTTATGAAAAATGAATCATGTTACGATCATGGTGACAGTAGGTCGTACGTTTGCATGTGTTGCATTTATACTTTTCAATGATCATTATGAAAAGGAGGTAAGTAATATTTTATATCTATAGAATTATAATATTATCATATATATTATAAAATTTCATTATGTATACTTATAAATCATCCATTTGGTGTGGTGATGGAGAGATATTTACATCGCTTCATGAAGCCTATAGTCCACAGATACATAAATGGTGTTATCACCTTTATTGAGTGAAAAGGTAAGAATGAAAATGGTAAATATATTATATTTTTAGAATAAAGGATATGTATTTAATATCATAATAATTTCAGTTAAGTCACATATAGTAATTATCTTTATCCTTATCACTTTCCTAGAAATGCGTTAGTGAAAGATGAATCACATCACTTTATGATGATGTAGTCTGGCACACACACAAGCAACATTATCGTATCTCATGTGGAATGGAAAGTATAAATGGTATATATGATATAATTAATCCCCAGGTATAATTTTTGTATCTAATTTATAAAACATTATTCCTAGATTTTTTGTAAATTAATTTCAATATAAGCGCGTGTAACGTGTAGAAACACCACTTTAACATAAACTGTACTAATAGAGTTTCACTATTTACGGGTTTATATATCCATTATAAATGAGAAATTTCCAAATGAATAGTACATATTTGATATTTATTAATATTTAAAAATCACTTGGCATAATATATTATTTTTCAAAAAAGTTTAAATCATTTAATAAAATATGATTTATTATAAAATAACATTAATTTCAATTTTGACATTATTCATTTAATTTGAGTATTTAAAAATATAAATACAACGATGGAATTCCAATATATAATGTTAAAAAAGGTTTAATATGTTATATTACTCGAATAAATTAGTGTAACAAATTAATTCATTCAATTTACTTCACATTTAATATTTTTATAATCATTTATTTTTATAATTATTAATTAAATAATTACTAAATTGTGGTTTCTTAAGAGTTTAAAGTAATTATTTAAGAACAAAAAATTAAAATAAATTTTCATTATTACAAAAACTCATTTATATTTCTATTTAATATTTATAACCAAACATATGTTGTTTTTTCCCATTCCTAAATATTTGCAGATATTAAAAGCAAGGAAGTTTCATTTTTTGTCTTTTTCTTTACATAACTTATTATATAGGTTACTTTTCTTGAATAGTGTCTAATAAACTCTTAAAAAGAGATCCAAAAATTATAATGGTTGAAATATTTCCAGAAAATGGGTGTTTGAAAAATTTTTTGGTTATATTAACCCTTATCTTCTAAGTTTAAACCCCAATAAACCCATTTTAGCTTAAATGTGATAATTAATTTTTACCATTTTCACAGTTCATTTTAGAAAAAAAATAATCTGAACATATTAAAAATTATAAATAATTTTGATTCCAAAATATGGAATCTAATTTTCAATATTTTATTAATAGATTTAACAAAATATAATTTAAGATTAATCTAATAGATGTGTCGAGAAGGCGTGGTTTTGAAGATAAATTTTCCCAAATTTTACAATGTTTATATATCAAAATTCAATATAAAAATTATTCTAATGGCCTAAATTATATTAATAGATATATAATTTAACTAATTTTACTTTAAAATAATTTGAAAATATAATTTAACATTATAAATTCTTTAAAAGAAATGGCAATTCTCAATTAAAATTCTGCATTTTCAATACTCATCAAAAAATGAAGCATTTTAAAAAAATAAAAAAATATACATAAGATAATTATGGTATTATAATTTTATTTTATTTGTTTAATTTTTTTTTATATTTGTTAATATTAGTTTTAAATTATGTGTGAAAAGGATGGCTAATCAGTTTTTAGAAAAAATATAGTTTTTCAGAAAATGTTTCTTTTTTTAAATGACGATTATTTTATTACCAACAAATTGATCACGAATAAAAAATTTTAAACTATATATTTTAATAAGTTAGTTAATCATATTAATACCCTCTATTCCAATGACTAGTTGATAACTATCATATTAAATAAAAATATTAATAGTACATTGTTGTTCAGTAAAACATAGTCTTGTGTGTAACACAATCTATTAAAGAAACTCATAATAAATTTATTGTAAGATATCAAAGAAATAAATTTTTTTCTAAAAATATATATTTTAAATTCTTGGGCTTGTATATTTCCTTCTATGATTTTTTGTGTCACAGAAGTTATCAAATAAGATATTCCTATTTTAATATCTTAGGGTGTTACATTATCCTAACATTAAATTAATTTAACCCTCCCAATTTAAAATTGATCTCGATAATAAATGTATTTTACATGTGGAAAAACCATTTTTAAAAATACCACATTGAAAAAGGATTTATAAAATATCCCCTTAATAATAGAGGAAGGGATGTGTGCATGTCATCTTGAATAACACATACTAGGTTTCCAAATAAGAGAACAATGGTGGGAAATAAAAACATAGACATGGAATAGAAAAATAAAACCCAGATACTGATGTATAGTGATGTAGAACACTGATAATAATAAAGTGGGTGATCTATAGAATGTTAGGGAGAAAAAAACCATAAACTAAAGTGATTTGAAAAGAGTCATTGATATCATCCGAAATATTTTTCATACGATAAAATTTTATTTCAGGATCCTTTTCCTAAAGTTTATATACTTTCATGAGAATATATGATTAGTTGATTTCATTGCATTTCACAAGTAAAATATCTTCCTTTGGTTATTCCTTAAAGAAATTACATCGCGTCCCTTTCTCCATGAAATGAAAATACAAAATTGATTTTTTTAAGCCTCAAAAAATAAAATTCACTATTAACAGAGTTTAAGATCTATAAAAGAGTGACAATTCTTTCTGGATGTCTCAAAATATTTTCCAAAACAAATATGGTTAGAAAATGTTATCCTACACACATACATATTTGTATGGTAATGTGATACATTAATATATAAAACCTCATCAGAAGTTAAACGAAAACCATTTTTTAAATGGGAAACCTTTTGACAATTCTAAAAGTCATATATCCAAAATTATAAAAACAAGGTCACTAAATTTCCAAAATAAAATTATCATTAACCCAACAAAAACATGAAGTAGCTCTTAATTATCACATACTTTCTATGTGAATATCTTCATTATTTATTCTCTTGAAACATTATAATAACCTAATCCCCATTTAATCTTATTGAAAACATGCATGATTCCTTATTCCTTTATTAGAACATAGATTATCTGATATATTCCTTAAATCTAAAATTGATCTAATCTCCATCAACGATAGTATAAACCAATATTTCAACAAATAATTAATCAGTTATAAGGTAGTAATTACTATACAACTTACTATATTTGTACCTATTATATATTTATCCAAACATAATTATCTGAACATCAAAATCATATTATGGGTTTTCTTTACCTTAACCATGTGCTTCCCAAGAAGTTCAATGTTCCACGAAATCATTTTTCTTGATCATTAGTACAGTTCAACATACATTTTCAAATCTTTAGTAAAAATGTTCTACATTAAAATTATTATACATTTCATAATTATTATAACCATGATATCATCAACAATATTTTTTTGAACATAATTCCAGGATCTCAATACACAAGAAAATTAATCATTACACATCCAATGTATTAATAGCATAAGATTGACCTTGATATCATATATTCTTCTATGGTATACTCCCTTGATTCTTGTTCAATTAATTTTCATGTTTCCCCATATCCTTATAGTAGATCATTGTGCATTCCAAATTTCTTTCTAGATCTCTAAATTATGATCATGGTGGCATTTATCTCAAAACTTGTAGTAAACTCCCATTCATTTCAAGAAAGTACCTAGGTGTTTCTTTTCAAAAATATCACATATGGAAAATTAACTCTATCCATTCATCCCTTTATCCATTTTTTCTTTACTATCCCCTTCTTCTCTTGATTCCCTTCTAATCCATTAGACTTGGATCATTTTTTCTCTATCTTGATAGCACACGAAACCATTTCACCATATGAAAAAAATATTGAGAGACCAGTTCCCTTCAGATTATTGGATTAATCCCTTCAATGAAATTCTAAATATTGCACTCTATTTTACGTATGTAATCCATAGTATACCTAGATAAACTTTTAAAGGTATATTCATACTTCAAAAAATGTTCTTATTCCTTTTTAATTAATCTATTGAAATTTATTTTCATATCAATTTATTGATCATGAGTGAAATATTTATTAAATAATATCTCCATAAAATATTTCCATTCTATGAGCTATATTTCCTCTTCCTCCTTAGTATTCTGGATCAACAACCACCATTGATCGGAACCTCTTTTTAAACAACACACTGCAAGTGTAACCTATTCCTTTTGACCACATTCCAAATTCATGAATATCTTTTCCAAAGACATAATACATTGTTCGACTACCATTGGATTAATTGTCCCTCCAAATGACGAGGGATTCTATAACATAAAGTGATCCAAAATAAGATAATACCATTATGTAATAGGTTACTCCATCAAGGAATATTTATCTATCATAACTAGATTAATCTTCCCTAAAATACCCATAATTGGATCAGTTTCAATGCCAACTATATTATCTTACTCAGTAGGAAAATCACTATATTGTCCTTGTGTATTGATACCCTTATTCCTTCTAGGTTCCATTTCTAAAAAGTAGCATACTCTAGATTATGGTATATCATTATTAATCATAATGTATAATAAAAAACTAGTGAAATACTTAATATAAATTGAATCATTTATGAATATGTAATCTCATAATTATAAACACAATTTCTTTTGGGCTATCTTATTTTTCAAATCCTCCATAATATTCGGTAGTGAAAATGTAAATTATGCTAAGCATATCCCCGAGGAGTTCCAAATAGTTATGAATTAAGGCCCGTTTTTGTGCACCAAGTGATGATTGATACTATCCCAATGTTCCTTTCTCATATTTATTACATCTAGGAACATATATGCTACAACCATGTCCACCGGTATTATCCAAATTGGAATATATTTCTAGAAAAATCGACATAATCTCTTCATCACAAAAACATTAAGATTTTAAACTATACTTATCCATAAATTCTATCGTAGGGTTATATACCTTGATCTTTTTTTCATAATCTATTTTCCATGGTTTTTAATAAAATTTCTTAGATACCTATTTTAGTGACCCCAACCCCAATAGTTGAGAACCATTGTCTTCTTTATCACATTGGCATAGATACAAGGAATAAAATAATAAAGGATGAATCAATTTAGTAGTTTTGTAGAACTAGATACATATATGATAACCATTTTAAATTAGTAATAGAAAATACAACATAATACATAAGAAAATAAAATGAACCACATCCTTGAAAACCCATTTAAATATTAATTATTTATATATTGGGGAAATGAAACAAAATAAGGGAGAACTCAAATGTTCAATAATGGTTATGTATATTGGAAGAAATCACCAATCAATAAGAATAATCAAAATTGAAAAAAATCCAAACACACATTTATTTAAAATAATTTGACAATTATTAGCAAGATAAAGAAGAATCAATACGGAAAGGTAAATAACTGAAACAAATTCTATCTAATCAATAAACATAGAATTAAGTGCCTCTATAGATAATATCATAGAATGAATCTCATGTATAATAATAATAAATAAATTATCAATGAAGTGGATTATTAATTATTGGAAATAATGTATTAGGAAAATGAAAACCTATATTTTCAAGACCATTCACAAGATATTATGAAGCAATAGGTAGAAACACAATTAATTTGGCCAACTGATTTGTCTCATGAGACTAGTTAATGAATCAAGGGACAATATAAATTCCAAACCCCTCCCATCACTTAATAAAAAAAGCATTCCTAATATATAGAATAATATATTTAATTCATGGAAAATATTCCTTATCCTAAAATATATGTTTTGAGTAAAGGATACAAATTTATAAATATTTACCATGTTAATAATATAACTTTTAAAGTAAACACCGTATGTAGAAATGGTATACAGTTTAGGAAATAATCATATAAATCATACAAGAATATGGATATTTTTGAGAAATTTAATGACTATTGAAAAATTACAAAAATAATGTGATTGTTTAAAGGTATATTAAACAATCACTAGAAAAGTGAGGTTGTACAATAACTTTTACCACTTGGTAATTGTTAAGTCAAATACCATTGGATTAAATGATTCAATTTGAAAATTAAAATATCATGAATTATGGGTAAATCATTTTATTACTTGTAAATGTGTTTTTATATACACAACATAAACGTTAATTGTTTCATAATAACAAATATATCTCAATGAAATGTAAATTGAGATGGAATCTCTTACTTCACGCGTCCATTTATTCGAATATGCTTTAACCTTATGTATATGATTTTTTATAATTTAATTAACTTATTCCAGAACCATAATCATATTTATAATATCAAATATTATCCTTATATAATATATTCTCACCCATTCTCTAATAATCTTTTATTATTTTCTTTGTTTCTATTTTTAATTGCCTTGATTTTTCATGCATGTTTTACCAATAAAGGTCTGGTTCATGCATACATTATATAATAATATCATATCAAAAAAAAATAAATTTGAAATAATTATAGTATTTATAAATAAATTATACTTTTAAAACCAATAATTAATGATATTTTAAAAAACACAACACATTATGATCATGTAGACGGTAGGCCGTATGTACGCATGAGTAACAGTTCTGTTTTTCAATGATCATTATGGAAAGGAGGTAATAAATATTTTATCTTTATAGAATGACAATATTATCTTATATATCCTTTTATTTATTTATATGTACTTATATATAATATATCTGGGGTGGTTATTAACAGGTAGTCATATCATTTCCTGGGGGTTGTAGTCTACACATACATGAACAAAATTATCATATTTCATTGAGTGAACATGTTAGAATAAAAATTATATATATATATGTATTATATTTTTAGAATGATGGATATGTCATGAATATAATAATTAATTATTTTAAAACACATACAATCATTATATTTATCCTTATAACTTTCCATGAAAAGTGTTAGTGACAGATGAATCACATCGCTTTGTAAGGTGGTAGTCCATCGTACACACGAGCGACATTATCGTATCTCATAGGAAATGGAATGTAAAATTTTACATATGATATAATTCTTAACATAGGTATACTTATGTAATAAATATAAGAAATATAATTTATATCCATCATCATACCCAAATTTTAATGTGGGTAGTGGAAGAATGATTAATATCTGTTAGCATGGTGGTAATCCGCTGTATGCACAAACAACAATTTCTTAACACAATCGATAGAAGTTGGAATGGTTTTAGTTCATTAAATTATTATATTAAAATATAATTATGTGAAATATAATTTGTTTTTAATATCATCAAGTGTTAATAATAATTGAGTGAGGTGGAGAAATAAATTAAATAAAAATGAATTTTTAAGAACATTACGTCATCTTTGGGTATCCTAATTTAGTTTTCCCCAAAGAATTTCTAGGATATATCTATGAAAAAAAAAGACTTATTGGATGAGGGTATACAATTTTATATGTTATTTTTTATAGGTTTGGGTAATCTTATTGGATTGAGATGTGTGAAGTAGTGTGAGTAGTGAGTTCCATTTTGTAGTTAAAGAGGCATGACATTTTTGTAAATACCCAAAAGTATTCAGTATTTGGAGTTCTCTATTAGTACAGGTGGATAAAACATTGATAATTAAAGGTTTGGAGGGACGATATGGTAAATTAAAACATCCAACACACAGTTAAAAAAATGTTTCAATCATTTTTATCCTTAACTTCTTTGTTTTCTGACTTTTATCATTTTAGGTTTTCACTACGGTAACTAGTATTTTTAACCTTGGTAATTTATAATTTAATATAAAAATTAAATGATCCTTACTAGATAATTTGGACTCATTGATTATAAATATTATATCTATTTTATAAAATATAAATCCTTTTTTTTTGGAAATTAATTTTAACACAAGTGCTGGTAACACGAAAAAACACCGCTTTAACCTTAACAAATCTTACAATGTTTTTACTTTTTAGGGGTAAATATGTTTATTATAAAAAAATTTTATCCCATTAATTGGAAATATATTATATATATATTAATATTTTAAATATTTATTTGAGGAATCTTTTATTTTTAGCAATTTTATAACTTTTAATAAAGTAGCATTTATTGTAAAATAACATTTGTATAATGTTAAAATTATTCATTTAATTTGAATTTAAATAAAATCAAGACAATTATGTAAGTATATTATATTATTTTCACACAAATTTAGAATTATATATTCATCTAAAACACTTATATAACCAAATAATTCTATCAATTTCCTTAACTTTTAATATTTTTTTGTTTCAATTATTTTATTTATTAATCAACAAAATAATTATTCCGTTGGAGTTTCTTAATAATTTATGTAATTATTTAGTCTCCAAAAATTAAAATATATTTTCATGATAAATAATTAATTTATACATAAAAAATAATATTTGTAAGAAAAAATATTTTATTTTTGTCTCTACCTCAAAGCTTTAAAGATATTAAAAAGAATAAAGGTTTCTTTTTTCTCTCTTTCATTAAATTACTTATTATGTAGGTCACTTTAATGGGAAATCGTCCCAAAAACTCATAGAAATAGAGCCTAAAGTCATAAGTGATAAAATATAACAATACAATGGGTGAGTTATAAATTGGTAGGTTATCTTAATCCTTATTTTCATAGTTTAATGTGTATGTAAACCCAATTTTTACCTAATATGCTATAATTGATTTTTAATATTTACACTATTCATTTGGATGAAAAATTAAATTGAACTTATCATAAATTATAGATTTTCATGATTTAAAATATTAAATCAAAATTTCCAAATTCTATTCAAATAAGAGGAAAATTTTAAATTGAAATTAATCCTTAAGACACAATGAGAAAATAGGTTTTAAAGAGTAAATATCTAGAAGTTTACAACGTATTTCTATCAAAATTCAATATAAAAATTAATAAAATGAACTAAATTGGAATAATTAATATAAAATTAAACTAATTTTATTTTAAAATAAATTAAAAATATAATTCTACATTATAAATTATTTAATATAAGGGACATTTTTCAATTAAAATTTAATTTTCTAGTATTAATAAAAAATTAAAAATTTTAGAAAAATTACAAAAATTCACCCTTAGATAAATTTCTATTAGTTTTTTTATTATTTTCAAATAATATTTATATTTGTGGTAAAATTTATTTTTAAATTATGTGCGCAAAACTTGAATAATCATTTTTTTTTAAAAAGAATGTTTTTTAGAAAAAAATATTTTTTATTTCAATTGTTCTTCTTTTTTTTACTAATCAACGTATAACTAATACGATTTTGTACATAAAATATTTTTAGAAGTTAGTGTATAATATTCATACGAGATATTCCAACTTCTAAGTGATAACTATCATACTAAATAATAATATTAATAGTATATTATCGTTTGGTGAAACTTGTTCGTACATATAGCACAATATATTAAAGAAAATCCTTGTTACATGTATGATAAGCTAACAAAGAATCTACATTTTTTCCAAAAACAAATATATTATAAATTCTTTAGCTGTTATTTTCCCGTATAATCTTGGGATTGCATGTCATACATGATATCGAATATGATGCTCATATTTTAAAATATAGGGGTGTTATAGAAAGGATGAATCATACCTTATTAGATGTGGCTTGATTAGTACATATTTTCTATATTATTTTATGGATATTATATATATGGTTAAATCTTTAAATTAAATTATATTATACCTAAGGGATTCATAAATATAATATATGACATACTAAATAAGATGTATCTCATTTGGAATTTTATGAATATTTATTATTATGAGGTATATATAAATTCTTTGAATTCATAAAAACATGGTCCTAAATTATAAAAATTCATTTTCATCACATATTGTAAAAAAACAATGGGATATTTCATTACCTAGCCCCATTGGTACCCCTCTTTGACCAATAGTGATGAAAAGAGTGACCCCTGGATCCCACCTCTAACAGTCCATGGGTTTGTGACAAGTATAGATTGTATATAAAACACACAAATTAGAGACATTACCCTTAATATTCCCATGAAATGACAATGAAACAAAAAAATAAACTCTATAGTAATAAATAAAAAAATCTCAATATATAATGTTTAAGTACCCATCCATAAACCTTACATAATAATTATCATTAAGTAAAGAATTCATTCTCTTACATTTTATGATGTTTTCAGGTTTAGTGTTTTTTAGAATTAGGTCATAACACATACATAACAAAACTATATAATCAAAAGTGTACACTTCTAATTTGAATCTATTTTTCCCATGAAATAAAACCTTTAAATCAAAACACAATTTTATTTTATGACAAATATTCATGAATTTATACATAACCTCTTCTTTACCTTACAAATACTTAAATCCTATTTTTTTAAATATGGTAGGAGGAAAAAAATCTCAGTAAGGGACATAGGGAGAATAAAACCATAAGTCCTATGAAAATAATGAAAACCCAGGTTAATTAGTTTATTAAAAAAATGTTTTTCTTAGAAATGTAATTATAATTCTTTTAATAAGTTAATTTATATTTCCTTTTGAAAACAAATGATTTAAGAAAAATCTCATTAGCATGTGTAGAAAATTCATTTTGTATCATTATGAAATCATATCATAGAACCCTTACAGAACCCTAATAAAAACCTTACAAATTGAATAACCATATTTTCTACTTCCATATCCAATTAATTAGAGCTTTATCAAGGAACAACCAAAATATAATCTATAATGGGATCATCCAGTACTATCTGGGTGAACCCATCATATAATAATGTCTAATAACCATAAATAAAGTACATTGATTTAAAATTTCACCATAAAATAATTAAAATAGTTATTATTCTATGCATAACTTGAATATCCCATGGAAACGAAACTGGTTCCATGAAAATATATTTGAAACATGAATAAAACATGAAAAACATGCTTTCCATAATAATCTATTTGAAATATTATCAACTCATGGAAGTGAAATGAGTTACATGACAATATTTTTGAAATAAGATTATTCAATGGAAAAGAAATAAGATCTATAACGATCTCATTGAAGTTTGATTTAACTATAGAAATGAAATCGGTTCCCTAAATATTTATTTAAAACATGATTAAACTATGTAAATGAATTGGGTTCAATAACAATATCATTTAAATAATAATAATCCATACATTGTAATAATGTAGAGGGTACTATTAAAAAATTTCCCAAGTAGAGCATAAGTAACATCAACAGTTGTTGATGTTGAGGAATGGAAATACCATAGAATGATCATTAAAATAATTACTGAGTAAAATAACAATTTTTCATTCAAAATAAAATTAAAAACAAAATATTAATAACATATTTTTTTAAAAAAATTATTTGAAAATAACATTTGAAATATAAAAAGAAAAATAACATACATGAAGTTGTGAAAATTAGTTCTGGTTATAAGTGTTAAAAAAATTCTTTTCAAAAAATTTTGAAAAATGGATTCAAAAGTGACCCATTTTAAAAAAATTAATAAATTTAATATTAATAAATTTAAAAAGATAATACAAATCATGTAAATAGTCTTTAATAAATAAATTATTTTTTTAAAATAACATTTTTGAAAATGTTTTAGAAAATAAGGATATAGAAGACCTAATCTAAAAGAAAATACAATATTCATATCAATTACAAATAGAATTATTTTTATTTATTCAATAATTAAGGGATGAAATAGAAATAAAACATTATAAAAAAATTCATAACATATAGAGAAGAAATATATAATCATATATGAATTCTTCTAAAGGAAACATGATCCCAAATAATCTTGAAAGGAACGAGATCATAACAGAAAACCTGTTCCAATTTGGTAACTATTCAATTATGATCCCCATGAAAGAATACCTTCCAATGAAACATTAAATATCATGAAAATAAGGATATTGATGATATAATATGTCAAAATGGATGTATATACACATTAAAAAATAAGTTAGGCTTATACCATTAACATATGTCCCAACGAATGGAATTTGGGATGATTAACACTTATAAAGGTCATATCAATGAATTTGGGGAAAATAAATTGAGAGATTATTTATAAAATCTAAATCCAAAAAAAACAAGTGGAAACAAATAATAAAACAATTTATAGATAAATTCACTAATAATTATACCATAATATAGTCAATGAATAAGTGTTATAACCCAATGAAAGGAAATTGAGTTAAAAAATAGTTTATCATGTAGTGAATTTAAAATTAAAACCATTTGATTGAAAAAATTCATATTTAAACATAAAACACCATGATTCATGAAGGATTAATTATATTACATGTATAATTTTTATTATAGTCACAAAATTATAAAAGGAAGTGTCGAATATAGAATATGTCTCACAGAAGTTAAAGTGATACAAGAAACCCTTACCTCGAGTCCCAACTTTCCTTTAACGTCAATTAAATCATGTATAATAAAATTAAATCAATTATTTTATTTATTAAAAAAATTACATGGTTTAATATAGTATACATAAATCTTTTATTTTATTTATTTTTATTGAAAAATTTAAATATATAATCAGTTAAGTCCCCGTGAGGTGCTTTGAGGCTGTTTGGTTAATTATTTCAAAACAGCATTGGTGTATTGAATGTGGTCAAAGAGATCATTATTTAAACATATAATTTTTAATAAAAATTAAATAATTATCATGTTTATTCATAAATTATACTTCTAAAACCAATCAAGGAAAATTTTAATGAAAAATGAACTACATTATGATCATGGAGACGGTAGGCCATATATACGCTTTAGTAACATTTCAATTTTTCAACAATCATTATGAAAAAAGGTATTTATTATTTTATATTTATGTACTGATAATAATATTATAAATAACATATTTTTTTATTTAAATATTATTGTATATAACATTATTATTATATGGTGAGGAAAAAATAATCACATCGCTTCGTGGAGGCGGCAGTCTACACGCACACGAACGACATTATCATTTTTAAGTGTAAGAAATAAAATGATACATTATCCTTTAATAATGATATATATGTACTGAATATAATTATTGTTTCATGAATATCAAATATATTCATCAAAAGTGTCTTTATTACCTTCCCATAAAAGTGATATTGAAAAATGAATCACATCGCTTTGTGAGAAGATAGTCTGTCGTACACACAAGTGACGTTATCAAATCCACTATAGAATGAAAGGTAAAAAGTTATATTGATATAATAACTCCATATATATAAATATGTTACAAATATAATTTATATAAATTCATCATCAAAACAATTTGAGAGAGGTGATGATGGAAAACACATAACATCTTTTCATGATGCAGTAGTCTGCCGTACACCTGAATGATAATTTCATATACAATTTGATGGAAGAGAAGATAAATTTAGGATATAAAATTAACACAATAAAATCTAAGTATATATGATTTATTTTTTTTATAATTTTATTGGCATTTAAAATTAATTTAAGGGTGTGAATTAAAAAATAATTAAAAATCACATAATTAGAAATTTTACCTCTTCTCGGACCAGTTCTTTAGAATGATACCTAAAATATTACTAAAATGGAATTATGAATATAAAAAGAATTAAAGTATTATGAGGTAGAATTTTGGAATTTAGTTTTTCAAGTATTGGAAAAAATGAAAGGGTTTTAGGCTTTAAATAAGACATGTGAGTGTGTACCATTTTATAAGTGAGGTGAGTGGCACACTTGTAATTTTTGAAAAGAAAAAGGTGTACCCACATTTTTCACATGCCACGAAGTTCCAAAATTGAATAAAATCAAGAAATTGATATTAATAGTTCTAAATATTCTCATAAAATATATTTTATGTAGGTTTTAGTTCATTTTATCCCATATATTTTTAGTTCAACCCCCATTAAACCCATTTTTAACTTTAATAGTGGTAATTATTTTTTACTTATTTCATTGTTCATTATGGTCAAAGATAAATTTTACATTATTATAAAATATAAATTATGAATATTAAAAATATGGAATTCATATTTCCATGTTATATTTGTATATTTGGATTAATTAAATTAAAAAAACTTGTAGACGCGATAGAAAATATGGGTTTCAAGAAGTGTATTTTTAATAGAAAAATGGTTTCATATTAATGATATAATTAATAATAATTATTTCATGAATATAAATTAATATTTATTTAAATATAATATATAAATTCAATTTAATATATTTTTTCAATAATTATTAATTTATATAATTAAATATGATAAACATTATGCACTTTAAAATAGTTTTACAAAAAAACTAGTTTTAAAACCAAAAAACAAACTTATACTAAAATCCAATATAAAGTTTATTGAAAAGTGATTAAAATTATTAGAAATGAATAATGGTTAATTATTTTACTTTAAATAATATTCAAAATATATTTTTAAATTTTCAATTCTTTAATATATTAAAATAAAATAATTTCTTTCACAAGAAACCTGATTTTTTTCCTTTTCAATGAAAAATCAATATTCTCTGAAAAATCCCAAAATTTTAACAAGTTAAAATTATAAATCCCAATTTAAAAAAACAATATAATTTTATCAGATACTATTTTTAAAATTTCTATAAAGTAATTCCAGTAATTTTTCTTGAAATTCAATAATTTGTTTTTTGAAGAAAACATTTTTTGAAGAATAAAATGAATTTACTAAAAAGTAATTGATTATTTACTAAAAAATGTACAATTACATAACTAGATTAAGAAATTTATATATATATTTCATAAATAATTTAATAATATTCATTCATGCTAATTTAATGGCTAGGTTATAACAGTTATATATTTCACGGGTCATTTAAGCTCGGTGTTATAGCAACCTCGACCCCGGTAGCACATATTCAATATATTACTTTATTACATTAGAATAGATACAAGGAAACAAATAATTAAGTAATGATCAGTTTAGATGTTTTTGATAATCCTATTAATTAATTATACCCATTTTACATTTTTAAAGGAAAATAAAACATAATACATAACAAAATAAAATTCTTAGCATCCTTGAATACCCATTCAAAGGATTCATCTTCATAACCTTGAAAAAAAAACAAATAAGGTGATCTAAAATATTTATTAATAGTTAATTAAATTATATTATATCATTAGTAATTAATCATAAACAAAATTTATATGAAAATATGTAAACACACATTCCATTTAATCAGTAAACTGATAAAAAAATGCATTGAGAGATAATATATTAGAGAACATATCATGGATAAAAATATAACTAAATTATAAATGAATTAAATTATTAACTGTTGGATGAAATGTATCAAGAAAATTATACCTATACCATAAAGATATATCCTCAATACATTTTAAAACTAATAGAAACAAACAATCTAGTTTGGCCAATTATATCTCTGCTATCAAGACCTTTAACAAGATTGTTTAAAACTACTGGGTACAAACCCATTTGGTTTTAAAGCTAATTTTTCTAATGAGATGAAAAATTCATTGAGGGTATTTACATAATGGGTAAACACATGTTCATGACATTAATCATATATTTAATTATTGAATTAATTCAGGAATAATATGCCTTATTAAAAAATATTTGTATTGAGTAAAAGATACAGATTTGTCAATTTTTCCATAGTTATTGAAATAGATTTCAGAGTAATCACCATATGTAAAAGTTTTATGTGGTTTAGGAAATTATAATTTACAGAATACAATAATATGGATATTTAATATAAATTTAGTGTAAAATAAAGTGACAATTTCAAGATAAAGTTACCAATCACTGAAGAAAGTGAGGTTGAACAATAACTTTTACCACTTGGTAATTTTTAAGTCAAATACACTTGGATAAAATAATTAAAATTGAAACATAAAATTTAGTTAATTTTTAATTTATAATTATATTACATTTCCACTGGGTATTATATACACCTTATAAAATAAATTAGGTGTATAACATTACAATATGATTCAAATGAATGGAAATTGAGACAAAGTTCAATACCTCACACTAAATTTTGGTTGAATGGGAATTAAACTTTATTACAGTGGTTATAAACATGTAATTAATTACACTAGAATCATATTAATATTTATAATATCTTATATGATCCTTTTATAATATCTTATCACTCATTCGTTAATAATCTATCATTATTTTCATTGTTTGGGGTGTTAATTGCCTTGTTTTCTCATTCATTATTTATCATGAAAGTTCATTGTCTAGTGTATATTATATAGTTTAATAATATCAAGAATAATTATCATGAAATTTTTATAGTATTTATATATAAATATTAATTTTAATACAATTCACGAATGATGGTTTTGAGAAATTATGTATGTTATGATCATAGAGGCGGTAGGCCGTACATACGCATGAGTAACATTTCCATTTTTAAAAAAATAATTATGGAAAAGAGTTAAGTAAAATTTTATCATTCGATAATGATAATAATATAAGAAATAATATGTTAATTATTAAAATTTACTAATATATATCTTACATGTGGTGTGGTGATGAAAAGAGAGTCACATTTCTTTGTTAAGGTGGTAATCCACACATACACAAACCATGTTATCATCTATTGTGAGTGAAAAGATAATAATGAAAATTATATATATTATATTTTCATAATTATATAGATTTCATGAATACTATTATTATTTCATTAATATCACATATAATCATTAAATTAATCCTTATCATTTTCCATGAAAAGTGTTAGTGAATATCAAATCACATCGCTTCGCGAGATGGTAGTTCACCGTACACATGAGAGACATTATCATGTCCCCTAAATAATCAAAAGTAAAATTGTATATATGAAATAGTGGATCATGAGGTATAATTACTTTATAAATATCACATATATTCTTTATAGCCCTCATTATACCCAACCATTAAAGGTGGTAATGAATAAGGAATGACTTTGGTTCGTGAGGCTGTATTCTACTGTACAAACGAATGCTGATCTCATAACACAATTGATGGAAGTGGAGGTGGATTTAGGAAATAAACTTATTATAAAAAATATTTTTATATGTAATATAAAAAGTTTATTATATCATCATGGTTTAATAAAATCTTAAGTAGGTGGATTAATAAATAAAATAAAAAAGTGCTTGTTAAGAACATTACCTATTCTTCATATATCCCCATAGGTTTGCACAAAAGCCTTCCTAGGATAAATATTTAAAAAATAATGTTATCTAGGAAAAGGAAAGGAAAAATGGAAAGTTATTTAGTTAGTTATTTTTCCAATGAAAATGGTGTGATGTTGTGAAGAATGGAGGATAAGGGTGGCCTTTTAGTAGTGAGGTGAGTGGAACACTTCTAAAAGTTTGAAATGATTTAATAATACTGACATTTTTATCATGCCAAAAGTCTCAATAATGGGAAATGATCAAATATAGAAGATATAATGTAGAAATAGTTATAGAAAATTAGTGTTTTGGAAGTTTTTAGGTCATTTTAACCCATATATTCTTCGTTTAAACCTTTGGTAAATCCATTTTTAACTTAACCACAAAAATTAATTTTTACTCTTTACACAATTAATTTTGGTAAAAAATATGTTTAAATTATTAAATATTATAGATTATTGTTATTCCATATTTGAAATACATTTTTCAAAATTCAATTCAAATAATTGGAAAATTTTAATTTCAAACTAATCCCCCAGACGTGATGAGAAAGTAGTCTTTTAAAGGGAAAATGTCCCATAGTTTACAAAGCCTTTATATAAAAATTAAATATAAAAATTATTAAAATGACTTAAATTAGATTAATGAATATAAAATTTATCTAATTTAACTTTTAAACTAGTTAAAAAACATCTTAACATTATTAATTATTTAAGTGAAAATGTCATTTTTTATTAAAATTCATTATTTGTCACTATTCATCAAAAAATGAATTTTCCGAAAAAATCCCAAAACATTTAGTATAAGATAATTTTTGTATTATTATTTAAAAAAATGAGTTTATTTATAAAAATAAAGTTTCTTAATGTGGTGAAAATTAATTTTAAATTATGTGTGTGAATCATGACTAAACCTTCTTTCATAAAAAATACAATTTAACAAAAACATTTTTTTTCAATTAGATGATTCTTATTTTTATTTTTAATAAATATATAACTAATGAAGGTGTGTAAAATACATAGTATTCATAATTTAGTAAGTTATATTCATACCCTATAGTCTAATTTCTAGGTTATAATGTTCATATTTAAATAATAACATTTTAATATAATATCACGTTTCATTCAAACCCGATGTTATGTGCATTGCAAGATATCAAAAAGTTTATATTTATTCTAAAATAAATTTTCCATAAAGTATTTGTGTGTGATATTATTCCATTGAAAAAATATTCTTCAAAATTTCATGGATATAAACTTCTAAATAAACCAGTGTATTTCTTATTCATAATATCGTCTTGTTCCCTCATTGTTTCCTCTATTTTGGAATTTATCCAATGTACCTTTAACATATGAGCCATTTGATTCCTTAATACATGATATCTAATTTCAGGAACATGGATGTGTTATTAACTATAAGATAGATTATATTCCAATTATATTTCATCATAGGTGGGCATATGCATTCTGTCTCATTTTTACTTTCTTGATAATGACATATAGAACACAACATGTAATTTTGAATGATTTAAATACATTTTAAGATGATAAAAAAATACAATTAATTCAAAAATTTAAATTAATTTCCTATAATTGAGACTTATTTTCCATTTCTTATCAAAATTTTTTACACCCTCTTATGGGGATAATTTAAATAATGTGTGACCTCCCACTTGGAATTTCAAATCATTACTATGACTATAGGAATAACTATTTTTCTTACATAGAGATACTTTAATTTGAGCCTATAAAGACTTTAACTTTGTATTTGTATCTTAAAAAAGTTATGGGTCTTGAGTTTCCTTTCACCAACTTGATCCCAACACATTTAAGTATGAAATATCTTTCCATATAATGCTTCATACAACGACATTTGAAAATTTGAATGGAAATTATTGTTATAGGAAAGACGAGCCAATGGTAAATACTAATCCGAAATACCTTAAAAGACATTTTATCATGAGATCAACATGCATTCTATTCTCTAAGTAGTTCTTTTGGACAATCCATCATTTTTTGTATGGTAGGTTGTGGTGAATCGAACCTCAGTATCAAGAGCCTTATTAATACTCCATAATTTCAATGTAAAATGGGGATCTCAATCAGAAAAAATTGAAAGATGTGTTCCATGAAGACTTAATACTTTATTAATGTAGAGCCTTATGAGGATCTCAAGAGGAAAATATTCTCTTATATACATGAAATATGAAAATATGGTTAGATGATCAATGATAACCTTTGTTAAATCACTCTTTATAGGAGTATTTTGTAGTCCCATTATGAATTAAATTGTAATGTCAATCCATTTACACATAGGAAAAAGACTAGGTTTCAAAAATCCTCTATGTTGATATCTCATAGCTTTAAATTTTTGAGAAAACAAACATACGGGCATATAATTATCAATTTTATGTTTCATTTTATCCCACATTTATCTTCCATCAAATACCAATACATATTCATGCTACTATGGTATATATATAATTTTGAGATATAAGAAGTATCCAAAACTTTTATTTTTAGAACAGGAATAGGTGGAGCACATAATCTCATTCTAAATTTCATAACACCATCTTCAAAAACAAATCCTTCCAATTTACCATTATTTGAATATTTAATTTTCTTCTAAAATTTACTATAATAATATTATGAAATTTTTATCTTTTCTAATAAATATGGTTTCACAATAATTTGAAAAATAATTGATGTCTCCCCTTACTTAGAGATTACCATATCCATGTTTACTTGATCCATGATCATACGATCCCTCTCAATTATCATTTGGGTCAGAAATGATTGATCGTTTTTACTCAATGGATCAACTTACTTAGTTTCTTTCACTAGGTGGTAGTGTATTGATAAATAACAATCATTAATTATCTAGATCAATCACATTTATATCATACCGAGCTGTTTCAATGAAACTATTTATTTTAGGATTTTATGATTTTTTTGCATCTCACACATTTCAAAATTGAGATTACAGATCTATATATTCAAAGAAACTTTTACAGCTTCCAAATGAAGATCTAGGGTTATATAGTTCAGTTTTTGAGTCTTCATTCGCCTTGATCAATATGTAATAAATTTATAATTTTCCATTAGGTTACAGGCAAGTATCTTCTTTGATGAATCACTATATATCATTAACCCATAATTTACAGATATCAGAGTCAAAATCGTCTCATTTTCTAATATCCTATTTAGTTAATCAAAACATTTTTCACATTCCTTTGTTAAAAAAAATTTAACCATTTATATGAAATATTTGTTAATGAGTTATCCAATCAGGAAAAATTATAAATAAATAACTAATAGTAACATGAAAAAATAATGAAACTATATACGTCAATTATGTTCATTGCTGTAGGACATTATATGAATACATTTTTCTTCAAAATATCAACTAATATTCCATCGTTAGAGATAATATGGCCATGAAAATAAACTTCGTGAAGATAAAAATAAGACTTACTAAATTTACTATATAACTATCTCCTCATGAGAGTGTCAATTATAATCTATAAGTGATTCTAATTTTCATCATAGATTTTATAATACACCTAAAAACATCAATTAATACAACAAAAAAATCATCAAGATATTAATTGAATAATATATTCTATAGATTCATAAAATAGAGGGATAATATGTCAAATAGAATAGAATTAATGTAAACTCATATTGTCTATGAATCATATAAAATGTTTTCTTCAGAATGTACTCATTATTTATTCATCATAAATGATATCTATAATGAAGTTAAATCATTGAAAAATATAAGGAACTATGAATTTGATCAAATAAGTTATCTAGGTGTGGTATATGATAATTTTTATTTATCTTAATAACATTGATCTCCCTATAATCAATGCACAACCTCGTGAATTCATCATTATTCTCAACGATGAAAAAAATCCTCCCCATTGTGAAACACTAGGGGTGAATAAAAATATTGTCACCCAACTTATCTAGTTATTTCTTTAACTCCACAAATTAAAAAATGGCCATTCTATAGGGAGTATATGATATTGGTGTTTTATTAAGGATTAAATCAATGGAAAACTCAACTTAATTCTCCCAGAGATATATAGGTAATTTCTTATGAAATAAATAAATGTATTCTTATATGATAGGGACATCCTAAATTTAATTATTACCTTCTAAATATAGAGATTTTTTATTCTTCTCCCCCAATAATCTCATTCACTAGAGCTACTAGTGGTAGGTTAAGATATGACTTAGATGATGAAGTACCTCCTCCAAATATAAAGAATTCTATATCATTCTCACAAATCATAATTTCCTACTTCTTATAATAATATTTTGAATAATATTTTGGAATAAACTACATACCAATAATTATATTAATGTTAAAAATAGGTATGATAAAAATTTCAACAAATAAATCAAGGTTATGTGTTATAATGGGGACTTACTGACACATCATTATTACATTGAGAATTACCCTTGTAGTCTTGACTAAAATGTACCCTATTAAATTAAATGGTAAATGTATAATTTTATTATGAAACTAGGTAGATATAAAATAGGGTAGTGATACAAAATGAAATAAATAATTAGATAAAATTGAACATGTGATTAAATTACATGACACTACATCATTGGGTACTTCCACCTTAGGTTTAGTGATTGCATAAGCTTGGCCTTATCCCCTTAGCATCTTCTATGGTAGATTTATGTAATTATTGAGGAATTAATTTTCACACTTCTCCATCTCCATATAGTTAAAACTTTAAAGTGAGGTTTTATCTTTGTACCCTTTGAAATATTTTTAAGGTGACTCTTATCCCATTACTTGTAAAAAACTCCCAATCCCATCAATCATTTCCCAGGGTTATTCATTCCATAGATTTTTCATGATGGAAATAGATTAGTTCTAATTTTATTATTTTTCTTATTTACTTTCTCATGGTGTTTAGATAACCTCTTATTATATTGATTTTCATTTTAATATGTATGATCTATATAATTATTATTCCTTTTTTATGAAACAAAAAACTATTTCATTATAGGATGAAAATATGGAGCAACCGGTGCCCTTTAGAGACTTTCCTTACACTTTTTAAAGAAATGGTCAACTATGATCTCGATGTTGTTTATGTAATATATTTCATACCTAGTTGGACTTTTAATGTTATCCATATACCCTGAAATACATTCTTATATCTTTTTTTATTTAAGGTATGGAAATGTATCATCGTTTTAGTTTTTTTACTCATGAGGGATGTGTTTGTCAAATAATGTCTCCTTAAAAGCATTCCATTCCATGAGTTTTATCATCTATTCATCCCTAGTATTCTGTATCAATGATCATCATTGATCAACATCTCCTTTTATACAATACACTACTAGAGTAACATTTTAATTTTCACCATATCCCAAAGAAAAATATATATTATGTAGGGATATAATCCATTTCTCAACAACCAATAGATAATTAGTCCCACAAATGAGGGATGATTATGTCCCATAAAATGATACAAAATTGGAGAATCATTCTATAGAATATGTTTCTCTATCTGGGAATTGTTATTTGTGATAAATTTATTAAATTTTCCTAATATAGCCATAATTTTCTCAGTTCCAATACCAAATATATTTGATTCCTTAGTAGGGAAACCTCTTTATTGGACTTGAATATTAATAACCTTATATCTTTTACGTTAAATTTATAAATAATAGAATATATTTTGTTAGATCAAAAAATTACTAATTTTAAATTATAGTGTATTGTTCGAAATATGGTGTAACACTTAGTTTAAATTAATATTTATGCATTGATAATCTCAAAATCATAAACTTGGTTTCTTTGGGGATATTTTTTTTAAAATCCTTCATATTGGTTTGTAAGGAAAATGTGAATTATCCTATCAAAATCACCTAGTGGTTTCAAAATCAGTGCACAGTAAGTCCCATTGTTATGTACCAGGTTATAATTGGGTTTATCCCAATGTACCATTTTTGAAGTTATTAACCCTACATACCTATTTGTAAGAACCATGTCAACTTAATGTATATAAAGAGGGATTTATTTTAATGAAAACCACATTATATAGTAATTATCAAATCATTAGGATGTTATTATATAGTTATCCTCAAATTTTATCGTACTGATATATACCCAAATATATTTTTTCCTTAATCTGGGTCCCATTTTTATACTAAAATTTATATGATACATACTATAACAACCCCGACCCTATTATCCTAGAGTCGATATCTGAATTTATTAAATTGGAATTAATATAAGGAATAAAATCCCAATGTGCTGATTAGTTAAGTAGTTTTTTGAACTAAAAAGATTCATGCTACACATTTAACATTGGTAATAGAAAATAAAATGTAATATAGAACAAAAGAAAATGAACAGTACTCTTGAAAAACTATTCAATGGACTCAACTTCATAACCTATGGAAATAAATAAAGATAACGATGAGCTCCACTACTCAGTTTGGGTTAAGTAAAGAGGAATATATCATGTAACTATAAGAATAAAAAACAATTAATGGTAAATAACTAAACACAAATTCCATTTAGTCATTAAATTGTGAATGAAATTCATTGAGAGATAATATCATGGAGAAAATATCAAGGATAATAAGATAATTGAATTCTTAATGAAGGAAATTATTAAATATTGAGAGTATTGTCTCAAAAAAATGATATCTATACCATCAATATATATCATGAAGATAGTTTAAAACTACTAGGTACAAATTGATCTTATTTGGATAACTATATCTCTACTACCTAGACCTTTCATGTGATAGTTTAAAACTACTCTATATAGACCTATCCAGTTTGGCTAATTGATTAGACTGATGAGACTAAAGATACATAGAGGGGATTTATATAAATTGTCCCAACTCATAACTTCATGTCAAATTAATTCCTAATATATCAAATAATCAACATCATTCATGAATAATATTCAAATCAATAAATATCCATTCTCAGTAAAGGATACAGTTTTATCAATATTTCTCATGTTAATCAAATAACATTAAAAGTAATAAGGATATTTAAATGGTATACCTTTTAAAAAATAATTATATAAATTATATAATAATCTGGATATTTAATATATATTTAATGTGTAATAAAGTTAGC
Organism: Viscum album; assembly: GCA_963277665.1. Classification (NCBI taxonomy): domain Eukaryota; kingdom Viridiplantae; phylum Streptophyta; class Magnoliopsida; order Santalales; family Viscaceae; genus Viscum; species Viscum album. Next base: position 232,315,099 of record OY728147.1, read on the forward strand.
CTTTCAAGATAATGTTAACAATCCCAAAAGAAAGTGATATTGTATAATAACTTTTACCAATTGGTAAATTTGAATCCAAATCCATTTGGATAAAATAATATAAATTGAAACTTAAAATACCATGAATTATAAATTAATAATTATATTAAATTTCAATGTTTAAATGTAATCACCAAATAAAATATATTAGGTGCATAACATTACAATATGCCTCAAATGAAGGGAAATTGAGGCAAAGATCCTTACCTTACATTTCCTTTTGGTTTTATTTGATTTAAAATCATATATAGATGTATTAAACATGTAATTAACTTATAAAATTACCATATTAATACTTATAATACTATATATTATCATTTTATAATATCTTATCACACGTTCATTATAAATCCTTCATTATTTACAATGTTTCAGTCGTTAATTTCATTATTTCCACATTTCTTATTTGTCATGAATGTTATAGTTCTTGTTAAAATTATAAAGTTTAATAATATAAAGAATAATATTAGTGGAATAATATTCATATTTATACATAAATTATATATTTCATACCAAAAATATTTTTTTTTTGAGAAACTATGTTTGTTAGGATCATGGAGATGGTAAGATGTGCGTATGCATGAGTAACATTTCCATTTTCAACTATCATTATGGAAAGAAGGTAAGAAATATTTAAAAGATAAGAAATAAAAAAAATATCATAAAAAAATTTCAATTATTTCAATATAATTTTATACATAAAACATGTGCTGTGGTGTTGAAAAGAGAGTCACATCATTTCATGAAGGCGGTAGTCCACACGTAAACATATGATGTTATCATATTTCAGTAAGTGAAAAGGTTATTATTAAAATGATATATATTATATTTTATAATTTATAAATATGTAATTAATATAATAATTATTTCATGAATATCACATATAATAATTAACTTTACGCTTATCCCTTTTCATGCAAAGTGTTAGTGAATGACGAATCACATTGCTTCACGAGGCAGTTGTCTGCCGTATAGGCTAATGATGTTATCATGTCCACTAAAGAATGGAAATTAAAAAGGAATATATGATAAAAATAATAAATTGGTATAATTATATTATAAATATCATATATAAAATATATATCCATCATCATAACCAACAATTATAGGTTGTATTGAAAAAATGAATGACATCAGTTCGCAAAGGGGGTAGTCCTCCGTACGCAAGAACGATGATTTCATAACACATTTGAAAGAAGTAGAGGTGGTTTTAGGTAACGAAGAAATTATAAAAATATATAATTATATTTAATATACTCATGTTACTATGTTATCATGGTTTTATAACAATTGAAGGAGGTTTATGATGAAATAAAATAAAAAATGACTGTGGAAGAAGTTTACCTCTTCTTCAAGTATCCCATTAGAATTGCTCCAAAATACTTCATAGGTTGTATTAATACACAAAACAATGATTCTATAATTATGTGATGGAATTTGGGAAGTTTGTTTCGTTGGTATTGTTTGAAAAAAGTTTTTGAAGGGGTGAAGTAGAGAGGAGTGATGCGACCTTTAGAAGTGAGGTGAGGGGCACACTTGTAATTTATTTGAAAAGATTCAATCATACCCACATTTTTATCATACCAAAAGCATCCATAATTATAAATTTTAGAACCTATAAGATATATTTTTGAGATACGTCCTTAAAATTGTTGTTGGACTAGTTGTTAAGTCAATTTAATCCAAATCTTTCTAGTTTGACCCCTGGTAGATCCGTTTTTTACCTTAACATTGATAATTAATTTTTATAGTTTTCACAATTATTTATGGTAAAAAATAATTTTAGATTAATATCCATTATAAATTATTCTAATTTCAAATATGGAATCTATTTTACCAAATTATATTGACATCATTTAAAAAATTTTATTTTAAATTAATCTCACAAATGTGATTAGAAAATGGGTTTTTATAGAGAAAATGTCTAAATGCTTGCAAAGTTTTTATGAAAAAATTTACTATTAGAAATATTCTTATGAAATAATTTGAATTAATTGATAAAAAATTCAAATAATTTTCTTCTAAATCCAATGATAAATTTATTTTACAATTATGAAACACTTAAAAGAAAATGTAGTTTTTAATTAAAATTTCATATTTTCACTATTCATCAAAAAATGAAACTTTTCATTAAAAAATTCACCCTAAGATAATTCTGTAAATACTATTAAAAATATTATGATTATTTTTTCGACTAAATTTTATAAAATTTTTATATATTAATTTAAAATTATGTTGGTGAACCATGACGTAACGATCTTTTTGAAAAAATATTGTTTTTTAGAAAACATTTCTTCTTCATTTAAATGATTCTTATTTTCATATAAAATCAATAGATAACTAATGAAAGTGTGTAACATATATATTTTTCATAATTTATTTAGTTTTATCCACACCTTCATGTTTAATGGCTAGGTTAAAATGTTAATATTTAAATAATAACTTTTAAATAGAGTATCACGTTTCATTCAAACCCGTGCATTATAAGTTATCGACGAAATTAAATGTATTCTAAAAGAAATATGTTGTAAATTATTTGTGCTTTATAAGTGTCTCATATCAAATAAAATATAAAAAATTGGATTATTTTATAAAATATTAGGGTATTACAGATTGTGTCCTAAAATGTAAGATATAGGACCAAAATGTATATAAGAATGTATGAGAAACTCCTATAGTAGCAACCAAAAACACCAGAAACCATTGAAAGAAATTACATGAGCTAATAAGGCCCAACTCAGTCACTAAATTACACTTAGAGAAATTATATATATATATATATATTGGGTTGATCATATGATTATACATAGTTGGATCCTCCTTGAAAACTCTTATAAAAATATGATAGAAGCCATATAAAATTACGCTGAGGAAAATGTAAAATAAAAAAATTATGTAAATCAGGCCAATAATAGTCCTACCACAACCATGGATCACTCTCTAAGTATGACAAAAATATGTGGAATAATATCAAAATCATATATATGAGAATAATACCCTTCTACCACTTTCCCACTAATCTAGTTGTCATAAATATCATTGTCTCTTGTCTTGGTTCTCCCATACCCCAATAAGTCAAACTAAAAATCCATACTAACACATCATATGATTTTTTATATAATCAAAACCATATATCCATCACATCCCCATAATCACATAGTAATAACTGAGAGATATGAAAACTGGTTTAAATATATACTTTACCTTAATCTATTATAGCACATGTATAAATACACATGTAACAACTATAATCCATTACAACATTGATATATGTGTATGGTATTACCGATATCCACCATAGAAGACATATACATGTATTTCATAGATTCCAAGATAATACAATATATATATGTTCATATTCTATAACCTTAATCCATTATAGATTGGAAAAGCCACATACTATACAATGTATGGAAGAGGGAATAGGGTAGGGAGACTATTCAACCATCCATATCCTCGATGACCATGAGGGTAGAAAAGTACCTAGAACCTAGGAAAAAATATGGGTGTTGGTTGGGTTATCTATATAAGTGGTTGGATTATAAAAAATTATAGAACTTAATTAGTATCATAAAGTGATTCCATTTAGGGGAGGTTTGCTACTGAATACTTGACCGATAACTATCATCCCTCATGAAAAACCAGTGGAAGAAAATAAGGATGACATAAAAGCATCATGTTTCAATACTAACACTATCCATATATTAGTAGTCAAATACCTATCATTTTTTAATATTACATCATCAATTATAGGTTAAAATTGATATCAATATACTAGGTTAAGACTATTTAATTTATAATCATAACTATATTTTATTATAAGGATATTTAAATAATTATGTTTTCAAGATCCGTACTTATTCAATACATCCCTTAATTAGTTTAAATTTATTAAACCAAGGTACTAGGAATCAACTATACCTAATTCAGAGAAGAATATTCCAAAAATAGATTATGTAAACAACAATAAGTAATAACCAGAAAATAAATTAACCAGGATCCCAACCTGATATAACTATCCCAAAGACATTCACAATACCTTTTAAAACTATCTATACCCTACCATAATCAACCAGATCAGTACTCCACTACAACAATATCATGAAAAATCCATACTCTCCAAATAAATCAACCGTACATGGTTCTATATAAAATCATAACAATTGAATAATATAATTATATATATATGTAAATGAACCATAATTACTATAGAAACAATGTTAATGATAAATCAATAATTCTTCAATAAATACATGTAATCATATAAACATAATCAGAACATTGTTATCCACTAGTATTAATTCAAACAATCAAAATTTCTTCATTACTATATAGATTAAAGCAATTAATTATTAGAATTTTTTTGTAAGCATTAAAAACACATATAAAAACAACTAAGAAGATAAATGATCATTGAAATAATATAATTAATGTAATGGTTTATTATACTTTCCATTTACAATAAATAATCATATTTTTAATGAATTCATCCTTTATTATCCGCCTATATTGACATATTTAAGTTATTAAATTTGGGATTGTCAAATAAATAAAGGATGTATTGATAATCACCACCATGAAACATGTAAATATCTATAAAATATCATTATTAAATCAACATGAATCATAACATAAGCACATCCAAATCCTGAACATCCCCTTTTATTTCATTAATTCTGTTTTATTTCCTTATTTCCATCAATAACATCTATTCAGCCATTAGAATTAAAATCATCATAAAAAAAAATTTATACTTAATTAGATGTTGAATTCTTGAATCCTCTTCCATGATACAATGATTTTATGATAACTATACTATAATGAGATGACAGATGAAGGAAAAAAACGATAAATCTCATAATGAACCAAAAAACCCTAAATACACCATCTCATAAAAAAAACTCTATCAATCAATGATAACAAACCCATAAAATAAAGATGGGATAATTGTTATGTATTGGAAAAAAGGAATAAAATAAGAATAAATAGATAAATAGGAAAAGAGAGAATGTGGATTGATGTTGGTCAATGCTTTAAATAAAGTCCCAAGGATCAATTACTTGGGACAAGGTTTATCTAAAATTCTCCTACAACTATATAGGGATCAACAGAAAAACTGTGAAATAAAAGTAATCCAATTAGCACCATTAATTTATAAAATCACCTAGAAAAACTATTCCCCAACATAAAATACATTAATCACATTACAAAATGAAAATATCCAAATATCATAGTGAAATATCCCCATGTGGCCCCCCATTCTTATAGAATCAATGACAATTTATTAAATGAAAACAAGTAGGTTTATAATGCGGATAAGGGTATCACACAATAATGTGAAAACCCACATTGATCAAAACATGATATGTTTCGTTCCACCTTATCATGACTAACCCGAAACCTAGTTCATGGTTTGGTCAATGAACTATAACCCAATAAACCAAACAGAACCTAGACTAAAAAATTAGAACTAAAAGTCTTCATGGAATTATAGCAATACATCACACCATGACCAAAAATGATTTGAGGTAGATACACAAGATATTTAATCCATATATATGGTTTTACAGAAAAACATATGGTTTTTTACTTTTTAAAACATGTCTTTCAAACCATTCACATGACCCATCCATAAAACTACAAAAAAACCACCTTGATGAAATTAAAGATTCATAGTGTTATCCCTCAGAGAAAGCTATCCAAACTCCTCCCATTTACTATAATATTATCATATAAAATCCCCAAATTTCCATACGGACTAAAAAATAACAATGAAAGGGTTCAAGAAAAATCCATTCCCTTAAATCAGATACCACTCAAAGAATTATCATTTTAGATTATAAAAACCAAACAATGGGAAGGGATATCAAGTGTCATAAAAAACACCATAAAAGATAACTCTAAAAAAGGGTATGAATTTAATAGAAAAATAACTAAATTATTTTTATGGAAAGGGAAAAAATTACCGATTATCATAAAAATCAAATCAATCAATCAATGTTTATATATGCTATCTTAAAAAAATTATCAAACACTATGAGATATTAATGATTAATTTTTGATTCACATGACAAAGTATGAGCTTCCAATCCTCTGTGACACCATTGGACATGAACTAATGGAATTTCATGACAAATCTGTACCTTCTCTAGATAGTCCAAAATCTCAATGGTCCATTCTATAATCACTGAATAATTTTTAATGTCCAACTCACCCATGTATATGGAACGAGAGCCATTAGAATGATACTGATGAAGCTGTGATACAAGTAAAACATCATGGATCCGATTCATCTATGGAGGGGACATAAATCAATAAAATACTTCACCAATTCATTCCAAAATTTTTAAATGCTTAAAAATCAAGGATAATGCCAACTAAAATGAATAAACCCCATCTACCCATGAAAAATATATATCTTCAAGAATACATGATCTCTAATTTTTAACGTTTAAGGCCTCCTAATATTACTTGACAATACTTTTGACGATCCTGTGCTACATTCACCGACTCTAAAATCACCTCTACCACCTCTATCATTCAATAAAAAAATCAGTTTGAGAATTTCTAACTCTCCATCCTTGATCAAACAAAATATAGATATTAAAGGTTGGATATAAATTACATTAAATTGATCCATACCACTGGTGGAGTATTAACTATTATTATAAGTAAAACCAATCAAGGGTTGGTGGTTAACCCACATTCCTCCCAATTTCAGAACATATGTGCACAATATTTCATCCAAATTTTGGATAGTATTATTTTCTAATCATCTATATAGGGATGTAATGTTGTGATATTCCATATATAAGTTGAAAAATAGTACTTGAGATGATTCCACACCCAAGAGGTTAAACAAGAATCATGATCATAGATATACATCCAAAAAACCTTTTAGAGCATCACTTTATCCTCCAAATATTACCTCGATATGACATAAACTATGATCTACACGTTAATTGAAAAGAAGTGAGTGTTTTTTTCAAAGAATCAATGTTCACCTAGATAGAATCATATCCACCATGAGTTTAATGAAATCTAGTCATGAAATCAATTATTATTTCATCCCACTTATTATAAGGGAAATCTAGTGACTAAAGTAACCTTCTAGGAACATGATGACCGACATTCACTTTTTTAAAAACAAACACCAGGGTATGAATTTTTCAACCGAAATCTTCATCCTTGACTACTATAAGTAAATTATTAAGGTACTACACATATTAACAACAACATGATGTAATATTAATGGTGATATATTAAAATATTGATGAACTGCCTCATGAATTGTTGAGGGAATAAAGGTCCTCCCCAAAAAAACACACAATGATGAATTCCTTAGATCACCCCTTTGGGGAATCTTTTGAAACAACATGATTCCACAAATAATCCATCCATGAATTCCCCAACATAGAGTTATCCACTTTCTACATAAAGGGAAACTACAAGGTCATCAGTTAGAGAAATTTTTGGCCATAAAATTTTTTATATATAGGAAAATGACTACAATATGCTATATCATGCCCCATGCATCTGTGAGCTCATGCACAATATCAACCAGTGACTTCATACTCATTGTGTCTGTAACAACACAATATTTTCTTAGAATATAAAAAATTTATAATTTATAACCCTGTAAGAATTCCATCCACGGTAATTATCACAATTTTAAATCACACTATGGGAACATATATCTAAAACTCTTATTATCAATGATAACCACATATCACTTACTAATGAGATATGTAAAAACATCTATGATAATTTCAAAGTCATGAGTAGAATTGTTTTTTTTTCATGAGTTTGTGAATATTGATACCCATATAAGAGTATTTCCCCATGTTTTTTAGGACCCAATACATTGAAGAAAACATAATATGAAACCAAAAGTATAGTTTCATAATATGGAAAATAGAGAACTTGAGGACATATCAGGTTCTCCTTGATATAATAAAAAGTATTTTGAGATTGATCAATAATAAAAAACCAAATCCTTCCCATTAAAGTCTTTAAGGAGTGTCAAAATCAAGGAGTAATCTGGAACAATTTCCTATAATATCTTTATTGACTAAGGAAACTTCAAACCTCTACACCATTTTGGGGGATAACTAAGAAAAAGATACCCCAATATTTAAATAATTTATAACTACACCTGCAAGGACATTACCTTCTCTAAGAAATTCAAATAATTCGACAAAAAATATAAACCTATATATCTACCCAAAAATACAATGACACAAAAAACATATAAAATAGTACAAAAATTCCATAAATTCTCATCCATATACTCAGAATACATGAGGATATTGTCATTGAAGATAAAAAAAACTAATCAATAAAATCATGGAATATATAGTTCATCATTTTCCTTGAAAATGGATTAATCATTTATGACACCAAATGGAATTTCCACAAACTCATAGTTTATATAATAAAATTTGAAGGATGTACTTGAAATATCATCATAATTCACTCAAATATAATGATAACATAAATATAAATTTATCTTATAGAAAAATATATCTCTCTTCAATAGATCAAATATATCATCAATATAATGTAGGGGTTAATGGTTTTACACTATCCCATGGTTTAGGTGATGATAATAAGTACAAATTCACAAAATCCAATCCACCTTCTTCTCAAAAAATATTAGAGAAACCCAAGGTGACACACTGAGTGGAATAATACATTTATTTCAAATATTATCTATCCTGAATCCATATTTCATGTAGCTTTAAAGTAATAATCTTATACAGACATATAAATATCAAAGAGACACCCAGGTGTAACTGTAACAAAAAATTGAATTCACATTATGATATTCTTCCAAAAACCCACATAATCTTTATTAGTTGGATCTTTGTTGAGTTCAATATTATCATAGTCACCATAGACGATAAGGGTTTAGTGTAACACCTTGAGTTTTTGTGAACTATTTTTTTAATAAATTAATTTTAGACATGGTATATTATTTCACTAATTCAAACATATGACACTAAATTAAAATTCTCTACATGACACCGACATGGCTTTCATTACATGAAACACCAACTTGGCGTCTGTTACACGCAACGCCAAGTGTAAAATAAATATAATAACCTGATACTTTACAATATATTTACTATTTGAAAAAATATTATATATTATATAGCTTGTACTGAAAAAACACCTATTTATCTTATGTCACACTCTAGAGTGACTTTCTTCGATAGCATATACTACATGAAAGACTAAATATTACAAGACAATGATATATAATAAAAACATTATTGTTTAATATAAAATGATATATCCTGGCCATTATATCAATAATTATTAATATCATTAAATTACTTTCCAAAATGTATTTTTTCTATTAATATAAAATTAATTCATTGTATACCAATTAAATTTAAATGAAACTAATAACCAAAATAAAATAAAAAGAAATATTTTTATTATTTTCATGCTTCCAAAGGGGTTTTGTCTTTATAATATAAATTAATCACAATTAGAGAGTGATTTTAATGAAATATATATTGTACATTTTTTAAAAAATATTTTATATACTCATCTATTAGGTTTTATAGTTATAAGATAAGAACAAACCCAATTTCACACATAAAAACCAATATTTTTATAAAGGCCAATTTATCGCATTTTAATGGAGAATCCAATTTACATCGAAAATTTTAACCTTTTAAATATTTAATTTCTAAAAAAAACATTATTTTATTAAGATAAATGTAAAAATTACCTTATTGTGATTTTTTGGTATTTTTCTGTGAAGATTCATTTTTTTTAATGAATAGTGAAAAATATTGAATTTTAGTTTAAAACTAATTTTTCAGTCAATTTATTTATAAGGATAAATTATATTATATATTGGGTTTAAAGTTTAATTAGATCATATTTTTATAAAATAATACAGTTTAGTACATTTTAATCTTTTTCAATTTTAAATTGTTTATAAAAACATAGAAAATGTTGGAACATTTTTTCATTAAAAACCTGCCTTATCATCCAACTTCTAGGATGAATTTTAAATTAATTTCTTCGAATTAAGAGATTATGATTTGAAAAAATAGAATAAATATTTTGAATCATCATAATTTATAATTTATAATAATACCATCATTGTTTTTTACCAAATGTTTTGGTGAAAGCGATTAAAATTAATTACAGCTATTAAGGTTAAATTAAATATAATAAAGGACTAAAACTTAACCTAAGGACCAAAATGACTTATAATACTTTCCAATAGATATTTGATGGATATATAGAGACCATATAAAAAATTCCCCATATTTGGTTCCATTATTTCATCCACTTTAAATGTGAAAAACATGTATGGAATTCCTTTGATGAAATATTACAAGTGTGTAACTCCTCCACCACTATAATAGGAAACCACTTATACCACTTACTCACACCTCTATAACCACTTATTTTTGGAACATATCTTCCTAATATCTTCCCTACATACATCCCCTTGACCTTGAATATTCTCTTTGGCATCAATCCATCCATGGAATCCCTTTGGTATAAACCTAAAAGAGTTGCCCTATTTTTAGGTAAAATTTTCCAATGATCTCTTTTCTTTCATTTGATTCTAAACTCCCTATAATATTCATATTAAATTATTAAATATAAAACCAGTATCCTAAATACACTAGGGTGTTTTAATGTTATTATTTCTACCTTATCATAAACAAACCTCCATCTAATGGGTAAGAAACATACTGTTTCTATGTATAACAAACTACTATCTCATGAAATAATGGTTGTTCAGTTTTCCTATAACATATATCATGGTGTGAAATATGATGGAAACTATGTTTATATATGAAATATAAAATATATATAGTGTGTCTATTCTTATGTAATTTTTATTTAGAACATACATTTATTCTTTCTATCTTGTTTAAATATGCTGATTTCGTTTGTGAAAGTGTGGACTACCACCCCTCAATGCGATGCGACTCGTTCATTCTATACATGGAATGTAAAAAGGATGGTATTAATAAAACTATGTAACATATATAAAATATATATTATAATGTAATTATAACATAAATATATATTTTAATTTTAGTTCTTTTAATACAATAAAGAAATGAATGTAGCATTATTCGTATGCATGACCTACCGTCTCCAGGAACAATGCATTTCATTTCCTATCTCCAAACATTATAGATTATTATAAATAAATATGTATGGAATATATAAGATAATTGAGTCATGTTATTATATTGGGGATGATGAAATCATGATCTATGTAATAGGAGAAGAAAACAACCAGTTAAAACATACTTGAGAAAACTAGGCAATTAACACCTGAAATAGTGAAAATAATGATATATTATTAACAAAAAGATAATAAAACGTCATAATAAGATGATATATAATATTAAAAACATGTGTATGGTTTTTTAAAATGTTAGTAAAACATTTTAAACCACTATATAAGAGGATAAATACCACATAACAAAATGAAGTTTATGGTACAAAAATTTCATCTCATATTAATTTCCGTGAGATACATGGATTATTCACCAGTCAATTACTTTTTGTGGGGTATGTACTTACAATTAAAAAAGTATATGTCTCATATAATAAATTTTATAGGTTTTTACAATGAAATTTTATTATCTTTATTTCATGGGGTTTATGTTTCAAAAGTTTCAAAATTCGTAAAATAGTTTTGTCTCAATTTTCCTTCATTGAGACTCATGTTTGGATACACAAATAAATTATTTTTAAAGGTGTATATTTTATATTTACATGTTATATAATGAATATAATTCTTTTAATAATATTTAATTATTAATTTAATTTCATTTTCTTACATATAGAGTAGGATCCGAAGTTACCATGTGATAAGAGTTTATTGAAACAATCAGTTTGGTTTTCAAGATTGTCAATGATTATGATTATTTGATGAAATATTTTGATAAATATCCCAATAAAACTTAATAGTTTTTTACAATATGTTTATTCAAGATATAACCATGTATTAGTAACATTATTCACTCTTTGGTACTTAATATAATTAAGAACATGTTTTTAGAAAAATCTAAAAGTGTTGCTCTCTTTGTTTAGAAAGATGATTTATTTCAAAAACCATGTTTTTAAAAATGTTTTCAAACGATAATTGTAGATAAATTTCAAGGGAAAATTATTTTTAAAATGTTTAATTGTTTTCAAGCTTTATTTATAAGTTTTCAATGTATTTCTAAATAAAATGGGTTTAAAATATTTTCATGATTATTTCATAAGTTTTCAAGTAAAAGGTTTAAAAAATATTTTCAAGAGTTATTTATATGGTTTAAAATTATTTTCAATGAAATATTATTCTAAACAAATTTATGATTTTTTATAAGTTTTCAAGGAAAATGGTTTTCAAAAGATTTTATGTTTTTAAAAAATCATTTTTCATGAATAAAAGATATTTTACCCAAGAAATATTTTTAAATAATCTTTTAAAAATATTTCCATCTAAGATAACATATGTTGGATTTACTAAAGACTTTATGAGGATATTATTCAATTATTAAATTCATATTATTTTTATGATTGTTTAATGTTGTAATGGAATGATGTTTATGAAACACAATTTCCTATCATGGAAAAGATGCTTTTGAAACCCACTTCATTTCATAGCTGGTGATTATGAGACCTAACGTTTTTCCATAGGTAAGGATATGATTAAATGTTCATCATGCATATATCAATTCTGGGGTTATGATATGATTATTTTTTATAATATTATGGCACTTTTATGTATGATTTTTTATGTCTTGGGTTGGATCTATATCTACCTCCAACGCATTGGGTAACGATGAATGAAACCTTAGTATATATGTTATACGTGAACCCAATTTTATGTTCACAATGTTATTCATGAACCTGACTAAATGTTAAAAATGATATTAATGGACTTGGTTTCATGTCCATAAGTTTATGTGTGAACATTATTACATGTTCAAAATGTTATATGTGAGCCTGATTACATGTTTACAATGTTATATGTGGACCTAGTTACCTGTTAATAAGTTTATGCATAAACCCGATTAAATGTTCACAATGTTATGAGTAAACCTTATTATGTGTTCAAAATGTTATGCATGGACCTGGTTTCATGTACATAAGTTTATTTGTGAACCTGATTACATGTTCTCAATGTTATGGGTGAACCTTATTATGTGTTCACAATGTTTTTCATGGACCTGATTAAATATCCATAAGTTTATGTGTGAACCTGATTACATGTTAACAAAGTTATGCGTGAAACTGATTACATGTTGACAATGTTATACATGGACATATTTTCATGTCCACGAGGCTATGAGTGAACCTAATTACACGTTCACAATGTTATGAATGGACCTATTTTTGCATCCATAAGTTGATGTAGGGGTATGATTTCATGTCCTTAACCTAATGAGTGAACCCATTTCTACATTTTCATGATCAAAATTTTATAAGACAATGTTCATACCACAAATTACTGGTCTTATTCTTATTTTATGCTTTCATAACTTATGCTCTTAATTTTCTTGTGATCTATATCTTATGAACATCCAATATCTTCTATGATCTCTAATATTCACTGTACTATATTAAAATGTTATGAACAAGTTAAATACCCTTTGTTCATGTTATTCATACAAATATCCTTTATTTACCCTTATTGGGAACCCCTGCTCAACCATTTCTTGTGTTTCCTTTCACCTACTTATTAATAATGGATTTTGGTAGAAGTACTAAAGGAAGACATATTTTTTTGGATATATTTTAGTTCTTTCAACATGATAGAATATTTTGTTTTCATTTTTCCAAATACACTAAACAATTACGGTCCTCAAGCATATATTTTTGTTATGTTTTGAATATTCATCTAAGATGATGTAATATCCTTATATGTGACACCTAGGCTATTTAAGTTGGTATCAAATGAACGTTTTAGTGAATATTTGGAATCTAAGTTTATAAAACCTTATTGAGATAACTTGGGGTATTTTTAAGAATATATCTAGTGATGTCTCTAAGGATAAATCTAAGAATAAGGAAAAGTATACGGAAATGTCTTGGAATTTTAGTAAAGGATAGAGTGAGTGGTGTCCTAGAAATAAATAACTATATAGATACTAAAAGTGTATTTGGAACTAGAATAGATGTACTTAGGAGTAATAAATTGAACATTATGATAAATGATTGACTTAGAACAATCTAGTACATGGCAGTGATCCTTACTGCACACCTGGTTTGACACTCTCAACGGATATTTTTAGGAAATTCACACACTATTCAAGAACCATTTTGAAGGATTTGAATATAATATGACTATTAATAATAGATAAAAAACCTATGGTGTCATAGATTAAAAAAGGTGTCATAATTCATAAATCATATGATTAATTTTTCATGGTTATGTACTTTTCTTCAATGATATGTTTTTATCACCCCGCGACTTCTAGTTTTAGTCAATGAAGATAACTAGAAGGAATATGGTAAACATTAAATGTTTTACATGGGTAAAGTATGGACATTATTAAAATTGATTCCCCAAGTGGAATTCTCTTAAACAGAATAATGAAGGTGGAATGAGTGTTGGTTATACTTATGAAGATTAAGAGACTGTAAACAACATGTGAAAGGTATGTTATGTTCTTACAATATTGTTTACATTAATCATAACAAGCATGATTACATTGAAGTTCAGGAAATTTATAAAATGATTCATATATTCTAGGAAGGAGGAATTAAGGAATAAGCTGATGAAGCATGAGTAATGGCTTTAAAATAAAGATGGATGAATGATGTACTTATGTTTTGGAATTAAAATATTTTGTTATATTAATCATGAAATATATAAGTATTTGTAGTATAAGTTTTATTAAATGATTGAAAATAATATGTTTAATGGTGATGAATACTTAGAAATATCATATTTTTATTAAGGGAAGGTAACCCTTAATGTGATCATGATATTGGGAAAATTATGTTTCACTTGGATAAAGAGATGATTGATTTGAATAAATAAAATTCGATAGCACTGATTACCTTAGAACTAATAAAGGAGTTGTTGAAAATGTAGTCTATGTTATCATGGATGAAGTTTAAAACTTCTTGTATTTAATGAATATATCCAATAACCATTGCAATAAATAATCATCCATGTTTCAATAAGAATTTATGGTAATTCAGGCCATTACAATGTTTCAAGATAATATACGATGAGGATATTCACATGTTTGGAATGTAATAATAAAGGGATACATTCTCATATATTGGGATGGATGTTAAACTTATTTAGTGTAATTCTTTCTAAATTTTTGGATATTGACCATTTAGAAGCGTTATAAGGTTATCCTTTATGGTATTTTTATGTTCAACTTTAGATGATGTTTGTGAGATTAAATTGTTATCCCACCACATTGTGATTTATGCATATTGGATAACCTGGGATAACAAATTTGTGTTGATGGTAAATAAAGAGAGATAAGATTCCATATCAAGGATATAAAAACAATTTAGTGTTTTAGGAATGAAATGTTCACCTTCTTTTTTGGAGAAATAGGTAAAGTAGAAATTGGTCATGACATAACCCAAGGGAGAGATTTTACTTATGAAAGGGGATGAAATCAAGTATGTATAACTTCTCATGAAAATTATTCAAACATAACAAGAGGATTTTGAAACTGAAAAGGTTATCCAAGTACCTTTTTTAATGAATCAAATGGTCTTTTAGATAATCATAGATTTATGGATTTTTAATTGTTAACTTTCTCCTGCCCAAGTTCTCTATCACTTTCCATCACAACATTATAGTTAGATTTGTCTTCCATATCTATGTTTTCACTTTCCACCCAGGTGATCCTATGTGGAAACATATTTATATGTTAATTTGGGTAACCTTTTTTTTTCCAACTTTTTCTTTTCCAAATTGTAATTTAGTATTCATTTTTACGATGTGGGATTCTATGAAAGGAGCTTTCAAATAGAACACCTTTGATAACATACATGAGTGTTGAGGGTGAAATTTATTTGGGGGGGGGGGGGGGTAGAATGTAACATTTCGAGTATTTGTGAACCTTTTTTATTAATTAAACAAATTTTTATTGTTTAATTTAATTTCATAATGTCAAAAATTCATTTCACATTTTAAAACATGGCATGCACTACCCAACACCAACTTGGCTTGTTTTACATGCAACACCGACTTGACGTCCATTACACGCAACAACAAGTGTAAATGGGAATATAATAACCTAACCCATTAAAATATATTTACTATATTAAATAAATATAATATAATATACAGTTTTTAATGAAAACCAAACCTACTTATCCTACTTTACACACAAGAGTGACTTTCTTTGATAACTTACACTATATGGAAGACTACATATTACAAGACAATGATATATTAGTAATGCATTATTAAATAATTTTATAAGATATAAAATTTACCTTAAATAATTATCAATGAATATTATTTAATAAATTATGATTTTAGTTTACATACGTATTAAATGAACTCATTGGTTACTAAATAATTATAAATGGAACTAAGAACCAAATGAATATAAGAAGAAACATTAATATTATTTACATGCTTCTAAAGGATTTTTGTCTTTATAAAATAAATTAATCACAATTATAGAGTTATTTTAATGAAATATATAAGTGAAATATTCAATAAAGTATTTTTGATATTCATCCATTAGGTTTGATAGGCATAAGATAAGAAAAACCTCAATTCTACACATAAAAACTAATACTTTTATAAAGGAAAATTTACCACCATTTAATGGTGAACCCATTTCAAAGCCAAAATTTTACCTGTTTATAAAATAAATATGTAAAAATAAACATCATATTTTAAATATAAATATAAAAATTATTAGAGGGTTATTTTTATGTATTTTTCTATAAATATTCATTTTAATGAATAGTGAAAAATACTGAATTATATTTGAAAACTGATTTTTCATCTAATTTTTTTATATTGTTAAATTATGATTTATATTGGTTTTAAAGTTTCTTTATATCATATTTTTATCAATCAATCCAATTTAGGTCATTTTATATAATTTCAATTTTAAATTGACTATAAAAACATATAAAAGATTCAAACGTTTTTACATTAAAAACCTGTATTGTCATCCCTCTAGAGGGATGAATTTTAAATTAATTTATACCACATATGTGATTTTAATTTAGAAAAATATATTCCATATTTTTAATTAACATAAGTTATAATTCCTAATAATACCTACCTTTTTTACCAAATTTTTTTGTGAAGGTGATTAAAATTAATTACAACAATTGAGGTTAAATTAAGAATAGTAGGGGAATAAAACATAACCCTAACGACCAAAACGTCCTATAAATTTGACCAAGAGCCATTTAATAAAAATATTATGACAATATACTACCTTTTATTGAATCGAGTCCATTATTTGATCCACATGTAATGTCAAAAACATTTATGGAATTCTTTTGTCCAAATATTACAAGAGTGGCACTACTTCTCCATTATAAAGGCCACAAATTCTCCCAATTCCTCACACCTATAAAACCGCTAAAGGTTCTACCAATATCTATAAAAATAGCTTCAACAATTTTTAAAACATGAAATTTAAGCCTCTATTTAGCATTAATCCTTCCAAGGAAGCTCTTTGATATAAACCAAATGGAGTTACCTGATTTTAAGGTATTATTTTCCATTGATCTCTTTTCTTTCATTTTCTTATCCACTCCCTATACACTTATTATTCTGTTATTACATAACAAAAAATTATCATTAACATACCATGTTGTTTTTAGGTTATGATTTATACCAAAACCAATACACACCTCCATCTAATGGGTAACGAATATACAATTTCCAAATGATGATTGTTCATTTTTTCTTTACCACCTATCATGGTCGTAATTATGACTGAAAATAATTTTATATATGATATATATGATATTTATAATGAATTTATTATTCTTTAATTTTTAATTATAACATATCTTTATTCTTTCAATCTTGTGTAAATATGATAATTTCGTTTGAGGAAGTGTGGACTATCTCCCCTCAAAGCGATGTGACTCTATCTTTCCATACAAGAAATGTAAAATGAATGGTGTTAATTAAACTATTTAACATATATAATTTATATATTAAAATTTAATTATAAAATAAATGTTCCATTTTCTTTAAATTATTCTAATACATCAATTAAAAGAAGGTAACATTCATGCATACGTACAACCTACCATCTCCATGAACAGTACATTTCATTTATTATCTCCAATCATTATTGATTATTCTAAATAAATATGTACCAAATATATATGTTAATTAAGTCATAGTTTTATCCTAGATATGATGAAATCATTATCTATGTAATAAGAGAATAAAATAACAAGTCAAATCATACATGAGAAAAGTAGGCAATTAACACCCGAAATGGAGAACATAATGATAGATATTTAAAAAACTGGTAATAAGTCATTATATAAGGTGATATATTATATTATAATTTTTTTATGGTTCTAGTGTAAGCTATTAACATATTTTAACCACTATAAATGAAGATAAATACCACACAAAATAATTAAGGTTAAGGTAAGGAAATTTCATCTCACTTTTATTTCTGTTAGATACATGACTTATTAACCACTGAATTTATTCTTGTGGTGTATGTACTTAAACATAAATTTATTATATGTATCTTATAATTAATTTTATAGGTATTTAAATATCCATTTTATGATATTTATTTTGTGGGTTTTATGTTTCAAAAGTAAAACATTCTGTAAAATAGTTTGGTCTCAATTTTCCTTCCTTGAGACTCATGTTTGGTTATGCACCGAAATTATTATGGATGATAAATAAGGATTTTTATGATACCATGAAATCTTAATATACTACTCTATGTCCAAAATTCTTGGAAGGTGGACAATTGGACAAATATGGAGGTGCACAGACTCCAAAGGCTATATCCTATGTGGATGCAGTACACTTAAAAACAAGGTTCTATTAATAATAAGGAATCTTAGGAGGCTAAGAGGCTAGCAGTGGAACCAGATGTAGAAATGGGGACAATACCAAGAAGTAATTATCCTTTTAAATGATTTCTAATATATTTGGGGGCTTGGATGATAGGCTGGACTAAGAGGTTGATGTTTTCCGACCTGATCACCAAAATGAGGAATAGGGAGACCTCGGTGATGTTTCCAATGATGACTAATCTGGAAAATTTTCTAGAGATAGTAAAAAAGATATTAAATATGAATATATCCTTAATAAAAGGTGGATAAAGGGTAGGAAAGGATCTAGGAAGGGTTTTAAGGATTATTCATATTTTCCCCTTCCCATGGGGATAAGTTCCTTCAAACGGACGAAAGGCAAGGAGATACAGTTAATCCCAAATCCTCTGGGTCCCCTATTTTTGTGGAGAATGTATCCTATGAGGTAGTTAATTTCAATGAAGCTCTAGATGTTCCCTAGTGATAGAACTACATGGTTGAAAATCATATTGTGGAACATCTTATTAATTTAGGTGAAGAAATGGGGGATGACATTTTGAAGATTAATGCCTCAAATGAGGATGCTGAAGAATTGATGGGAAGACTACTATGAGTGGACACTACTACTAAGAAAGGTTATTGGATTAGAATGGAATACCATATTTTTATAAGTGGATTCAATGTAAGAAATTTCATAAAAGTAGAATATAGGAAAGATTGGCACTATTTACTATATCTTTTTGATGTCCTCCAAATGGATGATCCAGGTACACAAGCAATTTATATTTTGGGAAATTGTTTAGGTAAAATGATTCAAATCGGCTTAAACTATCCTTCAATAATTATTTTGTTTCTTTAATTTATTTATTTGGTTTTTATATGTGGTTTCTCACTTTCCCCTTAAAAGTGGTATGATAATAAATAATGTTAATTTTGGATGGATGGATCTCATCACTTTTCATGATTTTCCATTATTATGATTCATTAATGAACTCTTAAGATCCATATCTCAAGAAAACTCCTAACATTCATTATAATAGGTTTATTCATGATATATCCATGTATTAGTACCATTTTACACTCTTGTTACTTAAGATAATTAATAACTTTTTTTAAGAAAATATGACCTTATTTCTCTATTCGGTTGAAAATTTTTATTATTTCAAAAACAATTATTGAAAGATTGTTTATAGAAATGTTTTCAAATGTTCCTTGAATATGATTTTAAAATAAATATTTTTTTAAAATTTTTCAATGTTTTCAAGATTTATTTATGCGTTTTCAAATTATTTTCAATTAAAATAACTTTCAAATTATTTTTAAACTTCTTTCATAAGTTTTTAGGTAAAAGTTTCCCAAAATGATTCCAAGATTTATTTATATGTTTTAAAATATTTTTAGAGAAATATTTTTAATGATTTTTTCATTCTTTTATCATAATTTTACAATTAAAATGGTTATTAAAAGGATTTATGTTTTTTAAAAATAATTTGTCATGATGAAAGGATATTTTACACAAGAAATGTTTTAAAGAGCCTTAAAAATTATTTCCTATCTTAGATAACATCCATTGGTGTTACTCATGCATTTGTGGGGAAATTTTTCAATGATTCTATTAATATTGTTCTATGAAGGGTTAATGTTTTAATGAAATGATGTTTATGAAAACCGTTTCTCTTTCATGAGTTTTATTCTTTTGAAACATGTTTCTTTTCACAGGTGGTGATTATGATTGATGACTCATGAATATATAATATAGGTATGAACCTAATTTCATGTTCAAAATGTTATGCTTGAACTAGAGTACTTGTTCGTAGTGTTATGCATGGAACTAGTTTAATTTCTATAAGTTTATGCATGACGTTTATTACAATTTCATAATGTTATTCACAAACTTGATTACAAGTTCACAATGTGATGTATGGATCATATTGCTTTTCCACAAGTTTAGAGTGTACCTGATTAGATGATCACAATGTTATGAGTGATCCTGATTACATTTTCACAATGTAATACATGGATGTGTTTTCATGTCCATAATTTTATGACTAAACCTAATTACATGTTCACAATGTTATTTGTGAAGTTGATTACATGTTCACAATATTATGCATGGACCTGGTTTCAGGTCCATATGGTTATTAGTGAACCTGATTACACATTCAAAATGTTATGCATCGACCTCCTTGCTTACTCGTAAGTTATTTTGAGGGCCTGATTTCATGTCGTTCACTTATTGAGTGAACAAGTTTCTACATATACATGTTCACAAAATCATAAACCAATGTGCATGCCATAAATTCCATGTCTTGTTCATATGTTATGATTTTATGACTTATGATCTTAATTATCTTATAATCCATGTATTATGAACCTCCAATCATTATTATGATATCTAATATACAAGGTATGATCTTTAAATGTTATTCTCAAGTTCCAGACCCTTTGTTCATGTTATCCTTAAGAATTTTCTTTGTTTACCCATAATGAGCATCTAAGGTCACCCCTTTCTCAGGTTTCCTTTCACCAGGATATGAATAAAGGTTATAGGTAGAAGTACTAAAGGTAGAGATATTTATAAGAGATATTAATGATATTTCACTAGGATATAATATTTTATTTCCATGTTTCCAAATTCACAAAACTATTCAGTCCTCGAGTATGTATTTTTAATGCACAAAATATTCACATAAGATGATGCAATATCCATGTTTGTTAAGAATGGTCCACTATATATATCATTTCCTTGAACCATGAAATGGAAACACTCACCAATGAACATGATATTCTCTTAGTGAAATTAGAAAAATATAACTCTCGTCCTAAAAAAGTCAATGATATATTTTATTTAATAATATAAGTCCATTATAAGGAAGGCATTTTATTGTTATATCCACAAACATAACAAATCTATCAAAGATTGATGTTTCCCTAACACCATCCTTAAATATCTATATACATTATAGAAGATAGATTTACCAATAATTTTTATAATCAAAACAAAGGGAACTATAAGCCTCTACACATAAAATTCTATAGTTTAGAATATATAGATGGTAATAAAGGGGTGCGTATCTCCTAAATTGAAATAATAATACATACTGGTAAATATTTAAAAAATGACACCTCACACAATATCTGTCTCACCTCGTACTGGAAACTCTATCACATTAATCATAAGACCACCTTATCCTCAACCTATTTTGAACTAATATTTACAATTTCCATATAAATAATATGTTATGTGTTTCAAAGGATGAGAGGAATCATGGGGATGTTTCATTATTATTCCATTTCCTTATCGCATATCAAAGGCAGAAGAACCCTTTTACTACAACCTCTACCTCAAAGGATACTACTGTAATTGCTAAATCTGATGTTGGTCTCCTACATTAATATGACTATTTAATAAGGATAGACACTAATGATTCTAATAGTGAAAACCTATTAAAGAGAATATTTTTTTAGATCTTATCTTAAATGTTCGCAGACTCTCATATCAAGTAAAATAGGATGAAGGGAGACGGAAACTTTGACACTGTGAAAATATAGTTTGAGCCAATATATTCTCAATAACTCCCACCTTCACAAGAACCTCATGGAATATTAACAACATAAATGGGGTGAATTGGAACTATATTTATGGATGAAATACCTCTTTGAAATTCCACACTTGGGAATGTTCATATGGAAGGCGGTGTGAAGCATAACATAGAAGATTCTTAAACTAAATTCAGAACCCACACACACATGAAATACATTGGCAAAGAGAATAAATCTCATACATATATGAAATAAACATAGAATATATTAAGGAAAATTTCCACTGAAAATTTTGAATTATCGTGAGGACCAAGGAATAAAAACCACCACTAATGAGTATCTCCATGAAATATTTAGATAATAAATGAAATATAGTGCTAATTCCAAGATTAAATCAAAAGAAAAGTAATCTCCACGGCTTCCAATCATTCCCTGATATCCTTATTAGAAAAAGATCCCTCATACTTCAATAGTATAGAAACCTAATAAAATCAATCATTTTATTCCATGATTTTTAATATAAAATTCCATAAAACACAACCTTAAAATATAGAGGGTGAGTTTTATTAGATGAATATATGGATATTACATCACAATAAACCTAAAATACTTCATATTTATTTTAATTTCAACAAAGTTATCTTAAATACTATTGAACTTATTTTACAACATATGATATTCTGGGAAATACATAGAAGAATGGGGTGATACTTAATCTTGATAAGGGACTAATCAAAGTAAATAATGATGATAAGTAATACATATGAGGGAAGATGAAAATCATGATAACATGAAAGATAAAGATTATATAAATTCACATTAAAGACTAGAACTGATAATATGATATCACAGGTTCACAGAATAATATTAATTCTATAATAATATAAAACATGAAATCATAATCATATGTCAAGGATGGACATGAAAATTAAGTTCAAGTAAAGAAACAAAATTGGGGGATTAATTTTTGAAATGAACCTCTTAGGAGAGGTTTTACAAAAATGGTATAGAATCTTTAAGGAAGGTATGTGCATAATGTTTTCAATAAAATATAAATTAAACTATAATGGTTTTCCATAAAAATATAAATATTATTATAAATCAAGGAATGAAAGAAATACAAAAAATATTGGTACATGAAAAGGAATAATGAACAGTCAAGTTCCCTTTATTCAACTATTATTTAGATAGAATATTAAAAAAGGAACAAAAAACATATATAATCCTAGAAACGAAAGGTAAAATAAGACATTTATATATGTTGGGGACATATATACATAATAAGTAATTATTTTATAATAATAATAATGATATAAATTGTGTTAGATAGTGGAAGAATAACCCAATTAAAAGAGGCTGGTTTTTCCAGATTTCATACCATGGGTCCTTGAGTCATTCAGTATATTCATATAATCTCATAAATAAAAAAATTAAATTTATAAAATACTTGATTAAGAAATATTTTTCTAAATATTTTGTTTAATATTATGATTTTATTTTTTTACAATCAATTTATTATGATATTATGATTATGTCAACCATCCCATTTAATTTTTTTACTTAGTTATATAGTTGTATTGTTTTATTAGTAATTATAAATGTTCTTATATATTGAGAAAATTCCCCACAAGAGTACTAGAATGATTTTCATGAAATTATAGAGAATTATATGTTCTCAAATATCAATTTTTATTATTTATTGATGATTAATTTAGTATAAATGTTATTTATATAGAGTATGTTTGTTTAGGAGGTTTTTCTGACCATGAGGAACATATTTGGTTTTATTTAACGTCATGAATATTTACCAATTCTATAATATGAAAAAAAAAAAATTTATCTCATTTTAACTATACTACATGTATTATAATAATCCCTAATTGTAGATATGAAAAAATAAAAGAAATTTTTTATGGAAGTTGTGAAATGATCATAATATGAATGATGTTTTCATTTTATAATAGAATGAGAGGAGGTTAAGTAATGGATAATCCATTAATATAATAAATTTTGAGTACATTAATAATAACAATGTTATTATACTAGAATTTATAGAATATATTTTAGGAGGTATAAGATGAAAATAATTTACGAGAATTTGATTTAAAATATTACATATTCTTTTGGATGTTCACTC
Source organism: Viscum album (assembly GCA_963277665.1). Classification (NCBI taxonomy): domain Eukaryota; kingdom Viridiplantae; phylum Streptophyta; class Magnoliopsida; order Santalales; family Viscaceae; genus Viscum; species Viscum album. The sequence goes on from OY728147.1 coordinate 232,339,832, forward strand.
TTTGGCCATACCTTAAGACTTCACAGTTTGGTGGTTTTGAGTATAAAACACTTATAGGATATAAGGTGATGGTTAAGGAGATATTTGGGTATATTTCAAGTGATAAAAGTGTTTAATATTGTGTGTGTTATTAGGGTAGTGAAGGATGGTATTTATAAGGAGAGGTGGGTGTTTTAAAAGAAAATTTTCGAATAAATCATTATTTATTAAAAAACTGACCCACTTTGTGACTCAATAGTAACTAGGATTGATTATATTGAAAATGATCCAATAAAATATTCATTGAATTAATAGAAAACTCAAAAAAGTATTCATATATAGTATTAAAAAATATTTTACTTATATAGTACTTATACAAAACAAATTAATTGACCTTCCTATTTTATTTTTTATAAAAGAAAATACACTGAATTAATTGTTAAGCATGCTCATTCCAAAAATGAATTCTACTCTATCCAGGAAAAGTTATAATATAATTTTTTTTATATTTATATAAAATTATTATTATATTAAAAAATATTTTTTATACCATGATCGAATTCGTGACACTTAAAAAAATTATTATTTTTTAATAAAATTATATTATCGTATTTATGCATTTTTTTTATAATTTCCTGAAAGAAATTTATAAAAATAATTTTTTTAAAACTTTTTCATTTATCAAATATTTATTGTAAATGAAAATAAATCATTTATATTTTTCCAAAAAACATAATAATGATTTGAATATGCCAATCATTTTTTATTCATATTTTTAATTTTATTTAATATCAGTTCTTTTATATTTTTTTATTAATAGATAAAAATACATTATTTTATTTTTTTATCAGTCTAGTAAACATACTAATTCTTAGGTTGCTAGTCATAATATTCATGTTTTAATTGAAATAGAATTTTATGTCTATATTTATTTTATAATGTTTCAAATTAATAATAAATTGTTATTGGTCTTGTGAATATGATTTTTACTATATCATATCACTAAATATGAAACACATGTATTAATCATAATGAAAATTACATATATAAAATTTCATGCCACCACAATATACCCTTTATAGAATTGTCCATTGAAAATTTATTTCACTCATTAAGATGAAATAAATGATGAAATTCTGTTTCATTTATTCCAGAGATCTCATGTTTATTCTTCGTAATTATGATTCTGGAAAAGTACATAAATAAGATTAATTTTCCTGTTTCATAGATCTTTGTATCTATGGTATAATATCTTCAATGGGTTCTCTTGATAAGAGAGATCATTATCTAATTTTACCACCTCTAGATTTAGTACTTTTGAGGAATCTGACATGCACTTCCTTAGGAGTGATACAAGGAACATAACATACACTTGAAACTGGATTGGTGGTAGTGCAAGTTGATAGGACACCGCTCTAATGGGATCAAGAATCTAAATGTAACCAATATTTATAGGACTTATCTTTGACTTCTTCATAAGCCTCATGAGTCTATTCTAATGTGATATATAATAAAAAATTTAATCACCAATTTCAAGATCCATGTCTCATTGATGATTGTTGTGTTTCTATTATATCAATTCTGTACAACTATGATGTGTTTTTGAATGGTATTTATTTTTTTCTTCCATTTATTGAGGCAGTTCAAGAACCATTATATAACATTCAACACCATTTTTCATATAATATTATATGGTTTTAAGAATAATTACCGTCATAATACAAACCAAGGATTGAAAATTATATTATATTTGGGAGACTATGTACATAATTACAAAACATGAGACTAGAATAGAACATAAAATTTCTAAACTTCCAAAATGGGCTCATAACATTCTTGAGGTCTTAAATATCTATATGATAACCTAGGGAATACATATACAATATCGATGAGGTAAAAATCCCAGTAAATGAATAATGATGGGAATAAGGCAAAGAACATGAGTTTAAATGCATAACATGATAACATTAAATGCATGGATCATGACTAAACAAAAAGAATCATGAAATATAGAACATGAAATCTTAATATAATTTAAATATAGAAAAGTGGATGTAGTATATATCATGACATAAACACGAGTCAAGGTGAACTGCCAAGACTATATCCCATGGCGGAAAAATTCCCATAAAGGAATTAGGTTTACACTATATCCCAACATGACATATCTTGAAACAAAAATATTACCAAATGAATTAGGGAACTTTCTAGTCACACCCATCAAAAACATTATTATTTATATGTGTGATACATAAGGAATCAACATAAGGAATAATCAAAAGCATTACCTATGGAATGAAAATGGTGTGGTAATATTGATATAAAGATTATCCAAAGGGAATATAAAAATTATATCCATTAAATAAGGGGTTAAATAAATCTTATACATTAAAAAGTTAAATAATATATAAAATATAATTATTTTCAATTGAATTGAAAATATGAAAAATAGTTGTGAGAAATGTGCTACATAAATACGATTTTAGGGAAATGAAAAAGAGTCTTTAATTATAAAAAATTAATAAGTGTCTTAAAAAACTAGAAATAAACTAAAATAGTTTTTTTCATGATAAAATTTGTTATTTTAGAAAAATATTGGTAGCTTAAAATAATTTATGAACTGTACAAGAAAATGAAAAGGACATAGATATGTTCCATTTAATCAGGCTTGCTTATGAGGGAGAATTGTGAAGGAAGCCATATAAATCATGTAATTACCGATGAAATAAAGATGAATTTAGATAAATAAATATGTTTGGTAGATATATAAAAAACATATGATAATTATATAACATAATTAAGGGATAATTTGAGGAAAATAGAGAGAAAACGTTACCCAAATGTAATATGGAGGATCATAGAGATTGCTTACCTTACGTTCGAAAGATTTATACAATTGTACTTAATTTACTATATAATCAAAATATTTTAATAAATTTCATTATTAATAACTTCTTACACATTTATTATTATTATTTTAATTTTATTAAGTTCATTTATTACCATTTTGATGTGTTATATTAATCAATTTCATCATCTCAGAAGTGTTCGTTTCACAGTTTCATGATTATTTAACTTGTGTATAATTATAGAATTTCTTTTATAATGGGAATAAAACTAAAGAGTTTTAGTGAATTGGTAGTAATAAACTTACATAATTTTAGAAGTTTACATATATAATTTTTTTTGTATGGATGAATAATTAGATACAACATTAACAATAAATGATTAGTTTATTATGGCGGGTTTTCAACCATCGGGAACTATATTTGTTTTACATAAAAATATGTATATATATCAGTTAAAAAACCTGAAACAAGTTATAATATACTTATTAAATTATTATGTAACCAAAATAATTTTTTTATTACTAGTAATGAAGTCTATAATTGAAAAATAACATAAATCATTATTCATGGACACAGTTAATCACCATAACTGGGAGAATAATTTTTTTCTTTGAATAAGAGGAGGTAATAAAATGTATTGATAATAGATTTTCTATTAAAAACATAATAATTGATTACATACATTATTATGTTGTTACCATTCATTGATCTATGAACTATTATTTTTATAATTTAGAAAAAGAAAAGAAATTTAGAGAGGTGTTTTGAGATAATTAACTCTTGTATATCACACCCTTGGAAGACACCTTAAAGATCTTAGATTTGGACATTTAGGGAGACCAGTAGGAATTGGACATGTAAATACTTAGTATTATATTTTTTGGAAGATATTTTAAGAGATTAATGTAATTTGAATCTAAATGGGGTGGTATTTATACTTGAGGACAAGTGGGTCTAAGTGATTAAAATTAAGATTATTTTATATGTGAAGCCAACCACGTTAATGTAGAATTAATTTGTATGACTAAATCTGAAAAATTATATTTTATGGGATGGTTATGTTTTTTAAATAAAATAAAAAACCATTAAATGTTGCAGTTTTTAGTTATTTTAAGCAACTACCCTTTTAACTGTAACTCGTTTCATTTTTTACCTACACCACGATAAATAATTATTTTATAATGGTTATTTTTTTATATTACTAAAAATGAATATAACCTAACTACATAATTTTTAATGTATTATTAAAAATATGGAATCCATTTTAATAAATTAAATTAACATAATTTTAAATTTTAGTTTTAAAATTAATCCCACAGACACAACGAAAAAGCGGGGTTTTGAACTAAAAAGTTCTAAAGATTGAAATGTTTTTACATAAAATTTCAATGTGAAATTGATTAGAACAACCTAAATTGGTTTTATTAATGTATAATTTAACTAATTACACATTAATACAAATTTAAAATATAAATTATCCGTATAAATAAATTACATGAAGGATCAATTTTTAATTAAAATTTAGTATTTTAACTATTCCTAAAAAATGAAACATCTTTGAAAAATACAAAACATTCAACCTAAGATAATTTGGATATTCTTATTTCATAAATAGAATTATTTTTTTTAAAATAAAACTTTTAAAAGTGAGAAATTGTATTTTTAAAATCTCTATGCCATCAAAAAAAGAAAAGCTACATTTAAAAAATATTTCTTTTTATGCTTAAAATTAGATTTATTATTATCGTAATCCTATTAAACAGGTTGGATAAATTATAAAACTTTATTTAATATATAAAATATAGTTTTTATCATCATAATTGACTTATAGTGTTTAATTTATTTTATTAAGATAAAATTCATTTTTAGGCATAGATATAATTTTTTATAAAAAACATCCTTTACATTAAATTGATTTTTATTTTTATTTATATCTAATTGGTAACAGATGAATTCATTTTATAAACATGTTTAAATTATATTTTAATAAATTAATTAATCTCATTCATTTCCACCATTACAATGGCTTGGTGATAACTATCACAATTACATAATAATATTCAATCATTTGATTAAGATTAGTGTTCTATGCAAACTAAGATATCGATGAAATTGAATTTATTAAAGAATAAAAATACTCTAAAATCTTAGGGTGTTATATTCTCCCACCTGTGAAATTTCTAGCTCAAAATTTAATTTTATATTCAAATGTGTAAATAGGTTAGGGTAACTCTCTTTTGTAGCTTCCTATCATTCCCATGTCGCCACTTCACGTTTTTTGTTACTTTATAATACTTTTACCATCCAAGTGGTCCTGATGAATATAAATTTATCTCTATATTCCAAGATCTTCATCGGGTGTTCCTCATAAATGATCATTTTCCAACTCTACGATCTCTAATTTCAGTACATGTGATGGATCTAGTGTGTACTTCCTCATAAGGGATATGTGGAATATATCATATAATTGAAACATGGTTGGGGGATGTGGTAGTCGATACACCACAATTCCAATGCGATCAAGAATCTCAATAGAGCCAATCTACCTAGGACTTAGCTTTCCATTCTTATGAAATCACATTATTTTCTTTCATATGGATATTTAAATGAAAACTTTATCTCAAATAGTGAAATCCATGTCCCTAGGATGGTTTTGAGCATAAATCTTTTGCTGAATATGAAGGAATTTCATATGTTGTTGGATGACTGGAAACATCTCTTTCATCCATTTCTAAATAACAGGTTCAAGTAGATTTCATTCCCCAAATCTATCCCAACAATTTGGGGTTCTAAATAATGTTCCATATAGAGCATCATATGAATACATTTAAATACTCGAGTGGAAGGTATTGTTGTATGATAACTCAAAGATTGGGAGATGTTGATCCCATATACCATTGAATTTCTTTGAGAAGGATCTTAGTATATACTCAAGAATAGAAATAGTCATTTCATATTGTCCATCAGTTTAGGGGTGATAGGCCATGCTAAAATTCTATTCATTACTAAAATCATGTTGAAGACTTATCTAGAATTTATATGTGAACCTTGGGTTATGATATAAGATGATCAAAAGTGGAATCCCATGTAGCCTCACAAATTCCTTCACATATATCATGGAATAGTTTTCAATAAATAATTCTTCATGAATATAAATGAGGTGAGAAGTCTTGGGGAGTCGATCCACCACAACCCATTTATCATTATTTACTTTGGATGTCTTTGGGAGACTGGTGAGAAAGTACATACTGACATTCTCTCATTCCACATGGGTATAGGAAATCGCAACAACATACATTGGGAGTTTTGTTTCATTGTTTTAACATGATAACATATTAAAAACCATGAAATATAATCCAAAATATACTTTCTGTTGCCCCACCAGAAATTGATTCTGAATTTCATAGTACCTTTTGGTACTTCTACGATGGAAAGAAAAAGGTGATCTATGCTCATTGTCCAATAGATCCTTCTTTGTCTCAGGTGATGAGGGAACACAGAGACTTCTTCTAAATTGAATCACATAGTCATCATTATTGTGGAACTTTTTTAGATTTCATTATTTTAATACTTTTACATTGTTTTTTAGATCCAGATCATCCCTTTGTGCCTCCTTAACCTTCTTTTAGATAGATGGTTCAAAAATAATTTAGAAAAGTTTTGATTTATTACTAACCATTATGAATTAAAAATGCATACTTTGGATATCCATGAATATGGGTTCTTTCTCAATCCACAGAATAGATAGATCATATGTTTCTTTTATGTAAAGAGATCCAAATATCTAATTTGCCTTTCTAGGATGGTAGTGGATAATGAAATAGTTTTCCTTGATTAGCTTTATTTATAATCTTGGATGCATGTTAAGATAATTTTGTATCAATATATATTTTAGGCTATTGTGATCAGTATACATCTCATAATTCTCCCCATTGAGATAATTCCACTATATTTTCAAAGAGAATATTACAACAGCCTACTCTAGATCATGGGTGGGATAGTTTTTTTTAATGAACTATTATCTACCTTAAGTCAAAAGATATTACATTATCATTTTTCATCAGTACATAGCCTAATATATTATTTGATGGATCACTATATACCAAAAAGATTTATCCATTTGTGGGTAGTATGAGTACTGGTGTAATGGTGAGCCTCTTTTTAAACTCTTTGAAGAGGTCTTCACATTAACTAGTCCATATATACTTTACTCCCTTCTGAGTTATCTTGGTTAGTTGGGTTTAAAATCATGAAATTTTTTTTATAATGAATTTGTAATACCCAGGTAGACTAAGTAAACTATGGATCTTTGTTACAGATTCTAGTCTGGGCCACTCCCCAATTTCTTTTGTCATAAAAGGGTCTAAATATATCCATTTATTAGGGGAACACATATTCAAAAAAATATTCTAACTTCATCTAGAAAACACATTTACTATAATGTTCATATAGTTTATCTCTTTGATAAGTCATTATCATTGTATCCAAATGACGCTCATGCTTCTCCTTTATCTTGGATTATAGCAGAATGTCAACTATAAAGTCTACCAAAAATTTGTTGAGATAATTTCTAAAGACTATATTCATTAATTTCATGATTTTCTCAAGAGAATTAGTGAGTCTAAAGGGAATCAATACGAACTAATAGTGTCCATAACTCACTCAAAAGGAATTATTGCGAATATCTTCTTTCTTCACCATTAATTGGTGATATCGCAACCGAAGTTCCACCTTAGAGAAATAATTAACCCAAAAAAAGAGACTGTAAATGTAATTTATCTATATAATTGGATTCATTTTTATCATAATTTTGTTGATCTCATGATAATCAATGCATATGTACATTGATACATCCTTCTTTTATGACAAAAAGAACCGACTCACCCCATGGTGAAGTACTCAAGAATATAAAACTCTTTCCAGTTATTCTTTTAACTACATATTAAATTCATTTAACTCAATGGTTTAAAATCTACAAGGAGGTTTTGGTATGGGTATATATATAGGTATATGTTCAATTGATAACTACCCATACCATTCAAGAGAAGGACCGTAAAATTATTCAGGGAGCACATTAGAGTATTCCCTCACAATTGGCATGTCTTCCAGCATGATCCTCTACTTTGTACCAATAATTTTATATAGTTATGATTTATTATATGGTATTAATATCCACACTTTTATAGATGATTCTGAATGGGATTCATCCTCCGCAGTACACTTGTATCTAATTGGAGTATTCTATGGAATGTGAAAAGTGATCTCTATCTCTTAATAGTTGATGTTGGGATTTTATAAAGATAGAAAATCCATTCCCAATATTGCATCAAACTCTACCAAAGTAAGTAAGATGAGATTTATTAGAAGATTAAATCCAAAAAATTTCTTAGAGAGGAGTTATATTCTATAGATTCCACAATTTCACTATTTTCTATACTCACAGACAATTCAAATTCCATATTTTGTGGTGGATTTTGAATTATTATACTAAACTTTCAAGATATGAAAGAATGTGTAGAAATTAACTCAAATAGTATGTTTTTTATTTTTGAATGAATAATAAACATACCTATCATCACATAATTTTCATGATACACTCCAATAGTAGTGACTGCCATTAATTTTTCTTGATTCCTTAGTGTTTAATATCATATTATGTCCTCGAAAAACCTTGGATTAGGGCATTAGATCACATATTTCCCACGTTCTTTGTAGTTAAAAAACTACACAATAGGCATAATGTTAATCTGAAACATATTTTCCACTTCCTTGTTAGTAGGTTTATTAATTTCACCTCCGTATTGATTATATTGGTGCAACTATTTTCCATACCTGAGGTACCTTTTTATTCGCCTTAAGAATTTTACAAGAATATTCTTCCCACACATTAGAAAATTGGGATGTTGGGTTTTCATTATCCCATGATATATTTCTTTTAGAATTTCTAAAGATAATTCTGTCTTATGTTTATCGTCTCTAGTCCCATAATACCACTGACAATCCTTGATTTCAATATCATATTTAAGGTCACAACTAACAATATCTTCATAACTATAAAATTCATGAATTTCTATGCCTTTTTCATATACTCAATTTTAAACCACTAAATAATCATTCCACATTACTTTCATTGATAATGAAAAAACTGGAAGTATACCGTGAAAGTCGGGTGATGTTTCCATCATATAATCTGATAGACTCATCCTCCAATTTCTTCATGATGAGGAACTCCCCCTTCATATTATTACAAAATTTTTCATAGAAAATATTTTTTAATATATATTTTCTTGAATTATTTCTATCCATGGAATCAATTTCCAATTTAGTCTTCATGTTTTTTATCAGTATCCACCATCGTTCCCCTTCTCTTTAAAAAATATTGTCCTCTATCCCAACATTATACTCTTACTATATTTTGAGGATAGAGAATATCTTATCAATGGAGTTAATACATTATTTCATGATGAGTGGAATAGAAGACACACCAATTATGGGAGGACTTTGTATCATAAATTATTCAACCAAAACATTCCCATTCTTAGAAGAAGGAGGCAATTCGACATGATTCATGTTATCATTCATAACATGAGTAAATTAAGTGAGTAGTTTCATTATTTTATGAGCTCATATCCTATATAGTTTGGTAAATCATTAGATAAATCATCACATTTTCTATAAAATTAGTTTCTAAAATGGGGTATACTATTTACATACAATTACATAAAAATTAAAAAAATTAAGGGTTTTTAATACATAGCTAATAAGAATATAAAAAAGAAACTTCAAACATATAAAGTTATAATTATAATTAAAAATTATATCATAACTTGGTATTACCCATATTTAAATATAGGTTATACATAGTGATAAAATTATCCCTAAGGTTATTAGTAAATTATTCTTATCATAATAACAAAAAATAACTTGCTCGTGCTCTAATTCCAACTATATAAATCCACACCTTCTCATATATTATTACATGATTTAAAGCATAATTACCCAGTAAGTGAAACCATGGATTGAAAATTCTACTGTATTTGGGAGACTAGGTAAATAATTAGAAAAAATGATACTACATTAAAACTATTTTCTATTAAACATTCATAATGATCTAATAATAACCTTTCTGATCGTATATCTACATATGTTAACCTATGGAATACATAAAAAACACAAATGATCTAAAAATAGAATTAAGGGAATAATGAAGGGAATACAATATATAACATGAGTTGAAATGAATAACAGGATAATTGGAGAGGAATGGATCATGAATAAAAATGAGGAATCATGACATATATATAACTTATAATCATATGATCATGGAAGTATAAGAAAGTTGATATAACATATATCATGGCATAAACATGAGTCAGGGCTTACTACAATGACTATATCACATGGTTGAAAAATTCCCATAAAAGAATTACATTTAGTCCCTTTCCAAAAAATAAAATCTAATAAGACTAAAAAGTTACCCAATTCATTATAGATCTATCAGGGTGCACCCATTACAATATTATCTTGAATATCTGTGCAATACAATGAATCAAGCATAATGAATAATCATAACGGTTACCGATGGAAAGTAATGGGTGTGGTAATATTAACATGAAGCATAAACAAAGGTAATATAACAATGGTATCCATGAAATAAGGGGTCAAATCAATCATGGAGATTTATAAGATCAATAATAGAAAAAATATAATGATTTTTAATAGAGTTTTAAACATTAAAAAGAGTGGTTAGAAATGTGCCACTAATGTGAGGTTTTAGGGAAAAGAAATAGAGTCTTTAAAGAAGTATAAGGTGTAAGTGTCTTCATAAAACCCAAAATTCACTAAAATAGTTTTCATGATAAAATTAATTATTTTATAAAAATATTGGAATCTTAAAATAGTTTATATACTATACATGAAAATGGAAAGGAAACAGAGAATTTCCATTTAATCGGGCTTACTTATCGAGGAAAATTGAGAAGGAAACTATCTAAATCATTTAATTCCCCATAAAATAATGATTAATGGAGAAAAAAATATATTTTTCGTACATATATATAGAAAATAGAATAATTATTAAGGTAAATTTTGTGAAAAATTGAGGCAAAAGAGATAAAATGTAACTCAAGTATAATATGATGGTTTAGAGAGACCCCTTACCGTATGCCCAAAAGCATTTTCTACATTCACATAATATCATAAATAATAAAATTAGATTAATTAATTAATTAATTTTTTACTTCTTGATTTTTTTTGATTTATTACAATTCAATTAATTTCATTTAGGTAAATTTTAATGAGTTAAAAAGATAAATTTCATTATTTCAATAGTGCTTGTTTCACTTTTTTGTATCTTGTTTACTTGTGTATAATTATGGATGATATTTTTTAAAATGGAGTAAAAATAAAGATATGACATAATATGGTATTAATTATATTTTATAATTTTAAATGTTTCCATATATCATTTTTATGATCATTATTCATTAGATAAATCATTTGCAATAAATGTTTATTTATTTTGGTGGTTTTTCGATCATCACGAACTAATTTTGATTTACTTAATTTTTTCTATATATTAGTTACAGAACATGAAATAAGTTATAATATAATTTTTAAAATTTTATTTAACCATAATAATAGTTTTATAACCATCCATTAAAAATTAAATAGGAAATGAACAAAATCATGATTCACTACGACAGTTAATTTCCCTAACTTGGAAAATAGATTCATTTATTTGAATAATAGGAGGTAATAAAAGTTATGGATAAAATATAATACATTAAAAACATAAAACATAAGTATATACATGATTCTAGAGTTATAAATCAATTATGGATGAAGTAGGCGAGGATAAAGAACAAAAATAAATGAAATTAAGAGAGGTGTTTTGAGAAACTTATGTAGTGTATATCACATCATTTGAGGATCCCTTGAGTTCCTCAGATTTGGTTTCTTGGTGATACCAGTAAGAATTGGATGTGGGGAGAGTGAGGATGAGATTTTTGTTTAGATATTTTAGGATCTACAAGGCTTGTGAGTCAAAATGGGGTGGTGATGGGTTGTATTTATATTTGAGGAAATTTGAGTTTAAGTTATTAGAATGATGATTATTTTATATTTAAATACAACAAAATTGAGTCGAAATTTAGTTCCATTATTTTTATAGTTAATATTTTATATTCAATTTAGGTTAATAAATACCTAAAAACCATTAAATTCGGTTGTTTTAGGTATTTTAATCTTTTACCATTTAACATTAACCTGTTTCATTTTTTACATATAGCATGGTAAAGAATTTTATTACCTTTGTAAATTTTTTGGACTAAAAATTAAAATCAACATAATAAATAATATGGACCTTATTATTAAAAATATTGAATCTATTTTACCAAATTCAATTCACAGAATTTGAAAATTTTTATTTAAAATAAATCTCATAGACAAAACAAAAAAGTATTTTTTTTAAAGTGAAAAGTTCAAAAGTTTGAGAAAATTTAATATCTAATTTCAATGTAAAATTGATAACTATGACCAAAATTGGTTTTAATTATCTATAATAGAACTAATTATAATTTTAAAAAAATTTATAATATAATTTATCCTTATAAATAAATTATACAAAGAAGAAGTTTTTAATTAAAATTAAGTATTTTTCACTATTAATGAAAAAATGAAACAACTATGAAAAATACCAAAATTTCACCCAAATATAATTTTGATATTCTAATTTAACAAATTTAATTGATATTTTCAAATAACACTTTTAAAATTTTGAAAATTTATATTTAAAATAGGTGCATCATCAAATGGCTCCAAAACTGCATTTAGATAAAATATAGCTTTTTATGCATAAAATTGGATTTATTTTTCTCTTAAGACAATTATACCTTTTGAATGAATTTAAATATATTTTAGTGAATATATAAAATATTAATTATATCAATATATTTCACTATTAGTGTTTAATTTAAATTATTAAGATAAAATTTTATTATGGGCATAAAAATTGTATTTTATAAAAACACATCCATTAAGTTCAATTAGTTTTATTTTTATTAATAATTAATTGGTTTACAATGAATTAAATCTATAAATATGTGAAAAAAAATATTTTTGAAAATTTAGTTAATATTATTAATTACCTCAATTCCAAAAACTTGGAGACAACTATCATTATTAAAGAATAATATTTAGTTAATTGTTTAAGATCTGTGTTCTTTGTAATGTAATATATCAAAGAAATTGAATTTATTTAAGAATTGACATGCCATAAAATCTTTGGGTGTTACATATAATAATGAATTTACTAACTTCATTCCATCATTTTGGAGTTCTATATCTCTTTCCAAAGAGGGATTCACAATGATCCATTTAAATTTTCATGTGGAAGCTATTATTTTATGAGAACTCTTACAAAGGGAGATATTGATATAAAATTATTTTAAAGTCAAAAAATAAATCTCTTATAATATCTGCATGTTTCTAGATTATTTTTTACGATTATCCATAATATTGGGGTTTCAAGGCTATAGTGAATTTCAAATTTGTGTTTAAACCATGTCAAATAATTTTCTTGAACTTTGGGGTGAATCATAGATCTTGATGGAATAAAATTGATAGTGGTGTCTACTAAAACTTCACCAATTATCTAATTTATAGTTTCATAAGTTTATATATTAAAAATTCATCTTTAATGGAGATGTATTGGACAATATTTAAAAGATTGTCTGAAACTACCCATATGGAATTATTTCTTTTGGATTTCTTTTAAAGACCCATGAAAAAACCATACTGATGCTCTCGAATTTCCACATAGGTATAGGTAAAGGTTACATTATACCTTGTAATTTTCCTTTTCACCTTAACTTGGTGACATAAAAATAAATTTTATTCATATTCATCAATTAATTTCTTCACATTTTGCCACCAATATTTTTCTCGATGATAAATATACCTATTTAAAATCCCTAAGTGGATGGAAAATGTTGAGCTTTGTGGATCGGTCAATAACAACATATTTATATTTTTTTAATAAGGTAAATATATTTATTCACCAAATTTTATAAATCCTTTTTAAATTCTTTTTAAACCTAATAATTTCCTATTTTTTATAGAATCCTCTATCTTTTGTACCTTCACATCACCCCTTAGGGTTCACTTAATCTTCTCTAGAATGGATGGTTGAGAAATTATTCAAGAAATTTAGAATGTGGTTAATTTATTTATGACTCCCATGTCAATAATTAGTATATATTAGAATATTATATCATTATAAATCCTCTTAATTTATAATATTACCTAATTTTTTCTACTTATAGAATATGTTAATTTATTCTCCTTTTTGGGTTGGTAGGGGATTAAGTAGTCATAGTCCTTAATAAACTATAACCATATTCATTGGTTCATATTGATCTTCTTCTATGTTATAGTATAATTAAAAACCTAATGATCTATATATATGTCACACTTATCCATACAGAGATAATTCTTCTAAATCTTCAATGTGGATATTTCTATATCAAACTCCAGATCATGCAGTATATATTTTTCCAATTAAATTTCAACTATTTTGGGGCATAAGATATAAATTTATCATTTTCATTAGTATAAAAATAAATTAATTCTAATATATATTAATTTATATCAAAAATCATTCCCCAAATGTGGTAAATGTGATTACAGGCATAATAATTTGCATATTCTCTAACTTATTGAAGTCGTCTTCCAATTTGTTGGTCTAGAAAAAACTCAACTGCCTTTAGAGTTATCATGGTTACTAGGTTTTAAAATATTGAAACATTTCTCACAAATCCTTCATAATACATAGATAATTAAAAAAACTACAGATTTTCATTACAATTTATATTTTGGGCCATTCCTCAACAACAATTTTCCATAAAGGATCCATAGATATCCCCTTTATAGTGATAACATATCCCAATAATCCTATATAATCCTTTTAAAAGTCACATTTCTGGAAAATTTCATATAAGTTATCTTTTCTCAATGTTTTTAGAATTATATTCAAATTTTCTTCATGTTCCTCCTTTCTTGTGGATTATATGTTGATATAATCTAAAAATACTAACACAATTTTTTTGAGGAAATATCTAAATATTCATTCATAAATTCTATGACAATCTCATGGGAATTAGTGAGTCTAAATGGAATCACTATAAACTTATAGTGTCCATACCTAATTAAAAATTTATTTATAGTAATATCTAGTTTATTCACCATCAATTCATGATATTCAGATAGAAAATGCAATTTATAAAAGTATTGGTCACCACATAGCTGATCAAAAGAGTCATAAATATATTATAGGGGATACTCATCCTTTGAGTTTTTTTGTTCACAATTATCTATTCCAAGGAATATCTACATATCCTTGTTCTTGACATAGAGGATTAACACACCTGATGATGAAGCACTCCGACATATAAAACACCTGTATATATATTCTCTTGTAGCCTATTTTTTAGTTTTTATAATTAAATGGTAGTTATTATATATAATGTATTGGATATTATTATAGATCTTGGTTTGAGCTTAATTTATAAATCAACCTCTCAGGCAGGTGGTGTCACACCCATGATACCATTTTTAGGTATGCCTTATTATTTTGGTCAATATTTTATTCTATAGATTTTCTAGGTGTATTTTATTTGATAAATGGAGATTTTGGGGAGATATAGGGTTGTTCGGGGTTGGTGTGTGATTATTAGAAAATGTGTGATATCTCCATCAAACTATTCATTTTAGATAATGGTACCAAAATATCCAACTAGTTAGGTTCATGTTTTGTGAAAGCATGTGTCCCACACCACGTGACCACCATCTATTAATATAGATTGACCTATAAAGTTAGTGCATGATTTTGAAAACCATGTGTCCAAACCATGAGGGATACTAGTTTTTAAATATTATTGTTTTCTAAAACTAACCCTCCTTGATTCAACCCTCTTAACTCCTATTTTCCCCCAATCCATCCCCAAAAACCCTAATAATGCCTCCTACCCTATCCAATCTTCCATTGTATTAAATTATTGGTTGGTTTTTTATTGTATTCATCAAAGAAAATTCAATATCCCGTCATATCTTGGCTTTTATTTTCTAATCGATTGGTGGTGGTTTCAATGGAAAAGTTATATGGTTCTATATTGTACCATTATATGGTGATTTAAATGTGATTTAATCTATTCCTAATTTATTTATATATTCTGTGATGTGGTATTCTAATTTATTGAAAAGTTATATTGATGTTTGAGGGGATTTCAAAATTCATTAATCCCCTATGAAAATGGTTGGGAAATATGTGCCTCGTTTGTGTTGGATTGAATTATGGGAAATTAAGAATTTTATTGTTTGTAAATAGACTAAAGAACATAGTAATCTTGGGTACCTTGGATGGTATACCAGGAATAGTATGTTGGGTGAGACCTCAGGGCCTCATCTAGGTCAGCCTATAAGGATTATGATACAACATTAACTAAAAAAATGATGATACTAAGGGTACTACTATATATTTGGCTTCAACATATCTAGTGGGTCATAAAAAAGGAGATTTATTAATATGATTGATCAGTAAGGGTATAAGTAACCTAGGTCTCTAATTAACCTATCTACATAGGGATTACCCTCGGTGGTTATGTTGTGTTTTTTACTTACTATTATCTATTCCTACATTATTCTCTTCCCATTCAAAAAAGTAAAGCATGTTTTAGAACCAAAATATTTTCTTTCTTTAAAAAACAAGAACTTTAATTTATCTTACAATATATATACATATAACCTTGTCTGAATAATACATGGAATTTTAGGTCACCACCTAAATACACACATGAAACTAGTTTCTAGCATATGGGGATTGTGAATCACCTTCAGGCCATGCTACTGGATGAGATGATTGTTAATTTAGGATGGATGCCTAGACCAGTTTATGATAAAATTGTATTAGAACAAAAGTTTTTAAATTATTTAGATATTCTTATTTTGGGGAAGACTAGAAATAAATGAGCTCTAAATTTCAGGACTTGAGGTTTTGGTTTCAAGTGGGCTGTTTAGCCAAACACCTCATGAGAGGCCTCAGTCAAAAATAAATGGTGGGGATATGGTTTGACTTCTATATATGGTATAACACTTAGGGTTCAAACTGTGCATGGACACTAAGGTATAGTGGAGTGATTTGAATTTTTTTGTTCTATTATGGTTTTTTATTTATGTTGTGGTTTTATCTTGTTGTTTATTTGGATCTATGTGGTTGTATGTATTGTTGAATTCTATCCTTTATTTATTTTTTCATGTGTAGCATCATTCCTCTCTAAAGACCTCTTATATAGTCATATGAGGAGTTTGGAGATAATTCTATATACCTATAAGATTAGATATCAGTGGATGTAGTGGTTTGGGGTGTTTAAGACTTGTATTAGGGAGTGGAATCTAGTTTAACTTAGGGTGTGGAGGCCAGATTGTTACTGAAGAAGGATCGGGATTAAATGTTTCTCATGTATACACCCCTTCATTATAGGTATTTATGAAACCCCATGAAATAAAATAATGGGTGGAAAATATTGGAAGGATTTTTGAGTTCCAAGAGACTCTTAATGTTGTTAAGGTGAAGTGTCCAGTGTCTTTAATGGATGGTCCAGTCACAAGTGGCATGGGTCTGTGTTTCTACTATGATAGTATGAGAAGATGGGATATAATGACTTGAAGGAAATCTAGCCCTTGTAAGTCCTCATATTTCATGTACATCTACTAGGGAGAGTGATTAATGATGGAGTATGCCAACCACTTCATTTAGCTAGTCCAACTATATTCCAATTTAGAAACTAATGAAATGAAGAAATCCCAGTAGTTTGAAATGGGTTATGATTGTACATTAAATATTATGTGTTTTTGTTTTTGTTAAATACCTCTGATGAGGTGGTGTACTGATACTTGATGGTGGATATCAACTATGGTGATATGTAATGATCGTCTAGGATCCTTCTATCACCAATCCAAAATGTATTTATCCCATCTAAGAAGAAAAAGAAGCATGTAGGGTAGTGTAAGAAAAGTGGATGTAGATCTATATATCCTCTCGGACCCCCATTTTTAGATGGTGGTGGTGGTGGAATTCACATATACTCTTAGTGTGGGAAATATGGGCATGTACGGTCCACATGGCTGGTCCCTCATAAACTATGTCGCTAGTGTGGAAACATGGTCCCCATGAATCGATTTTGTAGTAGTGTTTTCCAACCATAGAGAAGTTTAAGTTTTATAGTTTCTAAGGGAACAAAAACTATGTTTAACGCATCTAGATATATGGGATATTGTTCTGATAGAGATGGGGGTAATAACTAATATTTTTATTGGTAGAGACATCATATGGTTGATTGATTTGTCAGTATTCAACAATAGGCAATAACAATGTTAAAGCATCTGACTATTATGTATCAGGAACTTGTGGAATTTGATGCATTCCCTATGATATTTTTAGGTATTTTTCTGATGGTTTTGGGAATAGAATATGTGGGGAATGGTGTGTGATATATTAATATTTATTTTAATTTTTAGCTTCCTCAAACCCTGGGTAATGATCATGCTGATCAAATTTTTAACTAATTTACTTAGATCCGAAGAAAATAACACATGATCTATGGATTATTTATTCTATGTTGATGTCGATCATCAAAAAATTACATTTATGTTTCCTTCATTAGGCTGTGATTATCCAATGATATAATCCCTCTAGTGATGATCCACTCATTCTTATTTAATCTCTAAGTAACACAAATTGATATCTGGATTCTAGCACAATGAAGAGATTGTCCTGTGTTATTCATGTTGATCGATCATCCTTTGATTTGGATGTAATATCTCTTTTGTTTCTCATTCTTGAGAGGGAGAGAGAAGGGGGAGTCATTAGATAATTCAACACACATAAAAAGTATCTATTTTCAATTAAACACACTTTAAAATAGACATAAACATCCATTTATAGTGATAAGGTTTAGGTTAAAATAATTATTTTATTTCATGTCTTACCATAAATTATAATATATCCTTTAATATATTCCATTCTAAAGAATAATAATTATAATATTATTTTATGGTTCACACTAACTTGCGAAATGAAAAATATTATTTAATTATCTTATAATAAATATTTTGCACCTGATATGTTCTTAGTCCATTTGAATTCCTCTAGAATTTATTAGACACAAAAATTAATAATTAATTTAAATTATTAATTCCTCAATAAATGTTTTCAATTGGAAAGTTGTGAATAAAATTATATCTTCTTCTTGTGAATAATATTTATTCAATGTATTAAATTCAAATAGTATTTACTTTAGATCACCAAAACATTTACTGTGTGACCCTATAAGATTATTTCTCACTAAAATTTGGTATTATTTCTAAATGTCCAAGATTAATATCTATCAATGGCTCAAGGAACCCATGATAAATAACTTAATGTCACAATAAATAAAACCACATAAAATTTCTCATGGTGTAATATATTCTACATGTAACATTATAACATCAATTCAGTTTCACATATATATCACAAACCTATATGATCAATACTTCTTTCATTGACTATATGAAAAAATATATTATTCCACAATAGTTGTGGAATTTAATGTGATGTTTATATTCAAAATAAAGGGTTGAGTAATTAATTTACCAACATATGGAATGAGAAAATCCTTCCTCAACTTATCGATTAAAGATATGTCAATCGTGACACACCCAATTTATCTGAACTCTCTATGAATATATGTCTTTGTTATTTACATCAGTAAATCTATGTGTATGGATCATGAAATTCATTAATCATAATATCAATATCTAAGGACCATTACTGATTCCCACATATAGGAATATCTGGTGACACCAAAATAGGCTAAATTTATACTAGTGGATCTATTATCAAAATCTCCCATATTGAATATTACCAATTGCGAAATTCAGGAGAAGAAGCCTCTCCATTTTATGAGTATTCACACATGAAAATTTATGTACTATGTGTCCCATAATAGAACATTATCCACCCATAGAAAATTAGTTAGGAATATATTCATAGGACTTCAAGGCTCTCATCATAGTGGGAAACTACTATTAACTTAACAAGGATATGTTTACTAAATGAAATTATTATATTATAGTCATATAGAAAAATGAAAAATTTGAAATAAAAAATATCATTAATATTCAATACATCAAATATATAAGTAATAAAAGTAAAAGTAGTTGGTCCTAGGACACCAAATCAAACATATTAATATTGTATCATCCATAGTAATTTCTTTGTTTGAGGCAGGTTATTTTATTTGACATATCCTTGATTTCCTTTTAGATTTATTGAAACTTTCAACAGATATTATACCATGTTTTAGGTATTTGGTTACAACTATTGGAAATAGAATGGATCAAGGTTTTCAATGCCCATCTTGTGTTGTATCATTATCTGAGGTTGAGCTAAAATAATATTTTATTATCATTGAGATGGACCCCTTTGACATGACTCTAGCCTTTTATTGGATGGAATTATTCAAGGCCCTCATTGATTCATATATTTGGAGGGTGAATTTCACTATCCTAAATGGAATCACTCAAATTTTTTATAGAGAATAATATATATGGTTAAGATGAGGTGCACATCCACTTTTGGTTCTAGGAAGGATTACTTGTTAGGTATCCTCACTCTTTTTAAAGTATTATGAGGAAGGATTAGAGAGAGGGATACCATTCATGTTGAGTTAATTACTTAAGGTTTTATAGATGATTTATCTGGTTTATATCCTGAATTGGATGTGGAGTTCACCATCAATTTGTATCCAGGGTCATATATGATATATCTTCCTTCACATAATAAGGTTGTTATAGAATTAAATTAATCAAAGATACATTTGGATGATTTGGAATCCCAAGATTTTATTTTCCAGAAAATATACCTATAGTCCTCCCCAATAACTTTTTATAAGAAAACTGATGGATATTTATAGTTATGTATTGACTAATAGAAGCTGAATTAGGTCACCATCTAGAGTAAATACTCCTTCCCCAACATTGATGATCTTTTTTTTATTCTTAAAAGTTTGAGATTAATTTCAATGATCAACCTTCATTTAGGTTACCACAAGGTTAGGGTTTGAGTGGAGGATATTACAGATACCACTTTATAATGTAAGGATGGTTATTTCAAGTATTTGGTGATGCCATTTGGATTGATGAATGGACCCATATTTATCATGGATCTTATGAACTGATTGTTCCATAGATATATTGATTCTTTTGTTGTGGTGTTTGTATATGGCATCCCTGTTTAATCGAGATCATAGAAGGAGCATAGGAATTGTTTTATGATTGTTCGGAGAATGATGTGATACCATAAAATTAATGCTAAACCATCAAAATATTGTTTCTAGATACAAGAAGTTATATTTCCAGGATATGTGATCTTAGAACATGGTGTTTCAGTTGACCAGGAAAAGGTAATGGAAGGGAACCCATGGGAAGAACCAAATAATATATTTGAGATCAAAAGATTTATAGGCCTGATAAAGTACTAAATGTGGTACATTAGGGGATTATATAAAAATTATTTATCCTTGATATATCTCAAGTAGAAAGGGGTTATATCATCATGGATTCTAGAATGCTAATTATTTTTCAACGAGCTTAAGCTGTAGTCGACCACTACCCATATCTTGATATTACCCAAGGAATAATAAGGTTATGTAGTTTGCTGTGATTTTTCAAGTATTGGTTTGTGTGGTGTTATTATATAGGGTGTACAACTGGTGGTTGTATGGATAATTCCAACTTTTACCAAATAAAAAGAATTACCTAACCTATAATCTCAATCTTATTTGATGATACATGCCTTAAAATACTAGAATCACTATATTTTTAAGGAAATGATTATGATATACTCATAGAAAAAAATACTGAGCTATATCTTCCTGCATAATGATCTCCACCCAAGGTAGTGATGATGGATCAAGTACCTTAAGGGGTTAAATTTTGACATTTTTTACACCCCGAGTAAGAGAAATATAGTATTTGATGCCCTAATTGGTAATTTTACAACCCAAAAAATGAAGCAGTCCATTGATGAGTGGGATACAATTTAATTTTTTCCATGAATTAATTTAGAATAAAAATAAGAGAGATATGGTATTTTTCTGGTAATCATGTAGTCAAAACCTTCGCTTTTTGAACTGATTTGGGATGAGAAACTGAATGATGAGTTGTTCTAGCAATTTACCCAGTACCTAATTAGTTATGAGGTACCTAGTGAGTGGTCATTGAATCCTAAAATAGTTATCTTCTTCATGGGTTTGTCCATTATACCATTTTCTATAAGGAATAAGGTGATGTAAGAATGTAATCATTCTCAATTGGTTGTCCATCTTGCCTCCACCAAGATGTTTTAGGATGCGAGACGTTAGTTCCAGGGTCTAGGAATTAGGGATGATATATTTGACATACAATCTTGATGTTTTACATGTAATTAAGTCAAGGATATACAAAAAAATCCCTCAGGATTTCATCATCCTCTTTCTATTCCTACCTATAAGTGTGATGATATTGACATGTATTTTATTATCGGGTTATAAAATACACCCAAGGGAAGGAATATTACTTGGTTTTGTTATTGATAGTCAAACCGAATCAATGCATTTCATCCCAATAAATATTAAAACCAATGTGAAAGAGAGGGGTAATCTATACATCCTGGAGATCGTGAGACTATATTGTGTGTGGTCCAATATTTTTTCTGACAATGACCCTTGTTATATATCTTGATTTTGGGTAGTCTTCTAGAAGGAAATGGGGGATTGATTTAACCTTATCATTATATAACATCGTCAAAGATACAACTTCTTAGGGTTAGAAAACTACATTCTACAAGATATTATTTGTGCCTTTATGTTATAATTCATAGTCTTGTTGGATATACATCTTGGGTTTTCATAATTTTTTACAATAATATTTACCTTTCCTTGACCATGATTTTTACCTTCAATGATTTATTTGGTAAACCATGTAGATATCTTCTATAATAGAAAGAGTTAGGTGAGACTTCATTTGTGGGACCAAGCATCATACATGTGATGATCAATAATATTTTTTCATTTAAGTTGATTTTCATATTATCTCAAAATTATTTAAAAGTATAATTATGACCATAAAAATCATGATTTGGATTCCCTAGTAGTTTTCTGGGTATTTATGAAGGCAATACCATGTTTTCTTAATAACCATCTTGGGTAGTAGAGGAAGCATACACCAAGGTATGTCTGACTATTTGATATTACCAATAGGATCAATAAGATGGTATAATGATTGGTATTTACATATTAGTTGATGTTAATTTATGTTTTTTTCATGTCTCTCAGTTAAAGAAGTATTATCCAGACCCTTCTAATTTGATGAGCTATGAAGAGGTAGTGTTGGAACCTAATTTATCTATGATGGAACTACTTGTTTAGATTGTAGATTCTGAGGTGAAAGTGATTCGAGAGAAATAAATTATGCTATTTTAGGTTATATGGAAACATGGGAATGTTTAGGATGATATGTGGGAATGGATGTCTTGGGTAGAGGATCAACTTCCCCACCTACTCTTTGATCAAAACACATGTTGAATTTCCAAGGGTGGAAAGTGTAAAGGTGGGGAGAATTGTCACATCCATCTTGCCATTTTTAGGTAATTTTTTTTATTTTTGAATATTATTTTGTTCCATAGAATTTAATTGTGTTTTCCATTGAAAAATAGATATTTTTTGGAGGAAGAGGATGGAACATAGTTTGAGAACAGTTATTAAAAACCACGTTCCCACCACAGAAAACCATGTGGCTTGGACAGTGCCACTAAAATCCCCACATGATTCGGACCACATTTTGTGATATTGTGAATACTAAACCATTTAGAATCCATAAACTATGATAGATAAACCCACATATATGGACAAAAATTTGGAAAACTGTATGACCAAACCAACTGGGTGACTTTTTTTAAAATATTTTGGTTTTCCATAAGCACCACTCCATGATTCAACCCCACTGACCCATGTTTTCCTACCCCATTCGACCCCATAGGCCTAGGAATTCATCTCCTTCTCTAAAACACCAAATAGGATCAAATATTTTGGTGATTTTGGATTTTATTTTTTCAGGAAACTTCAAGAATCCCTCTTATATTGGCTCAAAATTTATAACAAATTGGTGGTCTTTTTTGAGAAAAAGGTGGGTGGTTTTATGTTTTTCAATTATTTTATTATTTAAATTTGATTACCTCTATTTATAAATGTTTTATAACTTATTTTGTGTAGTTAAATAGGGGATTTTAAAGGGGTATTGTTATGTGTGAGGATTTTGAAATGGTTCACTCCCCTATGGAATTGGTTTGGAATGGTGTTCTTGATTTTAGATGGCTTGATTTATGGGAAAAGGGGATTTATATAGTATAAAAATGGAACAAGAAACTTGGGATCCTTGGGTAATTAGGCATGTGGAGTTGGAATTTTATTTTATGTGACCTATTAGGGCCTCAACAAAGTCTCCCTATAAGGGTTATGATACAACATCAACGAAACAAAAATATGATACTATGGGTACCACAATAACTTTGGATTTTTCCTCTCTAGTAACTCATGAATGAGAGGGATATTTCAATGATTAATCACTGATGGTGCACGTATACTTGTAATAAAATTAACCTCGTAACAAAGGGGTTTACCGTGGTTCTTATAATTTTTTTACTTTCTCTTAGTTATTTCTATAGTATTCACTTCCCTTTAAAAAACTAAATCATATTTTAAAACTATAATTTTTCTATCCTTCAAAAACTGGAACATTCATTTTTATTAGAATTTAAAATCATAAAACTCTTAGCGGGAGACTACTGGTCATGTGAGTACACACCCCGCATAAAACCAATGGATGTATCTAGAGCTTATTGTTCTTGACTTTGGTCCATTCAAGGCCTGATTTGGTGGAGGTCGTTATTCCTTCTAGAGGATTATTATTTTTGATGAAATGTGAGGGTAGTGACATGGAAGGTGTTGGAACTCATTACATGGGGGGGATATGTTTGTTTTTTCACCCCTCCACATTTTTTTCTTTAGTTATAAGTCATAAATGAAAACTTGAGGCCTGTAAGTACCCTTTTTTATAGGTCCTATTATGGATGATGTTTTGAGGATTTAGGTAATTATTGAATGTAATTTCCTATGGATGTTTATTTAAATTATTATGGGATAAATAACTTGAAAATGAGTTATTTAATTCCCAAGAACTATTTTCTTGACCATGGTTATTGGAAATCCCTTTAGGACATGCCATGAGTTGGGATGGGTATCAGTTTAGGATGGTAGCATAGGTCAATTTGTGATAGGTGGAAGGACAAAAAACACTTTCTGGAATATATTTGTATATTCCGTAACTATGGGATTATCATCATAGAATATCCACTTATTTGTATAAATCATTTTAGCTAGATATGTTTTCATCAAAATGTAATCATATCCATGATTTAGAAGAATTCTACCATATAGGTTCATCCTCCTCCTTACACTTTTATATAATTATAGGATGATTTGGGATATAGAACTTGATTTCCATCTCCCACTAGTTGATGTTGGCACAATATAATGACAACTAATTCATGTCTAGTATGACATAAAATTCCACTAATGGGAGTAGGAAAATGTTTTATGGTATATTGAGGCACCAAATATTATACGGGGAGGAGTTATTAGATTGAGATGTTATTATTTTTCTATTTTTTCACCAATAATGCAACCAAATTTTTTTTAATGTGGTTATTTAATAGTTATAAAAAATATGGATGATATGAATGAGTGAATATAATTTTAGTCAAAAAGTTATCATGTTTTAATAAATGGATAATAAGTTTACATTTAACTATTTAATTATAGTTTTAATCACTTATTAAAAGTAAATGATTGTTTGGTGTAAGGATACTTAATTATTAATCATATAACAATATTACTATGAAATTAAAAGGTACTACTCAAAAATGACATGTATATCATACCTCATGTTTTTCAATGTTTACATTTTGGTTATATTGGTCATTTATCTATAAAATTCACCAACATAACTATTAATATGTTAAGTCATAAATTTCCACCTTACGTTTTTCAGAGATTACATTTTTCTTATATTGGTCATTTATCTATAAAATTAAAAAACATAACTAGTTACATGTGACATCATAAAACTCCATATGAACATATTAAATCCTTCAAAATGGTTCCTAAAGATTAGGTGAATAAACCCAATCAAATTATTCTTGAGTGTCAAACCGGGTGTGTAATAAGGCCCATATATTATTCTCCAAGTAATGATTATGTTTATACTTAACATATATTTTTTTCAGGGTTATTACATGCAGGTGGATCTGTTCCAGATCATGTATCCACTTATTTGAATCCAAATAGGGATTCAATTTCTAGGAAATTAAAAAATCATTATTTTAAAAAAAATTAGGATGTTTTTATTATAGTATACATAGTGTATTCACAATTTTATTCTTATCCAAAAAACCCCCAAAATATATATGTCTTTATATGAAACAAACTACGAAAACCTTATTCTCTTAAATATTTTATTTATTGATTTTTAACATATTGTTTCAAAAAAAATAACTCGGAAATCAAGTGGCATGGTGTATTTGTGAATTTGGATATATATTAAATCAACCTAACAAAACTAAATTATATTTATTTTGATCTCTATATACTAATATTAAATCCCATTGAACTTATTTTACTACATATGATATCGTAGGTATTACATAAATAAAATGGGTGACCTATAAATTCAACTAAGGGAATAATATATGTAAATCATGATAACATGTGATACATCTGAGATAAAAAGAAAACCATAATAACATAAAAGAGAATGATCATATATGTTTTAATAAAATAATGCAATTAATAAGGTGGTATCATTAGATCGTGGGATCATTGGAATGTGGTGGAAATATAAAACATGAAATAATAAACATAAGTCAAGTCTCATTACCTAGATGACATCACATATTGTGTAAGACTCACTACCTGTGAACCATACATGGTATGTCATGAGATGAAAATACTACATAATGATTTTGGGGGATTTATATGTATGAGAACCACACATAAAATTTATAATATGTACATTCACATGTTTTCCACATAAGTAAATCATACATTGGAATAATAATAAGATAAACTCATGAAAAGTAAATTGGATATATAATCTTATCTTAGAGCATAACCAAATGACATATCAGAAATAATCCAATAAAATAATATATTAAATCATTATTATACAATCATAAATGAATAAATAATTATATTTAAAGTAAATAAAGCTCAAGTTATGTAATGACATAAAAAAATTTGAGAAGTAAGTTTGGAAATGAACCTCCTACATAGGGTCTTATGACAAGGGAAAAGAATTTTTAAAGAAGTAAAGACCATAATTTTTTCCTCATAGAAATAAATAATATAAAATAGATTACCATAAAATATTTTATATTTTTAGAAATTATGAAAGGGAATAATCTTTAAAATACTATCACATGAAAAGGAAAAATTAATAGAATAGTTCCACTTAATCGATTTTTTTAGATGGAATATTGACAATGGAACGTAAAAAAATGTATAACCCTTTCCATTAAAAAGAGAATAATCATGGAATTAGACAGATATATTGAATTTATATGATTTAAAAATAATTATAACTCAGGAAAGTGAGTTATAGAGAGGAAGGATAACCTCAGTAAAATTGGGTGGTTTAGAGAGATCACTTTACTTGGGTTTGTGACTCTTTTTGTATGGTCATATGATATCGTGAGTAATAGAATTAAAAATTTTAAATAGTTAATTAATAATTTTTTTTTAAAAAATTTTATTATTTATTATTCATTTTGTTTATTTTTAATCATTTTTATATGATATTATTATAATTTTTATCTTCTCATGGATGTTTTTACTCAGTTCCATGGTTTCAATGATTTATCGACAATTATAGAAATTATTATATAATGGTAGAATAACACTAGAAGTGAAAAATATTAGCTTCATTTAATTATAGAGGTTTTATGGTTCAAATATCCATATTTTTTTCTACATATATTCATTTAGTATTATTGTTATCTTTATACGGTTAGCCCATTCGAGATTTTTTCAGACCATGATGAACTTATTTTGTTTTATTTAACCTTATGATTATTTATCCTGAATATAATATGAAATAATATATAATATATTTATTTATTGAATTTCTAACCATAACATGTGAATTATAATAATCTATAAGGGTAGTTGTGATAAAATGATATTCATTGTTCACAAATGTAGTGAAAAAACATAATATAAATAGTGTTTTCATTTTAGAACTGAATGGGAGGATGTTAGATGATATAAATTACATTAATATAATAAAATTTCATTATATTAATAATTTTGATGTTTTTATACTAGCATGGATTTATTCTATTTAAGGAGGTACAAAAAGAAATGAATTTTAGGGAATTTTTTTTAAGAATATTACCTCTTCCTTTGGATGTTCATTATTAGCCTAACCCTTTAGGCTCTTAGATTGGTATTTTTATTAGACCATTACATATAGAACATGTTGAGAGATTTGTGTTGATATTTAAACATATTTCTGATGAGTTAATGGGATTAAAATGTGTGTAAAATTGAGGCGGTGAAGGGATCCATTTATAAGGGGAAGACGAGGGTGTTTTAAAATAAAATATTAGAACAAAATGTTATTTATATATAAAGTGACCAACCTTGTGACCCAATAGTAAGGATATTATGATTCTTTAATAAAGTCATTAATAAAATAATCTATAAATATTCAAAATCTAAAAAATTCATTCATATATTTTATTAAAAAATATGGTACTTATGCATTGTTTTACTATTTTACTCCTGTGATGTATTTTTATGAAAAATTAAAAAACATTACCCTAACCATTTTTCTGTGTGATGATTTGAAAAATGAAATTAATTTTGTAAAAATTATTTTCTAAATATATGAAATTTAAAATTTAAATACAATATTTATTTATTGAGAACCCTATTTTTGACAAAATAATATTTTTGATAATAAATAAAAAGTACCTATAATTTAATAAAATTATTTTACAATATTTTTTAAAATATATAATTATTAATGAATTTTTTATTAAACTAAAAATTTATTTAAACCATTTAATTTAATAATAAATATTTATTTTAACTAAAATAAATCATATATGTTTTTCCCAAAATATAATTATGATTTAATGGGGTTAATCATTTATTTTTTCATATTCAATATTTACATTTAATATATATACCATTGATTTTATTTTTTAATATTATCTAATGTATTATTTTATTATTCTTTTATACCATTTACTATTATAATGGTCATGTTACTATTTATAAGGGTCTTTTTCCTATTTCAATGATCATATCATTACTATATTTTTAATAATGTTCTGGATTATGAATAAAATGATATTGGTCTATCATGTGGTGAATTTGTTTTATAGTATATAATATTACTAAATATGGAACACATGTTTTATTCATAAATATAATTCTATATATAATATTTTTTATAATTATGTATAGTTAATGGCATTAAAACATGCAATTTTTATTCCTTTAAGTATCATTTTCTTGAACTCAACTCATTGACGATATGCTAGTGCAGCCTATAGAGCATCACTGTCAGGTTCCAGTTAAGGATGTCGACCAGGATCCTTTCCTTTTAAATTTAAAAAAATATTTGGGTCTTCTATAAACTAAAATATGGGATCATTAATATTGATTAATTTAGATTCATCCAAATTCTTATTATTTACCTAATTTATTCACAAAACTAAACAATAAGGATGCATGATCCTCACATAGGTATTTATCCTAAAAGAACCATCACATCGCTTAGTATTTTGACATAATTAAGGTCCTTACATCAGATAATAGGGGGCCTTGATTGTTTATATCCTAGTTAGTCTCCCTTGAATTTTTTATGTAACATGTTTAGATGATACAATTGCCTTCATAACCCATGAAAACCTCACTGGTTCCAATCCCAACACATTATGATATATCTCTACCAGAACCAATAATTTCAATTTTTCAGGACTCAACCCCCCTTGGTAAAAATCCTTGGCTAATAGTGGAGACAATAGTAGATTTTAAAGCCCTCCTACAATAAGACATGGGTTAATTACTACCATTGTGTGTATCAAACAGACACATATTTAAAAAATTACACAAAATATTACCATAAAATATTAAAGGAACCACCAATAAACATTGTAATAATAAATAAACCCATCCTAATACATATAAAAACATACAATGAAAAAATGGTAATAAAATTACCATGAGAGATTCATATAATGGAGACCATGAATAATAGAAACTCTCTAATAATATTTATTAGATATTATAGACCATATTGATCACTAACTACACCTTGAGGACCTAAAAATAATAAATACATATAGATATATCATTTAGGTGAGCATGAAATTATACGTAGAAAGATCTTCCGTAAAATGTCTTCTGAAATTATGAAAGAACCATTCTACTACCAGAATTAATAAATAGTAAAAAATTAAAATTACCTTTATCATCTTATCTATATTCCTATAATCCAAATATATTTCTCACATAGTAATATAAGAATTAAATAACCTACTTTCAAAAACCAATATAATAGAAAGGTACTTCGCTAACACTTTACCAGTGAACCAGTCACCCTAAACCCTAAAATCTCACATCCTCATTCTCTTATGTCCCTGATAATTTATATTTTCAATATCTGCTAACACATCATAGAATTTACCTACACTCCACACCACATCTCCAACACATCCCTTTAATCATATATTATTAATTAATATAAATTACAACCAATATAAATAAACTCATTAAATTAAAAAATTAAACCTTATACATAAATACACATATAATATCCACAAGAAATTATTGAGAGGTATATGACCTACATCCTTATTTTTATATGATGAAATAGGCTATATCATATCCTATGATTACTTGATATCATAATACATAGAATGCGATTCCATGTTACTCCTATTATAATCGTATGGTATGATTAGGAGAACATCTTATGTTTCTATTTGTGTTAAGGATATCTGCTATACTAGCATGATTGTAAATTGAGACTTGACTATATGTTAGTGCCAATAAAGTATGTAATTAGTATCTTGAGGCTTCTTACCACAATATATCATGAATTTATCATTTATGGATATTTAATATTAAGTGTTAATTTTCATCTAATCTAAAATGATATGCTATCATTAATTAACAATTTCATTGAATTAAAAAAATGAGATAGTAAAGGCCCAAAGTTATATACAACATAGCTAAAACCATTAATTTTGTGTTTATAAAACAAATGAGTAATTTTTTATGCAGTTTCATGGCTTAGAGAGCATTAACATATTCTATATAAAGAAGGATGATGTATTTTAAATAGTGTGTGAAATCCTCCTACGAAATCTATACCAAAAAACTATCCCTCTTGAACCATTGCCTTTATCTTTCTTTTTTATTTTCAAGATACTATCATATCATGAATTTTAGATTATTCCTACCCAAAGACCCTTAGTTATTAGATGCCTATTTTTGGTACACCATAGAGGGAATAACCGTTTGGTTATTTATTTAGTGATCATCATGAAACAAAGAATATTTGAAATAGGAAAAGTATCATTATAGTGAAAGGTATTCATGTTTTATTTTTATTGTATATGATTTTAGTTTTTTAAAACATGGTTATCATGGGTGTTATTTTTCCTTAATCACCTCTAGTGAATTGGTGAGCTGTTAAAAAACATTTAGAAAATTTATATTAGTAACATAAAACACACTTTTTTGATTCTTTGAAATTATATATTTGAAATAAGGAAATGTGTATAACATTCCACTATAATGATAATATAATATCAGCTAGCATACCTGACTTTATGTTATATGATGTATATTTTCTAGAGATACCTTAATGCTGTGAATATGCAATAATGTAGACTATTCTAGCTCTAGACATTACATTTTTTATAACTTAGTTTGTGTTGAGAGATATTGACATTAGATTATTCAATAACGCATTCTAAATTCAATATTTCATGTTAAAATTATGCAATAATGGATCTAACACTATATATGAAAATTATATTTTAATTATAATTTAATATAGTATGTAATTTACACTTTATATTATCATACAATGTATACCAAACCCCTTTCCACCAAAACATTGTATCATAAAAAGACTACTTGACATTAGTATTTGTAACAAAGGAGTGTGAATTTTTTTAGGAAATTATATTGTGATATAACATTGTGTGGGGTTTCATGTTGATAATATGTAAAGTATTGACATATTCTCAATTGATATTTTAAAATATAATTTAAAATTTTCTATTTTTGTATATTTTTTATTATAGATTATAAAATGATTAAAAATTATAAATATTAGGAATTTAAAATGTTATATTTTTATGTCTATTTTATATATAAAAATTTTAAATTTAGATTCATAATTGTATATCATGTTTTGAAAAATAAAAAATGTTATAATTTATTTTTTAATTCTAGTGAATGTTCATGTTTTTAAAAGTTTTATAAATTATGAATATTGTGTATGCTAAATTCATGTGATAAATTGCATCTTGTTAATTTTTAATCCCTCCATTTCATGATATTTATGATATCATAAGATTTAGATTTCAAATACCTTATCCTAAATCTAGAATTAAATTAATCATCTTGAATTTATTCATTAGACATAGTTTGAATATATTAGGTTTTGAAATTTTTTTGAATATTTTCTCTCTTGGGTAAAGTATCCCTAGATAGAGGGAATTTGGGTCAGACCTTCCACTACCTTGAAGGATTATGAATTATCCAAGAAATATGAGGCTAGGATATATATGGCTATGATGTTATGAATATAATTATTTTAAATTATATATTGTTTAAAACCATTTAATAAATAGTTCAGATACTTTATTTATTAGATTAATTTAGATATTTATGAAAATGTATAGTCCTTTTTGGGTAATTAAAAAACATTATCAGTTGTGTAAAGAGTTTCAAATAAATATGGAATGAATATATTAATTTGGTGGTTGGAAAAGGGATTCCAAAACTAACTAATTAGAATAATCAATACATAAAATAAAAATAAAAATATAACAAAGATTTTAGGTGAGGCAATAGTTATGAATTTAATATGCATATAAAGTATATTAGATTTGTGAGAACTATAAAAAGGAAAAACCAGTTCATATACATGCTCCCAATTTTATATAATTATAATCCATTTCATGAAGAATTCATGTTCCTTTATATATATTATTCATTTGGATATGTATGAAAATTTTTGGATATTATTTTTGGGATAGTAAAAAAATTACTGGTTTTGTAAAGAGTTTCACATTAATATGACATGAAGATATTATTCTTGTGGTTGGAATAGGGATTCCAAAAATAACTCATTAGACAAATCTGTATAAAAAAATAAGAGTGATAATAAAAATTTCATGTGATTAAATATTTATATATTTAATAAGAATTGATGTATACTAGATTAGTGAGACCTGTTAAAATTAAAAACCACCTCAAATACTAAGTGTTAGATTCCTTCCAAGGTGGTACATGTCAAGATATCAGTCATTCATTCATATAGTTTATTCAATAGTAGGGAGCATATATATTTTCTTGAGTAAGGGATGGCTGAAATGGATAAATGTATGAATTATGTAAAAAATAATACTACTTTATTTAGGTTACACTTAGCTTGGAAACCCAAAGATTTAAAATACAAGAGTAATAATGTCTATTTAATATATATGTTGTATTGGAGAAAAATAGTTGTTCAATATACTGTACAAGATTAATATCTAATATAATTGGGATAAAACCCAATATAAATATCTATGTGGTTATTAGAACACCGTAGTATACAAATTTCATCTTGAAATATAGATATTGGCCTACTAGTACGTATGATGAAAATTTAAAGGATTTATCATTTTTGTGGGATCCTATTTAATAAAATTCATTATCAAAAGGTTATAAAGATTGAAACTCATTTGATAAAACCTCTATTTGAAATAATAGAATTATATTATTCTTGAATAATGACCATTATATTAATATTAAACAATGGAAAACTAAATGTTCACAACATGCTCGACTGGTATTAGAACATGAAAATTGTTCTCAAGTACAAAATAAAAATATATTTATTGGATTAACCCCAGCCAAATAAGACAACTTGGGATAAAATTTAGATAAAGGATTTAGATTCCTATGATAAGTATCTAAATGATTCAAAGGAATTCTACATAGTCATGATTGTTATAGTGTAATCAGTGTTTCAAAAAAATGAGACACTAGATGCCAATTAATGATAGATAACCAGAAAAAGCACTGTGGGAAAAAATCTAGGTACGAAAGGTATAAGGAATCAAAGGATATTTTTCATTGAAAAATGACAGAACAAACTTTTTTTACAAATCATGCACTCAATATGATTGAGTGTGTAAATAAAATAGAGAGGATAGATTTACCTGTTAAACATAATTATCTGCAAAAATGATTTTTTGGTCAGCACTGAAAGGTTCTGATAGTTTACTTAAATATATAACACAATTTAATTCAATAAAAACTTTTTCTCATATACTCAAAATAATTATGATAACTAAACATGACATGGAAAGTTTTAAATCTAGTTACATGATTATGGAGAAAATGGTTAAGGTAAAACATTTTCTCTAGAAATATAAAAAATGGACCATCGAGAGTCCATAACACTAGTAAAGTAAAATAAAGTAAAGAGGGAAAATGATTTCACTATAGATGTACTAGACATTAGGGAAAGAATTTTATGGAATAATTAAATGGATGAAATAATCCATTTAGAGAGTCCACTTCATGTATTAATGTTATGGAATTGAGTTATTTTATTCTGAATGGAATATTATAGTATACTATATTATTTTAAAGTGTTTTAAATATATATGAGGGTTGAGATAAAGAAAGGATTGAGGATTAAATCATGAAGTTTACATTCCAATAATGGTAAATATAAATTGATGCATTTACAAAAGGAATTCATTGAGTAAATCTATCTTGGATGAATTTCATCAAAATATGTGTAATGTTTTTCTCATTTTATTATTATGAAGAGATTATAAACAATGGTTATTTAAATAATTGAGATTCAGGATTTATATGCATGTTGTTTAATAATCATCCAATGTTCTATAACATTATTGGAAAGAAGAAAAGTATAAAATTATTTTTATCCAGGATAACGTGTTTAACCAAGAATATAAATAATTTTATTCCACCACAATTAGTGGCATATTTAATATAGTATTTTTTTAGTAAAATATCTAAACACATTAAACACTAAATAAGATAATAGGTTAATTTTTATGTATTCCCACTAAAAGGAAAAAAATCTATTGCCTTAACAAAAAGAAGTATGTGCATCATAGAATGATATATTTAAAACGCTATAATGTTTAAGATGACAATGGGTATACGTTTTCACTTAAGAAGTTCACCATTATCAGATAAAGGATTAACCCAGTAAAAAAAGTAAATTTAACTTAATATAAGAAAATAGATTAAGGATATAATGGTGAAATAAAAGTATATAGTTATTTCTAGTTAACATAATAATGATAATTTGTCTTTTCATTGTTTACTAAAGTATTTCATGAAAATGGTTGATCAAAAAGTTTAAATATATATTATAATGAACTTAAAAATATTTTAAGTAGATAAAATAAGTTATTAATATCAAAAAATTGGATTTTGTTCAATTAATGAATTTAGATATTTTCATAGGAGTTAGACATTTGGTATATAATATTGAAGTCTCACCATTATTCAGTCAGCATGCAACATAGATGTTACTCACTAAAAGATTAGTGGGAGGGATTTATCAAAAAGTCATATAGAGACGTAGCATTAATTATATATAGGTGTAATGATTAAACAAAATCATTGAAATCATATAAAACCTAGAGTTAATCTACTGGTATAGAATATGTGATATGTTAGAAATTCAATTTTATAAGAAACTGTTAATTATTATTCAAAGAGATTAAGAATATGACATGTATCATACTAAATTGAATTTCTACTTAATTATTACTACACATTGGCTACGTATATATATATATATATAAGATTTTTTAATTGTAATGATAGTGGGATTCTCAAAGTTAAACCATGAGTTATCTATAAATGATGTTCATCATATACTATTATAAGTTACAAAGAAATGTTAAGGTTTTCTTGTGTATGATTTTCGTGTCAAGATACAAAATATACTCATGATATACAAAAGTATTTCTTATATTGGATTTCCAAGGAATTACACCACACGGAGTGTCATAAAACATATCTTTGGTATACTAGGGATACACTATTAAAATATGAGGCCCCACCTGAGATTGAATATAATCAAAATATGATTTTTTTTATAATATTATAACTTTATTACACATTCCTTGGGGTATAGATAATTCGAGGGAATTTGGGTACGTTTCTTATCATGGCATCGGTTGGAACAAAAATAAGATGTGATTTTTCCTCTCATATGATGTATACGTCATATGGTCCGTCACTTGAGATAGACTAAATAAATTTATGGCCAAGAATATAAGGCACATATGATATAATTTTATTTTGGATGGGGTAATGTTATTAAATTAAATAGTAGATGAAAGACATGAAATTTATTCATCAAACGTTTTTATTAATACTCATAGAATCAAGAATGTATGAGGAGGTAAAATGGGATTTAGATTCCCTATATCCCATAACCACTTGATGTCTTAGACAAAGGGAACATGATTAGATGAATTAATATACATTTTATGGATACATATATTTAATATTTAATCAAGATTTATTTGATAAAATAGAAGGTTTTTATATGATTGAATATGAATTATAAATTCAAGACTCAATGGAGGAACACTACAAAAATGAAAAAAATTCACCATTACACATCCTTAATAATAATTACATAACATATAATCCATGATCAGACCACCATCGATCAAACTTCCATCTCATGAATCAAATTTATAGGGAATAGAACATGTACATGATGTGGATCCATATTAGAAGTCATGAAAGGCTTGAATTTTAAATCATGATGAAGATACCTGATGTGAACCTCATAAATTATGTGCAAGCCTCAAAACCTAATTTCCACTAAAAATACAAGCCGTGAAATCTATAAATCTAAAATATTTGGTAATTTTTTTGTATCTGAAATACATATATTGAATACTAGATACTCATTATGATAATATCATCGGATAATCCACTTAAAGAGATTACATGATGAGAAGAAAGTACACAATGTGTACCTCTCAAAATCTATATATATTCGTTGAACCTGATGACTTAAAGTTTGATGGGAAACTCAAAACTATTTCATTTTTTAGTATATGTTTATTTACTATTTTTATTCCCATTTAATTCAATTTATTTAATTTATTTTTTATTCATTTTATTTTTACAACATTTGATTCCAATACTTTTTATTTATGTTTTGTTTTACAACACATGAATGCCATTATATTTTCTATTTAATGTCGATTTACACTAAATTTTTAATTTATTATTCATTCAAGTTAGTATTTATTTTTTTATATGATTTCAATTATGGACTGATTTGATTTAAACTACTCATTAACTATGTTAAGTATGTTTCTCTATTTTCTTTTAATATAATCACACACGACTAATATTCTTTGGGGTAGGGATCAAGAGTAGGTTTAGCTTCGACATAATGAATTTATTGATAAAAAATTGTTAACCATATAAGTAGTAATTTGGTCAAAAAATTATAAATCCCTTAATCTTTTAACTACCCTGACCATCATAGGTGAAAAATAAAGAATCCTTAACCTAATTGGAGTTGAGAAGACTAGGACCAATATCCGGTGATTCTTTCTTCCTTGAAAATAATCTTCATGAACACAGATTTTAAACTATATATATACCAAGGAGTAGATTCCATCCTAGGTAGATCTAATTGGTTGGAACAATAATGATTGTTGCACTTGTCACTGCTTTGTAGCATAATCCAAAAGTATTTCCCAATATAGATTTAGGATTATCCTTTTCCAATACCTTGAAATTGACTAGGAATCCTTTATTTAATCTATTTTAAAATCCAAGATATGTAGTTTAGTAAACACAAAGAAAGAATATAGTTAACATAATGAATTATTCCAATAGGTTATTACTATTACATATCTTTCCTATAAGATCTCTCTATGGGTTTGACCATGAACTACCATTGTGCTACACCTTTATAACAATGTGTAATTTGGGAAATATAAATTTTAATTTGATCAATTCTGGTACATAATAAGCAATTCCATGTGGTTTGGAAAAAAATTGGCACCATTTCTTTTGATAGTTGTTCTTAGGCACAATGACCTTAAATAAAACATAGGATTACCTCACCACCAATTTTTCTTTCTTTCACTTGTATTTTTTACAATTTTCTCCTCATGGACTAGATTCTATGTTTCTAATTTCATGTGACTTAGTGTATGCATTAGAGACCACTGACTCACTCAACGATCATTGATACTCAAGAACCAATTTCATTCATTCAAGATATCAATAGATTTTTCGGTGTAAATAAATATTCAATGGATGAATATATAAATCTTTCACCACCACACCCCTTTAACCTCTTATATGTGCCACCTAAACACCAAGGTGAACATTAAGTGCTATATAAGTCTATCATCATGGATTATGTATTACCATCAATTTTTTGTGTTATAACAAGTATTGTGTTCCCAACTATTTTGGAACAATATTTTTAAATCAATCATGGAATCGTTCATAGGATCCTGATCATGGGGTAGTTTAGTGGACTGAAAATTGAGGGTCCACATGATCACATTTTCAATTATATTAAGGGTTGTGAAACCTTTTACAACCAATTTGTATTATTTGGTGCCATAATTCATTGATTATTACCATTATTCTAGTGTTGTATAACTATGTATTAGATTAAAAGTCAATATCCCAAGTCTATTATGTCTTGGGATGACTTAGAAAATAAATTTTATTTAATTGTTTCCCACAGATCTGAATAAGGATGCTAAGAAATGAAATCCAAAATTTCAACTAGGTGGAAAAAGAATCATCATGGGAAGCATTAGTCTATTTTAATGAGCTGACCCATAAGTTACCACATCATGGTATGTATGTGTGGATATAATTACAAACCTTAAACAAGGTACTTCGACTAGTTTCACACATAGCTATAGACACCACCACTAATGGAGGGCTCATTCTCACGACAGCTAAAATTAGAAGAGAGATTCTAGATGATGTTTCCCACAATTCCATCTTGCGGAAAAGTGATAAAGGACTTCCCCATTGTGGAATCCAAAAGGTGGAAGAGAATATACACCTTATAGCACAGGTTGATTCCTTATTGAAGAATCTTGTGTCCTTAAAGCTACCTACACCACAACCACCTTCTGTTCTTGCAAAGGAGATCCAATCTTGTGAGATGTATAGAGGCCAGCACTAGTATCAAGTTTTTAGGGTAGGTATAGAGAAACCTATAATCTCAGATTTTAATTACACTAATTACAATAATAAATCATAATTTTCAACATCCCCAATATTACAAATAAAAATACAATCAGAAGAAGTCGTCCCAGAAAACAAAACTACCAAATAGATCTTATTATCAATAGATGAGTGTTCAAGAACTACCAAAAAATTTGGGAACACCTAGGTACACTAAAAAAATCTATCTCCTTAAAAAAATAAAAAATAGTTTCAAATAAAAAAATTTCTTCCTAGATCCCAACTGTTTCCACTTATATAGAATCAAAAATGACACCCACCTCCACTAAGACCAACAAAACAAGACCAACATATTATATTGAATCTTATGAATCTACCCACCAACATCATGAAAAAAGTAAATCATAGGATGAATACCTAGGAGACTAAAATTAAAAACCAAAGGCATTCCTTATGAAACATTGATTATCACGTGGATTGGATCTCCAAGACTCAATCAGATCGACAACTAGGCATGTCACCCAAAAATACCATGACTCGTCGGAGAGAGGAAGAAAAATTAGATGTTATTAAGAGTTACAAAATAATGGAATTTACATATCCCTACTTAGGTTAAGAAAGGAATATTGAAGAAACTAAAACTAATTCATTACTCATTGGAAATGAATATAATGATGAAACAAAAAAACCTAGAGAGGAGAAAAATATATAAGCTAAGACAACTGAAAAAGATCTAGTTAATGAGCAGCCTACTAAGGGTGATGTATATATGGAACCACAACCTTACAATCCCCCTATCCCCTTTCTATAGAGGATGATACAATCTCAAAGATATGGATATTACAAAAAACTCAAGATATGTTTAAGAAATATTACATCAACATTACCTTTGCACAAGTAATTTATAAAATACCATATTACACCAAGTTTTTATATACTTGATTTATTACACCAAGATAAAGTAGGAATGACGATTCATCTCTATAAATGGGGAATACACCACAGTTGATCAACTGATGCTCCTACCCAAAATGTGAGACCTCATATGTTTCTCTATTCCATGAACTAAATGGACATGCAATTTTAAAAGAACCTTGTGAGACCTCAGTGTAGGTATCAATATCAAGTTAGGATCAAATAATTAAAACCAACAAGAGTGCCACTCTAACTTTATGGCTTCTTAGTCATACACTCTCGAGGAATACATGAGGATTACTTAGTAAAGGGTGTAGAATTCCTCTTTCAATATGATTTCATTATCCTAGATATAGAGGAACACGACAATGCTCCGATAATTTTAGGGAGACCATGTATTTACACTAAGAAGGGGATTATTTATGAAAACCCAGGAATATAAATTTTTAGAATTGGTTAATAACAATTTGTCTTCGACATTGTAAATGTTACCAAACAAAAAGAGAGACCTTGGATTTTTCAAAACATCTTTATTAATAAAGTTAAAGGTGACAATATGACCAGTAAGGATTTAAATAAGACTATACCTCATATTAGAAAAGGATAAAATTATCACAATAATGATAATTACACTATAACTCTACTGAGCAATTTTGTCCAACCATTGATACCCTCTGTTTTTAGGAACCTTCCCATTGAGGGGTGTGTCGTTATATTTAAAATCCACTAAATTAAATAATGAATAGATCATGAAAATTAATTAAGTGCTAACTGGGTGATGTATCATGGAACCGTTACCAGATTTATATGACATGTTTCATCATTACCTCCACCTTATCTATTCATAACATGTTCTTTTGAAATTATTAATAATAATAACAAATCAATCAAAAATGGATTGTTTATTAGGAAGGTCAATAATCATCATTACCAAATTTATAAATCCTACAATAGATCAAAAGTGGGAAAGTGTTGGATATGAGATATGTCTAAGAAATAAGGTTTTAAAAATACATAAAATGAAAAATAGAAAGTAACATGGAATATTTATTATTCATTCTTGACATATTCATGGACTTGTATTGAGTTCTCTAAATCATGAATATTTCGTTATTACATAAGAGGAGTTACTTCATTACACTATTAAAAATTATCATGGAATGCATTTTGGATCATAACCTCATTTTTAGCTTGGTTTTTATCATCTACCCACTCACACTTAGCCTCATTGACATTTTAACCTTATTTTTTAATCGCCAATGATTAATTTTTTGTTTTTCTTCAAGAAGTTGATATGTTAGATACAATTAATGTTTATGGATAGGAACATGTATTCAATGTATGATCATAATTCCATTTTAATCTTACCTTGAGTGATGAGAGGAATTTTAGTGTGAGGTAAATTTCAAAATTGGAAGATCTTATAAGTATAAGTTATAAAATTGTAAATAAAACAAGAATGATCCGGAATAAAGAACTTAACTATGAAGAAATATTGATTTTATCTACAATATTGATTTTATAGGACTTTATTTCCACTCACATTTAGTTTTATTTTCCTAATTTTAATGCATGTTTCATGTTTAAAAAAATCACTAATTTGGAATCCTTCTTGAGTTTTTTCCCTTAAGAATAAGCATTAGTTCACATGTGGGTTAATTTGATAAGATTAATTCAGATACATATTTTGGATATATTTATTTAATCTTTAATAATGATCTATGTGATAATACACTAATTTTAATTTTTTTTCATAGGAATCAAGAATTCAAAACTCAAAGGAGTAATGTAGAAAAAATGAAAAAAATTCACCATTACCCATCATGAATTGAAGTAGATGACATATACTCCCTGAGAAGAAGACCTACGATCTGAAGGACAACCTATGAATCCAATTTACATGGCATGAACCTTGTAAATTATGTTAATACATATTACACATCCTTAAATTACTTGAATTTTGAAACCTAATAGAGACACATGAATTTAACCTTATAAAAAATGTGAAATGATTAAAACCTTATTGATGCAGAAGAAACAAACTATGAAATAAAGAAATAAAAGATCATTGTAGATTTTTTTGGATATTAAGTACACTATATAAAAAAAGTCACACATCATGAATACCTTTAAGAAAAATATACTTAAATTGATTACAAGATGTGAATAAAAAACATGTCGTGAACCTCTCCAATTCTATATATATTTAGTGAGCGAAATATACCGAAGAGAATTGGGACACCCAAAATTATTTCCATCTTTCTTCGCCATTTCTTTCAAATTTTGATTCATTTTTTTGTTTAATTTTATTTGTTTTATTGTCTTATTAATTTTTTTATAAATTTCAATTTAATGACTCGTTCTTTTCACATTATTATCCAATTCTTGAATCCAATTTTGTTATAAATCTAAGGGAAATTCCCACGACGTTATTCATTGATTCTTTATTTATATTATTTTTAATTGATTTTTTATTTAAATTTTGGATTTATTTGATTCAAATTTTCATTAATTATGCAAATAATATTTCCATTTCCCTATTTCCATTTAATATCATCAT
Organism: Viscum album; assembly: GCA_963277665.1. NCBI lineage: Eukaryota > Viridiplantae > Streptophyta > Magnoliopsida > Santalales > Viscaceae > Viscum > Viscum album. Next base: position 232,382,809 of record OY728147.1, read on the forward strand.
GCATAAATAATGCACTTAGGGTTAGGGGTCAAGAGTAGGGTTGGATTTAAACCTAATGAGTTTTTAGATAAAAAAATAGAAACCCTATGGCTATTAATTAGTTAAAAAAAATTCAATCCCATTATTTTTTGTATACCCGGACCATTAGAGGTGAAAAATGAAGGATGATTGATCCAATTGGAGTTAATGATTCTAGGACCAATATCATGCTATTCATTGTACCTAGAAGCTAATATTATTTCACTAGAGATAACATATATATCTAGACCATGGATTATTTTTCTAGAATAGGTAGATCCAATTGGTTAGGGAAAGACCAAATGGTTACCTTTGTAACAATTTTTATCCATAGAAATAGTAATATCCCAAGATATATTTAGGATTATCCTTTTCATTTAACTTGAAATTGCCCCTAAAGTATTCCTTTAGTATGTTTTAAAACCCATGATTCATAGATTAGTTAACCCAAACATTGAAGATATTGACCGTGAGTAATCCTTCTAATAGGTTCTTACAACTAGGTTTCATTCTTATAAGTAGTCCCTTTGGGTTTGACCGCATACAACCACTGTGCTACGCCTTTATAGCCAAATGTAGTTTGGGAAATATAAATTTGAATCTGATCAGTTCTTCCACATAATCAATTATGTTGTGTGACCCGGTCAAAACATTGGAAAATATATCCAAGAATAGGACTTGTATAGTGGACACATGTACAATGATACGTGTATTTGATTGAGATTACTCTTGATTCCATTATAATTTGATTTGCATTGATACTTTTATAGAGACAACTCAATGCTTACATTTATGAATCATGTGATTTATATTTATTTTAAATTCTAAATAAGGCCACGGGGTCACACATTATGGTTGATCAAATGGATATTGGGTTAGAGTTAGAGAAAAAATCAAAATGTTTTTAGAGTAATATCAAAAATAGGTTTTGGATTTTGTTTCCACAAAGTATTACATATAAAAGTCATGTGAGGTGGAGTTAATAATAGTTTTTCCAAAACAAATTGGTTATATAAAAAATATTTTTTATATGGTTTCATAGGTTATTATATATAATACAATATAAGGTGGAATGGAATAATGATTTCATGATTTAGTATAAGTGGTAGATTAAAATTGATATATTATTGAGCCTTTATTAGAGAAGATTCAAGAGAACATATCATATCATATGATATAGGGATATCATAACACATTGAATAATATTCCATGTTATCTCCCATTATAATCCTATGGTATGATTTGGTGAACATCATAAGATACTATGGGGGTTTAGGATATCTTATTGACTATCATTATTTTCAGTGGTTACTTGTGAATGATTTGGATCCAATGTAGTATGGTACACCTGAAATGCATATCTTAGGGTAACATTTCCCCAATGTTTCATGTGCTTACGATTTACAACAATTTAATTCCATGTGGTATAATTCATATAACATTACATGATTATTTGTCATTAATTAACCATTTCATGAAATGAAATGTATAAGAGAGTAAAGAATGAGAGTGACATATAATTTTTACAAAACCATTACATATATGTTAATAAAATATAAAGGTAAATGATTGAAATATTTTCAATTATTAGGGATAATATTTGTATGGTAAGTAATGGAGGCTGAGATATTGAGGATTATGTGTATAATTCTCTAAAAAACTCTACCAATAAACTCTCCCTATGGAATATCTATATTCATGTTTATTTTATTTTTCAGATACTTGTAATTTGTGAATGTTTGAAGATTACTTCCTAAATGTCTTGGGTCATATGGTACTTCCTGTAGATACACCATAGGGGGAAGAACCATTAGATAATTCCTTTAGTGATCATCATCAAACATATAATAGGAAAAGTATCAAAATTATGAAAGGTACAATTGTAATTTTTTTACATTTTTAGTTTCTTGAAACAAGGTAACGTCGATTTTTGTGGTTTTTAAATCACATACCCTATTCACATCAATTATTAAAAATGATTTAAAAAGAAAATAATCGTAACTTGGTTACATGTAATTTTTATAATCTTAAGCTACCATATCTTACATATATATGTATGTCATAGTAATTGAGCTGTTATTTATTATATGTATACATATCCTACAGCAATAAGATATTATAACCTAAAAAATCCATATACTATACTTTGTATGGTAGAGTGAGGGGTAGAGAGAGTGGTCATCCATCTATATCGTTGGCTTCCTCTCCTAAATTTTATGTTAAAATATATGCATTGATTGTGTTATCTATCTTCGGTGGTGGGGACTAAGAAATAACTTAACATAATGAGTGTCATAGAAAACAACCCATTTTTGGGAAACTACCCTACCAAATACATGATTCGATAACTATAACCCCACATGACTGCCTTGATTTAATAACAAATAACTAGAAATTTATAATTTTTTAGGAACATAATCATATGAGTTCAATACCATCACAATCCATTTATTATTAATCAAATATCAAAAATTTTATATTATATCATCATCAATTCTGGATTAATAATTAGATTAATCATCTAATCTAATATTATTTTGTTTAATATCATAATTCAAGTTTCTAACCATTATCGTTAAATCATTATGTCTTCAACGTCTATCGTTGTTTAATCAGTTCATTAATTAGTTACGAGTATATAATCCTAGGTACAAAGACAAAACTACAACCACTTCTATGATAAATACACCAAAAATTTATTAAGAAAAAAACCTCGATAAATAATCATACAACAACTAAGAAAGGTAACTAGATTGAGATCCATCTATATTAAAAATATTCCCAATAGATTCCCACATCATCCGTACTATCCCACCATGAACCACATCTATAGTCCACCACAATAATATCACAATAGGTCTAACCACATCATATATTTTAACCATACTGTGTTTTATTTAATCTCACTAGAAGGGATTAATATTCTTATATATGTATATGGATATAAATTATAAATCGATTTTCATTAATTTCAATTATTGATCAATAACACTTTAATAAATGAATCCATGTTTCTTGAAAACATGTATTGAAGATAGTTAGCTACCAACATTAATTCTAGAAATAAACCTATTTTCATTAGCATACTGATTAAATATATTCATTATGAGTTTGTATTAACAACCAAAAAACTATATATAATAATAAATAATGTAAAAAATGATCATACAAATAAAATAATCAATTAATTTCTCTATTATACTTTGCATTTATAAGAAGAAATGATTATTTTAATGATTTCCTAACTCCTTATCCATGTTGCCTATCGATATTCAAGTTGTTTAATCAATTTTACACAAATAAAATATTCAAAGAAAGCATTGATTGTTAATGAAATTAAATTTCACAATATATAATAAATTTCATGAGATAATGATCATTAATAATATCATAATTTATTGAGAAAGCCACACCACCCCTATCATTTATTTTACTCATGTTTATTATCTTTATTAATTCAATATCATTTATTCAACCATTAGAGAACAAAAAATGATAAAACCAAATTTAATTATAATTAGATAGAGAATTCTCAAATATCATACCTTTATATCAATATTTTATGATCAACAAACATGAAAGAGATAATAGATAAAGAAGAACAACATGAAACCTCACGGTGGACCAAAAACACTAAATACATCATCGTAAAATTAATCCTCCATAAATCATTGACAAGGAACCCATAAAAATAAGAGGATTGTTCCACATTGTCTAAAAGATAAGCAACTAAAGAAGAATGAAGAAATAAGAAATGTAATATATACCATTGATAAATATTATTAATTTCACAAACCAATGGTGGGAGGATCAATAAAAAATTCCTTCATTTGAATGAAGTTGTCCCAAAACTACATATTGTTCAAGAGAATAAGTAAATAAAAATAATTTTATAAGAATATAAAATTTATTTAAAAAAGTGGAAAACACTATGTCATGGAGTGATATGGATTCATCATGTCACAACTACCTAGGATCTGAAGATCAGAAAGAAGTATCCTCATATGGTTCCTCCTTTATATAATGGATAATGACCATTTATTTATTGAGAAAAAGTTTTCTTGCAACAAGTACAAGATATCACAACATAATTATGAATCCTCCAAATATAATTCCATGATTCTCAACCGTTATCCTTACCTAAACCAACCCCAAATTTGTCTCACAACATGGACCAAAGAACACCATACAATGACCCCAAGAATCTTGACCTCTAGGTCTTCATGACATGGAATACATACATCACACCATGAATAGATAAGGGGAAGAGAAAATATATAATATATTTAATTTATATTAACATTTTCCCAAAAATGTAATCTTTTTAACTCTCCAAAATTATATTCAAATCCCTTCATGTAATGATACAAAAATCATTCCATAATGTATACTATCATGCCAATACATAACATTCACAACATGAACCTTATGAAAAATTTAACAATATCATTTCCTCAATTATAAGACTACCTCCAAGCATCCTAAAACCTCCTAAAACCTCAGAAAATAACAAAGGAGTTTTTTAGAAAAAATCACACTCTTATAGGTTGATATTATTATTATAAACCTATTGAACATTAATTATTTATGGATTAATGTGGTGTATTTATTGAAAAAAATCATATTTATTTTGGAATTAGTGGGAGGGAAGTAAAGCATGGAGATTTTAAATGACAATAAATAATGGCATCACAAGAAATTGAAAGTGAGTTGATTCCACAGGATCTTACATAAACTAAACCTAATATAGTTAGAAAAGAGAAACAAGTCCCTTGTACAATTTCTTAGAATCAATAGAATTATGTATTTGTTATGGAAAATTATTATGAAGTGTTATTAATAAAATATTAACCTACTATAAATTTATTTTCCATTTAGAGTTTTAATTTATTTAAAGTGGTAGAGGTAATGGAATATGATTTGGACTCTATGTAAACTCACCAAATTTGAAAATTAGTAGATGCACTTGAATGGGTTATTCCCTTAGGGTGAAACCCAGTTTTAAAATAAAAAATTTAATTATATGTTAGTGTTTATACCTATAAATATCATTTTATTAGAAAAATATATAAATTAATTTATGTTCTTCATTATAAAGATACAATTTTCACTAACAAAAATGATACAGTTTATTTAGATATTATATTCAATATCAACTCATGATATTTAGGGGTCATATAAAATATATGTTTTTTGTTTTGATTTATATGAATATATTCAAGGCTATATATGATACAACCTAAAGGTATTTAGAATCAAAATGGTTCTACTAATGTATGAAATTTTAATGAATGCATTTATATTTTAAAATAAATTTATTAAATGTAGATCATGTGAATATGTTTTTAGAATCAAAGAGTCTACTTTCATCAAATACATAGATGAGTCTTGTGTATATAATTATTTTACTAGGAATATTTTAATATATATGGTTTTTTATGTGTATATCATATTTCTCCGTAGAAATGATATCCCTACATAACCTTATATATAGGTATAGATTAAAAAACTAAACATTATCAAGTTAAAAATTCATTTAATACTTTCTTAACCTTGTGAATTTCAAATGTTAATATATATTTTATGTGTTGGTGGGAAGAAAATGTTTCCTCGAATCTTGATTGGGGTTGAAGCATGAAAATAGTATAAATACTATAGTTGTACATCCCACCATAATAGTTAGGTCACACCATAAAGGATAAATAGGGAATAATATATATTTATATCCCAATGTGTTTCTCAGTGACCTAGGGGTGTTTGAAGTGATTTATAGTGTATAAAATGATATTTTTAAATGTATAATATAACTTTCTCCCTCTAAAAAATTTCATGGAAAAAATAATGATGCATCTTGAAGGGGTATTTAAAACCACAACCATGAACCTTTTGAATTATGGTGACTAACCATGGGATATGTAATTTTCAAAAGTATATCAAGGTCTTAATAACATAGGTTTTTACCTTTAGAAATTCAAAAGGAGAAATGGATTATACTGTATCTGTGGGTGTCCTTTTGCAAGGCTTGGTGAGTGGGTGCGCCATAGCGGGTGTGTTTTTTCAAAGGGATAATATAAAGATGTTACTTGTTTCATGACCAATATATGATGTCTTGATGTCCAGAAATGTATGGATCCTTCTACTTTACATAGCATGTACAAACCAAAAAATAACCATAAGCCCGCTCTTTGAATGTGTAACACCCCAATATTTTATGAAATATATATTTGTTCAAATAAAATTTATCTTTTATGTAGTTTGTGTTACAAAAAACACATAGTTTATCTTGAATTAAATGGAACACTGAGTTTATATTACAATATATGAAACACTGAGTTCAGTTTTCATTAAACAAAACATAGAGTGTAACCTGTGATATATGCTACACTGAGTATAAAAAAAACATAACATACTATTGAAATATAATTATTTAATATGATAGTTATCAACTAGATATTGGAATGGTAGTTACGAATATTATTAACTAAATTATAAAAAATATATGGTCTATACATGTATATAGAATTAATCATTTAGTGACTAATTTATTATAAATTAAAATAAAAACTATTTTTAAATAATGAAATATTTTTCTCAAAAACAGTTTTTACATACAAAAACATGTTTGGCCTAAAAAAACATAAAAAATTACTTTATGTGAATTATTTTAATGGAAAATATATATTATACTTCCAATCAAAATTTTAAAATTCATACTATGAGTTTTCTTGTAACAACCCAAACTTTTATCAATGAAAACTATTCTTGTTCTAATTAAATGGTTATATAAAATATGCACTTCCTTGGTTTTAAGTATTTGGATTTAAAAATACCATTAAGAATTTTTACCATTGCAAATATAGCTGTTGAAAAGTGAAAACATGATTAGTATAAATATATGTCTTTAATAAATCTAATTTACTCAGAAAAATGAATTTATGACCTCATCCTGTAGACTTTCCCCATACGAAGCCCATTTTTCGGAGCTCAAAAAGAAGGTGGAGCCAATGTGCTTCTATCTTGACCAATCCCAAGCTGAGCTTCAACATGTTAAGCTCAGGAGGAACCACCTACGGGAAAAGTGTAATTTGATAGAGATTACCACCCGAGCAATGTTATTCGAGCCATGCCAAGAGTCTGTCACCATCGCACACCATAACATTTGGTCCTATGTAGGTGTTATAAGGTGTTGTGTAACAAGAACTTATGAATTTTATTATGTTCATTATTTTTGTATATAATAATGAATATACATTCATTTTATTATTGTTACGTTGAAAATAGTTTTTAAAGAACAAATATAATGTTTAAAAAATATTCAATGAAGAAATCTATTTTGATGAATTAATGGATTTTTGAATTAAATAATATTTTAATTAAATATTATTACTAAATTTATTTTTATAAAATATAAATGACTATATAATTATTATGAATACGATTGTGATTTTTATTATAGTTTGAAAGTTATTTTTGTCAAAACCCATGAATTTTTGATAAATGTCGATTTTTATTTTAAAAGTAAAATTTCATATATTTATATAATTATTTAGATAAAATTAGTATATTTTTTGGAATCTGGACTTCAAAATTATCCAATGGTGATGTTTTTATAATTTCACGAGACTATCAAATTTTTGGGTAAAAATTAAATACCGTTTAAATATATAAAGTGTTTTATGACATGATAATGACCCAATATTGATGTAATAAAATACTATAAACATTATGTTAGGACAATATAGGTTTTACCATTAAAATATTGTTATTTTAGTTCTGTTTTATTTATTTTACAATGCTTTAGTGGACCCTTAAATACTTATAAAACATTTTACCTTTTTAAATTGATTTTATTTAGAATGTCACTCACCTCTACATAAGAAACCCTTTTATTTTAAAATGTTTGTCGATTTGTATTATAAAATATTTTTTTTCAAATCCACTTTAGAAAAAACCATGGGCACCAACCATGGTTTGGTTGGTGGTTTGGATTAGTTTAATGTGTGGTGATGCAAACATAAATAATAAATAATTCCCTCTCCTTTCCTATATAAACCCACCCAAGATCGCAGTTCCTCTACACTAAAATCATTTAGAGATTGAAATTTTTTTCCCTCCAATCTCTAGAATCCTTCCAAGGCTCCCCATGCTTTCAAGATGTCTCACTCAAGCCCCTCCCAAGCCTTTGGGATCACGCTTTGAAGTAAGGGATTTTTTCCATTCTCATTTTATCCATGTTTATTAATTTTGTAATACCATTTTATTTTCAATTATAAATGTTTGGGTATGATTTCAAACCTCTATAGTACTTCCATATTTATGTTTTAATGATTAGATACCCCCTTTCTCTCTCATTAATGCCTCCCATGTACACATGTTGCCATGCTGAAATTCTATAAGGAATTTCTCTATCCTCATTTACAATCAAGAAATCGTTTTGTATTATGAATCCAAATTCTATTACTTATATTCGGAAATGTATTTATATGACCTCCTTACTATCCATTTCATGTACATATTATGAAAAACCATTTTCTCTCTCATTAATTTTTTTATAAAGTCTTATGTCACGTAGTTATACTGCCGAAACTGCACCACCATTTTCCAAACCAAAATCATTGTGTACTGAATACCATGCCTATTTCTATATCAAGGGTGTTCAAATTTATGCACAATTAATTATTTATGGAATAGTTAAATTTATTAATTCCACATTCCTTTACCATGAAATAAATTAATTTGTTTAATGAATCTAAATTGTATGATCTTGTTGGCACACTTATGCATGAAATGAAATGTTTAAGAAGGGTGCGCCCTAATAGAACTCCAACACATTGGGTAAAGTTAAGTATCATTATACGTCAAGTTAAATTACGGTCCACACATGAAAATTCAAGTGTAATGAGGTTTTACTCATGTTCCATGTGCAATGAGCCTTGGATCATGTTAATACCATGTTAAGTGTTGTTGCCATATTTCTAGGTTATCATGCCTTTATGTTCATTTGTCTTTTATGCTCCATTGATATGCCTATTGCCTAACATATGTTGTATTTTTCATGTTATTCCTTGTGTACTCCCTTACTGGTCTTTATAGATCATGATTTTATTATCCGTTTTCTCAGGTTACCCCATGAAATTCTAAGAACAAGGGAATGTAGTGGTCATGTAAAGGAATTTTTCAATAAGATGTTGTGTTTCATGTTTTAAGTCGCTATTCAATGTTCCTAAACCACAATGTCACTAGACCTCTTCATCTCCAATATTGTTTCAAGTAATGATTTTATGTAATAAATCATTTCTAAGTGTGTAATAAAAAAAGGGTTGTTATAGTTGGTATTAGAGGATAGGTTTAGTTATTTTTGGGATTAGGATTAGAAAACCTTAGGGATAAGAATTAGTATAATAAAAACATCCCTAAATTTTTATGAGTTTTGAGTAAGTGGTTTATCAAGAAAATACATCCCTGACTAGATAGGATCAGGTAGAGGAGGCTCTGACAGAGATGTACCTAGGAGTGAAAACTCTGACATTGAGTTTTGGATTTGACCCAGGGTATCCTGGTAGATGACAATGGGCCTTGCTGCACTCTCTTTTACGACACTCCCAGGGGATATGCGTTTGTAAATTCACAATCTCAGTATGAACCATTATTAAGGGAATTAAAAACAATTACCCTATTAATATATGGTATAAATTAAATCATGGATAAAATATATTGAAGCCTATAGATTAATAAGTTAAGAAAATAAAAGTTATTTATGAGTCATCCAATTTTGTACTTGGATTACCCTTTATGTGTTACCCCTAACTTTCCTTTTATTATGACCAATGGCCACTTATAAAAGGCTCATGCTAACAACCAATGTAAAGATCAATGTGATGATTATTCTAATGAGATTCCAAATCTGATGGGAGCAGGAATCATGAACTTTTCCATGACACTCTATTAGTTAACTCATGTTTTCAATAGAAACATGGGTCAAGAGAAAGGTTCAACCCCCCCCCCCCCAATAAAGAGAAATTCACAATCAAGAGATTCCTGAGACAACAACCTCCTAATTTTAATGGATTATATGAACCATCAATTTCCGAACAATAGATCAACTTTATTGAAAAGATGTTCTCCATCCTTTAATGATTTGAACATGAGATGGTTCTTCTAGATTCTTGTGGTATGATGGGTGATGTAGATCAATGGTGGACATTGATTAAAAATACGAATCTCCAGGAATATATCATGGCATTTGAATGAATGGATTTTTGAAAAATGTTTTTCGATAAATATTTTCCTCGCACCCTCCAACATATGACGGAAAGGGACTTCCTTGCCCTAAAGAAAAAAGGACGACAAACCCATCAGAGTGTATGAGGAAAACATTACAAGGTTTGAATGATACACCTCCGTCTTTGTCGTTACCCTCTAATGCAAGGTTTAACACTTCTTTGGTGGGATAAAACCTAGCCTACGGAAAGACCTAGTGATCCATGAGTTCGATAGCTATGAGAAAATTGTCTGATGTTCCCTTATAGTCGAAATGGAGATCAGTAAATCTTAGGGGTATCAAGGGGATAATAATCATAAGTTGGACTTTAATTATGGAGGTTTGATGGATAAATCTAATGGTGCTAAGAAAACCCAACACCCCACTTTCCAATGGTGTGGAAAGAATCACCCCAGAAATTTCCTAAAGGGGGTGAGGAAATGATTTAGGTGTGGAAGACAAGGGAAACTAGCTATTAACTGCCGATAATAGAAACCAGAAGTAATGATAGTGGATAGAAATGCTTCATTCAACCCTCAAAAAGTTGTTCATTGATTCAACTGCAAAGTACCATGGAAGATTGCAAATCAGTTCCCTAAGCCAATGGTTTTCAGAGGCAACCAAAAAACTCTAAGGTAGCAAGGTTGTGATTTTTCCGTCACTACTATCTAAGTGAACCATGACAATGAAGTGGTGATATGTACTCTAGTTATTAATTCAATAATAGCAAAAAAATATTTTGATTTCGGTTCAATGCATTATATTGTATCTCGAAAGTTTAGTAGAAAAATCCCAACACCACCAAAAATCATGATAGTAAAGATGTTAGTAAGTATGGAAAATATGGAAATCATTACATCCCATTAATATAACTCCTAACCTATCATAACTTGTGGAGTAATCTTCCTGGCGAACCTCATCATAATCCCTTAAGTGGAATTTGATGCAAATCTCAGTATGGACTTGATTTCATTATACAGAGCCAACATAAATTGTTGTGAGAGGGAAATCACTCTCTATATTGAGAATCATCCCCCGATTCTATACAAGTACAAGGAGGATGATGAATCTTCATTAGCACCATCAACTCAAGCGTGGATATTACTTCCCTATGAGAATGAATATCTGGATCATATGATTGAGTATAAGGAAGTAACCATCCATTAAGAAATTCTTATTGTGAGGGAATTTGCTGATTTGTTTTTAGAGAAATTGTCGGGTCTTCCACCTAGAAGAGATGTTAAATTATCAACTGATCTTATAACTGGGGAATTTCCAATATCCAAAACTCTATATAGAATGTCTATTTTGGAGCTCGAGGAGCTGAAGAAACAACAATAAGAGAATCTGGATAAAGGGTTTATACACCCAAGTGCATTACCATGGGGTGCTCCAGTCTTCTTCATCATGAAGAAGGATGGTTCAATGCACCTTTGAATTAATTATTGTGAGATCAATAATGTCATGATAAAGTACAAGTATCCTCTACCTTTAATTTATGACTTGTTCAGTCATCTACGTGGAGTAGAATACTTCTCCAAGGTGGATTTGCAGTCAAGATATTACCAAGTATGGGTGTATAAGGAGGATATCCCCAAGACTGCATTTTGTACAAGGTACAAGAACTATAAATTCTTATTAATGCATTTCAGACTCACTAATTCTCTAGAAATAATCATGTAGTTGATGAATAGAGTCTTTAGATTTTACCTCGACAAATTTGTGGTTGTCTTTATTGATGATATTCTAACATACTTCAAAACAAAGGAGGAGTATGATGAGAATCTAAGAACAGTACTAGAGACCCTGTGAATGGATAAGCTCTATGAAAAGTAAAAAAAGTGTGAGTTATGGTTGAAGGAAGTCTCATTCCTGGGTCATATCATCATAATAAATGGGATAACTATGGATCCCTCCAAGACAGCTACAATTGAGGGATGGATGAGGACAACATCGGTAACAGATATCCATAGCTTCCCGGGGTTAACTAGATATTATCTCTGATTTTTGATAAATTTATCATGATTTTCCAACCCTCTTACCAAGATAACTCGGAAGTAAAGTTTTCTTGGAGTGATGAATGCAAAGAGAGCTTCAAGGAGTTGAAAATGAGGCTTATCACTACACCAGTACTCACACACAGAATAAGTGAAGACCTATTTGTGGTGTATAGTGATGCTTCAAAGAGGGGTTTAGACTGTGTGATAATGAAAAATTATAATTTGATAGCCTACATCTGAAGGCATCTAAAATTTCATGAGAAAAACTATCCCATTCATGATCTGGAGTTGGCGGATGTGATCTTTGCGTTGAAAATCTGCGGCATTATCTCTATGGGGATAAGTGTGAGATATATATTGATCAAAAGAGCCTAAAATATATATTCACACAAAAAGAGATTAATAAGAGCCAATGAATATGGATAGATCTCATTAAGGATTATGACTACTCAATCCACTACCATCCCAGTAAGGCAAACAAGGTGGCAGATGATCTAAAGAAAGGATCCTGTATCTTTATTAATGATGATAATTGAAAAAGATCCAATATTCTTATATTTGTAGAGGATGGACATGGGAATAATTAAGGGAGTAACATCATCAATAATTTCTCATATGATTTCTCAACCATCCCTAATTGAGAAAATAAAGGATTCTCAAAGATTGATGTGGAAATTCAAATAAGGGTGTAAGCTATCAAAAATGGGAAATCCTCAAGGTTCGTGGTTGAGAAGGATAAAATTGTGAGATTTGGGTCAAAATTATATGTACCATCTAATCCAGATGTAAAGAAGAAGCTTCTAAATGATGCACATAGCTCAAACTTCTCTAATCACCCAGAGAGCACAAAGATGTATCAGGATATTTGAGAAAACTTTTGGTGAGATAATATGAAAAGGGAGATTGTTGAATATACATCAATGTGACTTGTATGTTAGAAATTGAAGGCTTATAGGAAAACGTATAAGGGGATGATGAAACCACTACCCATACCATCATGGAAGTGGGAGAACATTACCATGGGATTTGCCACTGGACAAACAAGGACATCAAGAGGAATCAATGCTATATGGGTCGTTGTGCATCGTCTTACAAAGACAACTCACTTTATTTCAATTCAAGAGGAATTATCTTTGGATAAACTTGCACGGATTTACATCAAAGAAGTGGTAAGGATGAATGGAGTACCACTATCTATTGTATCCGATCATGATTTGAGATTCACCTCAATGTTCAAAAAAAATCCTCCAACATGCTCTAAGCACTGAACTAAACATAAGTACAAACTATCATCCTCAAACTGATGGCCAATCTGTATGAACTATTCAGACACTAGAAGATTTGTAAAGATCATGTTCTGTAGACTTCAAAGGAGGATGATACCAGCATCTTCCACTGGTTAAATTGTCCTACAATAACGGTTTCCACTCGATAATCCTAATTTCTCCATATGAATCCCTTTATGAGAAAAGATGGAGAACGCTAGTGTGTTGGGATGATTCCAGTAAGCGTAAGATTATAGGACCTAAAATGGTTGACGAAATAGTGGAGAATGTGAAAACCATTCATCCGCAAATCAAGGGGGCCCAAAGTAGACATAAGAGTTATGGAGATAATCATCAAAAAGACATTGAGTTTCAAGTTGGAGACAAGGTATTTCTACACATATCTTCATGGAATAAGGTCATGAGGTTTGGAAAGAAAAAGAAGTTATGTCCTAGGTACATGAGCCCCTTTCAAATTCTTGATCATGTCGGGGATGTGGCCTATCGACTAGCACTTCCACCTACCATAGAAAATGTACATGGTATCTTCTATGTAACCCTATTAAAGAATTACATAAAGACCTTTCACATGTACTCTCTTTAGAGGTAGTGCATTTAGACGATGATCTTTCTTACAAGGAGCATCCAGTGAAGATCTTAGATTGTAGGGAAAAATTTCAACAAAATAAGACAATTCCCCTCCTCAAGGTGTTGTGGTGAAACAAAAATTTTGAAGAGGCAATGTGGGATCTAGAGGAACTGATGAAGCAGAGTTACCAGCATCTATTTTAGTGTGGGAAAATTAAATTTTGAGGGTGGAATTTCTTAATTGGTGAATATTGTAATGACCCAAACATTTATCAATGAAGATTCCTCTCAATCAAATTAAATGGTTATATAAAATATTCACTTCCTTGGTTTTATGTTTTTGGATTTCCAAATACCATTAAGGATTTTTACTATTTCTAATATAGTTATTTAAAATGATCACATGATTAGTATAAATATAGTGATTTAACAAATCAAATTTAATAAGACAAATGAAGTGATGGCCTCATCCAATTGGATTGCCCCGTACGAATCCCATTTGTCGGAGCTAGGAAAGGAGCTGACTTCATTGGGATTCACTTTGAATAAGCCCCATCAGATATTCAATATGTTATTTTTGAGGGGAACCTCCTACGAGAGGAGAGGAAGTTTATAGAGATTACATTTCGAGTGATGTTATCAGCACCACCCCAAGAGTCTGTCACCATCTCACCCCATACCCTTCAGTCTTATGTGAATTTTATAAGGGGTTATGTAACAAAACATTAACACTATGATTATGTGAATTATTTTTTTATATAATATAGAATATACATTCATTTTATTATTGTTAAATTTTAAATAGTTTTTAACATACAAATAGTATTTTTAGTTAATATTAAATTAAGAAATCTATTTTGATGAATTAATGGATTTTTAAATTAAATATTATTTTAATTAAATATTAATATTACATTAATTTTTATATAATATAAAGACTTTATAATTATTAATAATTTTATTGTGATTTTTATTATGGTTTGAAAGCTATTTTCTGTCAAAACCCATGAATTTTCAAAAAATGTTGGTTTTTATTTTAAATGTAAAAATTCACAGATTTATAAAATTATTTAGTTAAAATAAATATTTTTTTTGAAATTTGGATGTCAATATTATCCAATGGTGAATTTTTCATAATTTTCGGAGACAGTTAAATGTTTTGGTAAACATTAAATACCGTTTAAATATATAATGTGTTTTATGACATCATAATGACCCAATAGTGATGTAATAAAATATTATAAACATTTTTTTCTCCTAGTATATGTTTTACCATTAAAATAATTTGATTTCAGTTTTGTTTGATTTATTTTACAATTCTTTAGTGGACCCTTCAAGACTTATAAAACGTTTTACCTTTTTAAATTGATTTCCTTGAGAGTGTGACTCTCCTCCATATAAGAAACCCTATAATTTTAAGAAGTTCAGCCATTGGACTTATAAAATATTGTTTTCTAGTCCCCTTTGGAAATAACCTTGGTCCAAAATCATGGTCTGGTTTGTGGTTTGGATATGTTTAATGTGTGGTGACCCAAACCTAAATAATAAAGAATTCCCTCTCCTCTAATATATAAACCCACTCAAGATCCCACTTACTATTAACTAAATTCTTTTTGAGATTTACCAAACCCTTCCCTACTCTCTCATGAATCTTCTTAAGGTGCCCCAAGATCTCAAGAAGCCCCTCTCAAGCCCCTCCGAATCCTTTGGGATCACATTTCCAAGTAAGGGATTCTTTCATTTCTCATTTTATCCTAGTTTTTTAATATTATTATGTCCTTTTATATTCAATTATGAATGTTAGGGTATGATTTATAACCTCCCATATACTTATATATTTATGTTTTAATGATTAGAGACAATATTTCTCTCTCATTAATGCCTCCCATGTACACTCATTACCATGCTGAAATTTTATAAGGAATTTCTCTCTCCTCATTTACAATCACTAAATTATTTTGTATTAGGATTCCAAATTCCATTAATTATGTTGGGACATGTACATATATGACTCCATTAATTTCCATTTCTTTTATGTATTATGATAACCCCTTTTCTCTCTCACAATCCTTTTTGTCATGTCTTATGTCACGCTGTTATGCTGCCGAAATTGCACTGCCATTTTCCAAGCCAAAATAACCATGTTGTGAATACCATGCAAATTTATCTATTAAGGGTGTTCAACATTAAGCACATTTAATTATTGATGGATTAGTTTCATGTATTAATTATACATTCCTTTATCTTGGAATAAATAATGATTTTTAATGAATCTATGTTGGCACACATATGCATGAAATAAAATGTTTAAGGAGGGTGCGCCCTGATAGCACTCCAATGCATTGGGTAAAGTTTAGTATCATGATAATTCAAGTAAAATGAGGTTTTAATCATAATATTTCATATGAAATGAGGTTTTACTCATGCCTCATGTACAATGTTCATTGGCTCATGCTAATACCATGTTATGTTTAGTTTCCACATTTCTATGTTATCATGACTTTATGTACATGTTTCTTTTATGCTTCAGTGATATGTGAATGACCTAACATGTATTTCATTCTTCATGTTGTGCCTTGTTTACTACCTTACTGGGATTTATAGCTCAGCATTTTCTTATGCATATCCTCAGGTTACCCCATGAAATGCTAAGTACGAGGGAATGTAGTGGTCATGTAATAGAAGTTTTCAATAAAGTGGTTGTGTTTCATGTCTTAAGTTGTTATGTAATGGTCATAAGCCCCAAAGAAACTAGAATTACCATTATTCTATGTTTTTTTGAGTGAATATTTTGTTTAATAAATCATTTTTAAGTGTGTAATAAAAACTAAGGATGTTATATTTCTCGACATGAGACAAGAATAAATCGAATTTCATGCTTAAAACACTATTTTTCTAAAAAGATATTTTCCACCATTTTATGCACTTTATTTAAAAGTAATATTTTAAAAATTTATAAATTTTATGTGAAAAAATAAATTTACTTCTTTAAATCACAATTTCATAATTATATTTGGGTGAATTTTTTTATAATTTTAGGAAAATAATAATTTTTTCGATGAATAATGAGAAATACTAAATTTTAATTAAAAAATTCCTTTTTGTTTAAATTATTTATAAAGATGAATTATATTTTAAATTGATTTTATATTAAAATTATCTCAATTATATATATTAATCAAATTTTGGTAATTTTTATCATTTTCATATTGAATTTAGATATACAAACCTTTTAATTAAAATTTTAAAATTATGTGAATTTAATTTTTAAAAATGGATTAAATATTTCTAGTCATAATAATTTATGTTATATTAAGGTAAACTTAATTCTCTACCAAAATGAATCGTGAAAATTGTTAAAATTTATTAGCGCGGTTACGGTAAAAATGGTTTTACTGGGGGTTAAAATAAAATGATAAAGGTTCAAATAACATAAATGTTTTTATAAAATATATTTTATTGAAATGATTTTACACTATAATGTCTATGTCTCAATAATAATTCATTTACGAACCTTTGACAATGTGAATAACATGGGTACACTTTTTTCTTTTCAAAATTTATAAGTGTGTCACTCACCTAACTTATAAAAGGCAACCCCCACTCCTCAACTATTCACACATTAAACCCCTTTTGGTTTAGAAAATACCTACCCAAATCACATTTAAAATTCCATAATAACATCATGTAATTTCTATTTTTTCGAATATTTTCAACCTATGAATGATTTTGGTAAATATATAAGGAGGTACCTGAAGAAGAAATAATGTTTTTATAGAGAATTTTTATTTTATTTCTTCCTATACCTAAAAAATATTTATTTTACATGATGATATCATATCTTTAGTATGTTTCACATAATAATATGTATTTATACTAAGTTAATGGATGCATGTCATATCCCCTTCCATCAAATAGGTTATGAAATCATCATTCGTGTGTACGGAAGAATTCCGTCTCATGAACTGATGTCTTTGATTTTTCAATTACCACATTTCACAGTTGGGAATGATGATGTATATAAAATTTATATATAAAATTTATAATGTAGTTATACCACTGGAGTAATTCTATCATATATACCATTTTTTAATTTTCATTTTTGTATGGGATACCATAACGTTATTCATGTGTACTATGGACTAGCACCTCGCAAAGCGATGTGATTCGTTTTCCTTAACGCCTAAAATAGAAGATAATATGGGTGATCTTAACAAATATATATAACAAATGAAATTATACTTATATTCATGAAATATTTATAATTTTTAAAATATAATTATTATTTTATTTATTATCTTTTCACTCACTAAATCATAATAAAATCATTTATGTAAATGTGGACTACTGTTTTCGTGAAGCGATGTGACTCATATTTTTCATCACCACACAACATATATGATATGAATAAGTATACTTAGTGAAATAATTTTTTTATATTATTATCATTACAGGAATATGACATATTACTTACCTTTTTCCATTATTATTATTGAAAAATGGAAGTGTTACTCACACATACATGTGGCCTACCATCTCTATGATCAAAACATACTTTATTTCTTAAAAACGTCTTTAATGATTGATATTGAAAGAATAAATCAATAAAAAATGATAATTATTTAATTATAATTATTATTTTGATTATTGGACAATTATCGAAGTAAGAGGACTAAAAATAATAACTCAAATCATATATGAAAAACTAAGTGATTATTACCTGAAACATGAATTTAAAATAGAATAATCAATAAAGTGTTTATGAAAGGACATAAATAAATAATATATGGTATGATATATATATTTATGGTTATATAATATATTTATAATAAACCTATATTTATTATACAAGAGGGTCAAATGTTTATGAAGGTAGTCGAGGCTATGTTAAAGGATTTATATTCTCTTTTTTATTTCTACCAGACATAAAAATTCACCACTCCTTTATTTTTTTATGTATATATAAACACTATGTTATGTCATGAATCACCTCATTTTAATGATATATAATGTTTTATTTTATTTTATTCATTATCAGGGCATACTATTCAATATATTAAAAAAGCCATAATAGATTTCCTTCTGACTTATTGGATTCATGAGACACATGCCATATTGACCACTTATTTATTTTATGTGGTGTGAATGATACCCATGAGTGCATTTTATGATTATTATCCTGAAAATTATCATTATTTACATATAAATTTTGATGGCATAATGGGATGTGCTCCTTTCCCATGATGGAGGATGCTAGGGTTATTCTTCGAAAATGGATACCCCCAATTTGGATTCAATCATCTCCATCCTTTAGGTAATTCTAGGTAGGCACTTTATGAGAAGGTTTCATCACCTTCACTGATTATTTATTTGGCCATCATTCTACCTTCAATTAGGTATGAGGTCGACTAATTGATGGTGGATTCTTTGACAGTGACGAGGGTCCTGGGCCCCAAGTCTATTGATGCAACGACATTTTATGCAACACGGGTGATGGACCCCATATCTACTGATGTGACTGGGTGAAATGCGACGAAGGTCCTGAACACCAGATTTGTGAATACAATGGGTTTGGTAAATCTCCCATCTTCGGATCATCATGGTCGATCATTTTCTGATGCGTGAAAATAAGTGGTGACTTTGAAGAAACCCTCTACTGAGTATGGTGCTAATGGATAGATGAGGGTATCATAGAAGGTTCTTGGTGGTTATATTCCATTTTGTTATCCTTCATTTGCTGATGTGATGAAGGATTCAATTTTAGAGAAGAAAATTAATGAATCTCGTTATATTCGTTCTCTCAAGAATTCTCATCGTGGAATAATTCCTCTCCAGGGATCATCTACTCATGTTGAGGCCAATCCTGCTATGCTTGCTAAGAAATTGATGATGAGGAAAAATTCATTAATTGCTCGCATTGTCTTACCAAAAGGTGCACTGCCATTGAAAATTGAGTATTTTTTCTTTAGAATATCGATTTTGTGGGGTTTTTCAAGTTAGAAATGTATCTCAATTGGTTGAGGATTTTATCATTGTTTATTTCTATAAAATGACCTGAAGCATCATTCTTGGAGATTTTGATCCTTATTTCTAAAACCTGGGTGGATTCATTTAAAAAAATGGTCTTTTAGTTTTAATGTCTCACATGCAATAAATGCTTTTTCTCAAGTATGGGTTTTTTTGGGCCTTAATGGTGTCCTTTGGCACTTGAATATTTTTCACAACATTGGCACGATAATTGGGTCTCCCATTCGTCTTGATACGAATACTAAAGATGTCAGATATGGTAACTTTTCTAGGATGATGGTTGAATTATATATCAACTCCACTCTTATTGACATGGTAATAGTCTCCACCACCGTAGATAACATTTTAATTGATGTTGAGTATGAGAAAAATCCCATCTACTGCACTAAATGTATGGCTCTTTGGAACTATTTGGATTTGTGCTGAAAAAACGTTTCTTGGAAGGAGTGTGGCATAAAAGGACATCCATCAAACCTTTTTAGATGAAAGACAACTATAAAAGACTCATATTTTTCCAAGACTATTGATAAAAAAGGTGGCTCCCCTAAACAGACAGCTACTATTCTTGAAGATGTTTGGAATTCAAAGAAACCTATATCCCAAGTTTCTCCTAAGGAAAAAGAGATGATAACAGATGCCTCCTCGACAGGATCTTATAGTGGTACTTCTAATACTGATGTTATGTTTTCTCAAGATCCTTCAACATCGAATCAGATTCCTATGCCCGCTCTGGTTGATGACTCTAATCATAATGGTGCACAAAATAATGTTGATTATTAATAAGAAGTTCAAAATATATTTAATTCTTCTCCTATTACTAGTAAATGGGGGAATTTATTTGATGATGAAGGGGGAAAGGCTAGATTAGGTACTTTGGGTAGTGTTGGGTCTTAGGTGGCGAGGCAAGAATGGCTGATGGTGATGACTTTAACTATTTCCCTTTAAAGAGAATATATGACAACCCTGCTTTTATTACAAACTTATACATGATTTATTAAATAAACTATTTCCTTGATACAACATGGAAGATTGAGAGGTATACTGTCTTTGGGGATTAGGATCATTACATAAAAACTTACAACATGAAATACAATATCTTTATTGAAAACTTCCTTTACATGACCACTACATTCCCTCGTACTTAGCATTGGATGGGATAACCAGAGGACATGAATAAGAAATGGGGTGAGCTATAAATCCCAGTAAGGGAATAAACATAGAATAAATTAGGAGTATAATACATGTTAGACAATAGGCATATTAATAGATCACAAGAGAAACATGAACATAAATGCATGATAAAGCATGATAATCATAACATGGAAATGTGGTAACAACACTTAACATGGAATTCTCATTAGCCAAGTCTCATTACACATTGAGCATGAGTAAATCCTAATTGTACATGAATCATGAGTAAAACCTCGTTTCAATTTAATTAGCATGATTCAAAACTCATTGCACATGACTTATCATGATACTATACTTTACCCAATGCATTGGAGCGCTATAAGGGCGCACCCTTCTTAAACATTTCATTTCATGCATAAGTGTGCCACATGGATCATAAAACATGGATTCATAAAACATAATCATTTATTTCATGAAAAATAATGTGGAATGAAACTTTATAATAAATAGGTAAATGTTCATGAAGGTGAATACCCATGATGAAGAAATGGGCATATCATTCACTACACAATGACATTGGCTTAGAAAATCAGTGTAATTTTGGCAGCGTAACAGCATGATATAACAATTCATAAAAAATTATTGATTAGAGGGAAAGGGGTGCCTCATAATATCTACATGAAATGTATAGTAAGGGTTCATATAGATACATGTCCCAACAATTGTAAGGTAATTTATATTCATGATACAAAAGTATTTCTTGAATGTAAATGAGGAGAGATGAGTTCCTTTCGGAATTTCGGCATAGTAACATGTGTACATGGGAGGCATTTAATGAGAGAGAAAAGGGTATCCCATCATTCAAACAATAAGAGGTCAGTATGGGGGAGGTTTGAAACTATACCCCATTATTTATAATTGAAATTAAAAGGGTATAACCATATTAAGAAAATTGGACAAAAAAGTGAAAGGAAGAAAAAAACCTCACATGGAAGTGTGCTTCCAAAGGCTTGAGAGAGGCTTCTTGGGAGCTTGGGGAACCTTTAGAGGATTCTAGAGAGAGTAGAGCAGAGGTTGGATGAACTCCAAATGCGTTGATTGAGGAGGAAGTCAAAGCTTGGGTGGGTTTATATAGGAAACGTGAGGGAATTCTTTATTATTTAGGTTTGGGACCCATTATATTTAACTAATCCAAACCACAAACCAAACCATGGTTTTTGCCCATGGTTTTCGGAAAAGGGAAGATGAAAAAAATATTTTATATGGCCAAAGTCTAAACTTCTTAAAATAATAGGGTTGCTTATGTGGAGGTGAGTCACACTCCTATGGAAAACAATTTAAAAAGACAAGGTGTTTAATAAGTCTTGAAGGGTCCACTAATGCTTTGAAAAGTATCTAAAAAAACCCAAAACCACATTATTTTGATTTTAAAACATATATTGGCCGAACATAAAGCTTATATTATTTTATTACATCACTATTGGGTCATTATGATGTCATAAAACACATTATATATTTAAACAGTATTTAATTTTTACCCAAAAAATTGACTGTCTCAGAAAATTATAAAAAATTCACCATTGGATAATTTCAACGTCTTAATTCTAAAAATAACATTAATTTTATCTAAATAATTTTCTAAATATGTTAATTTTCACTTTTAAAATAAAAACCGACATTTATCGGAAATTCACGTGTTTTGACAAAAAATGGCTTTCAAACATTAATAAAAATTACAATTTCATTCATAAAATTATATGACAATTTATATATAATAAAATTAATTTAATAATAATAATAATATTTTACTAAAATATTATTTAATTCAAAAATCCCTTAATTTAATAAAATATAAATCTTAATTATATAATAACTAAAAACAATATTTTCACTTTAAAAACTATTTACAATGTATCAATAATTACAAGAAAGTATATTAATTATTATATAAAAAATATAATGTACATGAATATAGTACTAGTGATTTTTTACATAACCCCTTAAAACAGCCGCATAAGACCTAAGGGTAAGGTGTGCGATGGTGACAAACTCTTGGGGTGGCTCGGATAACATCGCTCGAGTGGTAATCTCTATCAACTTCCACATTTACCATAGACGGCCCCGTTCGAGCTTGACATGATGAAGCTCAGCTTGGTCTTGGTCAAGAGTGAAACCCAAGTACGCCACCTCTTTTCTGAGCTCTGACAAATGGGCTTCGTATGGAGTAATTCTACTGGATGAAGCCATCGCTTCTTCTGTATGAGTAAATTCGATTTGTTAAAGATCTATATTTATACTAATCATGTGATCACTATTCAATGGATATATTAGCAATAGTCAAAATTATTAACATAAAACCAAAGAAGTGGACATTTTATATAAACATTTTACATAAAGATACATTTAATTACATCAAGAGGGATTTCCATTAATGAAACTTTGGGTCGTTACAATATTCCCCCTTAAGAAATTTCGCCCTAAAAATTTCCTTTTCCCATACTAAAACAGATGTGGGTAACTCAGCTTCATCATTTCCTTCAGTTCCCAAGTCGCTTCTTCAAACTTGTGGTTTTTCCACAACACCTTGACAAGGGGCATTGTCTTATTTTGTAGAACTTTTTCTCTACAATCTAATATCTTCACTGATTGCTCCTCATAATAAATATCATCCCTAAACTGTACCACCTCAGAAGAGAGTACATGTGAAAGGTCTGGTATGTACATCCTTAAGAGGGAAACATGAAATACATCTTGTACTTTGGCCTGGGTAGGTGGAAGTGCTAGTCGATAGGCCACATACCCGACACGATCAAGAATCTCGAAGGGGATGATGTACCTTGTACATAACTTCCCATTATTTCCAAACCCCATGACCTTCTCCCATAGAGATATGCGTAGAAAAAACATGTCTCAAACTTTAAACTCAAGGTCTCATCGACGATTATCTGCATAACTCTTCTGTAGACTCTGGGCTGCCTTGATATGCTGCTGAATGGTTTTCACCTTCTCCACCATTTCCTCGACCATTTCTGGTCCAAGCAGCTTACGTTCACCGACCTCATCCCAACATGCCAGTGTTCTGCACCTTCTCCCATACAGGGCTTCATATGGTGCCATTTGGATGCTTGAGTAGAAACTATTATTATAAGAGAACTCAACCAGAGAAAGATGTTGATCCCATCCTCCTTTAAAGTCCATTGAGCACGCTCTCAACATATCCTCAAGTGTTTGTATAGTTCGCTCGGAATGGCCATCCTTTTGAGGATGATAGGCCGTACTGAAGTTCAATTTAGTATTCAAAGCATGTTGAAGACTCTTCTAAAACATAGAGGTGAATCTTGGATCTCGGCCAGACACAATAGATAGTGGTACTCCAAGAATCCTTACCACTTCCCTGATATATATCGGTGCCAGTTGATCCAATGAGAAATCCTCCCAAATAGCAATGAAGTGTGCAGTCTTTGTAAGGCGATCCACAACAACCCAGATTGCATTGTTTTCTTTGGATGTCCTTTGAAGTCCGGTGACAAAGTCCATGGTGATGTTCTCCCATTTTCATTATGGTATGGGCAGTGGTTGAATAATTCTCTTAGACTTCTTCCTCTTTTCCTTCACTTGCTGGAACACTGGGCACTTTGATGTATATTTAGTGATCTCCTTTTTCATATTATCACGCCAAAGGTTTCCTCAGAGATCTCGATACATATTTGTGATCCCTAGGTGTATAGATAAATTTGAACTATGTGCATAATCCAAAAGTTCCTTCTTCAGCTCTGGACTTGATGGAACATATAGTATTTTCCCAAATAAAACAATTCCTTCTTCATTAACATTAAACTACGAGGATTTCCCCTTTTTGATAGCTTCCACTTTTTCATGAATTCCCACATCATCCTTTTGGGAATCCTTTAACCTTTCCAAAAGAGATGGTTGAGAAATCATTTGTGAAAGTATTGATGATGTTCCCCTCTTTATGATTTCCATGTCCATATTCATCAAGTCTATGAAGATTGGATCCCTCTGAATTCTCATCCTTGATAGAATCACTGGGTCCTTTCTACTTAGGGAATATTCCACCTTGTTCACTTTCCCAGGGTGGTAATGTATTGAACAGTCATGATCCTTGATGAGATATATCCATCTTCTATGCCACATATTAATATCTTTCTATGTGAATATATATATATATAAGACTCTTGTGGTCAGTATATATCTCACATTTCTCCCCATAGAGATTATGCCTTCATATTTTTTAGGCAAAGATCACCACCGCCAATGCTAGATCATGCATGGGATAGTTTTGCTCATGGATTTTCAACTTCCTTGAGGCATAATATATCACTTTATTATTCTGCATCAGCACACAACCTAAGCCCTTCTTTGAAGTATCCCTGAATACCACAAAACTTTCCCCACTTGTGGGTAATGTGAGAACAGGCGTAGTGATAAGCCTCCTTTTCAACTCCTTGAAGATTTCATCGCATTTATCACTCCAAGAAAACTTTAATCCCATTCGAGTTAGCTTGGTAAGAGGGTTGGACAATTGTGAGAAATTTCTCACAAATCATCGATAATATCCAGCTAACCCCAAGAAGCTACGAATATCCGTTACCGATGTTGGCCTCGTCCATCCCTCAATTGCATCTGTTTTGGAGGGATCCACAGATATACCATTTCTTGTGATGATATGGCCCAATAATGAGACTTACTTCAACCAGAAATCACACTTGCTATACTTCGCATAGATATTCTCCTTGCGCAAAGTCTCCAGTACTGTACTTAAATGCTCCACATGATCCTCCTTGGTTTTGGAGTATATTAGAATACCATCTATAAAGACTAACACAAATTTTTCTAGGTAATATATAAAGAGTATATTCATCAAGTAAATGAAGATGGCCAGACCGTTGGTGAATCCTAAAGGCATTACAATGAATTAATAGTGCCCATATCTTGTACGAAAAGCAGTCTTGGGGACATCTTTCTTCTTCACCCTTACTTGATAATATCCCGACCGAAAATCTACCTTGGAGAAGTATTGTGCTCCACGCAGCTGATCGAACAAGTCATTGATCTGTGGTAGAGGATACTTGTTCTTTATCATGATTTTTTATGTTCACGATAATTGGTGCAAAGCCGCATTGACCCATCCTTCTTTTTGACGAAGAGGACAGGTGCAACCCATGGTGAAACACTTGGGCGTATAAACCCTTTATCCAGATTCTCCAGTAGTTGTTTATTTAGATCTTCAAGTTCCACGAAATCCAATCTATATGGAGTCTTGTATATTGGTAACGCCCCTGGTATAAGTTCAATTGAGAATTCAACATCTCTTTTAGGAGGAAGACTAGACAGTTCCTCGAGAAAAACTTCAGTGAATTCCCTCACAATAGGAATTTCTTCAAGGATGGTTTCTTCCTTGGACTCAATCATCTGAGCCAGATACGCATGCTCATAGGGAAGTAATATCCATTCTTGAGATTATGAAGCTAAATAAGATTCATCTTCCTCCTTACATTTGTAAATAATCGGGGTTAATTCTCCATATGGAGTGTGATTTCCCTTTCCCGAAAATTTATGTGGCCTCTATATAAGGAAAGTAAATCCATGCCTATAAATTCATCAAATTCCACCAGAGAAAGTATGGCGAGGTTCACCAGGAAATTCAATCCACAGATTATAATAGGGGAGGACTTATATTAATGGGATGCAATGATTTCCCCATTTTCCGTACTCACCAACACTTCACTTCGATGATTTGTGGTGGTGCTAGGATTATTCTACTAAACATTCAAGATATAAAAGAATGCGTAGAACCCGAATCAAAAAGTACGTTCCCTATTCTTGAAGGAATAACTAGCGTACCTGTCACCACTTCATTGTCGGGGTTCACTTCGGTAGAAGTGATGGAAAAAGCTCTTCCTTGCTGCCTTGGAGGTTGTTGGTTGCCTCTGAAAACCCTTCGATTAGGGTACTGATTTGAAAGATTCCCCGGTTCTTTAAATTTTTAGCAATGAAGAACGCGTTTTGGTTCAAACAGAGCGTTCCTATCCTCTATCGCAGCCGCCATTATTTCTTTCTAACCATTAACAGCTAGGTGAAATTCTCTTCCACACCTAAAGTATTTCCTCATCCCCTTGAGGAAATTTACAAGGTGCTTCTTTCCGCACTTTTGGAATGTGGGGTGCTGGACCTTCTTAGCACCATTGGATTTATCCATGAAACTGCCAGAATTAAAGTCCACCTTAAGCTTCTTGTCCCCATGATACCCTTGTGATTCCCCGTTCTCCATTTCAACCTTGAGGGCACATTGTACAATTTACTCATAGCTGCCGAGGTCACAGATCGCTAATGCTTTTCGCAGGCTAGGATTCAGCCCACCAAAGAAGTGGTCAACCTCGCATTAGGGGGTAACAAAAAAGCCAAAAGTGTATCGTTCAATCCTTGTGTAGTTTTCCTCGTACGCTCCAATAGATTATTCATCTTTTTTCTTGAGGGAAAAGAAGTCCCTTTCAATATTAAGCCAGACGGTGCGTAGAAAATATTTATCAAAAAACATCTTCCGGAAATCCTTCCATTCCAACGTCTCGATCTCCTCCTCAGGCTTCATATTTTTTATCAAAATCCACCACTGATCAGCTTCACCCTCCATACGATAAGCCTCCAAGAGAACCTTCTCTTGTTCAGAAGATTGAAGGATGGATAAGATATTTTCAATGGAGTTTATCCATTTTTCAGTGATCGTGGGATCAGATGATCCACTAAAAGTAGGAGTCCTTTGTCTTATGAAGCACTCAGTAGTGACTTGTTCCTTCTTAGGGGGGTTTGGACGTTCTTATTGACCCATGTTTCTATTAAAAGCTTGAGTTAGATCAGAGAGAAGCGTGACAAAGTT
Organism: Viscum album; assembly: GCA_963277665.1. Lineage (NCBI taxonomy): Eukaryota > Viridiplantae > Streptophyta > Magnoliopsida > Santalales > Viscaceae > Viscum > Viscum album. Next base: position 232,410,994 of record OY728147.1, read on the forward strand.
CACGATTCCCGCTCCCGTTGGATTGGGCATCTCATTAGTATAGTCATCACACTGATCTTCACACCGGCTGTTAGCCCGAGTCCTCCTATTACAGTCCATTGGCTGGAATAAAAGGAATGTTAGGGTGGTAACACATAAAGGGTAATACAAAGACAAAAGATGCTAACTTATAAATAAACATTTATTTACTTAACTCATGAGTCTATAGGCTTCAATCTAGGCTTTTCATGATCTACTTTCTAACATATATTCTTAGGGGAATTTTTTTTAATTCCCTAAATAAGGGTTCATAATAATCTTGTGAATTTATCAAAACATATCCCCTGGGAGTGTTGAAACCAAGAGTGCAGGAAGGCCCGTTGTCATGCACCAGTTCTCGTTCGAGTCTAGCTCAAAGCGGTGTTTTCCAGTTTTACCCCTAGTATACATACGTGCCAGAGCCGCATCTACCTGCTCGTATCCACACAGGGATGTATTTGTTTGATAATCCACTTACTCAGTAATTACCAAAACTTAGGGATGTTTTTATTATACTTATTCTTATCTCTATGGATTTACTAGGGTTTTCTAATCCTAATTCCAAAAATAACTAAACCTCCCTTTGATACCAACTATGACAACCCTGCTTTTATTACAAACTTAAACATGATTTATTACATAAACTATTCACTTGATACAACATGGATGATCGAGTGGTCTAGTGTATTTGGGGCTTAGGATGATTATTTAACAACTTAAAACCTGAAATACAAGATCTTTATTGAAAACATCCTTTACATGACCACTTCATTCCCTCGTACTTAGCATTGCATGGGATAACCTGAGGACATGCATAAGAAAAGGGGTGAGCTATAAAGCCCAGTAAGGGAATAACCATGGAATACATGAGGAGTACAAGACATGTTATAAAATAGGAATATCAATAGAGCACAAGATAAACATGAACATAAAGGAATGATAAAGCATGATAATCATAACATTGAAATGCGGCAACAACACTTAACATGGAATTAGCATGAGCCAAGGCTCATTGCACATGGAGCATGAGTAAATCCTCATTGTACATTAAGAATGAGTAAAAAATAATTTAAATTTAATTAGAATGAGTCAACACTCATTCCACATTACGTATCATGATACTATTCTTTACCCAATGCATTCGAGCGCTATAAGGGATCACCATTCTTAAACATTTCATTTCACACATAAGTGTGCCACATGGATCATAGAACATGGATTCATAAAACATAATCATTTATTCCACGAAAACGGAATGTGTAATGAAACTTTATTATCAATAGGTAAATGTGCATGAAGGTGAATAACCTTGATGTAGAAATGGGTATGCTATTCACTTCACAATGACATTGGCTTAGAAAATTGGTGTAATTTTGGCAGGGTAACGGCATGATATAAGAATTCATAAAAAATGGTTGATGAGAGAGAAAGGGGTGCGTCATCATATCTACATGAAATATATAGTAAGGGGGTCATATAGATACATGTCCCAACAATTTTAATGGAATTTAGATTCATGATACAAAAGTATTTCATGAATGTAAATGACTAGAGAGAAGTTCCTTTCAGAATTTTGGCATAGTAACAGGTGTACATGGGAGGCATTTAATGAGAGAAAAAAGGGTATCCCATAATTAAAAAAATAATAGGGAAGTATGAGGGAGGTGTTAAACCATACACCAACATTTATATAATGAAATTAGAAGGGCATAACAATATTAAGAAAATTGGACAAAAAAGTTAAAAGAAGAAAAAACCCTTACTTAGAAGTGTGCTTCCAAAGGCTTGAGAGAGGCTTGAGAGAGGCTTCATGGGAGCTTGGGGAACCTTTACAGGATTATGGAGAGATTAGGTAAGAGGTTTGAAAAACTACAAAGGCTTTGAGTCAGGAGTAAGTGGGAGCTTGGGTGGGCTTTTATAGGAAAGGTGAGGGAATTCTTTATTATTTAGGTTTGCGACCCCTTATATTAAATTAATCCAAACCACAAACCATCCCATGGTTTTTGCCCTTGGTTTTTGGAAATGAGAAGAGGAAAAAAATATTTTATAAGGCCAATGTCCGAAATTCTTAAAATAATAGGGTTTCTTATGTGGAGGTGAGTCACACTCCCATGGAAAACATTTTAAAAGGACAAGGTGTTTAATAAGTTTGAAGGGTCCATTAATGCTTTCAAAAGTAAGTTAAAAAACCAAAAATCACATTAATTTAATTTTAAATCATATATTAGCCGAATATAAAGCATATAGTATTTTCTTACATCACTATTGGGTCATTATGTTGTCATAAAACACATTATATATTTTAATAGTGTTTTATTTTTACCCAAAACAATTGACTCTCTCAGAAAATTATGAAGAATTCACCATTGGATAATTTCGACATCCTGATTCTAGAAATAAAATTTATTTTATCTAAATAATTTTCTAAATATGTTAATTTTCACTTTTAAAATAAAAACCCAAATTTATCGAAAATTCACGTGTTTTGACAAAAATGGCTTTCAAAGCTTAATATAAATTACAATTGCATTCATAAAATTATATGATCATTTATATATAATAAAATTCATTTAATAATAATAATAATTATTTATTAAAATATTATTTAATTAAAAAAATCCTATAATTCAATAAAATAGAATTCTTAATTAAATAATAACTAAAAACACTATTTTCACTTTAAAAACTATTAACAATGTATCAATAATGACAAGAAAGTATATTCATTATTATATACAAAAAATAATGTACATGAACATAGTACTAGATATTTATTACATAACCCCTTAAAACAGCTTCATAAGATCTAAGGGTAAGGTGTGCGATGATGACAGACTCTTGGGGTGACTCGAATAACATCGCTCGAGTGGTAATCTCTATCAACTTCCACTTTTCCCGTAGACGGTCCCGTTTGAGCTTGACATGATGAAGCTCATCTTGGGCTTGGTAAAGAGTGAAACCCAAGGATGCCACCTCTGTTTCGAGCCCCAACAAATGGGCTTCATGTGGATCAATTCTACTGGTTGAAGCCATCAATTCTTTTGTCTGAGTAAATTGGATTTGTTAAAGCCCTATATTTATACTAATCATGTGATCACTGTTCAAAAGATATATTAGCAACGGTCAAAATTATTGACATAAAATTAAAGAAGTTGATATTTTATACAAACATTTTACATAAAGAGACATTTAATTAGATCAAGAGGTATTTCCATTAATGAAACTTTGGGTCATTACAGAATACCACACAAGTACTACTCTCATATACATAGAAATTTTCTACTAGATTATCATCAAAGAAGTAAAGAGATATTGAAGCAAATTAATTGAAGAACATTAATTAGGAAAATTCTTAATCTAAGTGGGAATCTAATGGAGATTCTGATTATGGGAAGGAAATGTGGTATTAGGATTTCTAGTATCTGATGAATGAGACAACATATGATTATTTGACCCTACTCACCAATTTTGTATATGTTTTTCACCATTTTAATAAATGGTCATAATTATAGCTTTTGTCTAGACCTCTTTAAAAAAATATCAATTTTAAGACCTCTGCATAAATATTTTTTAGTTCAAATGATTCAATGAAGTAATATTTTTTGTCTAAATTTTCTTCTATCGAGACATATGTTCTCTTATTCGCCTGTATTTTTTTGAGGTGCATATACATCCCCTTTGACATGTAATATCAGGATTTTTTTAACCTTATGATATTTTTTGTTTAATTTAATGTTATTATTTCATTGGTATTACGATTCAATGTTACCAATGTGGTAATGGTTTTATGATACAATCCCATTGTTTGTTAATATTCTTTATAGTTATTATTATAATGATTAAACATTATCATATATATATCATGAAACAAATTAATTTTCTTCTCTTTTGGTTATTCATTATATTTTCATGTAATTTTACAATTTAACCACTCTTTGGTACTTAATATAATTGATAAAATGGCGACTATATTTCTTTATTCGGTTGAAAAATCATTTTTATCCAAAACCATATTTTCTAAAAAAATATAATTTTTTTAATATTGATAAAAAATTTTATGAAAGGAAATCTAAACAATTTTTTACTAAAAAAAATTGAATGTAATGATCTTTTCATTTTTGAAGAAATTCATGTTTGAATTTTATAAAAAATATGAAAGGAATATTTGTTTTAACATGTACGTTATGAAAAAAATTTCCCACCATCATGACAATTATTTTTATGGGGAATCCTTTATATTTTATCAAGGTTATTTTTAAAGAAATTAATTTCCAAAATGTTTTATGTTTTAATTTTTTTTCAAAGTGAAAATGGTAATTATCCTCAAATAAATTTTCCATGATCTCTTTGAAAAAAAATTTCATATAAGATGATATACTTTGATATTAATCACTATTTACTGTGGTCATGATAGAAGGATATAATTAGTTTTATTTCTATTCATGGTTTAGGTTTTTGAATAAAATATTATTATAAAACTTGTTTCTCTTCCATGTGCTATGCCATGTTGAAATACTTATGAATCCAACTTATTTACACAGGTTATAAAATGACGAAATTATTATGAAACATGTATATTCTTCATAAGTAAATATATAATGAAATTTTTACAAAACTTATTTTCATTTTATGTGTGATGATATGATGATTTTTTTATGATCTAGTGTGACACATATGTAATATTTTCATTATATTATGAGTGGTAACTATATCCCCCTCCAATGCATTGGGTAATGATTAATGTTATATGTGATGAAAGGGTTCATTGAAAGTTATCCAAACCACGAAATAGAGTACATGGGAGGTTATCCCAAGCCCAAAAGAGGGTACAAGCGTGGTTATCCTAAGCCCGAAATAGGTTCGGGGTTGGTTAGACCAAGACTAAAAAGTTTTGAATGTGCTAGTGTGTAGAATTTACATAATAATATATGCTTATGTATATACCACTATTCCATGTTATAAGAAAGTTTTATGCTATTATGTCCATGTTCTATAATTTCCCAATGAATGACTTGTTATGAACTTCTAATATTTATTAAATGTCTCCAGATTTTGATCTTTGATATGTTGTGTGGGGTTTTCATATTTTATGACCATGTTCTCAGACAGTTATAGTAATATTATGTTTACATATCTCACTTGATAACACTTACTAAGAATCTAATATCACCCTATATTATGTTCTATTTATCTAGGTTATGAATTATGGTTTTATGTAGGGTTTGTTTGTAAAGAGTATAAAGGGAAATATATTTATGGCATATAGTGAATATCATTCAAAAGATTAGAATTTTGTGTTCTATGTTTTCAAAGACACTAAACTATTATGGTCCTCAGGTGTGTGTTTGTGGAATGTAATTAATTTACATCAAAAAAGATATAATATCCATATATGATAAGGTTCATTCTCTATAGTTGGAATTAGAGAAAATGTTTTGTTAACCTTTGGAATTTGGGATGAGAAATCTTTACTGAGATCACAAGGGATATTTATAAGGATGTGTTTAAGGATGTATCTAAAGATTAGTATAAGGATTATTCAAAGTAATGAAAAATGTCCTATAATTTTGGTAAATGATAGAGTGAGTGTTTTCTAATAAATAAAATCCTTTTTTGGTTACATTAAGTAGATATTACTATGAAAAATGGTATCTAAGGGTAATAAATACAAAACGGTGCATTGAACTGGACTCGATAGTCACCTAGTGCATGAAAATAAGCTTTGATGCACACCTGGTTCAGTACTCTTAGGGGATATTCTTTGGAAACTAAAAAACTATTTAGAAACCATCATGATGGATTTAAATAGATAATGACCATTAATTACCTAGATTAATCTTACTGTGTCACAGATTGAATAGAATATTTCATTATTTTGACATCCTATAAGTGCTTTTTGATGACTACATGGTTCCCCACATGATTAGTGTTTATCACATTATGATTTTGTATTTAGTTGATATATGTAACCTCAAGGAACCATGTTAATACTGAGTGTGACATATAGTGAAATGATTTTATTCATGAGAAACCAAATTCTATTGGAGCTGGAATGAAATTTTTCTTGTTATAGTCACACAACTTCCTTAAGTTATGATTCATACTAGACATCAAAACGAACAAATTTGGGAACAAAATTAAATTTATTCCTTTATGAGGAAACATCCACCATCATTCAGTGGATCTTTTGATCCACTAGTTTCGGGGAAATGGACCAACACAACAGAAAATATACACTCCATCAAACAGTGTTCTCAGCATGAGAAATTCATTTTGTAAGTCCAAAGTTTGGAAAGGGAAGAAGATCAACAGTAGGATCATATCAAGAATATTAAGCAAAAAGATGAAATTTACTCAACTGATTGGGACAAGTTTAAGAACTTATTTTTTTTCACTATGTAATTTCCTCACATTCTTCACACAAATATGGAGTAGGATTTTATTGAGCTAAAGAAAAAGGGGGATGAATAAATTGGTACCTACAAGGGATAATTTACAAGAAAATCATGGCACACTTTTGATATTATCATCTAAAAAAAATTAAGATTGTTCTGTTCTTTAGTGGAATTAAAACAAGTTTCTGGAGGAAGTTATACAAAAAAGACATCAGTTTATATTCAAGGATTGTTTAATGTACTACTAAGGTTGAAATGGAGGTTGGAGTTTTGTTTCAATCTGATGGTCTTTATAAAAATTGTAATTCAAAGGAAATTTAAAAAAACAATGGAGAGAAGAAGATGATCTTTCTTTTTTTCTTAATGTGTGGGAAGAAACATGGAGGAAATATTCATAATGTAACTAGTAAATGGTTTAAGTGTGGAAGGGAAGGTCATCATTTAATTGATTTCCTATGTAATGGGACGAAGCTAGATAATGATGTGAATAGAGATAAATCTGCATAGAATGCACCTCCCACACTCTAGTGTTTAAAATTTAAGGGTTATGAGAATTATGTAAACCAATGGACCAATCTATGGGATAATAAAGATTATAAGCCAAAAAAACCACTAAAAATAAGGCCAAGGTAAATCTTATTAATCATGATGGTTGCAATGAATCATAATAATTACGACATAATAATAATCCCCTCCTTAGATGGGAATTTAATGGTTTATTTTCTAAGAATGAGCCCTATGAAAATGTTATTTTTCACTCCTTAGTGAAATTTGAAGTGATTATATCTCTCAACATGAATTCTAGAGTAATAACAATTATATTTTAGATTCTATCAGTACAAGGATGAAACCATGATTCTAATAGAAATGTCTTGGTATAAGATAAGTGTGTGTCTGAGGAATAAATGGTGAATTATCTTTTGGAAACATATGTGTTCCCAAGAATGATTAACATATGAGTTATAGATAACTACATGGGTTTATGAGTATAAGGCTGATCACAAGTTCAATGTTTTTAACACACCATATGACATTTTATATGATGGAAGTTTATTAAAATTAAGTATATTATATGATACATTTATGAAAATCAAACCCTTTGGTTTTGTATATTTTGAAAACATTATTTGTGGAGGAATTACATTAAAAATTTTAGGCATAGATTAATGGTACCGATAACCATTAGGGTTTATCTTAACTTTGATGTTTAAATAATGTTGGATTATAGTCGATCACCTTATGAATTCATCACACTACAATTCTATCAGAGAATATTTCTCTTTGGATATACTTGTGAGAATATATATTAAATAAGTGGTAAGTTTTCATAGAGTAATAAATTATATTTTTTATTAGAATCATGATTTTACATTGAATTTTTGGTTACATCTTCAAAACAATCTTTATATGTTGTATATTTTTATAACCATGTATCTTCCTCATACATATGGTTAGTTTGATAGATTAATTCAAACCCAATAGAATATTTTAATATAATTTTCTATAGAATTTAAAGTATGTTGGGATCAACCCCTTACTAAACTTGAGTTTCCTTGAAATAATAACTTTCACTTGAGCATTAGAATGGATCATTTGAAATCCCTTTATGGAAATAATTTTATAACTCCAACATACTGTAATGAAGTTGTATAAAGAAAGCTACTGGAACTTGAGCAAGCTGATGAGATAGAAAATATTGTTAGATCCATTCAAAAACATTTAAGAACTACAAAATATTGATAGAATTTTTTTTAATGTTCTTTAACATATTCAAGAATTTAAAGTCGGTGAAAAGGTCTTTCTAAGAATATCTTTGTTGAAGAAACAAGGTAAAATTAAACCATATATATATCATTCCTAATAAATTATTTGATCATACAAAAATAATAACTCAGCATTTAGTGCTTATATAGAACCTCTATCTAGTTCATGAAGTGTTCCATGTTTTACTACTAGGGAATTATACACCTGATCCATCTCAGGTATTTAAATCAGAAGTCATACCACTAGATAAAGATATTTATAATGAGTAATCATTATAAATCTTTGATCTAAAAGATAATGTAATATGAATCAAGCCCACTCAACTATCCAATGTTTTGTAGTGAAAAAAGCAGCACAGGGAAGCTATATGAGAACCTGAGGATATAATGATGTATAATTATCCTCATATTTTGGTAAGAAAGTGACAAATTTTGAGGGTGAAATTCTTTTTAAGTGGTGTAGAATGTAACCCCTGATATCCTGTGAAATATATGTTTTTTCAAAAAAAAATATATTCAATATGATATTTTGTGTTAAATGAAAATATGAGTACAAATTTCTTTACATAAAACACATGTTTTATCATTCATTATATATAACACTAAGTTTGTCTTATTTTAGGTATAACACTAAGTGTAAGTTTCAATACACTATACACCTAGTTTAAATGAAATGTCACATACTATTAAAATATTATTAAATATGATAGTTATCTCCTAAGAATTGGAATGGTGAGTTTGAATTGGATTGACTAAATTATGAAAAAAATATTGTCAATGCATTTGTATAAAGTAAATTATTTGGTGACAAATTAATAATAATTTAAAACAAAATCTATTCAAAATAAAGTATTTTTTTTTCTGAAAATATATTTTTATGCTCACAAACATGTTTTACCATAATAAATTAAACAATTCAATTCAGGTGAAATATTTAAATTTAAATTATATTTTATATAATCAATAAAAAATTTATCTTTAACCTTATCTGTTTTCTTGACAACATATAAGAATGAATCAAATTTTACCATTAAAGACTGTATTTTTCTAAAAAACAATTTTCTTGCCTTTTTGAACACTCACATTAAATATAATCTTTTAAAATTTTATAAAATTAATTGGGAAAAATATATTTCATGTTTGAAATAAAATTTTAATTTTATATTTTGGTTAATTATAGATAATTTTTTGAAAAGGAATTTTTTTGATGAATAGTGAAAATGCAGAATTTTAACTCAAAACATCCTTTAATTTAAATTATATATAATGCTAAATCATATTTTAAATTAGTTTTAAATTAATATTATTTAAATTAAATATTTACTAATACTATTTATGTCATTGAAATCATTTTCATAATGAATTTTCACCTAAAATCATGTAATATTGTAAACATTTTTCTTTGATAACTCGTTTCCTCGTCACTTCTACGAGATTAATTTTAAATTAAAATTTTCATATTCTATGAATTTTATTCAGAAAAATTGATTCCATAATTCTAATAAAAATAATAATTTATATTATCTAACAAGGTAACCTTAATTTTTACCCACATGAATAGTGAAAGCAGTAATGCTTAAATACCATAGTTAAGGTAAAAATGGGATTACCTGGGGGTCAAAGTAAAATTATAAGGGTTAAAATGATCCATCATTTTTTTATAAAATATATTTTATAAATGTATTTAAACTTTATAATGTCTAAGTATATATAAGACTTTATTTTTACCTTTTTTCAGTTGAAAAATTTGGGTACACCTTTTTCTTTTAAAAAATAACAAATGTGCCACTCAACTCATTTATAAAAGGCCACCCTTATCCTCTGGTATTCAAAACATAAATCAATTTTGGATTGAAAAATACTTACCAATATAACATTAATAATTCTATCATATTATAAAATAATCCTTAGAGTTTTAAAATATCCAACATTGTACGACTTTTGGTGAAAACCAAGGAGGTTACTTGAAGAAGAGGTAACATTGTTCAACCTATGTTTCAATTTTATTTCTTCCCCCAACTACTTAAATTTTTATTCAACCATTATGAAATAATAACCAAAATATATTAAATATAAGGATTTTTTTAATTTTCTTGGAATAAAATATTACCACATCCTCTTCTATCAAATGGATCAATAAATAATTATTTGGTTATACGGCGGACTACTACCTCCGAACTGATGTCATTCATTTTTCCATTTCAATATCTCATGGCAAGGTATTATGATGAATATAATGGTATATATGATATTTATAAAATATTTATACTTATAGAGTAATTATATCTTATATAACTTTTTACATTCAATTCCGTAGGGGATATAATAACATTGTTTGTGTGTACACCAAACTACCATCTCAAAAAGCATTGTGATTCGTTTTCACTAACAGTTTAAATAGAAGACAATAAGGATACATTTATTAAAAATAGACAATTGAAATGAAATAATTATGATATTTTTGACATATTTATCATTCTTAAATGGTACTATATCATTTTATTTCTTACATTTTCATTTATTAAAAGATGGTAACATCGTTCGTGTATGTGTCGACAATCGCCTTCACGAAGCAATGCCAATCTCTGTTTTTAACACCAAAATAAATGTATAATATAAATAATTATATTTATAGAAATAATATTTTATTTTTAATACTATGATCATTATTTAAAGATAATATATTGCTATATTCTTTTGATAATGTTCGTTGAAAGAGGGAAATGATACTTATGTGTATATATGACCGACCATCTCGATGATCATAACATACTTCATATATCAAAACCATGTTGTAGGATTTGTGTTAATAGTATAATATGTTTATAAATATGATAATTATTATTTTTTGTATGATCTAACCATGATCCAATCAAAAGGGATGAAAATAACATATCAAAAAATATACGAAAAAGAAGTTATTACCCAAAACAAGACTTTAACATAGAATTATTAATAAGTGGTTAATAAGAGGAAATATGTAAAGAATATATGGTATTATATATATAGAGGGTTCTATAATATATTTATAATAAACTTATATTTATTATAATGTAGGATTGAATATGTATAAACAATGTTGAGACTTAATATAATGGATTTCGAGAGTCACTCTATTATTTCTAAGAGGCATATGAAAATTTTACACTCATTTATCTTGTATGGAATATATAATAAATATTTGAAATTTTATATCATTAATATCCTACTTTAAAATATATTTAAATTTAAATTTTTTATTATGCTTTATTTAGACATAAAATTCCTAATATTACTATAGTGGTACGGGATTTCTGTCTCAATTTTTTCTTCTATGAGACACATGTCATATTCATTACCTATTTATTTTAAGTGGAATTAACTCTGACCATGAATTTATTTTAGGATTATTCTAAATAAATTAAGGGTTATTTTTATATCTATTTGATGAAGTCTCTTTGAAGGGGTTTTGCAGTTCCAAAGTCGCCAAAGCAGTAATAGATTTTTATCTCGATTTTCCATCATTGAGACATATGTTATATTATGAACATATATTATTCTATGATGTGTAAAAAAATACAATTTGGAATGCGACACCAGGAATTCATTTTACTACAAGACATAATTTGTTTCATTTAATTTTACACCTTCATTAGGATTGTAATTCAATTTTTCCAAAGTTGTAATGTTTTTTTGATACAATCACATCATTTATCTAGATTGTTTTTTATTATGATCACAATTATGAAATATTATTATATATCTCTAAATAAAATCGTGAGTTTTATAATAATATAGTTATTCATGTTATTTTAATGTAATATTACCATTTTCCCACCCTCCGGTGCTTAAAAAAACATAGAAAATCATTTTATGAAAATATGACTTTATTTGTTTCTTCGATCGAAAACTTATTTTTCTTCAAAAAACTTGTTTTATAAAATTTTTTTCCAAATTGTTTTTAAAATTATTAAAATGATTTGTTAAATAAATTTTTACTCGTATTTTATTTTTTATAATTTTTTTCAATGAAATCCTGTTATACTTTTCCCAAAATTATATTTTTGGATTTTACTGAAAATGTGAAATGAATTTATATTCTAACAAGAAAAAAATTAATGGAATTTACAACCATCTTAAAAATTATTTTATTTTAATCCTACTTTATAATGTTTCACGGTTATTTTCAAAGAATAGTATTTCCAAAATAATTTATTTTTAATTTTTTTTTCAAATTGAAATGGTTATTTTTCCACAATAAATGTTCCAAGTGGTATTTCAAAAATAATTTTCCATATAATATGAAATCCTTTTCAATTAGATATTATTAATGGGGTTATGATCTAGGGTTAAAATTCAAATTATTTATCAGAATGGTTTATTTCTATGATGAAAATATTCTTATGATTCCCATTTCTCTTCCAAGGGTTATTACATGATGAAATTCTTATGAATCCCACTTCTTTTCTCATATAATGATATGATTAAAAGATGAAATAATTATAAAAACTGTATTTTTAAAAAGGGTTTGATATGAAAAAAAATTTAAAACCAATTTTCATTTCATAGAATTTTATATGATGATTTTTTTTGCCTTTTGGAAAGCATACATAAGATTTTAATTATGTGATGTGTGGGACCTATATCTCCCTCAAATGTAATGGGTAATAATTAATGTTATATGATATCAAAGGGTACATGAGTGGTTAACCCAATACCAATATAGGGTATATGTGAGGTTATCCAAAGTCCCAAAGAAGGAACATCATAGGTTATCCCAATCCCAAAGCAAGTACATTGGTGGTTATCCCAATCCTAACATGTTTTGAATGTCATGGTGTGTATCTTTGACATGATTTTATATGTTTATCTGTATACCTTAATTCCATGTATTATTATAGTTTTATATTCTCATGGGCATGTTCTTTAATTTCCTAATGATTCATGTTTTATGAACAACCAATATTTATGACATGTCCCAAGATTTTTATCTTCAATACATGGGGTATGGTTTTCATATGTTATGCTCAAGTTCTCATACACTTATGATCATTTTATGTTTATATATTTCCATTATTTACCCTTAATCAAAATATAAGATCACAATTTTTTATGTTTCCTTTCCATAGGTTATAAAGAATGGTTTTATTTAGGGCATGTTTGTGAAGAGAACTAATGTGTAATATTGTTAGGTCCACAAGGATAAATACCTTGAGGGGGGGGGGTGAATCAAGGTATGACTAATTTAAAATTAAATCATGTTCTGATCTTGTTTTTCTATTAAGAAAAACAAACTTCTCTGTCTTTCCCGGTGCATAATAAAAATAGAAAGTAAATCCTGCATATGACACATCACTTTTTACTTGGTTCACCCTCACTGGGCTACGTCCAAAGTGCATACACAGGAAATGTGCCGATGTACCAAATCCACTATAAGCACACTATTGTTTACAAGGTTCGGGCAAGATCACTTATATTCCCAAGCACACTGCCTTTACAAGGTTTAGGGTCAGGTCACTGCCTTCCCAAGGGTCACTCCCTATTTCTCTCTCTCTGGCTCACTACCGGTGGAGAGGACTACCTTCTTCCTCTTCCTTTTCTCACTACTCTGGAAAGAATACACTCACAGTTTATAGACCTGTAGGTCTCTTCATTATCACTAATGAATGCATCCTCCATTGTATTTAGATGCTCTGTTGAAGTACAACTTTCACCCGTAGATGAATCTCACATTGCACCTAAGTTATCAAGCAATCTTCCAGCTTCCACGCATCCCTGAATCATTGCCGCGAATCAACCTTACCTAGCTCCCTCGTCTAAGCTGGCGTGCAAGTATCAGTGCGCAAGTTATAACTGGCATACATGTCCACCTCAACCACTTGCCCGACACAAGCTTCTGTAACTCCAAACATGCGCGACACACACCATTTTACGACCAAACCAATTTTGTCACGCAACCAACAAAATTCAAACTTCTTCAAAATAAGGTGCACAAGTCCACCTCAAACACTTGTACGACACCTCCTTCTTCAACTCAAAACTTGGTTGAACCACTTCCTTTCTCTCCCATAACACCTTAGGCGTGCAACAATCTCCCAGAATGCAACTTATACTTCTGCGACCACCAAACCTGCACGACGGGAGCCTTGATTTTTCTAAGTGTTGAACTCTTCACGGAATGAGGAGGGTTCGACCTCTATTTATAGGCATTTTGACACCCTATGAAATGGCCCACAGGTCTCCCCTCGATGCACAACTTTCGGCGCGCAAGTCTCTTCCGCGCAAATCACCTGCATGGCCAACCCTAGAACATGGGCGCCCCTTATCCCTTTTCCATATTTTGATGTTATGATCTTGAAAAACATTAGGCGTGCATTTTCCCTCTCCTTCAAATACACGGCGTCACCTTGTATCTCCTCTTTTTGAATCGCCTCGAGATTTATCATTCCTTTGTTGATGTTCTTGATTCAAACATGGATCGTTAACCACAACCATTGAACTCGACATGCCACAATAAAATCCCCTTTGTCAAAAAATATGTATGTCAAGGTTTTCTTTTTCAACAATTACAACATAGATGTCCACTTATTCAACAGACACAATCACCTCAAAAATGCTTCAATGATACCTTGAAGGATTTTTTATCAACAAATATCATTGTGGGTGAAATTGAAGACCTTTCACTAGGTTAGAAGATTGCGTTTCATGATTCCAAAGACACTAAAAAATTATAGTCTCTATGAATTTTTTGTAGAATTTAATGAATATTCATATTATAATATGAAATATATATGTTTGGGAATCCCGAGTAACTATAAAAATAAACCCAATGGTTCACTGTTCTACAACCCATTTGGTCACACTGCGACCAATGTTTTTTGTAGTTATTAAATTAATTAATTAAAGGAAAGGAATATTTATTAATAGTAAATTACATGGGATTATTTTTTCACCATAATGTACACAATATTACTTCCCATTCTTCAAGATTTATCCACTTTATAGTGATATTTTACTCCCTAATTTATGGTTATGAGTGCCTTTTTATTCCAGAAGTTACAAAAGGGTAGTCCCATAAATTTCCTTGGATTTTTCTCATATCCTCACAATTTTTAGTAGCATTATTCCAATTTCAAATGTTTGTTTCTTATTTTTTGGATTTCATTTATTTTGATAATTTATTATAGGTTATCTGGAATAAGTTGTTGTTATTTAATGAGTGGACTTCTATGAGCCTACGGTAGGAGGTTATCATTCTATCCATAAAGTCCTATGTATTTTCAAATTGTGTGTGACGTGTAGCCTTGATGATCCATCACATATTTGAAAAACAAATTTAATTATATGTCTTTTCATGATTTAATCATGGTTAAACTCTTTATTAGGTTGTGGGTTGCCATTTTTGGATAAAAAAATAAACATTTGGCCACCAAATAAGTTGATAATGCTTGATGAGAAAAATAGAAATTTAAGGAGGTGGCCCCTGGCGTGTCATAACCAAATTGATTTCTTAGTAAATGAATATATATTATAAGGATTATTAATTGGATTTAATGCTTATTTATGAGATTTATGAAGTGGGATACATTCCTTATAAGTATTATACATGATATTCATGGGGCATGAACTATCCTGCTCTTATGTTATACATCAGATTTATATAACATGTTCCATTATCCCTGGGTTTTATACATGAGATTTATTAGTTGGGTTACATTCACCTTGGGAGTTATACATGATATTTATAGGGAGGGATCCATTCCCATCGAGTATTATACATGAGATTAATAGGGTGATTGAGATTCCCACTAGATTATTTACGTCATATTTATAGGGTGGGTTCTATTTCCCTTGAGTATTCAACTTTTGATTTATGAAGTGGGTTCTATTCCCATGACTATTATACATACGATTTATGGGGTTGATTCCATTGCACTTGGTTGTTATACAAGATTTTTATAGAGTGGGTTCTATTTTCCCCAAGTATTATACATTAAATTTAGTAGTCTGGAACCATTTCCCATATTAGATATGATGTGATATAATCATAGGGAGGGATTCCATTCCCCATGATGGTTATACATATACCCAATTTTGTGGCATCTTACATAGCTTAATGTATGTATTTTCAATAACAATGTCACTTTAAAACTCAAGTGTCTACATTTAATTATTTATTTATCTTTTTTCCTTTATTTATCATTGTACACTATCATGAACTCTTTATTAGATTTAATATATTTAGGGGCACCATTGGTGGTGGAAGTTGTCCTAGTGAGAGATGTCAAATAATCCAAATTAAGGGAGAGTGAATACACTATTTTAAAATATTAAAAATATTAATAATACATTGTTAAATATTAGAGTTAGAATGATCATGAATATACAGTATCATTCATTACTATCTCAAGTGAAAGTGTGTTAGAATATAAGAGCATGTGAAACAAAAAAATTCAAATTAAAATATAAAATTTTATAGATATTTAGATTAATATTTTAACATCATGTTATATAATTTCATCTATTTATGATCTCTCTATTCATTTCAATATTTATTTGTTTATGTTTTTGGTGTTTTGAAGATCATTATCCTTTTCATGGGGAAATGACCTAATTTTCATGGATTTGTCCTTGTTTGAATTAATGAAGATTGGCTATAAGTGTGAAAGATTATTAAGTGGATTTCATTTTGGGTCTGGGTTGACAAAGAGGATTTTTGTAATTTTTTCTATAAAATATTTTTATAGAATGATTCCATGTCTTGAACAGTTATATGGTGAAAATATATTATTATTATGAGGTCATGAACTAGTTCAGAGAGAAAAGTTTTTATACATAATTAGACTAGTTAAAATCATGAAAATATTGATTGATATTTTTTAACTGAGAAAACTCTTTTTTATGAATATATAGATTTCATGGATTTCACATCATGAACACGAGATTTATATCATGTCCTGATCATAGCCTATATGATTTTATAAAGTTCACATCTGATTTTAATTTCATCCACCAACATCCTTCTCTCCTAAAATCTAGAAGCTATCCAAGGTTATTTTGGGGATATCCACTCATGTCAGATCATTTCGTTTAGTGATTAATCTTAATTTTGGTTACGTTTTATCTATACAGGTAAGTGATATTTCTACATCATCATTGTTATTGGACATAGTAATGTTGTTTCACTAGGTTTTCAGATGTTTTGTTTTGGTGTTGTTGGCTCTATTGTTCCACTGATGATTTTTTGTGCACTTTTCCCTCCGAGGCTGACCTTTATGTTGGTTGTGGTGTGATAGTAAGTTTCCTATGGAATACATTATTTTATCATATATGCCAACTATTTTTCTCGTTTAATTGAATCTTATATGTATGTATTGATTCTAGGTCCTCTATTATTTTTTTCTCTATGTTCCATACTAATGTATCCCATACAGGTGTTTGTAACCCAATTTTGAGGTAGGTAGTTCCATCTCCTGCCTATGTTGGGTGAACCATAATGCGTTGGTTTTATAAATTGTTTTATAAATGAATTTTCATGATTGATTTGTGACTGTGGAAATGAGTTTTTGAGGAAAGGAATTTTTCCCCAAATTTTTGTAAAAGAAAAGGTATTTTCTATGATTTGTGAAATGTAATAATGAAACAGTTCTTAAAGAATTGTTTTGGTGCATTGGTTCGGAAAATGATACACATGGTAATCATTGAGTACATATAATGAAGGTTTAGAAATAATCCTTTTCTATTTTTACTTATGGGGGGTCACTCCTGGGATTTTCCTATGCTACTGGGGACTATTTTTAGGGCCTTGTTAAACTGGTTGGGAGATTCACTTGTTGGGGTATTCCAATTTATTTCTATTTTGATGCTTATGCATATATAATTAATGTGTATGATTGTCTATATCTGGGTATGAGGGTTCTAAAATGCCTTAAATCATGTGATCCTTGGTAGGATGTTACTTGTGCATTTGATTTTTATTACATTATATTTGATATTATTTGTGATATATGATTTGTTTTGAATTCCATAATATCTATATGATATTCTTTGAAACTTTTTACCTAGATTATTTGAAACAGTGAAAAAATGGGAAATGTTCTACCATGTTTTTGTCATAAAATATATTTGACTAATTGTCATGAACTATTTTCAATAATTTTTAGCATGTTTTAATTGTTCTATAGAAAATTTTTATAGAAAAACCGGGTGGTATCCTACTGGGCATGTATTTCTTAGACCATGCATACCCTTTTGATCATGTGTAGACCTCATTCTACAATTAGATTTATGGAAATGAATGTTAATGTTGCGAGGTGGAATGTTTTCTTGTAGATGTGTCTAGGTAGATGGTGGTGAGATAGTGGGAGTTTTCCCATTCAACCTCATGGAGTAGGTATTAAGCTTTTGTTGTCATTTTTTATTCTACTTATACCTTGGATATTGTTTAGCTATTTTTTTGTTTTACTACTACTATTACATTTTTTAGGGAATATTTTTTGCTGCTATATTTTTAATTATTACTCCCTTGTTCCTTCATGTATGTCATGTTGTATGCATATGTTTGGGATAAAAGTTTCACTCTGGTTTTTGTTGACACCCAGTTGCTAGTTGCAAACTTGTGGGGAATGAGGACTTTCTTATGGTAAATGGAGGTTTGGGAAGGGAACCAGTTTGTGAGGGTATACCATCAGGTTCATCATATTTTGGTATCAATGGAGTTTTATCTTAGTTTTAGGACGTCTTTTGAAAGAGAAATGATTTTTGGGACATGAGGGGTAGTTTTTGGTGAGTGCAAGTCAATCTATTTACATGAAGATTTTCAAGTTACCATGGGATGTTGGGATATATATCTCATGTTTGGATTTCTTGATCTTTATCTTAGTCTTTTCTTGTGGTTTTTTCTTTTTAACTAAGATTATATATTTTATAATAGTTTCATATATTTTTGTGGGAAATTATACTTCATTGAGATTGCTTCCATGGTTTTTAGAAGGAGACATCGGATGATCCTCATGGGAAAATTCCTCTTGACCAAAACCTTATTGAGGATCTCATGCATGTAGTTTTTGTTGTAGGACAAAAGGTAATGAAATTCCAAAACACAGTTGTAGGGGAACATTTTGGGGTTATAAAAGAAATGTACTTATCATAGGAGTTCTTATATGAGATCCCATTTTCCTTTAATGGTGTGGATAGACATGAAGAGGAAGATGAATTTCTCAAAACTTTTGATCATATATGTGAATTCCTCTAAATAAATTAGAATATCAAGGTTACGTGAAGTTTATTCAACCTTGAGGATCCAGGTAAGTAATGGCGGGATTTGGTGGAACATGAAGATAGGAATGTGGTCTTAGACAGGATGGGTTTCAATACCCACTACATTCACTAGTTTTTACAATGTTTCTGATGATGATGAAGTGTCTAGAGTTCCTATCCTTATAATAAGGAGAGAATTCAATGTTGACATACACCAATATGTTCATTGAGCCAGTTCATTTTTCTCTGTTGGTAGTAAAGAATGACTAGCTGAAGGCTCAGAAGCACCTATAGGGTTTGTAAAAAGATAGCAGATCCTATGTATTTATGTCGAATATTTCTTCCAATGTAGAGACATTATATAAAGGAATTACATAAAATATGGTTATAACATACGATTTTGGTTATTATTCCCCTTATCTTCCACCCAGTGGTTTCATTAGTGGAATGTTGGGGAGGAAGATGAATCCACATGATCATTTTAGGGGTGGTGGGGTGGTTCTCAGTAGGGGTCCTCCTCTAGAGATTCAGTTACATCTATTAGTGTGCATCTAAATTTTTATCAGTGTGCAAAGGTTATGTACACCCAATGATCTTGTTCAACAGCAACTATGATGTGTAACTATTTCATATTCTATGGTCATCTATATAATTTTTGTTTGGTTATGTCTATGCCTTGTTATTATCAGGGATCATCAACTCGAAATTATACTACAACGTAGTCAGATTATTGAAAGTTCATAGGGCTCTAGAAAAACGCCTCAATAGTAAAGTAAATTCACATAGTGGATGAGTTTTTATTGGAGGAATATGTGGGTCCACCTATTTTGAGAGGTACCATTATTATTTATTTTTTAGTATAAACTACATTATTTTTTATAGGTGACTCCCACTCATTTATATCTAGTTTTTTTGGATATGCTTAATACTATAACGAAACTCGTTTCATTTCATATGGAGTTAGAGACACCTCTAGGAAAGAGTAATGAGAGTGGGTTTTGGTGTCCTTGTTAGCCATTAATAAATTATGTAGTGTTAGTATGGAATTTCCTAACTCCTGATCAATTTTTTTTGACATAATCATCATGATGGATTTCATTGGTGTTCATAACACCAAGGCTAACTATTATTATTTTCATGTTTCCTTTCTTATATATGATGGGTTATATTGGGTGTTTTTTCAAGAGTGGGATATGAGGGAAAGACATTCAAGACCTTTCTACCCAAGATCAAGAGTTTTTTGCATGCTGTTGCATTTTATCCCAATGATGTTTGGTTTATGTGTAATATTACCTTGGTTTTCAAGGATTTTTTTAATGTTTCCTATATTATTTCTATATTATTATTCAAGAGAGGGTGGTATAGTTTATGATTTATCTATTTGTAGGTACATAGCCAGTTTCAATACCTTCTTATCATATGGAAATGGTGGAGATTAAAGAGAAAAAGATTCATTTGGATGATATATTTGAATAAAGTTTTTTAACCTAGTGATTGGAATTTGGGAATCCCCTAGGATATTTTCCAAGAAGGAAGACAATTCACTCTGATTGTGTGTAGAATATCATAAGTATATTTGGTTAATGGTTAAAAATAATAATCCTTATCACTATTTGGATTATTTTTATAATAGTTAAAGGGGAAAGTGTTTTCAATGGTTTATCTTTGGTTTGTTTATCATAAACTAAGAGTTTTTGAGTCTAACGTACTAAAGATAGATTTTAGAAGTAGGTATGATAATTACAAATATATTGTGATTTCTTTGGGTCTAAAAATCAATAATAATGTTTTAATGGATTTGATTAACTAGATATTCAATGATTATCTTAACAATTTTCTAGAAGTGTTCACTGTTGAAATTTTGGTTAATTCAATATCCAGGTTTGAGCTTGACCACCATTTGAGTTTGGTTTTGGAAATCATAACGACCTAATATCTTTATATAAATTTTTTTAAAATTAGTTTATGGAATCAAGAAGTGATGTTTTTGGGGCATGCGATTTCTAAGAATGAATTATCAGTTTATCCCAATACTTTCAAGGCTCTCTTTTCATACGAAGATCCATATAGTTCCATTGATATTTGAAGCTTCTTTAGTCTTTCTCGATACTAATAATGGGGTTTTCAAGGATTTATAAATATTAAAATTACACTGTACTAATTTTACTAGAAAATTTTTCAAATTCACAAGGGATTCAATGTGTACGTGTTCTCTTGATATATTTAAATAACTTCTGACATCATCTTATATTATGATATTACCTGAGCCTAGTATGAGGTATGTGGTTTTTTGTATTGCTTTTAGTGCCAGTTTGGGTTGCTTGATTATGCAGTATGATCATGTGGTGGATTACATCTCTTTCCATATTCGACCACATGAGAAGAACTACCCCACTCATGGATCAAATATTTTCACGATTATTAATGGTCTTAAATGTTGGAGGCACTATCTTTTGGGGAAAGGTTCATAGTATTTTCGGGACCATAAAAGTATGATATATTCATTTTCTATGAAATACATGAATCTCAAATAGAGTTGTTAGTTAGAATACAATCAGAAATTTGAATTCAACATCAAATACATCCAAGTGAAGTGGTTTTTTATCTCAGATTATCTCATCTAGAAAGCACCATCACAGAAAATTTTTGTATCTAAGGGGGAGTAAAACCATAGGGGGTTCTTCACTCAGTTCCACTTGGATACCCAAGAGGTTGTTTTAGGTTTGAAACTGACCACTTTTAAGTTATAATAACATATAATTGATTAAATTCTATAGGGTCAATAACATAATAATTATTTAATGGGAATTCGAGAGAACCTATATAGTCGGGAGACCATTTCTGGTTGTTCTATTGCTTCACATGCTATTCATTATTTTAGGGATTGGGTTTCTCTTCCATCATCTATGCCGAGATAATTTTTTACTATCATATTTCTTTAGCGGTCGTTCATCTAGGAACTTAAAAGATGTATTATGATATGAAAATATGATTTTGGTTTTTGGGTATGAAGCTTGAGAGTGCAAATTATGAGGCCCACTATTACAACTTCTAATAGATAATGGTAGAGAATATAAAACAATCTTTGGTTTATAAAACCTATTCGGATTCCATTTCAGAAATGGGATGAAATTTACATATAATTTTTTGTTAGAAAAAAATAGAATACTCAAGAGATGAATTGTATATCAGTGTTTATTGATCAGTTCAAAAAGTCAGATCACTTCATTCTGATTATGGACACCACGAAATTTGATGACCCAAGAATGCTCTATGTATATGAGGTTGTGAGGTTATATGGGTTTCCATTTGAAATTAATTCAAACAGGGATCCTAGGTTTACCTCATAGTCTAAGAAGAGTCTCTACGGGTGATGGGGACTCAGGAATATTTAGTAAACATTTCTAACAATTTATTTATAGCCAGAATAAGTATTCTATTCAAAACATGGAGGATATTCTCTTTTCTTGCAACTTGGATTTTTTTGGTTCATGGGATAGTCCAATATAAATGGATGAGTTTTCCTATAGAAACATTTATTAGTCATCAATTAGAATGGATCCTCTATAGGCATTGTATGGTTTCTCATGAAGGTCACCTCATTTATGGGTAGAGGTGGACAAGGTATCTCTTTTAGGACCAAGTTTAATTCAGGAGACATCAATGAGGATTTAAGATACACATCAATTCCTAGTTATAGATTAGAGTTTAATAAAATAGTATGTAGATCATCAGTGTAATATTTTGGAGTTTTTTGTTGGTGACTGGGTCTTCATGAAGGTTTCTACTCGGTTGGGTCACCATCATCATGGAAAATAGGAAAATTTGGATTTGATATGTGATGGGCTATTTTTGGTCACTGAGAATATTCGGAAAGTCTCTTATCAGTGGAAATTAACTATTTAGTTGATAGTTATTTGAGATTTTTTAAATTATCCTAGCTTATGAAGTACCATCCTGATCACTCTCACATTATGAGTTGGGAATTAATCGAGTAGGAACAACAACCTGTGGAGATCATTGAATCTCATGTAAATTTCATTCATGAGAATTCAATTATGTTGGTCTGAGTATTATGATGACATGAATCAGATTCTCATGATACTTGAGAGTGTGATTTTTTGATACTAGAGCAGTGGGATCACATATTTTTAGACACCATTATTCGTCATAAATTTCTAGGGACAAAATATTTTATGGAGAGAATTGTGCAGCATTCTATTACCTTATTTCAGTTTTTCCCCATCTCTCACTTAATTTTCCCCTTTTTTGGGTGTATTTTATGAATTATGAGGATGTAGATCCTTCTCTAGAGAAAATGACATAATGGTAGGGGATGCATGCTTTTTTGACTTAATGGAGTCCAGGTATAAATGTTATAGAGGCCTAAGATAATGTACTTTAGGTTTTTGGTTGACCATGGGGGTTTTATAAGAATTTATATTGAATCTAACTTCTAAATGATTTTACATCGTGAATTAGTTGAAGGATGTGAAATTACTTCTAGGATGATGTCATGAACAAGTTCAAAGTGTTAAATCTGTACATATTGTGAGACTTGTTCATTTCATGAAAATTTCTGTAGATGGTTTTAACAGAGGAAATGTCTTTGTTGAAAAAAATGGATTTCATGGGTTTCACATCGGTAACCTAAGATTCACATCATGTTATGATCATGAATAGTAGGTTTTCTTCAAAGAAAAATATGATTTTAATTTCATTCAACCATGAACATATCTATTGAAACCTATGAGCTATTGTAGGTTATTTTTTGGATATAAACTCCTTTATTATCATTTCATTTAGTTATTAATCTTCTTTGTGGATATGCTTCATCACTATTGGTAAGTGATCTTTATGATTTTTTATTTTTGTTGGTCGCAACTGTACCATTTCACAAAGTTTTTAGAATCATTGGTCTGGTTGTGTTGATTGTCTTGATCCTTTCTAGATTCATTATGTACTCTTTCTCCATAGGATAAAATTTGTGTTATTTGTGGTGTGGCATATGATTTTCTTAAGTTATGTTTCCTTTAATCTTATTTTCTGACTTTTTTTCTTGTTAAATGGAATCTTTGATGAAAATATAGATTCTAGGGCCACATTTTTTTATTTTCAATTTTCTGTGTTGTTGGATGCTATTGTAGGAATGTGTGACTCAAGTTTGAGGTAGGTTTTTCGATATCTATCCTATATTAAATTAACTTTATTTCTCTAGTTTTATATATTGTTTTATAAATGAATTATCATTATTGAATAGAGTGTGACAAAATAGTTTTTTTCAGTGAAGGCCTGTTTCCACTTGGTTTGGTATGAAAATAGATATTTTAAAATCTTTTTGAAATGAAATTCTGAAATAGTTTTCAAATAATGGTTTTGATAAATTAATTTTTAAAATATATCCCATGGGAATCCTTTGGTGCTTTTATAAAAGGTATAGAAATATTCCTCAATTGTTGATATGGCACGGTGGTTCACTAGTGGGGTGTTCTTGTGCTCCCTTGACTCATTGTTCTAGTAACTAGTTATAAATATTTAGAGGTTCAATTTATGTGGTGTTCAACTGTAATATATATTCATTGCAAATTTCTAGAGACTTGAAGTGTGTGATTGTCTATGTAGGTGTATGAGTGTTCTAGAAAGACTTACCTATTGATAACCTTGGAATAATGATATATATGACTTTTATCTCTTTATATTTTTATTTGATATGATATGTGATATGTTATTTAGTTTGGTTTCCTTGATATATGTATGATATTCTATGAAACTATTTTACCTGGATTATTTGGATCTATGGAAAAAGGGGAAATGTTTTACAATGATTTTGATATAAAAAATGTTTAGTTGATTATCATGAATTTTTATCATTAAAGTTGAGAATGTTTGGATTAAAGTATAGATACAGGATTTGGCAGACCTGGGCAGGATCATACTAAGATTATTTCTCTCACACCATGCGCACCCTTCTACAGTGTGTATATCTTATTATGTATTTAGATATAGGGAAAGGCAAGGAACTGTAGTGGGGAAGCAAGGTTTCTATCAATTGTGTATGGGTAGATGGTGGTTTGATTGTGGGAGTTTTCCCACACCCTAACATAGATTAACTATTTCCACATTGCTTTTTCTTTTCTGTTAGATATGTACCTTGGTGATTATTTAGATACTCCAGAGTTGTATGAATTCTGATGTTTTTTCTGATCTGGAATATTTTTTTCCTTTTATCTTTTCCACTATTTCTCTCTACTTCGATCATGTGTTCCATGATGTCTACATCTGCTTGGGAGAAATTTTCACCACTAGTTTTTTTGATGCTCTGGTGCTAGTCACTAGCCATTGTGGATCTGGAATGCCCTTGGGGAATGCATAAGTTTGGGTCGGGTACTTTTTTGGGAGGGTATTTGGGTAATCTTCATCATAATTATGGTCCTACATATACTATTCACTCCTCTATACCAATCAATTGAAATAAAACCCATTAAACAATAACCTCACTTTTGAAAGGATTTGATCAACTTTTATAAACCCTAACATTTTTTCCTAAAGGAAAAACCTAAACCAACATACAATTCTATGAACAAATACATTACCTAGAAAAAATAATAATTTTTTATGAGAATCAAAACATTAGTGACTTACCTTTTATAGTAGAGGCGTAACAAAAAACTATATTTTAGAAAGTAAAATATTAAATAAATAGAGAAATATCAAAAATAAATAAAAAAACTATTAAGAAACAAGAATCTAAATTAATAAAAATAGATTTAAATGTAGTAGTTTGATAAATTCAATAAAATGATTACATGTTGAAGCTCCTTAATTATTGATGCAAAAGTGAAGAAGTTATAGTATAAAATCTAAACAATATCTTATCTCTTGTAAAACTAGTGTGTTATTTATATATTAAGTGAGCTAACATGGTCAAATTATATAAATAAAATCATCAATGTTCATCTCATGATATTTATGATCATTTCCATAGAGTTGTCTCCAAATTATGACAAGTTTATTGTAGCTTTAAATTTTTTTCCAAAACTCACAGAAACTTATATCATAAAATTGATATTTTTAAACAATATGAAAAATATATTGAAATAATATAAAATGAAACTTAAAATCTAAATTCTCAATTTAAATAAGAATTCAATAAATAATGCATTATTCATAAGCATGAATGTTTAAGTTTGTAAGGATCATCTTGAAACCAATGTAAAGAGGATATTGAAATATGTGTAAGCATGCTTTTATTTTTTTATAATCACCATGATATGCGATAATTTTTTACGGATCCCAGAGCAATTAAATTCATATTTTCCTAAGAATGTACCATTGTGGAACACCCTAAGGTCAATCTAAAGGAGACTACACACAACATAATGAATTTATATTGTCACAATTATAATTTAAAAAATATAATTTATAATAATATATTTGAGGGTTTTTATTATGGAATGAAGTATATAAATATAATACAGATATATATATATATATATAAATGTGAGTGTGATAATAAAAAACACAATTAAAAACAATAGAAACACAAACATAATAGCGGCAGAAATTTTTTATTCTCAGGCTTTTTGGGTGATGTTATTAGTCTTATTTAAAATATATTCCTTATTAAATTATCCGATTTAGTGATATATAACTTTCACTAAATAACCTATCATTAAAATGGTATTACCCTACAATAAGTCTTCTTTATGTAAGATTAGTCTCTTCCACATCAATACCCAATCCAAAATCTACCATTCAAATGACTTAGATATCAATGACAAGAAAAATAAGTTAAAAAACATCAAAAAGATATTAGTAGAGAAAGTGGGGTGATACTCAACACAATCATTTTAACCACCACTGAAATCTTTGAATAAAATATGAGAAATCACTAAACTGAAATTAACTCAAACATAATCACTTCACCCTTAGACAACTAAGGGGGTTATTCTTTAAAAAATGATGGATTTAAAAGAAATAAGATTAGGGAAACAAAAAATAAAAAACTAATGAAAAGTGAGAAATAATAATAGAACTAAATTAATATATATTGAATATATGAAACAATATCATAGAAAATAGAATCCACATTCTCTGTATAAAATGGATATCATTTCCGTCGAGAAGAATAAAATACATCGAATGATTATAGAAATCCTAAAAAAATAAATTTCAAATTTTCAATAAATATAGAAAATGTTATAAATAAAATACATATTCAAATTAAAATAGTTTAAATAAAAAATTCCGTTGTTTTTAAAATTAACCTTGAAATAATACTAAACAAATCTTCCAATTTACAATAAAATTACACTATGATGTGATTAATAATATTTTATTTACTATCATAAAGTTCATGAAAATATTAGACTCATCACATCATTGTTTTTAATTATTAACAATATCTATATAATACAAATTTTTAATTTCTATAAGCATTATTTGAAAATTTTCCAAAGAAAAAATATTAAATATTTCAAAGTATAATTTAAAAATATTCATATCATTTTAAGAAACATAGTAATGATGATTTTAATTTTTTTATGGATAATTTTTTTGTGATGAAAATATAAAATGAAATTATTTAACACTTAATTATATTATAACTATAGAATATAAAAAATGGAAATATAATAATAATTAAATAATTAAACTATCCATATTATAAGCACCAAAATCTTGATTTAACATTGATGTGAGAAAATATAATTATCTAATTTTCTAAATTAAAATATTTGAGGTATACAAATATTAAAAAGAAAAGTATAAATTCAAAAAATACTCCCCAATATCAATAAAAAACAAATTAGTAACAATATACTTCTTTTGAAAATTTATAAAATAGAATTAAAAATTGAAAAATCTCTCTTTCTTTTTGAATTTCATCATTATATAAACAAACTTTTTCAAATTAAAATAAGTAAATAAAACATTTCATACTGAAATAAGTAAAAATAGTTCATAAAAAATATCCCCAATTTCATTAAAATATTTAATAACATTCCATTAATAAAAATACATTAACCTAAATATAAAAAATGTAATTATAACAGTGATATCAGCTCCAAATTTTAGTCGAACACAAAATAATAAACATAAATAATTAAAATCTATTCTAGTTAATGGATTCATAACAAAAAAATAGTTAAAAATATAAAAATATATATATATCTAAAACATATTTATTACAAATTAAATCTCACAATATTATAAATTACATCTAGAAAATTTCATTACTCAATTAATTTGTTAACCAATTCAATAAGAATATTATAATAAATCCTATTTTAATAGTTAAAAATAATAATATAGTCAAAATTAAGAAAACTCCACTATATTTCCATGATTCCATGGTCAAATTTTATTTTTTCAACCCTCACTATATTTAATGGTTCAGTAAATATATCAGAAAGTTGCTTATCTTTGACGAAAAATTCTAAGAATACCTCCCTTATTAAAATTATCTCTTATAAAATTGAATTTCAAAAATACATTCTTATTCTTATAATTATATAAATGATTCCTTTAAATTGAAGTAACATATATATTATCACAATAATTTGGAATATTTTTAAAACTACCATTAAAATCAAATAAAGTTATCTAAATCTATGAATTTGGGTTAAAAATTAGCAGTATCGATATAATCATCCTCATATATGGATAAATGAAATGATTATTAATTTCATAAGATATGTGTTATTTAAAATCTACTTACGAGAATCCTATGTAAAATTTTATACTTTATTCTTAACAAATTGACTAGATTCATCCATGTTATTTCTAAAAATACACTGAAACCATTTTATATTTTTATATTTAGGGAATTCAATAGGATACAACACTTTATTTCATTCAAATTGATTGATTAAAATAACATAGAAGTTATCGCATTATAGTATTTTAAAGTTTCAACAATGCCATTTAGCACAAATTCAGAAACAAAAATAGAAGTTGAACAAAAATTTATAACTAACTTCTTTGTTTTAATTCCAACTTCATGATTTCTAATTCCATTTTCTAATGGGCGATATTACAAAGTTCTATAAATTTTAAGACCATTTTGATAAGGTATATTCTCCCATTAAAATATTACATTATTACCTTCCATATCATCATCACTAGAATTATTCTCTATACATTCTTCTTTAATCTAATCTAAATATGTATTTTTTGAATTAAAAACTGATTCGTCAAATTTAACATGCCAAAATTATTTCACTATCATACTTATTATTTTATACACTCCATAATACTTATTAAAATTAGAATAACATATAAAAGTATCTTTATCACTTTTTCATCAAAATTATCAACATTAACTATAGTATTTAAAATAAAAACATTATAACCAAACAATGTATAATATCCAACATTAGGTTTTATTCTTCTATACAATCTATATGGGGTTTTCTTTAATGAATATCTAATAAAAAATTTATTTAAAATAAAAAAATTTGTATTTATTAATTCCAATGAGAAAAATACATAGGAATGTTATATTCCTTTAGAATTGCTCTATATATCTCCAAATTTTTTATATTTTACATTCTTGAATAATTTTTTTGGGGTATTCCAGAAGAAGAAAAATAATGGAAATAACCATTTTTTATTTTTTATTAAAATTAAATTAACAAATTCACTTCTTATGTAACTTTTAAAAGTGATTATTAAATAAACATTATGATTTTGTACCAATATAAAAAATATTTTTTTGACATAATATACATAAAATAAGTCCATGTGATCATATGAAAATAATTAAATATTATAAAAACATAATTTCTACCTCCTAAGATAATAGTTTTCAAGGGCTAAGAAAAAAAGATGTAATTTTTTAGAGGTATTACAATCTGAAGTTCATTAATAGATCTAAAAGATTCATTATTATATTTATCTTTAAAAAATTATTGAAAGATAAAATTATTACTTTTTTAGTTTTCAAAGTTGTGAAATATGTTCATACTATAGCAGTTTATATAACAACTAATGGTGGAATTTTTTAGGACCCATATTAAATAAAATATCATCCACTTCTATAAAATTTTAAAACGTAATTTTTTTTAATTTTAAACAAAAAAAATTGAATTCTTATTAAGTTTTTTTTTATCATAAAATAATATATATTCATTCATCAAAACTATACATTAATATATTCTAATATTACACTCATTCCACCATCACAATGTATGAAATAATAATTATGTTTTCCATTAATCCATCAACACCAAACCCTTCTGAAATTAATGTAGTATTAGATATTACTACTTCTCTAAATCCTATATAATTTCATTTTGACATACATTTGTTGAAATAAATCCTCCAATAAATTTATTACAGTATAGATAATTTGAGGTGTCACCAGTCATATGTATGGAGTGTCCACTATTAATGTACCATAAATCCTTAACACTCATTATGGATATTTCATAGAAAATAATTTAGTAATGTTTTTCAAAAAATGCTATATTGAGTCCAATAATATAAATATACGATTTATTAGGTACCCAATTAGATTTGAAATGTTTGTTTATTGGTAATATAGATGATAAATTCTTATAAATAAAAGGTCATGTATGACATAATGATTTTTTGAATCTAAAAAACATTTATTAGCATAGTGACCAAACATATTACACCTAAAACCTGTAATTAATGATACATTAACTTTAATACTTTAAAAAAAACAAGTATTATAATGTTTAGGTATTTTACTATTTTATCCATTACCTATGTTATCCTTATTTTTTATTCATAGTCATAATTTTATGATAATTATCCTTTCTATGAACTAAAGTAGATAATGTTTTTTCAAGACTAAAATAATAATCATAATATTTTCATTTTCTTTTTTAGTAGCTTCAAAGTAATTATAAAAAAATTCATTGGTATAATATTTTATGTATTTAATATTCTCATATCATTTAGTTAGTTTTTTATTTTAATGGATTGGAATTTTTTTCATAGAAAATTTATTATTTTATCTTTATATATCTTTATATAAATCACCCATTATAAAAATATATTTATTCAAATTTTCAGCTTATTGTGTTAATTTTTTAAAAACAATTTCAAAATATAAATAAAAACTGGAGTTAAAATTTTAATAATTACTAACATCATTAACATTTTTATCTATCAAGAAAAATTTATCCTATTATCTCTCACTATGAGAATCATTTCTTGAGACCAATGTTTTTTTACATATTTGTCTAGTTTCTAACTCTTAGTTTTCATTGTTCATGTATGTTTTATCTTTTATCTATTTTTGTAGTATCGAAATTGTGCCTTAATATAAATTTTATTTCTATACTCATAACAGGTTTGTGCTGAAACATCATTATACTTACAAATATTACCTTTATTCTTTTCATCATCCTTATGATTATATTTTCTAGTTCGCATCCTAAATCCTTTATTTCCATTAAATATCTAATAAAATCATTTAGTTATGTTAATTATCTTATTTTTTCACCGATCTTTGTAACATTATAATATGATCTAAGAGAAACATTTATATTCAATTCAAATGTAATTCCTTTCTACCTTATTATCTCCTCACCACATTTTTTAACTAAAATTCATATTGTAATATTGATCCAATGTGTTCATCTAATGTATAAGCCATTAAATTCACACTCTCTTCAATTTACACATTCTTTACATAAATTATTTTTGGTACGGGTTATAACACCCTATCAACTAGAATTTTATTATATAATACTTCTATAATCACACAATAATGTATGATTCTTTTAAATCATTGAAACATCTAGTTCACCAATTTTTTTCACCAATCATAATGTGCATATATTCTTCATGTAGAATCTTTGGATTATTCACTTAAACCTTTCTTTATTGTAATATGTAACTAATAATATCCTATAAATATCTTTATTCATATTACCTTATGAGATATGGATAAACATATTTTTACTAATAAAAATATATAATATAATCAATATTTTTAATTTAAACAAAATTATTCAACCCATCCTCACCATAATTGTGTCTAGATCAAAATCATGTTGTTTTTATGGTTTCAAAATTATCATCCATTGATATATACTTATATGGTTGATATATGATTTTTTCCTCATCTTCCAATAGCTAGAGTCATTACCATCAAAATTTGGTGTTCTATAGGAAATCCCCTCATTATTATGTATCATTAATTAAAAATTCATGAAAATATTTTTCTATAGGAGATTAATTCTCTAATACAGTTAGAATATAATAAAACTTTAATCTAAAGAACCTAAATCTATAAGTAAAATGATTTGAGACCTATTTTTTTTCCTAGTGGGCATTTCCAAATAGGTATAGAGGTGTGGTGGATAAACATTCTTAATTTTTTTTAGTATTAGTAAAATATTATTAAATATTAGAGTGAATATGATTATGTAGATAGAATTTAATACAAAGTATTCACAAGTGAATGTGTAAGGAAATTTTAGTATATGTGAAACAAAAAAATAAAAACTAGAACACTAGTTTACAGTAGTTTTGATTAACATGATCCTATATCTTCTAATTAATCCTCTATTCTCATATGGAAAATAATACATACTAAATAAGAAACTCACATTTTATAGGATGCAATAACTATTTACATACCCTATACTTTTTCACCTTAAGGTGTAACCCAACCAAACAATAATTTATTTAGACCAAGGCATAACATTGAAACAAACCTAACTTTTTGACGATGGTCGATAATAAAGATAAATAAGTTTATGATTGTATGTACACCAAAAATAAATGAATGTACTTTTTGATGTCAAAAGAATAATCATATAATTCAAGTTAAAATAGAAACAGAAGGGAAAAAATGAAGAAACCAAAATAGAAAGGAAGAATATTAGAAGCAAATATAATAGTTAAATCACTTCAGTAAAGTGATCCCCCATTGAATCTTATTTATGATTTCAATACCAAAACAATAGTGTTTAAGGAAAAATCTCATCATGATAATATCTTGTATCAAACTAGTGTGTTATTATTATATTTAGTGAGTTTCCACAATCAAAATTTATAATGAAATTATCAATGGTCACCTCATTAAATTCATTATAACACATTTTGTTTTTATAAATCTTGTTTTTTAAAATAATATAATTTTTCATTACTATATAGATTTTAATTATACACCATAATATTTATTTATATTCTATAATAAGTTAATCATGTAATATATGCAGCCCCAACATGTCTTGCATTACACACAACACAGAGTTTGGATAATTTTTTTACAATTATTTAAAAGATAATGGTTACAAAACATCTATTAAACCAAGTAATAAGAATAGTAATAACTAATTTTTAAATATTATTTATAATGTATTTATATAAATAATAGATATTGATAATAAAAAACATTTTTTTGGTAAAGTATTTATATGCTTGAAAATACTATTTTCCCAAATGAATAACTTTTTATGTTCTTCTATGAAAAATAATAGAATTTATTTTCTAACATATAATAAATTAAATTTAAAAAAATAAAAATTATTTTTGAATTCATAATTTCAAAGCTACCATAGGGTTAATTTTAGGGAATTTCCTGAAGAACATCATTTTTTGATGAATCGTGAAAAATACTGAATTTTAATTGAAAATATAATTTTCATATAATTTGTTCTTATAGTTAAATTATATTTTAATTTGGTTTTAATGTGTAATTAGATCAATTTTATATTAATTAATCAAATTTAGTTCATTAGATCCCATTTTACACTAAAATTGGATATAAAAACATTTCAATGTCTTTAAATTGTTCTCTTACAAAACCTGGAGTCACGACATGTCTACAAGACAAATTTTAATTTTAATTCTACCACATATGTGACTAGAATTCGAAAAATGGATTAAATATTCTAAATAATAATTTTTTATAATTTCTAATATGGCCAAATTTTTTTTACCAAAAATATTGGTGAAAGATATTAGAGTTAATTACATCAATTAAGATAAAATTACTTATCAAAGGACTAAACCATAAACTTATATCCCAAAATAACCTAGAAAATTATCCAAAATGACTTTTATGTTCATATTTTTACACTATCATCCCTTGGATAGAATTTGGACCATTATTGGATCCAATTTATATATGAAAACGTGGGAGGAATTCCATTATCAAAAAATTTAAAATAATTCCACCCTCCTCCATTATAAAAATGTACTAACCCCTCCCACATATTCACACCTCTAAATAAATTTTTATAGGTCAAAATTTGAGAACATTAGTTACCCAAATAAGATGTAACATTCTTCTACAAGCACTTTTGTGTTATTTTCATTCTTGACCCTCTAAAATCTTCTTATTTCAGGATTATACAATATCCTTATTATCCTAAATATACTGAGATGTTTTTATTGTAAGTGTAATACCAACAGATACACACACTTTCATCTAATGGGTAACAAACATACCATTCATGGGTATGGGGAAGTACCGCCTCACTAAAAGATGTTGTTCATTTTTCCTTTACAGCCTATCATGGAGGGAATTATTATGGAATTACAATTTTATATGATTTTAATGATATATTAATGATTTTTTAATTATTATATAATACATTCCTTCATTCAATCCAATTTTTTAAATAATATAACTTCATTTGTGGATGTGTGAATTACTACCTCCACAAAGCAATGTGGTTTGTTCAAACTTTACATGAGATGTATTAAGTATGGTTTTAGTAAACAGATATGAAATTAATGAAATAACAATGTTTCTAGAATAATATTATATACATATATATATATAATTTAATTTTTGTCTTTAAATTCAATAATAAAATGAAAACATTGTTCATGTTTACCTATGACCTACCATCTCCAAGAACGGTGTATTTCATTTTCTATTACTATATTTCATATATTATTATAATTACATTTATTATGAATAAATAATATATTTATATCAATATTTAAATCATTTACATCCTAATATAAGTACAAGGACCCAGAATATAACAAATTAAGACACATGTGAAAAATAAAGCAAATATTACCATAACCTAATCCTTAACATGGAATTGTTAATAAACATGGAATATAAAATCATAAGTAAAATAATATATGGTATTAGATTTGAGAATATGGTTTTGAATTATATTTATAATAAACCTATTTTTATTATATAGGGGTTTTGAACATGCACAATGAGAGTGAGGACATAAGGTAAGGGGATTTCTAGTATCACATTTATTTATGTGATATTTATTCTATATCCACAACTAATTTTTTATGTGATGTATATAATTCCAATGAATATATAATATTATTATTGTCATTAAATTTATTTTTATTTAGATATCTATTTAATGATCTCTCATTTATGGGGTTTATGTTTTAGAAGATACTATACCAGTAAATTAATTGTGTTTTAATTTTTCTTCTTTGAGACGCATGCCATGTTATGCACCTATATTCATCTATGAGGTGTATAAATTTCCCATTCAAATGTTATATACAGAATATACATGTTTTATTTATTTTTTAAGTTTTAGGTAATTTTATTTTCATAGATGGGTTGTCTTTATCAAAGTTACTAAGTGGTATAAATTTCTTATAACAATATCATCGTTTACTGGGATTGTTTTATAATTATGCTTTCATTAATAAAATAAAAATATCCTTATTTTAAGAAAACTAATTAATTTTTTTATCCTTTTGTTAGTGAATATTTATTGATATATTAGTACCATTTTGCAATATTTAGTTCTTAAGATAATTAAGAAAATGTTTTCTCTCTTCGGTCATATAAATGTTTTATTGAACAACCAAGTTTTAAAAAAATGCTTTCAAAATGATATTTTTACAAAACTTTCAAGGAAAAAGAGTTTCAAAAATTTCGTATGGTTTTAAAATCTTCTTTTATATGTTTTGGATCTATTTTTTAATATTTTTTTATCAAAAATATTTTATATTTTAAAAATCATTTTTCCAAGAAGAAAGGATATTTTCTTCAACAAATGTTTTTAAAAGACATTTTTAAATTATTTCCCATATAAAATGAAATTTGTTGGTGTTACTCCGGAATATAAAAATAAATGATCCAAAGGATTGATTATAATTCCCTCTATAAATCCATTATGTTTTGATGGCATGATGTTTAAAAAACCTATTTCTCTTTCACATGTTATATGTTCATGAAACCCATTTCTCATTTACGAGTTATGTGCTTATGAAACCCACATATTTTAAAGAGTTATTATTTGATGAAATGATTATGAAACCAATAACCTTTCCAAATATTATGATATGATTACTTGTTTTTTATTCTCATTTCATTTCCTAGGTTATGATATGAACGTTTATCATCTTGTGGCACATGTATGTGTGATTTCATTATTAGATGGTCGTGACCTATATCTCCCTCCTATGAATTGGATAAAGATTTATATATCATGAGATAATTATGAGAGTAATATTGATGAAATTAATCCACTATGGAAGATAGTAAAACCTAATCCACCATGGGAATATGGGGAAACTTGATCCATTGGCGGAGATGGGATGACCTGAACCCTTACAAGGAAAAGACTATGATTATGGATGGTGGTGTATTAAACCTAGTTGGTATTGTCCTCATGAAGTTACCCGATAAGTTTTAGAAATGATCCTTGACTTATAGAGAATGATGTTAGAAGTTTATGTGTCTTCCATGATTCAATTTCATATTGAAATTTTAGGATTTAATATATTATTCTCTTGATTCCCTTATAATTCATGACAATGTGCCTAACTGCACACCTGGTTTGACACTTCCGGGGAATATGATTTGGGAATTCACAAACAATTAAAAAAAATATAATTTATTTAAATGTTAGTTGGATATGAATAACCTAGGATAACCCTAAGGAATAATATATTATATAAGGTAAAAATTTATACATCCTATAAGTGTATTTCCATGATTATGTGGTCCCTCAATATGAAAAGTTTTCTCACATTATGCATTTTGTCTTTAGTAAATGTATGGAACAAAATGAACCATATTAATGGTGATTAATATGTAAAATTTAATTATTGTCCTCCTGATAAACTGGATTCCGTGGGAGTTAGAATGAAAAATGTTGTTTCTACACTCATCCGTATTTCTCAGTCATTGAATCTTTATAGACTTACAAATGATCAATGGAGGGAAAAATATTTTCTTGATTCCTTTGTGAGTCAATTCCGCACAACATTTTGGGGATCTTCTGATCCATTTATTGGTGAACAATGACTTAATACCAATGAAAATATATTCTACATTATACAGTGTTTGGAATGTGAGAAATTAATTCTAGCTATTTATTTTTTAGATGGTGAAGTTGACTAGTGGTGGACTCTAATAAAGAATACAAGGAAGCAATATGAAAATTTATCCATGGATTGGAATGAGCTCAAAAACTTATTCATCAATAGTTACTATCTATACATTCTTGTTATGAATATGGAACAGGAGTTACTTGATTTAAAAATGATGAAGAATCCTTCGGTACCTATGAGGTTAATTTTACAAGACTTGTGAGGTGTTATTTTCATATTATTATCTAACCAAAGATTAAGGTTGACCTATTCTTCAATGGCTAAAAGAAAAGTCTAAGAAGAGAAATATCTAAAAGAGACATTGGTATTAATTAAGAAATTGTGTGTTGGGTGATAAAGGTTGAAATAACAGTTGGAGTTACATATCAATGTCATGGTTTTAACACGAAATAGAAAATGGATATCGAATGAAAATATAAATAACATGGAGAGAAGAAGATGAGACATCCTTTGTTATTTATGTGTGTAAATAAGCTTGTAGGAAACTATCTTGTGGGATCTAATAAATGTTTTAAGTGTGAAATGGAAGGTTATTGGGGAACTAATTTCAGAACTAATGGGAAGAAGTGTGACAATGATTTAAATAAATGGAAAGTCTCACAGAATAAACCTCCCAAACATCATTGCTTTAAGTGTAAGGTGGATGTGAATTATGATAACCTGTGCCCAAAACCAAGGGGTGGTGATGCTGATCAATATAAGAAACCTCTTAAAAAGAGGGACAAGGGGAAATATCATTTTATTACAATAATTTACGATTGGTAAGTTAAGGACATGGTGAAAGGTACAATTACCATCAACTCTAGAACTTCTAATGTCTTATTAGATTCTAAATCTACCCACACTTTCATATCTTAATAATTTTTTAAGGGTACTAATACTCCTCCCAAATGATTATATATGAATGTTTAAGTGAAAACCAATAATTGTAAAATAATTTCATCTTAGGTCTATAATTCCATTATGGTTGTAATTGGTCTGAATGTTTTTCTTTCAAATATTGTCATCCTTCTTTTTGTATAATTTTTTTCATCTTATTCATGGATTGAATTTATCTTCAAAAATCACACATAAATTTTTTATTAAGGCATATTATATTTTTTATCTCAAACTAAAATATGATTTTATATCAATGCGAAAAAATGTATGAACATCCTACGGATATTACGTCCAATGTATGGGTCTTAATTCCAACTCATAAGGCATGTTTGTCTCAAATGTTTTGGGAAAAAACATGACATCAATGAAATGAATATTGTTTGAGAATTTTTGGATGAGTTCCCAAAAGAGTTTTAAAGCCTTCAACCAAATCATGAGTTTGATTTCTCATTAGAACCCATATATCATTCGAAACCAATTTAAAATCCTTCCTATAAAATAGTCTCAATTGAGATGTATTAATTGAAGAATAAACTCTTAGACAACACTGATAAGGGATTGATTCGTCAATGTGTGTCACCTTGGGGTGTAATTGTTCTCTCTTTGAAAAAAATATATATCAAGGGTATTATGTATTGCTTTTCGGCAGTTAAAGAAGATCATGATAAATAATAAATATCCCCTTACCCATATTGAAGATATGTTTAATAAATTGTGTGGAGATCAATAATTTTCATATATTGACCTTATTTTTGGATATCATCAATTTAGGGTCATGAAATAGGATATACCCAAGACGAAATTCCATAAAATGTATAGAAATTATGAATACATAGTGATGAATTTTGGTCTTACTAATTCTCATCATATCTTAATGTATTTAATTAATAATCATAAGATACTAACTAGATGTGTTTTTGGTAGACTTTATAGATATTATCATTATATATTAAAATTGAAAAGAAAATCATGAAGACCACTTCAGAATTATACAAAAGTTTATAAGGTAAGAGAAACATTATGAAAAATTTACAAAAGTGTGAATTTTGAAAACAAAAGGTTTTATTTTTTGGTCACATTATCTCAAGAGATGATATAATAGTAAATCCATCAGAGACTGGGGCTACTAAATTTTGACATAGAGAAACCTTGATGACTGATATCTGTAGTTCTTTGGGATTAATGGATACCATTTATGGTTTGTGGAAAATTTTTCATGACTATCTAATCCTTTGATCAGGTTAACTCGAAAGGGTTAAAAGTTCCTCTAGATAGATAAATGTTAGGAAAATTACAAGGAAATGTATATATGGTTATTCAATGAACCTGTGCTTATATTACCTTATAGCGGAGAAGCATTTTTAATCTTTAAAAATTCATCCACGAAGGGATTTGTATGTGTTCTTATATGGAATAACATGGTTATCACTTATGCCACATGAATGTTGAAGATCCAGGATCAAAATTACCTAATTAATGATTTGGAATAAGCAGTGGTAATTTTTTCATTAAAGATATTGATGAATTATCTTTATTGAAAAAAGTATAAAATATATACTAATCATGAAATTCTAAAATATATATTTACACAAATGGAGTTGAACATGTACCACATAAGATGGTTTAAGCTGAAAAAAGTTTATGAGTACTTAATAAATTACCACCCTAGGAAAGAGAACAAGGTGGATGATGATTTTATTCTAAAGGATCATTCTATCATATCCATACAACAGATAAAAAATGAACCAATATTTCGGGATTTAAAATTAATGGATTTGGAAATCATGAAGGAATGGGAAATTAATTTCTTTCTCAATTGAATGTTCAACAGTTAATCCAAGTAAATAGTAATGAGGTAGAGAATGTAGTTGTAGAGAAAAAAAATATGCCTAAAAATTTTCTTGAGATTAACCTTGATCAGTATAGAATAATAAGGTTCAAGAACCATATACGTGTACCTTCTATTGCAGATTTAAAGGAGATGTATAAAAATCTCATAGTTCTACATTCTCTAATCATCTTGTATGTATGAAGACGTATAAGGATTTGAAATAATAATTATAGTAGGATTTCATGAAGTGAGATATCACAATGTTTGTATCTAATTTCTTAATATACTAGAATGGTAAGGTAGAAAGACAAAAGTATAATGTTATGTTACATCCATTACCCATAACAGAATAGAAATTGGAGAACATCACTATTTACTTTTTCATTAGAGCCCCTAAATCCTCTAAAGTATTTAATTATATATGAGTGGTGGAATATCATATTACTAAGTCATCACACTTCATCTCTATTAGATAATACTTCTATCATGACTAACATTCTAGAATATACATTAAGGAATTGGTAAGGTTTCATGGAGTACCATATTATATTGTATCTAATCAAGATCTAAGTGTTACCTTAATGGTTTAGGAATGTATTCAGCAATAACTAGATACAAAATAGAGTTTCAACACTTATTATCATCCTCAGATGGATGGACAGTCTCAAAAGAAAAATTCAAACCCTAGAGGATATGTTGATAACCTGTTCTTTGGATTTTAAGGTGGTTGTGATCAATAACTTTATCTAGTTGAGTTTTCTTAAAATAATGTCTCAGAATCAATAATTCATATTCCTCTTTGTGAATCATTCTATGAAAAAATATTCAGAGCTCTAATGTGATGGAATGGAGTTGGAGAAAGAAAGATATTGAGACATAAGATCTTTTATGAAATAGCAGAGAAGGTTGGAACCATTTAGTAGCATATAAAGCTAGCTCAAATTTAGAAAAAAAAATTATTTTAATTACCAATGGAGTGATATATAAATTGATGTTGTTTATAATTTTTTTCTACAAATTTCTCTATGGAATAAGTTTATCAGATTCAGAAAAAAGGGGACACTAATCCCTAGGTATATCGATTCCTTTAAAATTCTTGATTGTATCAGGAGTGTATCTTATCATGTGAAACTTCATCCAAATCTATTTCAAGTACATGATGT
This sequence comes from Viscum album, assembly GCA_963277665.1. Lineage (NCBI taxonomy): Eukaryota > Viridiplantae > Streptophyta > Magnoliopsida > Santalales > Viscaceae > Viscum > Viscum album. Next base: position 232,452,605 of record OY728147.1, read on the forward strand.
ACTCCGTGTGTCTCTTCTGAAGGTGTAATTATCCAACCCTTCACATGTATTGAACTCATATGGCATACTAATGGATCGGGATCTTTCATACAATGAAAAACCAATTGGAATTTGGGATCGGATAGAGAAAGTTATATGAAACAAGACCACTCAACTGGTCAATGTTTTTTTAAGATACCAAAAGTTAGTGTAAGATATGTTTGAACTTGATTATATTATGAGGTATAATTATTGTCATTTTTTTTCTAAATGACTAATTTCATGGGAGAAATTAATTTTAACGGTGATAAAATGTTACAACATGAATTTATATGATCATTTTTTTGGAATAAATTTAATATTCTCTGATTTGATGCATTGAACTCTACACAAATTTAATCATTTGTTATAATATAAAAAAATTTGTTATTTCACTACATGAAACACTGACATGTCTTGCATTACATGCAACATAAATTTTCTATGAAACAACATATTATAATTTTAATTATTTTGATGAGATGTTTATAAATTAGTTTTTAAACAGAGTAATATGGGTATTTATAACTAATTTTTAAATATTATTTATAATTTTTTATATTGAAATAAGATATTAACAATAAAACATATATTTTTTTTGATAGACTTTATATGTTCGAAAATACTATTCTGTCAAATGAATTAATTTTTTTGTATTTCTTTAAAGAATAATAAAATTAATTTTAGAAACTTTTATAAATTAAATTTTAAAAAATAACTCATTTATGAATTAATAATATCAAAATTATCTTAGGGTTAATTTTATGGATGTTTCTGAATGGATTCATTTCTCGATGAATTGTGAAAATACTAAATTTCAATTCAAAACTCATTTTTCGGTGAATTTATTTATATATTAGAATTGTATTATAATATTATTGTATTTTTTATTTTGATAAATTTTACTTAAATTAATATTATTTAGTTTGTTAGAACCAATTTTACATTTAAATTGGATATAAAAACACTTCAAACTTTTAATCATTTTCGCCTGAAAAACCTACTATCAAAACACATTAGTGAGATTAATTTTAAATTAATTGATGCCACTTATATGATTTGAATTTGGAAAAATGGATTCTATATTTGGAATTTGTATATTTTATAATTCATAATAAGTTCAACGGAGTTTTTGGTCAAAAATATTAGTGAATATGATTAAAACTGATTATAGAGATTAAGAGACAATTGAGCTTAATAGAGGACTAAAACTTAAAAGAAATCCCAAAATGACATATCATCTTGTCTAAAATAAATAGTATATTAATATTTATACCTAATACTCTATTTTCATAGATTTTGACCACTTAATTTGAAACAAATGTGGGTGGAATCCCCTTTAAAAATTTCCAAGAATACACCCCTACTCCATTTTAAATTGGCACTAAACCCTACCAATTATCTGCACCTATAAATACATTTTTTCGTCCAAAATCTGAAAAAATATTCTCCAATATAACTATATTTATCTAATAATTATCCCTCTTGAATAAATCCAATCATGGAATCCTTTTAGTTCAAAACAGAAGGAGTTACAAAAAGAAGACGTAATGTCCTTCCACAAGCTATTTTTTTTTATTTTTATCCTAAAACACCTCAAATATTATTATTCCATGACAATATAATTACATAATTATCATAAATATAAATATATGTTTTAATTCAAAGAATTAGACCTAAAAAAACACACACATCCATCTAATGGGTAGCGAATTTACTGTTTTTGTGTACTACAAACTACCACCACACGAAACGTTGTTGTTCATTTATCTTTTACTAACTATCATGGTGGTAATTATGATGAAAATAATATTTTTATATGATAAATATTATATTTACTATTTTTTTTATTTTTTTAGTTATTATATTATACATACCAACATTCTTTTCATTTTGTGTAAATACAATAACTTCGTTTGTAGACGTGTGGACTACCGCCTCTTCAATGTAGTGTGATATGTTCACACATCACATAGAATGTATTAAGGATGTGATTAGTAAAATTAAATTATATATATTAAATAATAATCATACTTTAATTATATTATATAAATATATATGTAATTTATTTTTTTTCTTTTAGTATGGTATGAAAATAGAAACATTGTTCAAGCGTACGTATGGCCTACCATCTCCAAGGACTGTGTATTATATTTTATATTTATATATTTTATAAATATATTAAATAATTATACAATAATGAGGTAAAAATATAACAAATTAATACACATGTGAAATACAAAGAGGATATTACCAGAAATGTAACCATAACATGGAATTATTAATAAATGGGTAATATAAATTCAGATGTAAAATCATATATGGAATTAGATAATATAATATAGTTGTGTGTTACATTTATAATAAACATATATTTATTATTTGGGTGATTTTAATGAGTATGATGATAGTCAAGACATAAGGTACGAATATTTCTAGTCTAACTTTTATTTTGGTGAGATTTATGCCTTATTCAATAATTTTTTATTTTGTGTTTTGTATGTACTACCCATAAATATATTATACGATTGTTATCCTTATATTTATGGGTATTTATATATATATATATATTATACTCTATTTTTTCATGGGGTTTATGTTTCCAATGTAACCAAACTAGAAAAGTAATTTTGTTTCAATTTTCCTTCATTAAGACACAAGACATGTTATGCACCAATATTCTTATAAGAGGTGAATAAAATTCCATTTTATATGTAATATCATGAATATAATTATTTTCATGATATTTTATTCTTCATTTAGTTTTATTTTATTACATGGGGCGTCTTATTAAACGTCACAAAGTGTTAATATCATGTTGCAACAATATCATCGTCTATCTGGAATGTTTGTGATTATATTTTAATTGAGGAACTATTATGATCCATGTTTCATGAACACTCATGAATTTTATTCTCACCTAGTTAGTATTTATGTCTTCATGTATATGAAATATTTTTGAAGATTTTTTACTTAATATAATTACAAAAATGTTTTCTCTCACCATTCAGATAGCTGTTTAACTCAAATACTAGGTTCTTAAAAATGATTTAAAAAATGATTTCAAAAATGTTTTTAAAATGGTATTTTGATCTAATTTTAAAGTTAAATTTATTTTATAATGTTTATGGTTTTAGAATCTTCTTTTATAAGAGTAAAAGTTATTTATAAAGAAAAATGATTTCAAAATGTTTTTATTTTTAAAAATAATTTTTCAAAGAAGAAAGGTATTGTACTCAAGAATTGATTTTAGAAGATCTTCCCAAACTATTTCCCATATAAGGGAAATTTTTTGATTTAAATCATTCCTTTTCAGGGAAATTATCCAAAATTTCCATTCATATTATGTCTATGAATGGTTTACATTTTTATGGAATTATGTTTAAAAAACCCGTTCTCTTTCACATGTTATATGTTTATGAAACCTGTTTCATTTGATGGGTTATATTCTTATGAAATAAATCTATTTAAATGAGTTATTAATTTATTAAATGGTTATAAAACCTATCCATTTCTCATAGGTTATGATATTATTACATGTTTTTTATAATAATTTTGTTTCATGGGTTATGATATGACTGTTTATTGTATTATGGAACATGTGGGTATGATTTAATTATGAGATGAGTGGGACCCATATCTTACTCTAATGTATTGGGGTAATTATTTATATCTCATGATATAATGATGCTAATAAAGTGTACAAGATTGATCCAATATAGAAGATGGGGAAACCTAATCCAATATTGGAGGATGGGGAAACCAGATCCCTTCCAAGGAAAGGACTGTTAATGGAGATTATGGAATGTCCTACCCATTAGCTGTAGTCCTCATGATTTTCCCGGACATGTTTGGGCAATGCATCTTGACTTATTGGGAATGATGATACATGTTTATGTGTCTTCCTAAATTCTATAGCTTATTCTTGTGCTATGATTTCATGGTTTATGATCTTGATTCCCTTACGATTCATGTGTTATAAACTGCCAATATTTATGCCATGTTTTATTTTTATGATCTTTGATATGATGGGTTTGATCTTATAATGTTATGGTCACATTCTCATACTTGTATGCTCATGTTTATGCTTAAATTCACCCCCTTTTTACCATTACTATCATCGTATCTCACCCTGGTTTATGTTTCCTTTCCCCATGTTATGAAGATATGTTTTATGTCTGATGACTTTTAGAATGGTTCTAGTGATGGAGAACCTAGTGGTATATAATGTAGCTCACTTATGTACCAGTGATTATGATTGCATGTTTCCAAAGGATAAAATATAATATAGTCTTTAGGCATCTGTTTTTGTAATTTATTAGGTATTCTTTAAAAATAATGTATTGTTAATATATGTTACTTGAGGGTTTCTATATTCACGATCATATCCAAACGGAATTTTCTGAAAGTTTAAGATGTTTTTTGTGATTTAAAATGTGTTTCTAGAACTCATAGAAACCTTCATGGGAAAAACAAAAACACACTTATGCAAATATCTTAATAAATATATGGAAATAATAATAGATGATTCATAAAAAATTAAAACACCTATTATAAAATAATTAAACAAATATGGTTTTCTTTATAAAAAACAATTTATATGGTCATATGGTCCTTTAAAAACCCAATTTAAATATGATTTTTAAATTTGTGTAAGTAGTATTTTTAGTTTGTGAAATTATCTATGTACATAAATAAAATATATATACACATATTTAAAATTTTATATTTAATTAAAAAAAAATTAGATATTTTTTAGGAGCACTATTTTAAAATTAGTGTGTTAATCATTCTAAAATTTATATTAGTATCACTTTAGAAAACAAATATGAATGATTTTAAAAATTGTATGAATAATTTCCATTCTAAAAAACTCTATAATGAAACTATGTGATACAAAATAAAATTAAAAGCACATAATAAAAATAATAACTACAAAAAAAATAATAGAATAAATCGGTATATATTTTGAATGAAAAAATATTAACTTAATAATTTTTTGAGAAACCAATATTATAATTCTTTAAAATGTATAAATAGAAGTTATTGAAATATTCAAAACAAACAATATTAGTTAAAAAAATCACCCCAACATCAATAAACTCAATATCATCAATAGAAATTGAAATCTGAGTTATACTCGCACACTACTTAGGGTTTTGTAGGTTCTCAGGAAGACATCTAGTATAACACCTCAAAATTCAAATTGAATTTAAATAAGAATATAGGGTTGATATCTTGTATTTATTATAAAAACCAATTTAAATGAACCAAAACATATTATAAGAATATTATTAATTTACTTAATATGGTAATAAATAAAAAACATTACCTTTAAAAGATAAATATTTGACAAGAGTTAATGTTTAAAAAGGGTGTTTTCAATAATATTATTGTTATTTATATTATTTAATTTCACATTAAAATATATATTTAAAAGTTACACAATTTTAATAAGATAAATTAAACCTCATTTTTAATTAATCAAATCAAAATTTATGTATTATGAGATTTCGATCATTTCATAACAATGGTTATTATTAGTCAAAATATGCAGGATATATAATTTTTTTTTAATTTCCATGATTTTATCACTATATAAGTATAAACCATAAGATTTAAAACCCATTAAAGTGATCCAAAATTAAAATAACAAATAAAATTATGAATTTTGAAATAATATCTTTACATAGAAAACCTAGGGAAAACTTTTTTATAACTAAATTTAAATATTACTTTTATATAAAATTGTTATTAGTCCAGAATTTAATTCATGTTTTTTCAAGGTGGGGTTTTTGGCTTGGATTTTAAGCCTTATAAATTTTATACAACTCTAATTAAATCAATTTATGTATTTATAAATAGTAACCATGACAATTATATCATATATATAAATTTAAAATCATAATAATGGTAATTTTTCAAAAAACTATTTTACATGATTAGGTGTTTAATATAAAATAAAAATTTCATACATGTAGAAATTTTATATGAAAAAATGGTTTTAAAAATTTTAATTTTAAGATTATAACTAGGTAAAAAGCAAAATTTTAATTAATTACTAAGGTGAAATATTAATTATCGTAATAAAAATAAAATGGGAAAATTGAGTTTGACCATATATAAATTTTATAAAATATTTTAAAAATATGACTTTAATTGAAATTCTAATATTTGGATTGACCACTAATTTTCCCACCGTAACTTTTGTCTATTTTTAATCTATAATACCTTGAAAATTTCATTAAACTACTAAAAATTGTAATGGTTTTTCCAAATGACAACATACTTTCACTTATAAAAACAAAAAACCTCCACCTTTCAAAGATATAAATAAACTTTGAATTACTACTTAAAAATCTACCATTTTACTCTCCGTAAAAAAATATCACATGAAAGTACTCCCATAATCACTTATTTTTATCCTAATTACATAAAATGGAAGCATACTTCCAAATAAAATTCTAGTCCCCAATGTAAATATTATCTGAGGTTAAACTATAATTATTATTAGTTGTTTCATTAATATTCATTGTTTTATTTATAAAAGTGGGAAATATGAGGTTACAAGATATGGGGGTTTAAAATAATGGAAACCAAGTGAAAATCTGATAAAAATTTGAATTACATTAGGAAGAGGGGATTCATGGTATGAAAAAACCATGGGGGTGTCTGAGAAGCCTGAGAAGCTAGGTAGTCAGCCACATGATTTACCTCAAGCAAATTTTGTAGGAAATCAATGCCTATAAGTGTGATGGTCTTTAATTTTATGATTAGGTAATTAATATTCCATTGGGTGGAGGGGTGGTATTTGAGAGAATTTTAAACATTCTTCAAGTCTGTCTCCACTATAGTTAGAGGAATATGGATGGAATGACATACTTTGAGGATGTTAAGCATGGCCTTTTCCTCTTCCTTTATGGTGTCACTAGTAACATATAAAGCATTTAAGTAAAAAATAACTGATCTTGAGTGATCTCTAACAGCACCATCACCCTGCTTGCAGGTGTGACTACATGATCTATTGACATTCAATTTGTGGCCCTAGAGGGGGGGGGGGGGGGGTGGAGTCCAATGCACCCAATGACCTAATGGAGGAGGAATGGAAGTTATAGTGGGGGGGGGGTCTAACCCATGAAACATATAATAGAGAGATCCTACTCATAATGATCAATCATTTGTACAAGGTCTATGTTAAGGCATCTTTCTTTTGCTAAAAAATCCTGACCAGACACCCCAGAGATGTCATGCTGAGCCTGGTTCCCTACCTCCCAAATGCACCAACATCTAGCTTCCAGGAGTAGAGAATGATCCCAAACAACCCATTTTTTATTGATATCACCTATTAAAAAATAATTAAGTAAATGTATCCAATTATTTCACCTATCCTAGTGAATCTAGTAACTCCCCCAACATGACCCACAAGAAGGTCTCTCATTCATTACTAAAAAATAGATGCAACATGGACTCCTCCTTTGGAGCCAAACATCAAGAGAACTTGGAGGCTAACTGAGTCCCCTTATCTTTCATCACCATGTAAGTAGGAAGATCATGGTACTAGATCATACAAAAAATAAAGTTAGGTTTTATGGTATCTCTTTGCATTGTTGATGACCACCCCACATATCATCAATTTCAGGAGAACACATCACCTCTCTGTAGGCCTTCTCCAAGAAGGTACGTGATGTTTAGGAAACAAATATTTATTCATCATTGGAAGATACCATAATTATATCCTTATAGATATTATTCTATTCATAGATCAAAATATCATGGATGAAGGAAGGAAACCGACTGACATATCAGAAGGTCAACTGTATGGTTGGGAATCATAGATATGCCATCACTTGACCTGCCCAGTTAAAATCATAGAATTTATTCTCCCAATGTCCAATAACCCACTGAGAGTGAAGTTGGAGAGATAAGATATGACCTTGTAGAAATATCTGTAAAGGATAGGTATGAGTATTCTCAGTATGAAACATATTCCAATATTTTATGTAGATGAATTTACTCCAAATAGTTCCTCGCTTTATCACTTCACAAGTATATTTTCCGAGAAGAAAATGCATTAACTCTAAAACATTCACCGCATTAATACCTCCCTTATTAACCGATTGGGCTAGCTTCATCCATTTGGAACAGTGAAATCTCCCATCCCCACGGGCATCCCAAATAAAGGAACAAAGAAACACCTTAATATCTCTCTCAATCTGCTTGTGTACTTTGATCACTGACATGATATACAAGGGGTGGAAGAAAAAACATAGCTACTAAGTGTGATCCATCCTTTAAATGAGAGGAATCAATAATTCCTATTGGATATATGATTGGTGATCCTACCCACCAACCCATCATAATGACCGATCCAAATCTTTCCATGTTCTAGGGGACAAATGTAGTATATGGGGAAGGCCTTATTGTATATTCCGAAAAATATAGCCAACATTATTTCTCTAACAATACAAACATGATGAAGAGAAAAAAAATCCTAGATATTTTCATGGATAATAACCTACCCACTCAACAATAACTAAACCTCCACGGAATTTATAAAACCCCTAAAATATTCACTATGGGTATCGAGGAAGAAAGCTATATCATCTCCGAATAGGAGGTAGGACACCCCAAAAGATTGATATATTCCCCTATAAGGAGTTATTAATCCATTTTGAATGCATTAATTAACGTATATTTTTGGGGAATCTAGATTAAAGATAAAACTTCTAGGATAAAGGTGGTACCCTTGTAGGATACCTATAATTGAATTTGAGATACCAAAGCTATTCCCCATGAAGAGGATCTGAAACCCGGCCAAACTGTAGGAGTGGAAATATAAGTTAACCACCCACTCCAAGAAACCCATAAAAATTGTGAACAACAATATGAAATTCTACTCAATGCAGTCATAAGTAATTTTCATGTCTACTAGAATGATAATGTTGGATATGGTGACCTTTATATAAATTTCTACCACCATCTCCTGGAAAATAAAAATAGTGACATGAATTGATCTACCCATTATGAAGGCATTATATCCCCCCAAGACCCCTTTTGAAATGAAATGGGGGATCCTTATATTGATGATAGATGCAAGTATATTTTACAAGAAGTTTCATAGGCTAATCGGTTTCAAATACACAATAGAAGAAGGGTCTTCGACTTTGGGAATATTAACCATGGTGGTAGAAATAACCACACTAGGTAGGTAACCACCATAAGAGAAGTCATGGATAACAAAAACCAGGTCATTCTTGACGATAGAATAAGAGATGACATCAAATGATCTAGGAATGTAATCAGGTCTGGGGAAGATCTCTCGGTTGAGTGAGTAAATAGTATACCACACATCCTCTTCACCCGGAATATACCCTAGGAATTCATTATCATTGGAAAAGACCACCCGAGGGATGAAAGTAACCATATATGACTGGCCAATGAGGTAAAAATCCTATATCATTGGGTTATATTCACTAATCAAGGAAGTTAAATGTGAAAGAACCGTACTCTTGATCACCTTCGGGTCATTTGTGAAGGATCCATCCATTAGCCTGATGTTTTGGGGCCACCCATGACATTTATCCTTCATGAAAGAAAGAAATAAGTTAGTTTTGATATCAAACTCTATGGTCTAGGCAGCCTTAGATCTTCATGAGGGGTTATTTACTTCTCAAGAGGCAATTCGTTAAACCACACTTTGAGTGAGGCTAGAGAGGTAATGGTATCGTCATCCTAGACACCCTCTAAACTGGTTTCCACTCCATAAATCTCAACTTCCAAGTGATCCTAGTTAAGTTTATCTGTAGGGAGGGAGAAATAACATGATATAAAGTATTTATTTATCCATCAATTCTCTTTATGTATTCCAATCCATATGATTCCTTGTATGAGTTTTTAACTACACTCTTGGACTACTGGATGTAAGTATTATCTCCCTCTTATTTTTTATTCTTAATATTACTCTTAAAAATATCTTATTAACATAATGATATAATAACATATATATACTTTTATATTGATATATTTTTTTATTAATAGTAGAACACTTATTTACTTATTTTCTCCACATATAAAAAATAACACAACATCAATTGGGCATGTGCACGAAATACTGCCTCGACGAAGAATCGTTTTTCATTTTTCTTCACATTTTTGTTCTATATCAAAACATCTTCAAATATGGTTCATCATAATAAAAAAATAAAAATCATATCATTATTATTATATTATAATGATATTATTTCAATACAAACAACTATATACCCATACACACCCATTAATTTAAAGAGTGTTTATGTTTGGTTTGGTTTAACCACCTACACAAACGATGCTTTAAAATGTGATCATTGGTTAATATAAGAAAATAAATATTGATATTATTATAGGATAATGAAAAAATAATGATCATTTATTTATTTGGAAAATCTATATAACTTATATAATTTATTATTAAAAAATCATCTTCTGCCACAAAATTTTACTAAATAACCTGCTATCAATTTGGTTCTCACATAACAGAACCAAAAAAATATTTTCAATGATATACGAACATTTAAAAAAAATAAAAGTTATATATATTATATAGTATTGAATGATATATCAATAATTAACATGGAATCAAATGATGGTTGAGGATATGAAAATTATCAAACATGTGGAAAACATATAATGTTATTAACAAAGTATGGTCCTAATACACTATAACATATTAATGTACAAAGGATAAAAAAATCATAATAATGATTACAAATGAGTAATATTTTTTATTAAAATTATGAAATAGGATACTACATTATTTATGTTTGTTTAAAAGGAGGTAGATATCCTACGTATGTGAGATATCGTATCATGAATTATATTTTAATCATTATATTTTAAGTTCAATTAAAAGCCCTATATTTTAAGGGGTTTGATTAAAGTATTACTCAAGCTGTAATATTCTTCTTGGTCTTAATTCAAATTCTATGACACATGTTACGTGTTAAAAAAAAAATTTAATTTGTTTTTTGTATTTACTATCGCGGGATATATATTTTATCATAATATCATAATTTAATGGGATTTACTACCAAAATAATGTTAACTTATTCATCTATTAATTGATATTTTTTTTCCAAAGTAGTATGACTTTTGGTAACTCAAATCCCATTATTTTTCTTAAAACGTTTTCTTGAAATTTGTTCTTCCATGTTTGGGTTATCCCACCCTTATAATTTATGTAATTCTATAATCTTAATGAGAAAATGATTTTATAATATAAATAATGTTTTATTACTCTATTTACAAGGTGGATTTTCAACAATAGTAATTTCAAGTGTTAAAAATTTCTCTTTTTATAATCAAATGTTTTGGATCAAAATTTCGAAAAGAAAAATTTATTTCATTTTTAAGGATTTATTATTGGAGACTCTTTTAAAAGTAACGATTTTAATTAGTGTTCACTTCATATTTTAAAAAATACTTTTAGACGTGTCCAATATCTTTTTATTTCATTCTAATCATAAAAATATTTTCGAAAATATATTTTATGTTTTCAATTCCATTTCCATTTACATTGTCAAATGTTTTTCCAAAATAGGGTTTATGTTCAAGATTTGTCCTCTAGTATGAATATGTTTTCATTTGGGGTAAATTAACGGATGGTACCATACAATCCATCTAAAGAACTATTTTTTGGGTGGCACTGTTCAAGAGTTATTTTCCAAGGATGTTTTATATATATGTCATTATCTTTCTTATTTTCCTTTTTAATAATAGGTATATGTTATTTTGAAACCATCCACATCTTTACCACAGATTTGTTTTGATTGTGCTATAAAATTATTGAAATTTCTATATTCTCATTTCCATGTTTGAAGAGAACATTATATTTTAAAAAATTTATATTAGATGATGTTTACATAGAATGAATGTTATTATGTTGAAATCGAAAAAAGTATTAGCCTTTAGTATGTTGTTATTAGAATACATATGATTATTGGAATGTTGAGTTTCTATTGTTAAACTATCCACCTTCTTCTTCTATATGATCTATGATCATGTTTTACCTTTTATTAACATGAGTAAAATTATTTTCATTCCATATATTGTTAATCCAATATGAACTATTATTGGAAATTTGACTATGTATTTTTTTGGCCATCCAACTTGTTTCTCAGGATGAGTTATAATCATGTCATCTATTTTATGGTCATAAGAATTTTTTTTTGAATTTTTGATGAATATTTATTGTTAATGTTGGTTGATTCTGAATTTTATTTAAGTATTTACCACTATATAGATAGCTAATTTTTATTGTGTAAGAGGTTACATAGGTAATGGTATAGATGGTTTTGAAAAATCTTATGGTGAATGTGTTGTACTTAATCAGGTGATGGGTGGGGCCTATAATTATAGAGCCCCTTATTACATCAACTGGTCTCACGAGAAAAAAAATGTTTTGGAATTTGGGGTTGGCTTTCCTAATTCAGAATAATGTCTTAACTGTGGTCTAAAAACATGTAAAGTTTCTATGAAAAAGGCCTCAACATATGGTTTTGATGTCCGTGAATATTTATTCCATCAATATGAGATCAGTATTATGAATATCCTCATTTTTTATTTATTGTTATGGATATATCATGATCTCTGTATCAAGTTGATCATGGCTTCATGTCCTTAACCTGTTCATTTTATAACATTAATTCAATGTTTATAATATCATTAAGTCAATTATATGTTTCCATTACTGATATTTGGAGCTCACTCCTTCCTATTTTTCCATTTCCTAAGGTTTTGTGAAAATGTAGTACACATGAAATTTTTTAGAAGGATAGAACCTATGAAATTATTTTTTGGTGATATTTAAGACTAATTATAGATTAAGTAGTTTCATATATACTGGAATAATGTAAATTAACCATTTTATATAATTAACATGGGATTTAATGGTTATTGGTTTTCTAATTATCAAAATATCTAAACCTGAAAATTTCATTTTCATATAATAGATGAAAATCATTACTAATTTTTTAATTTAAGGATGCTTATATCTATTATTTTATAACTAGTGTCACTTAATTAATGTATATTACATTTTTATAAAACCATAATTGAGAGTGTGGGTATGGGGAATCACATATAGGTTACGGGACAAGACATGGGAAAATACCTTGTGATTAATGGATTGTGTGTTAGCTTGTGTGGAGATTTGAAGATGAGACCTTGCTATGAGTTGGGAATAATTTTATATATTTTATAACTTTTATTATTTTTGTTCATTATTGGTTCTGATAGAAACAATCCACCCATGGGTGATTATAATTTGGTTTTATAACATGTATGATTTATATAATAGTCATTTCGATATATAATGTGCTTTATATGTTGATTATTTACCCTTTATATGATGTTTATTATCCTTAAGTTTCTATATGTATGATATTATTATTATTATTCGTATGATTATTTATTACTCTGATAGAAGGGTACAATCACCCCACAACATAACCACAGACCCTCACTACTAGTCAAGAACCTCTGACATATATAGAGGCATGTTTGAAGTCTTTTTCCCCTTTGATTCAATTACAGTAGAGTAAACTAAGATGGGGTATTACACATAATTAGGAAAATAATTATCAATTTAGTATATATATATATTATAACCAATATAGAATGCATGAAGATATATAGAGGTTTATTGGTTTGAGTTAGAACAAAAAAATTATTAAAGTGATAAGAATGACATATATTGAGAAATTAAAGATGATATATTTACCATCATCATATGGTGGGAATAATATGAGGTTTAAATATCCTTTTTATGTGTTATATAGTAAAAACATAAATTTGATTCCATAAACCTTAGAAATCATATCTACTATGCAATATATATAGTAAACTAGACATTATATCAATAATTCTTTGAGTATAAGTAATAGATAAAAATAGAGTCCTAGTTAGTACCCCTACATTACAATGAAGACTAATCTTAAGAACATGGTAAGAATTAAATATTAATTACTATTCTTTCAATTTTATTAATGGTTCATTATACAAGTATACAGTAAAGATATTTTTAAAAATGACATGGATGATTCAATATCTCCATATGCTTTCATATATTTCATCAACAATGGATTAATTCGAGAATGGTGTACTAAAAACCCACTATTATGGACTCAAAAATAGATGTAGACTATTACAATATAATATGTACAATGAATAAATATGTTTCGAGTAGTAAGATCATTATTCAACTTGGTATGGTTCTTATTATACCTAGATAAATGAAGCTACCATGGAGATATTATAGTCATTTCATAAACCAAAATCCTCAGTCACACCAATGAATAGAACATATCCTTTAAAAACACTATATTATTGAAAAACATCATTGAGGTGGTGGTGTGTGGATACATTGGGTGGATATAAAAAATGAAATGGTTGTTAATTAACAAAGATATAATCATATAATAATCATTAAGGAAAAGTAAATTATCTAGATATTCGATATATTGGAGACTAATGGTAATAAATATGTGTCTATGACAATGTATCATGGTTTTATAGTAATGGAAACATATATATTTCTATTATTTATGTGTTCTATATATTTTATAGGATATTGGAATGTTAAAACTCATCAACCAATTAATTTGGGTTGTCCCTAATTTATGATCATTAGAGAGTATCTTAGGATGGGAGTATATTTTAGTATTATAGTATGTAGATTCTCAATTTTAATAAATACTATACTAATGAGATAATAAAACATACTTATTATATATACCAACCAACCAAATTATATCACATAGAATATCATAAATATGGTTATTTAAATACTTAGGGGTGTATTCCTTATATGAAACCCCATAATCTGAATTCAATAATTTAACTTTCTTGTGAACCATCAAACATTGATACTCTTCTCACTCTAACATTGATGCTGAGCTAATCCAGGGGTGTTTAGGAAAATTCCAATTTTAATCTGGTTTTTTTTAACATTGATGATGTTTTTATTCATGTATAACTTGAAATTCATCTTTACCCTTGATCAAATCATATTAAGGATGTGAATGGTTATTCATAATTGAGTTATATGTGATGTTCTCATCTACATGGATGATTGATATGTTTTGTAATCATTCAATATGGTTAGTTGATTTCAATGAATTAAAAATATATTAGTTTTATTTTATTAGATCAATATATTACATGTGTAGAGAGTGGACTCAGTTACATGAATAAATAAATTATTAACATATAAGTATGACTTGTAAAGATAAATATTTTATTATAGACATCCATATAAATATCTCAGTGTGGATGGAAAGAATCATGCATGATCTTTTTTAATCTTCAGAAGTAATAGAATTTCCAAGTGCATTCTTATAACTTATAAACATTTATAGTAGGTTTGTGGAGGGGGTAAAAACAAATGACAAAATTCATTGATGGAGGCTAGAAAATGATAGATTTTATACACAATTTTAGATACTTTGTATGATAAGCCTTTCCTAAGAATTTTAGAGGTATTTATAATGAGTTTTTAGGTTTTGTATAAAATTTCTAAGGATTTAGTTAAACTGATTTATTTTTGGAAATATTCTCTAAATCATAAACAATTAATTAGTAAAAAATATCATACCATGTGTAACAAACCAACCTAGGTTTGGTAAACTATTCACCTAATTCAGACATTACATGGTGATATATTAAAAAGAAAATGGAAATAAGTCTGGAATATACCCAAAATAGGGAATAAAACTAGAGTATTGTGTGGAAGATAGAGATAAAACAATATTTATGAAACCCATTATAAATAGGATAAACCAGAAAAATATGACAAGAAAAGACTAACAAGTCCCCATGTGACCAACCGTCACCTCCAAACCATTCTGCTACAAGGGAAATAGATGAAAAAGAGAACCCATAATGCAACATGACTCCCTTCCCCTTCCCCTAGTCCTGAAAAAATAGGTCAAAAAATCCCAAAGGAAAAAAGTAGGGTGTGATTACACATCCCAGTAATATACCACCGAATAATCTATAAATGTTCTAATATTAGGAATGAATATGTTATAGCTTAAAACAAATAAATTTTATAATAAATTTTCATAAATAAAACCATTTTTAAATATATAATACGTTTAACATAAACTCATACCATATTAAAGATATATAGAAATATATCAGGTATAAAATAAAAATATGTAAATTTTACATGTTATCAAATATCCATGAAATAAACCATTATGAGATAAAACAAGTATAAAAGACAAAGCACACCATTTGGGTTGTAGCCTATGTGAATACACACTACATAAAAAATAAGAAAAAAAGAAAAATATTTTGGTTCCATATGATATCTAGTCCCAACATAGTGTATCTATATCAAAAAATTAACCCCCTATGGTGAAACACATACTAGGTTCATCTATGTCCATTTCCCTACACAACCAAGGTTTCAAAAAATGCTCAGTTTTTATAAAACCATTTTAAAAAATACATGCTCACATTTAATAAAAACCACTATCACAATTAAAAATAAAATTCAACACAAAAAACCAAAGAGATCAATAATAAAATAAAGAAATTCATGAATTAAAAACACTTTAATAGATACTCATACCTTAAGAACGATAGAAATAGAACAGACTTTGACAACGAGGATAAAAACCAAAGATCATCCATTGAAAGGGAAGGAATAAAAATAAACTACAAATGATTTATTGAAAACACCAATTAATAATGAGTTTTAAACATAAGAATATCCATCATGGCCACCACTACCAAATGAAATTAATAAGTAAAAAGGAAATCTTACCAAGGATATGTGGTGAAACTACCATAGGAATCAAACACCAAATGAAGTAAACCAAGAGGAGAGATATTTCCAAAAACAATAAAATATACCTGTAAGGTTTGAGAGGGAATCTTATGCACTTAATGAAAAATTCATTAATCATGTATAATGATTAAAACCACTAAACAAATGGAGTTCATTTCATGAATCACTTTCAGAGTGAGAAATCTCATGTATTAGAGATATAATGAAAAAGGTTTCACCTCAGATTAAATTAATTTTGTAAGAACCCATATATTATTTAATGTAAAAGCCAATTATTTTTCATTAATTACATAAATTTTTTCTAACGGATGTGCCCAGTGAGGTAACTGGAGTTTTTGGGTTGTTCGATTCTTTTATAGAGCCCATATGATTCTTTTTGTGGGAATACTGTGGGTTTCGTGGTTTTTAAGAACCATGTCCCCCAATCTATAGGGTTACCTCAACCCATTGAGGGTAGTCTAGTGCTCTGTATGGGACTAAAATATTTGGTCTAACCTTGCAGACCATTCCATATTGGGATGTGAGTGTTGTAGACCTCTTAATATAGGGGTTTTACACAAGCTATGCATGGTTAGTCAAACTATACACCGAGACCATGGGAGGGATGTATTGAAGAATTATGTTGTTCATGGATTAGCCAAACACAAATCCAAATAGTGAATCCCTTTAAAAAGTGGGGAAATGTTTTCATTAGGGATCATTTGTATTTAGTAATCCCCTTTATTTTTCTTCTCCTCCCACACAAAACTGTCTCCTTCCATGGAGAGATCTTCGTTCCACCTAAATCTATGTATCCTGATATCTCCTATATACAAAATTCCATCAAGCCAACGTCAGTATTGTTCGATGTGTACTAATAAGATCAATTTTATTCTTGTACATTTATTCATTTATATTTATATATAAGGAGTTATTCTGGTGAGAGAACATATTTCGTATTTTTAGGTAATTTTTATATTTTCTATATTTCTTCTTTTCTAGAATGGATTAGTGGCCAACAACAAATGAGACATTGATTAACAAGATAATGTAGGCGGTCTCATTATTTTCCTTTAATTTATTGGTGTTTATACATTCCATATTTGTATTGCACACCATATTTTATGAGCGATTCTTGATAAATGTAATTTTCCTTAAATTAAATAAATAGGCATGACCTTTAAAAATCATGGGGATGCTAATTGGAAATGAAAGGGTGTATTACTATATAAATCAAAATTGGAACCTTGTATATTATGAACTTTGACTTATAAAAGAGAACTTTACCTAGAACTATCCGTAGAAGTGATTAATAGGTTTTGTATCATATTTTTCCTATTATTTTTACACTACCTGTACCTAGATTTAGGATAAGGTAGAGGGGTATGACTCGTATATAGAATGGAATGTATATATCATATTCTTATATCAACTATTCTAGGGGCTATAAATTTTCACATTATGGTGTGTATTTGGAATTTATAGAGATATGAAACTATGACATCCTTGAGTCTTACAAAAAGAGGGTGGTGAAGACCATGCTACAGTGCTGGTGGGAATAGGGTCACCAGGAGAACCAATAGTAGTTCCACTCAAGGCACTACCAGTTATACAAGATATTTGATCCCATGCTTAGTTTTTTGAGGGTTTCTAATGATTTACTCAGGATATTAAGGGATCCCCGAACCATGTTTACACATGAGTTTCAGTAGTATCATCCAACCATGTTTTTGAGGGATGGTTTTCCACAGGAAGCAAATTCATGACTAGAGGCCTTGCTATCAAATTTTGGGCATCTTGAAACCTCTTGAGAGGAGAGTGAATATCTCTATGTATATTCTTTGGGATTCCACCAAGAGATGGTGGGAAATTATTACATAGAAAAATCATCATTGAGATATGTCTTGGATGAATTTTTAAATGGCCTTATATTATTATTTCTATCCATAGAAATTAAGGCCATATAAGTCCATGAGTTTATGCAGTTTAATCATGTAGTATTATCAATCATGGGATATTCTTTCTATTTTATGGTGCTCTAATAATTCAACCCTATTATATTAGGTGATTATTTATCTAAATATATGGGATTTTAGGATCATATCTTGTATGAAATCCAACCATTTTGTGAATTGGTCTCATCTTACTACTATATTAGGGATAGTAAACCCAGTGGTTATTGTAGTACGTATCTGATAGAGGTTGGTGTTTGGGTTAGGGTGGTTCACCAACTAGATCTAGAACCACATTGACCCAGAATAAGAAGACTAATTTTGATGTTCCATGTGGTGATATTAATAGCCATGGTGCATACTCAGGTATCCAGGTGAGGTACCCTTAGTGTGGTAAACCCGGACATATGAAACCCCTAATGTATCAGGGACCTAGTCCAGTATCGATTTTGAAGAAATATGGGTCATCTTCATTTATTTTGATTATATTTTCCGCTAGTAGATAGTGATAGATGGTTTTCACTAATTCCATGTTCAGAAGCAGCGTCAAAAGCTTCCCATCGGGCAAGATGTTGGAGTGTTATCGACAAATCAGACCATGGTGGTGGTCATGTATAGTGTAGCCAAACATAAATTATAGCTCCAGGAGGGCTTGACTTCTTCGGATGTATAGTCTGTATCTCAATTCCATGGATCAGGATATATGTATAAATTTATTTCAATACTTGAGGAGCGAAGTGAATAATCATATTTAGTGAGATTTCCTATTTTATTATCCTTCACTTTAGTGTATTCTCTATTAGAAAAAGGTGCTTCCAATTAATTCAAATTTATTCTTGTTGTGGAGATCCTTGGGATAGATTTTCAGTTTTCTAGTCATGTAATGACACTGAGTAATCTATTTGTAATTATATTGGAGAGTGTACACCATTCTAGGGAGTTACACCTTAAGATAGGTGGGTGTCTCATTTTATGAGACCTCTTTTTCGTGAAGATGAAATATTTTGAAATCATTATTAGAATTGACTGGTTGGTTCTCTATCATGATTATATTGATTTTGTCTCTGAATATTGACTAGAAAATCCCAAAATGGTGGGAATTTAATTCAATAGAGTGAAGGGATGACCATGAAACACGAGCTAGACATGGGAATCATGGGCTGGGTAAGATGACAACCTATATTATTAGATTGTATATGAATGATCAAGTAATTTTTCAGCAATATTTCCCTATAATAGTATATTGTTTCAAAAATGTTTTCATGGATGGATTTTCTAGACTACCACCCATGTCAGAGGTAGTTCTTTACAATCGATCTATTTACCCGATCTTCACCAATATTGATTCCTCTATATAGGATGACTACTACTATGTTAGACGAGCTCAAGAGGTCGTTGGATGATTTTGAATCTAAGAGTTTTATATGACCTAGTTCTTAATTACGGGGTCACCGATCCTTTTTCCCTTGAGGTGGATGAAACCTTAAGGGTTTTCCAAGATTTACATTGGTTAAACCTACTTCAACTAAGAATATGTACACATTGCCTCATATAGCTGACCTATTTAACCAGGTCTAAGGAGAATGAGTTTTCTCTATGACTAATATGAGATTGAGATACCATAAGGTGCATGTTATACCATCAGATATACCTTGTACAACATTATATATTATATATAGATTGTATGATTATTTTTTCTTTCCATTCGTTCTCACAAACACACATGTTGTTTTCATGGAATTAATGAATTGGGGTTTTCCCCTTTACCTAGATTCATTTGTGGTGGTATTCATTGATGATATCCTAGAGTATTATCACACTCAAAATGACCATTCAAAAAAAAATTAATATTATATTCAATACAATGATAGAGAATAAATTATATGATAATCTCAAAAAGTTCCACCCTTGCATTGATAAAGTTCACCTCCTGGGTTACATTATCTTAGATATAAGAGTATTAGTTTACTAAGAGATGGTGATAGATGTAGTTTCCTGGGACATATCCAAGAATGAATTCAATATAGATAGTTTTTAGGGGTATAAAGTTATTAAAAGTTCTTTATAAAGGTCTAATCATGATTATAAGCACCTATTATAGGCCTTAATAATAAGGGTGTGAATTTTATATGGCCAAAAGCATGTGATATATCCTTTTAAGAGCTAAAAGTGAGACTAAATTTAGTGCTAATTATAATTATTCTAGAGTGGGTTATATTCAATATAGTTTATTGTGACGCATCATGAATTTGGATAGGAGAAGTTCTAATGCAGGAGGGGTGGGTCGTAGTGTATAAGTCTAATCATTTGAGTCCCCACAAGTAAAATTACCCAATATATAATCTCAAGTTAGCCTCTATTTTTCACACCTTCTACTATTGGTGACATTATTTACTAGGAGAGAATTTGGTGGTATATATAGACCAAAAAATCATCATGTACATAATTAAATAGTTCGAATTGAATCACATTCAATGAATATGGGTTGAATTGAAATATTATTTTGACTTTGAGATTACTTATATTTTTGGTAAAGGAAATGTAGTGGACAATTCCTTGATCAGGATGACTTAAACACAGGATGTTCCGGAGGTCTGTAGAGAATGGAAGATTATGGACCTATTTTATATGATGTTCTTGGAGGTTTAGTACCAAATTGGATATTTTGTAATTACATAATTATCAGTGAACTATTCACTTATGAATAGAGTAAAGATGAGGCAACTATCATATTCCTAGAGTTTTTCACAATTGGAGGGCATTAAAGGTGATAACCCACTACCTATATTGGTAATTGAAGTGAATGAGATATTTTAATTAATGGATGCACCTAAGTTCCCAGAGACATTTGAGATGAGTTGATTTGAGAGTCTTATACCTTGATATTACCAAGATATATCATGAGGTACACTAACATTACTAGTGGATGGGGATGGAAAGAGAGATGACTCGGTTTATTACATAGTGTTCCACTGTCAGTAGGTGGTGGAAGAAAGCTAACATAAAATATGGATTTTACAGTAGTAACCTTTTCCTAAGTCGATGTGGGACGATGTAAAATAGATTTCATGAAAGAATTTACAAGATCACCTTAGGTATGTGACTCTTTAGGGGTGATAATTGAAAGGTTGATAATGGTATCTCATTTCCTGCCTATTAGAAAGAACTTTTAAGTGCATTCACTTGAGAGGATCTATATTCATGAGATGATAAACCTGCCAGGAGTTCTAATATATATTGTATCATACAGATACACTGACATAACATCACGGTTCTGGATGAGGTTGTATAGGGAATTATGTTCATATGTACTTACAAGTATATCCTATCACTAATAGACTAAAAGTTAGTCTTTGCGTATAATAAAGGTTTTATTGAAAAATATTTAAGCATGTGTACTTGATTTATGAGGTTATTAGGTGAACCACTTACCTCTCACTGAGTTATATTATAATAATTGTCTACTGGAGAAGATACAAATGGCTCCTTGTGAGGCCCTATATGGTAAGACATTCCAGTCACCCATGTGCATGTTAGAGGTAAGATAGGAAACACAAAGGTATCCTCATCTTTTAAAGGATACTTCATATTAGGTTAAACATATTAAAAAGTGGATGTGTACAGATCATTCTAGAAATAAGTCATATGCTAATCGTCACCGTAAACCACTAGGGTTCTAGGTGGGGAGTAATTGTTTCTTATGTGTTTCTTCTAGACTAGGGAATTTATGGATTTAGAAACAATCAAATCTATATCCTCATTATTTAAGGACCTTATAGATTTTGGTGGGAGTTGAGAAAATAGTATATCAGTTGTAGTTACCTTAGAGGTACCAAGCCAGGGAAAATTTCTTCCATACCTATCATCTTCACCAATTTCATTTATATATGTCCTATATTCTACATCATCCTGTGGCTGAGAAGGAGTTCGATGAATCCTTTGAGGATAACCCTATCCATATTTTTGATTGAGGCATGAAGGTTCTCTAAGGAGGGAAAGTTATATTATTATTAGTGTTATCGAAGCATGGTAGATTATAGGATAATACATGGGAGTGGGAGGCTAACATACGTTACTAGTGTTTATTGTTATTCATAGTTGCTGCTTTACCACCCAGGGAAGGACAACTCAGGAATAAGTTTCCTTAAGGGGGAAGATTGTAATAAATTTAATTTTATTTTAGGCATGTAATCATTTATTATCTATTATTTTCTTATTTTTTCCCCAACGGATGTTCCTAATGTGGTAAAAGGAGTTTAAACGGGTTTTTGGATTTTGCATATCCAAGAGGCATGGTTTTTTGGAGAATCATGTGGGTTGAATAGTTAGTAGAGACTCTACATCCCAGTACACATAGTTATATTAAACTATTCATGGAGGTCCTGTGCAATGTCTAGGGATGCATGACATGGAAAAAACATATAGCCCAGTCTGCATGGGAAAAATAGTGCTGGAGATGTTATAAAAGAGTGGTTTGTAATGAGCTACCCATGGTTAGTAAAACTATGCGATTACCTATTTGAGGGATGTCTTGAGGAAGTTTTTGGTGCACGATTTGTTGGATTTTTGGCTAACCATGTGGCCAAACCTTGCGACCCTTTAAAAATTGAGAAAATAACAGGTTTCCTCTATTTTTTGTTTATTCCTCCCCTCAACTTTTCTTCTCATCCCATTCATAGTAGCCTCATTCCATGAATACCTCTCTCTTTCACCTAAATCAAGGTATAATTATATTACATCCATCAAAAATCTGATCGAGATTTCATCCGCATCGTTGGATTTATTCTAATAAGCTCTGAATACCTCTTATGAATTTCATCATTTATCTTGATATTAAAATATTTATTTTGGTGTGATATAATATTCTCCATATTCAAGGAATTTTTATTATTGGATCAATTTCTCCCATTCCATCCCAAATTAGAGGCCAATAATGGATGGGTGGTTTACTACCAAGCTAAGGTATTTGGTCTCATGCTTTACCCTTAATGTCTTGGTTCTTATATATTGTGATGTTGTTACATGTGATAGATTTTTCTAGATATGCTTTATAAATGTAATTTTAAATAAATTAAATGAATGGGTATGACCTATAGAATTCATCGAACTCATTATGACATTTTGGAGGTTACCCTTTTCTGAACCATCCCATAGGTGAATTACTAAATAAAATAAAAACTCCCTCGGTGGAACCAATTGAGTTTGATACACCCCTTGGTGTGTATTTATTTTTCCCTTTCCTTTGGGATATTAAATGGATTGATTTAATTTTAATTTAATTTATGGAAAGTAGGAATGGGGGACCATTCCCCTACATTGTATCCACCACTATTTCTTTTCTTAGAATTGGGATATTACTAAATCTAAATTTAAATATTAAGATGAATTAGAGGATTAATATGGTGGTAGGCCTACTAATACTAGTATATGATTTGAGCCACCTTTTATGGAGAGTTAATTTCATATAAAATGTGACAGAAAATTGAACTTAAATGTTATGGTTATACATTATACCCATGACCATTCATTCTGTTATGTCAAGAGTAACACTTATGTTCTGAGTAGAAACTCCATGAACAGAATCATCAATGTTATTTTATTTAAATCAATTGAATATTTTATTATCATTCACTGTGGGTGAAGCATGGGATATTATATGAATTCCATGAATGGAATCATTTGTATGATAGATTATATATTCCACAAGAAACACTTGGAATAAGTGTTTTTTCTACCAAGGATAAAATCAAGGGGAAGATTATTATATAAGCCACAATTGACACTTGGACTCCCTATGAGGACTTACAAGAATGAAATTAATGGGAATATTGTTATGTAGGCCAAAAGTTACACTTAGAATCATGAAATGGATTCCAAATGAAAGGGTTAAAGATAAGTGACATTATAACACACCTAAAGTGATACCAGGGTTCTTTTGAGGAATTTTGTGTACTGGATGTTAGGTTGATGGGTTCATGATATCCCTGGATAAAAACATGGTTCTATATTAGGAAAGCAAAGGAAAATATCTGGTAGATTTTAGTTAAAATTAATTATTTGTATAACACATCAACCATGCCAAAGTTCAAGGTTGGATTTGGTCAGAGCCTTACATTACATGATGTAATTGTTATAAATATCTTGCATAAATGTGATTCACATGTGATTCTTGGTATATGAGATAGGTCTCAATAAATCATTATAAATTAATATTATATTGAGTATTTATTCATAGGCATTCAACATATGATGAATCATGTAGTGGTTGTCGAGTGTTCTATGGGAAGATAGATCTTTGTGGGTTATTTATATACCAAATTTCAATTACAACTATTATGATCTAAAGGGGGACCCAAAAACTCATTGACATCATAAAATTCTTACCCAACCAACGATTCCCCAAGAAAGGTCAAACTATATGCACTACCTAATCCCCACCAAAAAAATACAGAAACTAATTACTATTAGCCATATAAGATTTTTGACGACCCAATATCATGAATAATCTCTTCTATATCAACTGCACCCTCTCTGTCATCTCATGAATAAGACTTTCTATAATGAAGAACTGCTCTCCAAATGTTACCCAACAACTATGATATCTTCATGGTCACCCATGAAAATATTCAAAGGGTTTGATTTTTATCAGGGAATGATATGTATTGTTATAGTAAAACTCAATTAAATGAAAATGAATTTCCTAGGAACCAGCATAATTAGGCCCACAAGCCTAGAGAATATCCTCAAGAACTTGGACAACTCTCTTTATCTGTCTATCCATCTATGGATGATATGTTGGGCTCAATTTCCACTTGGAACCCATCACATCCTACAAAAATTCTCAAAACCTATATGAAAACCTTAGGTACCTATAAAAATCAATGATATAGGTAACCCCATGATGTCTCACAATATCTTCAAAATATCAGTCCCCATTTTAGTCAACCTTATTTGTCTTATTAATATGTTGGAAATGTAAGATCACGATAAAAAATGAATAAATACCTAGATTTACCATCACATTTCCATGATGCAATGGGAAAGGGATGAAACAAACTAGTAGACCTATGATGTTTCTCCTTAATTCTATGACAAGTTATACACCACAATAAAAAATCCAAAATCCATTTTCTCATCCCCGACCATGATTACCGACATCTAAAATAACAATACATATTAATAGTACCTGTATGAATAGAATAGAGATAATTATTCCCACTATCCATCAACTCCCATTATAGGGAAAAAAGAGAAACCAATATATTTTGAAAATTGGAATCAGCATTGGGAGAACAAGACCACTTAGCCGAGGTCTCCCATCCAAAAAGGATTTTACAAAAGATATGTCACTCTGGGTTATACATATATTTGACCCAATTGAACTCATTAAACAAAAATTTATCCCTCAAAGAATTCATACATACATACCCACCATCTTCATCTGTTCCTTAGATAATCATAGTAATATAACTCATCAAAGGGAACACTTCCACTGATTCCATCCCTGCTTGTGTCATTAATTTCTCACTCAAAGCACTGGGAACCATATCCCATTTGATAGAGTACAAGAAATATAAAAATAAAAATTGTAAAGATACTCCACCCAATGTCTCTATCACATATTAAGATCCATTAGAGTGAAAATATAGCTCAGGATTTTATGATCATAATATACCATAAATTGTTATCCAATGAGGTGGAGAATCCACATTTTTAGTTCATGAATAACTGCTTCCAACTCAAGATCATGTGTAGGGTAGTTCTTCTCAGAATGTAATAACTGTAAATAGTTATAGGCTACCACCAATCCCCACTGCATAAAGATGCACTACAAACCCATTTCCAGAGCATCATAGAAGACATCATAAATTGAAACTGGTTTTAGAATAATAGAAGGTATAGTTTCTCTCAGTATAACCTAAAGTTCCATAGAAGATGTATGAAACATATCATTACTTTCAAAATTTAAACACTTATGGGTCAAATCTTCCACCTGAGTTGAAATATTAGGGATGTCTTGAAAAAACCTACTGTTATAAAAATCCATCCATAAGAAGCATCAGATCTCAAACGCATCATTGGTTCACTATTAGGAGATAAATACATATTCATTTTTAAGATCAATTGATATTCCCTACTCAGATATAACATATCCCAAAAACAATAATTCTTTAATATGACCCACACATTTGGAAAGATTATGATAAATGTTGTGTACCCATAATGTAATAAGAATGATATCCAAATGGTACATGTGATTTTTCGATGACTTGGAGTAAGCCAAAATTTCATCCATGAACACCACAATAAAAGAGTCGAAGAGAAGATGAAATATCAGGATCATCATTTCCATATACGCCGCGTGATCATTAGTTAGTCTGAATGGAATACCCCAAAACATGAAATTCTTATACTAGATATTAAATGATGTATTGGGTATATTATCTTACTGAACTCTCAACTAGTGTTACCCTAACTACAGGTCAATCATTGAAAAACAATGGGCCACTCTATGATGACCAAATATATCATCAATCCTATTCAAAGGATATTTTATATTGATGGACATCTTAATTTACTTTTTATATTCAATATAAAGTATGATGCTCTTGTATTCCTTCTTAAAAAAGAGTATTGGAAAATCCTATAGTGACATGATATAAGGAATAAATCCCTTAGCCTCAAGATATGCAAGATGGATCTCCAATTATACCTTCTCAGTATGAGTCATATGGTAAGATGAAATAGAATTGAGAATTAGTTAGGGAGAATGTTAGTAGTAAACTAGACCTCTCTCTATAGTGGTAAATAAGAAAAGTCATTCAGAAAGACCTCAGGCTATAAACACACAAATTTATGTAGTTTACTTCCCAAATAATGGTAAAAAATATTGAGAAACATCTATGAGAAATGGAATGAAATTAACCCATCCAAAGGAACAACAAGCCCCACCCTTGCCAATATAGAGGCCGAATGAAACTAAAAAAATTGTGTGACCCCATTGAAAGATAAGAACTAATCATAATGATGATAATAGTATATATAAGCATTAAAATTGATCATAAAATACCTTCCAATAATCTATTCAAAGATGTCAATATTAATCCCCAATAAGTCCCACTCCACCTCATGGTCCACTATCATCATCATCATTTAATTATTTAATAGAAAGAACAAAGAGTAACAAATGGAGAAATCTGAGGAACCAAATTTCAAAGGATCCAGGATATAAGAATCTAAGGGGGTCTAAAATGGTGCTTCCCCAGAGCGTCCCCCCTAGCTAGATTCTCCCCCTCAGAATACATCAAGACAATATCTAGCGAGAAAATTGTGCATCCCAATAGCATCCCCTCTATTGTCACTCGATATGTTGGGAACCTGAAACCTTGTTGTGACATATATTCCAAAGGTGTGGAAAGATCCCACAAGTGTGAAAAAATATAGATGTGTAATTTCAACTTTTTAACTAGATTTTATGTTATAAAATTTTGATTTGCACATGTATCAACAAAACAAAGAACGAAGAAGACGAAATAAACATCGTATATCTAACTATGGATGGTCCAACATCAGAATCCTCTAATGTATACTATACTACATAATGAAATTCAGACTCAGCTACTCCTTGAGACTTATTATCCTAAAAAACATCCAACTTATCCTAAGTATAAGTCCCACTACCCTTGGAATCATAACTAAAAACCTATGATCCCCTAGTGAATTTTTATCCAACATTATTTCCTTTATACATCCTTCCATAAAAATTGTATATGGGAACATTTTCTAGAATGATAAAATGTATTGGGTGCCTTTGTATAATTAAGACTGGTATGACTCGTCTAATCACAATGATAGAAAACTACATGATTTTGTCGAGAAGAAGCCCCCAAAACATGTCCAGGAGAAAACTAGATACCATTAGGCTTCCTTTTCAAGATATAATATACACCAAAGCTAATGAAATTACTAACTGAAGCTCCTCCCAAGCCTATTTTCCCACTATATCAGCATCTTCCAAAGCTCCCTTATCATCTAGCACCATAATTATTGGATGAAACATGAGAATAAACATTGAATGATGATTATATCTCAACCCCAACTCAAACCTCTAAGTCTTCAGGTAATCGTTGGAGTCTAACTCTTGTTACAAGTGAATTAACTCAACAAAATGGGCGGAATACTCTAAAATGATACACTCTCCCTTCTCTATGAAAGAAAAATCATGTCTTTTCCAAATGTAATGTATCAGGATTAAATTACTTGTGGAAAATTTTCTATAAATAAGACCAATTAATATCCTCATGAATTTTAGTCTGGGTAACAACTAGTCCCTTCTGAGAGAACAAACACCTCTATTAACATGTTGATCGTGTATTAGCCCCCCGAGAATAATATATTTCAACATAGATTTGTGATCCCATACTTGTGGTCCACCCACATTCCCAAATAGGTCATTAGACTAATAATTTTCCCAACATTAATACAATTGTTCTTTTAATGATATTTTTCCTCACTCAATCACAAACTATGGAACTTTCTAGGAGTTCAAGCAGCCTAATCACTAATCCATGAAAAACACGCTTAACATTAAAGTTCTTGTCAGGTAGGATCCCTAAATGATAGGGTCACTTTGTTAACATGAGTCTTATAATTTATAATTTTAATGATTTAATATTATTGGGTTTTAAATTAACCATCTTTTAGAGAACTTCATCCACATTGTGGACCCTAAATCTTTACCCCTCCATTTCCAGCACACTTAATTTTGGGTTCCTCATCTAATGATATTATAACAACTGGGGCCCATTAACATCACATACACCTAGCCTTGGCATGTTCTTTGGTTCGTGGCCCACTAGGCACCACCAGTTTCCCTGTAGACACATGATCTTTTATTTTAGGCCCACACACAAGCTCGAATAGGCCGTCATACTAATGATTTTCACCATATTCTATCACTTTTTCATGAAGGGTGCTCTTTGATCACTCAAACATAACTTGGGAAACAACCCAAGAGGTCACCCATCCAAATCACTTCTCATGTACAAGAATTATTAATAGTTGAGTTCTAACCAGGTAGGCTAAAAAAAGAATGGGTCACCTTGATGACTTGATAAATATCATTTTTCCTTTTATCCCTTTTGCATTCAAGTGTGTTGCAATTTTTTCAATAGAGTCCCATCGTCTATTTCCTAGCCTTGCAGGAATATACATGGATGGAAAAAACATATATTATTCAATAGGATTTAATAATTTGAATATACTATCAATATGATGAAGCAATTTTTCAGATTCTTAGGTTCTTTTTTCACCACAGAAGGAAGGTGGATGCTACTTTGTAAATTATAATGTCATGATCCACTACTCATTCTGGGTTCCCAGCACCTACTTGTCCAACAGTCTTAATACTACATATTATATATTATACCATTTAAGGTTCCATAAAAGGATTTTGGTATAGATCATGTCTCATATATTCCTCCCTAAGACTTTAATGAGATCTTCTTGGAGGCATTGTCTCAAAATCAGAAGACAAAAAAATAATTATTCACAAGAAAATTCCAAAATCATAAAACCAACATTATGTATTAACATAAAATCACAAAAAAGATAAAAATTTAATTAAATTATGTTTTATATGAACCCAATATTACAATTTAAAAGGAACAAGTTCATTTTAATAAATCTCACATACAGTTCATTCAAATGACCTCAAACACTATGTCTTAAACCTGGTAATTTTTTTCCAACTACCAATGGTATCTCGAGTTCACACATAGAAGTGCATTGGAAAATACCATTCGTACACTTTTTATACAAATTATGACAATCCTAACTTATGTCTACCCAATAAATAGAACCAAACTCAGACATTATTAACAAACATTAGGCTAGCATGCCTTTGATACAAATATTTAACGAACCAACCTAGGTCCGTTAAACCATCCACTAAAGATGACCATCACATGGTGAGGTATAATAAAGAAAAAGAATTTTTTTTAAATATAACCAAAAAATATACATTAAACTAGAGTATGGTGTGGAAGAAAGAGATGAAATAAGATCCATACATCCCAATACAAATAAGGTAAACCAGAAAAGTATGAAAATACAAGACCAAAAAGTCTCCATGTGAATAACCATCACTTCTAAACCATTCCTCTATGAAGGAAAGAGAGGAAAAAAGAACCTATAATGCTACATGACGACCTTCCTTTTATTTGATTCCAACAAACCATGGTCAAAAACCACCCAAAAGAAAAAACTAGTGTGTGATCTCACAACCTAAAAGGATACCACCAATGAATATATAAAAGTTATAATATCAATAATTCCCTTATCATAGCATTAAAAAATCCAGTTTATAAATTATTTTCATCAATAAAAACTCTTATAAACAATTACTTTATGTTCCATAAATTCAAAAAATATTCACTAAATCCTAGAATATATTAGGTAGAAATAAATAAACATAAATTAAACATGTGAGAAAAAACCCATGAAATAAACCATCTTGAGATAATCTAGGTATAAAATACAAAGAACATGATTTGGGATCTATAGTATATTAATATGTACAAGACAAAAAAGAATCATACATTTGGATTTTGTTGGTTCCTACTGATATTGAGTCATGGAAAAATTTATAGATATTAAAAAATTAACCCCTAATGGTTCCACACACAATAGGGTAACTTATGTCCATTTCCCAATGAACCCAAAGTTTTCAATGTGATATGTTTATCTGAAAACATTTTCAGATGTTCATGAAAAATTTTATAAAAACATTTTCACCAAATAAAATCCATTTAACTGGATATCCAAAACAGATAAATAAAAAAATGAAATTAATTAATTAGAAATAATTTCATAGATACACATACATCATGAAAAATTAAAATCAGACTTCCTTAAACAATGAGGATTAAAAAACCATAGACCATCATTTGAAAGGAAATCCATGATAATAAATTTTAATGGACTAATAATAAATACTAATCGATCAAAAATATTAAATAAAAATGTTTCCAATGTAGCCACAATGACTATAAGGACCCAATATTATTATATTACATAGTCATGAATTTAGTCAAGAATTCAATTCCTTCACATTGAGTATCTTTTCATGTTTAGAGATCTAGAGAATTGGGAAATAATAGATTCTTAACATTACACATTATTACAGAGTGGGTACTATAAAACAATATTCTATTCTTCCAAAATATAATAACATTTCAAATAAAACATGGTTTCATTGAAAATTATTCAAACATTTAACTCAGATTCTTTATTTTTATTACACATCCTAATAACCTGTAAAATCATTTAAAACATGGTATGAGCACAAAATCTCATTAAGGTAAACCAAAAGAAGGAAAGAACCCATTAGTCCATGAATACTTGTAACGTATGAAATCATTTTCAAAAGACATAATTGTCACCCATATATACTTAATTTATGAAACATGATATTTCCAAAATATCCCCAAAGAACATATAAACATAAATAGAACCATAAATCTATATTGGGTAATTACTTACTTAATCTTGTAACCCTCTTGGCTACCTTATAATTTTTAACCATCACAGCTACCTTACAATTTGTGTAACCTCGTAGTTACACTTGGAGTAACCATATGTCTGAACTCCAACTTATACATACCCAATGAATTAGAGGGGGATATAGGTCTCAAACTTTATCATAAAAAATGAACATAAACTAGAACATAATCATACAACATGAATAATTAAATAAAAACATTGCTTTTGAATCTTGTAAAACCAAATTTTTAAAAGAGGATTTTAAAAGTAATACCCCTTACAAAAATCCTATAATTGATGTGAGATTTATTAGAGTGGATAAAATATGTATATAGAAATAATTCAATATAACATATACAAAATTCATCTTATAAAAAATTTTGATACCACAAAAATAATGAAGTAGAATGTTAACCCAACGAATGGAAGTCGGGTTAAGAATTCCATTACCTCTGGTTTTCTTACTTAAACTTGTTTAAAACTCTTGTATAATGGTTGAAATAGTGTTATTAATTTTTTACAGAAACATATTATTATTTATAATACCTTATATGATCATTTCATTATATCATTTCCCCCTTTAATTATTAGTATTTATTTCCTCACATTGTTTGGGGTGCATTCTTTACATGATTTCCATGATTTGTTCTTGATGGATATTCTTGTCGATTGGAAGTGAAACTCTAGAATTGTTATAGAGTGGTATTTAAATATTTATAGAACCATAAATTTTACCATTTATTAAATTTTATTCCTACATGATTATGATTCATAATTTAAAATATTATTGATATTTTTATGGTCATTTTGGCTATTATTTGATCGTAATGAACTCATTTGTTATATAAATTAATAAAATGTGTATAAAATTATTACATAACCTTATATAAGATATATAACATAAATTATAATATGGTTCAACCATAAAAATGGTTTCATTAGCAGTACTGAATGAAGTAAATGAAATTGAAATCACATCGTCCACGATGTCGGTAAATCGACACATCATAGGCGGTGTTTTAATTTCTTGAATAAGTGGGAGAGGGGAAGAAGTATAATGGTGTGTATAACATAAACAGGATGAAATCCATAATTTTTGAGATAGTAGATCATTAATTATTCTTGGATAAGTGGAGGTGAGTAAAAAAGAAGAAAATAAAAGAAAAAGAAAAGAAAAGGAAGAAAACAAAAGAGGTTGTTTACCTCTTGATCTCTTCCCCTTGAGATTTTTCTTAAGGCATTTGGTTATGGACTTTTGGTGAGACCAGAATCTCTAGGATGTGGGAATGATCCTTGGGAGGTGTATTTGGCAGAACATATGTAAGCATCATGGATTGAGAGGTGTGGGAGGAAGAGGGGAACAAGGGTGGTATTTATAGTGGAAGAGAGGAGGTATTTTACATTATTTTAATCATTATTATAATATTTTTCTCAAGACTATAAAGAGACTTAATTAATGTGACCAAAAATAGTAATAATGGCATGTGAGTTTAAACCAAGTGGTCTTACATCAGCCTTGCATCACCTATGATGTAGTAAATCAATTATTTAGCATTTATCTTATTTTTCGTATTTTACTATTAATCAAAAAATTTATAATTTTAGAAAATTTAGAAAAATAACCTTAACCGTTTCTCAATTCAATGAATTCAAAAATGATATCCATTTTGGATAATAATTTTCTAAATAATATTAATTTAATTTTCAAAAATAAATCATAATTTATTCAAAAATAACAGTTTTAAATCTATAACTCTTATTTTAACATGTTGAAAGTTTAATCAACTTCTCATCATATTATATACTTAAGAAAATAATACAATAATATGATATACTATTCATAAGGGTCATATTACTATTCATATTACTATTTATAAGAATATGTTTCTATTCACTAAAAAAATTAGTTGATTCTTTTAGACTCGGAATAACTTACAGATCACAGTTGTAGATAATCGTTTCTTGAAATTCAAAACATAGAAGTGGAAAAATTTTGTTTAAAGGCTAGTTATAAATATCTACTTAAAACAAAGTTCCATGAATTTCAATTTTATTAGAAAACCTTGTGGAGTTACATTATCTCTACCTTCTGAAAATTTCATCCACACAATTTTATTTTCTTATTAAACAAGTGAGTGTACCTTTCATTATAGAATTTTTAGATTCCCATGTTTCTTTTTCGACCTTGTGTTTTCTCCACAAAACATTTAGAGGGTGGATTACTTTATTCTGCAATACATGTCCCCTTAGATCAAGAATATGAACTTGTATCTCATCATAGGAATGGTTCTCTTCCAGCTAAACTGCTTCTGAACTCAAGAAATGAGATGAAATCGACACATACTTTCCCAACATTGAAACATAAAAAAACATTATGTACCAAAGACAAACTCATAGGAAAAGATACTTGGTATGAAACTTTTCCAAAATTATCTAGGATTTAGAAAGGACCTATAAACTATAAACTTCTATTTCCATTCTTACCAAAACACATCACATTTTTAAAAGAAAATATTTTGAGGAAAACATGGTCACTTAAAACGAAAGGTAAGTCTTTCCATATGTCATCTGCATAACATATTTTCCTACTCTAAGCTATCCTCATGTGATGTTGGATGATCTTCACTTTCTCACCCTCTTACTCTACTAATTCTGGTGCCATCAAATTTCATTCACCGAATTCATCCCAAAATGGTGGAGTCAAACCCCGATTCCTTTACAATGCCTCAAAAGGTGTCATCTGTTTAATATAATGTAAACTATTATTATAAGAAAACTCAACTAATGAAATATAATGATCCCAACTTCTCTAGTAGTCCTTTCAACAAGAATAAACCATATCCTCCAAAGTTTGAAAAATTTCTTCTAACTTGCCATCAAATTAAGGATAAAAAGATGTACTGGAATTTAATTCTATACCTAATGAATTCTGAACACCCTTACAAAAATTTGAAGTGAACCTAGGGTCCCGTTCAGATTCAATGGAAAGAGGAACTCTGTATAAACTAACAATATCTTTGAGGTATAGTTGAGAGAGTTGATCCAACAACATTGTATCTTGAATAGAAAGAAAATGTGCATATTTTTTTAGCAGATCAACAATAACCCAAATCACATTTTACCTCGAGAAATATTTGGTTGTCCCAGCACAAAGTCTAAGGATACATTTTCCCATTTCCATTCTGGCATTGGAAAAGGCAGAACCATCCCCTTCGGTAACTGCCACTCTTCTTTAACTAGCAGACATGTCAAAAAATTCATGGTAAAATCAGAAATATCTCTTTTAATTCCATCCCACTAATAATATGCCTAAAGGTTTATGCACATATTAGTGCTACCAAGATGAACCAAAAATAGAGAACTATGATCTTTACAAAAAAAATATTTCTTAGACGGGAATCACAAGGAACACACAAACTTTTTAAAAATCTTAATACACAATCATTATCAAGGTTAAATTCAAGAAACTTACTAAATTTAATCTATTCGACCTTTTTTTGTAGCTCACAGTCTTTTATCTGCACTTTCTTAATTCTGTCGGATAATGATGACAACACTGAAACCTGTAACAAACCAAAGGTATTTCCTACACCAACTACTTCTAATCCAATATTTGTCAAATCATTAATCAAGGGATCATTTTCCAAACATTACATGGTTAATGATGAATGATGTTTTCAACTCAAGGCATCTGCCACATTTTTTTCTTTTCCTAGATGGTAGTTGATCATGTAATCATAATCCATTATCAATTCAATCCATCTCCTCTACCTAATTTTTAATTCTATATTAGTGAATATATACTTGATACTTTTATGGTCTGTATATATTTGAAATTTGTCTCTATATATATGATTCCTCTAAATTTTCAAAGAAAACACCACAACAGCTAATTCCAAATCATGTGTGGGATAATTTAACTTATGAGGTTTTAGTTGTATTAACGAATAATCAATTACTTGATCATTCTACATCAGAACACAACCAAGTCCCTTTAATATAGTATCACTATAGTTGAAAAAGTCACCATTTCGTGAAGGCAAGGCCAAAATTGGAGCATTCACCAATATCTTCTTCAGTTCCGGAAAAAAAACCTCACATTCTTTTATCCAAATAAATTTAACCCCTTTTCATGTTAACTTAGTTAGTGATCTATAAAACCATGAATTTGTTTTTCAAAAACCTTTAGTAATACCCTACTGATCCAATAAAACTATGAATCTCTATAACTTTTTTAGGTATTTTCCATTCATCAAGCTCTCTTTTTGGAATGGTAAACTAATATTCCATATCTATTTACAATGTTACCATAAAAATAAATTTGTAGAAACAAAAAATCAGACATTCTGAATTTTCCATATAGTTTCTTTTCCTTTAAATTTTTTAAGAAAACCCTTATATGTTTTTCTTGATATTCCCTACTCATATAAAATACCAAAATGTCAGGAATAAAAAAACCACAAACTTATAAAATAACTCATGAAATATTCTATTAATAAGATCAATGAAAACAACATGTTCAGTAGTTAACCTAAATGACATAATAAAAAATTCATAATTCCCATATCTTGTACGAAAGGATATTTTTGGGATGTTATCCTCTTTCACCTTTAGATGATGGTATCTAGATCTCAAGTCAATCTTAGAAAAGTATTGAGCTATCTAGAGTTGATAAAACAAGTCATCTATATGATGAAAATGATACTTTTTTAGTGATGTTATTCAAATCTCTATAATCAACAAAAAGTCTCATGGAACCATCTTTTTTAACAGGAAAATAAGAGCACCCCATGGTGAAGCTTAGGAAGAATGAATCCTTTCTCAATGAAACCATGAAAATGATTTTTCAATTGAATAATTTCTATTTGATCCATATGATATGGGGGTTTTAAAATTTCCTTTGCATAAATAACTATGTCAATTGTGAATTCAACTTTTCGATCAGGTATGAAACCAGGTAAATCATCTGAAAAAACATCAAGGTATTCATTTACCACTGGCACATCATTAATCTGAACAATTCCATTGTTTTCAACAATATGAGAAAGATAACTTTAATTTCCATATTTACATAGTTTTTTAGCTTATTGATATGCTATTAATTGTATGGGTTTTTTATTGTATAAAAAATGAAACTCTTTCTGATAAACAACTTATTTAGCTCTACAGTCAATCCTAGCATGATAAATAGAAATCCAATCCATTCCCAGAATAATATCAAACTTGACGAAGGAAAAAACAACAAGTTTTTCAGGTATGTTATTTCTATATACCAAAATATAAGGATTCTTATAATTACACTTTTCTATAATATATCCCCATGTTTTTTAACAATAAGTTACGATCTCAATTGTTGAGGTGATATTTCTAATTTACTAGATAATTTCTCAGAAATTATGGAACGTGTAGACACCGTATCAAAAAAACTATAGAATAATCTGTGTAAAAAAAAGGTACATGATAAAACTTAAATGGATGGCCTGAAATCTTCTGACGTAGTTGAACAGAATCTCACTAAACCTCTTTGCTTTTTGTTTGGATTCTTTGCATCATTTGGATCTCTCTTTGGGTGGGAATTTGAATAATGACCCATCTCACCACATTTAAAACACTTAACAGTTTTCTTATTAGAATTATTATTAGGATCATTTTCCTGATAATCTCGAGCCATATGTCCAAACTTTCCACATCAAAAACACTTCCAAGATTTGGTACGACATTCCACATGGTGTTTAATTTTACACTTTTCACAAACTGGAAACTATATTTTCTTACCATCATATTTTTTTGGTCGATTCTTACCCATCTCTTTCAAAATGAACATCGTATTCCTTTTGTTGTCAAAGTTCATGTGATCATTAGAAAACTCCATCTCTACCTTCTCATCACATCAAAAACGTTTCTCAAAAATTTGAATTAACGGGATCCCAACACACGTTGATACTCAGGATTCAATCCAAAGTAAGAGTTCTTTATTTTTCTATCAATATCTAGAATGATATTTTTAGAATACCTCACCAGTTATGTGAAGTTTTTTTCATACACAACCACTGAATCTTCCTGATTCATCCTCAATTCAATGAATTTCTTCCCCATTCTATGTTGCACCACCATTAGAAAATATTTTACATGGAAAAATCTTTTAAATTCATCCCGCTATAAGGCATCAATATCTTCTCTATCCAATGATATTCCTTACCACTGACCTTCAATAATCAACATCACCTTCGAAATGACAAATGAAAAGTCTTACCCTTTGATTATCCGAACATCCCATAACATCAAATATCTTTTTAGGGGCATTAATCCATCCTTCAACCACTACTGGGTTAGAAGATCCATCGAAAGAAAGAGGGTGTTGTCTCATAAAATGTTCAACTATATTATAATTCCACTGTGGTAAATCAGTCTTTTTCTATTTCATGGAATCCAACACCTTTTATTTCATGCGTTAGATAATCCATTACTGTCATAAACTGTTCAGTTCCAATCCCTGCAATTTCAAGCTATATATTCAGAAGGACATCGTTCCGTTGGTGCCTCCCCTCTTTAGCTTTTCTATTTCTTATATGGACAACCATTCTGAACAAACATATATTATTTTAAGAAACATGGAAATCTTATAATTATATAACATTTCAGATTAATCATAGAGTGAAAAAATTTCTAATTTTTTTTAACGTCATCCTAACCCATAAAGTTATCTAAACCATACTCTGATCGAAATGATTAGGACCTAGAAATATTATGTTACATAATCATGAATTTAGTCGATAATTCAGTTCCTTCACATTGGTGAACTTTTCATGTTTAGATCCTTCAAAAATTGTGACATAATACATTCATAACATTAAACATTATTAAAGAGTGAATACCATAAAAAAATATTTATTTTTTCCAAAAATATAAAAAAATTTAAAATATTACAGGGTTTTATTGAAAATTCATCAAATAGTTAACCTGGATTCGTTCTTTGTATTAGACATCCTTATAACCTGTGAAAATCATTTAAAAACTTGGGATGAGCACAAAATATCAATAAGGTATATAAAAAGAAGGAAATAACACATTAGTCCATGAGTACATGTAACATTTGAAATCATTTTCAAAAGACATACTTTTCAACCTTATATACTTACTTAGTCAAACATGATATTTCCATAAGATCCCAAAAAAAAATAAGAAAATAAATATAACCATAAAGGTATCTTGGGTCATTACATACATAATCTTGTAACCCTCTTATCTGCCTTATAATTTGTATCTCTCGTGGTTACATTACAATTTGTGTAACCATCACAATTACACTTGGAGTAACGGTACATCTAACCTCCAAATTACACATACCTAATCCATTGGAGTCATATATAGATCCCACCATTCATCATAAAAAATTCCCAAGATCCATAATATAATCATGCAATATGAATAATTTATAAAAACAATGATTTTGAATATTGTAAAATAGAATTTTTAAATGATTATTTTAAAAGTAAAACCCCTTAAAAATCATATAAATCAAGTGAGACTTAATGGAGAGGATATAATATGTATATAAAATATAAATACCGATAATTAATGTAACACCCCAAGATTTCATAGTGTGTTATTTCTTCAAAATAATTCAATAACTTGCACTACACGCAACACCGAGTTCAATTGCACCATGACTTACCAAAAAAAAAAGCCATTAAAAGAGGTCATGAATAGCATTAACTACATTTTTAACTTTATATAATCTTTATAATTTTAGAATCCATATTATGAGTTTCTTAGTCATAATGCAAGAACAGATTCATTTTCAGTATTGCACTTTTATCAAATTTTGATAGTGAAACCTTTTTAAATACAATATTTTAAACTTTTTGACTAAATGGAGACATAAAAAAATTTAAAATGAAACATCCCAAGCTTCCACGATACACTTTCTTTGAATAATACAGTAGCGTGTGTTGTACGCAACCTTGAGTTTTAACACACACCACAACTAATTAAACTAGCCGTTGTGAATAGTAATACCTACTTTTTGAAATTATATATATTTTATATTTTAAAATGGACTTCATTTTTGGATTCGGAATATCGAATTTATCCTAAGGTGAAATTTTGGTACATTTCGGATAACTTTCATATTTTGATGAATAGTGAAAATTACTAAATTTTAATTAAAAACAACTTTTTTAATCAAAATAATTAATAGTGATAAATTGTGAATTTGAGTGGTTTTAGAGTATATTTGGAATATATTTTTACCATTTAATATAATGTTGGTCATTGGACATAATTTTACAATTAAACC
Organism: Viscum album; assembly: GCA_963277665.1. NCBI lineage: Eukaryota > Viridiplantae > Streptophyta > Magnoliopsida > Santalales > Viscaceae > Viscum > Viscum album. The sequence goes on from OY728147.1 coordinate 232,493,229, forward strand.
GAACATAAACAAGTGTCAATCTTTTGATAGTTATTATCTCTTAAAAAAACGCTTTTTGTTTTAACAGCGGGAATTAATTTTAAATTAATTTCTGCCACTTCTGTGTTTTGAATTTAGGAAAATGGATTCCATATTTGGAATCAGGATGTTCAAATTGTGTAAAAAGGTAACTTTTATTTTTAGACATTTTGAATAGTTACTGTGGTAAATATTTTATTTACCATGGTTAAAGGGTAAATCCGGTAAATAAGGGTTAAAAAATAATATTATAATAATACAAAATTACCCTAAAACGTGTCCTAACCTTATTGGTGGACACATACCCGACCATGGGCATCCTTGGGTCAATTTGGGGACCCCTTGGAGCCACTTGTATGTGGTAGGGACACTTTATATTAATAAAGTTAAAATAAAAATAAAAATGGCATAAGCTTACATCTTTTATAAGAACAATTTTTACATAGGGTTATACATGTGGGATTTTCGATTATAAATATTCATTAGAAAGATAAAAAGATTTCCTACATAATTATGTTTTATTTATAATTTTTAGACATTATCTAATTTATTTTATTTATGACACAATGATGATGCAGTAATTACTAAAATAGTAAAAAAATTAACATAATTGATATTATAAATACCCAAATAAATATAATATGAAACTTTTAATGAATTAAACTAATTTTCTATGATAATATGCTATATTAGGATTGATTTAATTGACTTTGTTCGAAGTAATAAATCTGTTAGGAGTTTCACAAAAATCAACTATTGAATAGTGTCAAAATTGACATAAAAGAGTTCTTAAAACAAATATTATATTATTAATTGATATTAAATTCCTAAAAATCTAAGGTTCGGCCAAGAGACTTATATTATGATAGGTTAATCATTAATGGACCACTTGGGGGTCTCTTGGATGTATTTAGTAAGTTTATTAACCATAATATATAAAAATACAAAGAGACATTGTAAAAGTGAAACTAATTAACTTAGAGTTAATACTTAAAGATAAGGTTAATATAAGTACCCAAACCTGTCTAAATTCTATTGGATGAGTTGTTTTCGACCTATCCCCACCTCAGCCTTTGAATAGTCAACTTTGGAGCCTTTAGAAACCGAATATGAATTTATTATAAATTAATATTTCTAGCTTTTCCAAAGGTGCCCCTCACCCCTCTTATAAAAGGGAAGTCCTCCTTCTCATTTCTTCACACCTTCAAAGCCTTTTGGTTCGGCCAAACTCTGACCAAATACTCTCCCAACATCCCTCAATACAACCTAGAGGCCTTAGTTTGATCAGAAAGCCAACCTAAGGAGCCCTTTTGATCAAATCAAAAGGAAGAACCCGAAGAAGAGGTAATGATTTCACCACCCTTTTCTAAGTTCATTTCTTCTTCCACTTCTTCTTCCTTTGTTCTTACCATTCTGAAATAATAACTCCAGTATCTCACATATACTGTGATGTTATTATAAATATGGTACAATCATATTCAGTATTCTATCCACCCTTTGAATAACATGTCACCATACGTGCATACGTACGGCTTACCGTCTCCACGTCGTGGTGTAATTGTTATTCAATATAATATTATTTGGATGGGTATAATAATGATGTGTAACTCATGTAAATAATAAATATAACATGTTAATGATTCTGTATATATGATATACCATCCATTTATATATTATTTTAATATCAAAAGAATGATATTGTCACTCGTGCGTACGTACGGACTACCATCTCCACGAACGCGATGAGATTCATTCTCCATCGTAACCATTAAAGCGTAATTATCATTTTATGATTTAAAAATGATGTTTAAGGACTTGATATCATTCTGGATATGAATAATATACAACCTATACTTTACAAACATGTCTTACGTAACAAAACATATGAAAGAAAACAAGTAAGTTAACACCCGAAACAACGATAATACTAAGATATTATTATCAAATCAATATTAAAAGATCATATATGCTATCATATTAATGTATATGATTCTTGTATAATTTAATAACAATTATTTCACCATTATACAGGAGGTTAACCTACCACAACCAAGGAAAAGTACAAGGTAAGGTTTATTTCACAATCTCTTCATTATCCGAGGTTGTTTATACGTAATAATCTACTGGGATATCTTTATCATCCACATCCATGTTTCTTAATAATGTATTTCAAAACATTTTTACTATTTACAAGAATATGGGTTAAAGTCATTTATACCCTTGTTTGACTTTTTATAAGAGGTTTATAAAGGAATCTTTCCGTCGTTTTCAAAACAAGATCCTTTTTAACCTTTTCGACAGAATTGAGGTAAGAATGTTTTTTTTAACTTATACGGCGGGTGCGGTTATTTTACGCCGTTATAAAATCTTCAAAGCTTTCCTTACAAGCTCATAAGAATATTTTCAAAGAAAATGTTTTATTTTATATGGATCTTAAATGATTTCAAAATAAAAGGAGATATTTCTTTAAAAAGAATTTTGATTTCATCTATGTCAACATCCTTTGATGGATTTTAAGATTATTTGAAGTTGATTTATTATGATACAAAACTTCTATATTGTATTGAAGGTTTTGTGATATGTTTGACTATGGATGTGCTATTTTTATACCATTCATAGTTTATGGTGAAATTATTGACATTTCGTATGCTAGTTTTAATACGAATGTTTATGTTATGTTTAAACCTTTTCATATGGGAATGCATTGGACATAATAAGTGACGGGTGGAGCCCGTTATAGCTCCTCGATGCATCGGTAGGTCTCATGAGACAAACTAGTGTCTTGGCACAAGGCCTTGACAAAATCTTATTTGTAGCCTTGGCACGAGGCCTTGGCTATGTGGTTATGATAGTCTGGCATTATGCATTCCAACATTATGAAAGTGGTTATTGATTTTTGCATGTGATTATTCGATTAGTAGAATATCCATGTGAATAAGTAAATGGCATTATTTCATTTTACTTTTGCCATACCATGTTGAAGTTCAATTTTAAAATGCTTTTGTTTTAGTAATGCATTGCCTTAAATGTTTATTCTTATTTATGAAAGTTTCCGCTATATTGTTATCCTTACTGGGCATTTGAGCTCACCCCTTTTCTATGTTTTATTTTTCCCCAGGATGTGAAGAAGTAAATTATGAATGACCTGCAGGGATATTATGAGGGGATAGTAGTGTGGATTATGGAGACATTATGTTGTTGTAGTAGTTTTTCATTTTATGATGTAATGTAAAACTTATGAATATATCTAGTGTTTCCAAGGCTATTAAACCAATCGGTCTTTCGAGATTTGATCTTTCTTGTGATCATGCCAATGTTACGAAGTAATGCACCGACTCTGGGTAGCTGGGGTCGGGGCGTTACAGTTGGTATCAGAGGAAGTTTAGTACAAACCTTGGAAGCTAGATTTAGATAAACTCTGATTAGAGCACGTAGACCTAAGATGAACTTTGAGGATTAGTATAGAAGAACTTCCTAGAATTTTGGTATTGTAGAGATTTTGTGAGTTTTCCGAGCAATACATCCCTGTCTGGATACGAGCAGGTAGAGGCGGCTCTGGCACAGATGTACCTAGGGGTAAAACCCGAAAACACCGCTTTGAGCTAGACTCGAACGGGAACTGGTGCACGACAACGGGCCTTGCTGCACTCTTGGTTACGACACTCCCGGGGGATATGCTTAGGATAACTCTCATTTTCTTTACAAATCATTTTGAAGGGATTATGAGTATATACTTCCTCAATGAAAACATTCTTATGATTATGGATTATATCCATAAATAGTTCAATTTATGTTAAGTGTTTTATAAGTATGGGATTATGTATTTTGATTCATAAACTGATCTAGTTTATGCCATTGTTTAGAAATGGCGCCCAGTAGAAGGAATGAGAACTCCAGAAATGCACATGATCCAAAGAGAAGGAAGGATCATATCTTTCATGGTCTTAAGCTAGAATTTATAAGAGAAATAGTCTCCCATGTATTATCATCATATGAAGAAATAATATCATGTGTTGATAAGATAAGTAAAGAGTTTACTGAGTCTTATGGCTTTGAAGGGAAGCAAGAAAAGAAAAGGATGGAAGAGAGAAAAATGGATAAAGGGAATAGGGAAAAGAAGAATTTTCCCATATGTGGTAACTGTGGGAAGAAACACCCTGGAACTTGCCTGAAAGGAATGGGAGTTTGTTATAAGTGTGGAGGAAAAGGGCACAAAGTACATGACTGCAAGGGTATGAAAATGGTTTCAAATGTACAATGCTTCATTTGCAAGGAGTTTGGACACTACGCGAACCTATGTCCCAGTCATCAGACTATGCCGCAAATGATGCTATTGGATAATAATCAAGTTATGATACTACCACAGATTAAGAGGAATGATTAGATTTATTATGTTGATTGAGTGTTGTATCAACAATGTACTTGTTATAATAACTATGGAGTATATAAGGATTGTACTGCAGTACTATTTCATTAAGGACTTGAGATTGTGTGGAACAAAGAAAAGTGACTCAATAGCAGGATAAATTTTTGGAAAATATATGGTTGAGATAATGATAAATCATAATATAGTTCTGATACTAAGGTAGTGATTTTGGAATAATATGTGATTGTTTTGGATAAATTATATTGGATATTCTTGACTACCCTGGAACTGATTAATGATTTGTATATTCCATCATTGTTGGGGTTTAAAACATTTTTGGATTAATGATGTATATCCATATTTCTATATGGAATAAGGGAGAATGAATGTAATCAATATGGAATATGGTAATTCAGGATGTTTCGGTGTATTAAAAGAATACATGATGAAGGTATTCATATGCTATTACAGGGTAAAAAGGTTCTACATTATGTTTACCTTACTTATAAATTTTGGACTGTGAGTTTGGATAGAAGTATTTTGGATAGTTCTAGTTTGGATTATTTTGGATTTCCATAAAAGGACAACCCGGAGGTCGGGCGGCAACCCGTCGCGTCCGGCAAAGCTGCGAGACTTGATCCCGCAACCGATGGGCGACAAGGGTGTATCACCTACCACTGGCCCACGAGATGTCCTGGATTAAATAATGTTTTTTTAATGATCTGGTAGATGAATTATAAATTCATTTATTTTGGAACCCTGTACGAATAGTATAAATAAAAAAATTACATTCTATTATCTTTTAGAGTGAAAGATGAGTTTGTGGTAGAAATTTATTAATGGATAAAACTCTAATTATAAAGTAAGTATATCTCCTTATGATCTTAGCCAATCTCATAAATATATTCCCCAACATTAATAAAAGAAACATAGAACAAAAATGTTGTCCTAGATGGTACCTTAAATCATCACAAATTTATGGCTTTGAGATTTTTGGCCTTGTCATAGCCATGTTCTCTACCACTCTCCATCAGATAATTGATGGTTAGATTTCTCTTCCATATCTATATTTTCCTACATGGAACCCTAGTATGTGTTATTTTCGGTAATCTTCATACTTTCCACTCTTTATTTTAAATAGAGGCCCCATTAATTCATTTTTCGATGTGGGATTTCAACTAAGATATTTTGAAACGTCAAAAATGTGTTATCCTAATACCCTATATTTTGTTGAACCGATGGTACTTCAAATCATCATAGATTGATGAGTTTAAGGACCTCAATTTTATACTTGTTTGTGATTGATGACCTCAATCACTACCTATAAACATTTACGTTTTTCCTCCAATTATATGTCTCTAATTGCCACCAATGTTCTCCTAATCGAGATCATAATTTGGTGGTGACCCTTTCATTTATCTTTTCCTCATATTAAGACTAAATTTTAGTAACCCAATTTCCGATGTGGGTTTTCCCACAAATATATTTTCTACTTTCAACCTTTTATTTTCAAAGAACAATTTCAAATTGCGAGGACGCAATTTATTGAAGGAGGGGAGAATGTAACACCCCAAGATTTCATAGTGTGTTATTTCTTCAAAATAATTCAATAACTTGCACTACACGCAACACCGAGTTCAATTGCACCATGACTTACCAAAAAAAAAGCCATTAAAAGAGGTCATGAATAGCATTAACTACATTTTTAACTTTATATAATCTTTATAATTTTAGAATCCATATTATGAGTTTCTTAGTCATAATGCAAGAACAGATTCATTTTCAGTATTGCACTTTTATCAAATTTTGATAGTGAAACCTTTTTAAATACAATATTTTAAACTTTTTGACTAAATGGAGACATAAAAAAATTTAAAATGAAACATCCCAAGCTTCCACGGTACACTTTCTTTGAATAATACAGTAGCGTGTGTTGTACGCAACCTTGAGTTTTAACACACACCACAACTAATTAAACTAGCCGTTGTGAATAGTAATACCTACTTTTTGAAATTATATATATTTTATATTTTAAAATGGACTTCATTTTTGGATTCGGAATATCGAATTTATCCTAAGGTGAAATTTTGGTACATTTCGGATAACTTTCATATTTTGATGAATAGTGAAAATTACTAAATTTTAATTAAAAACAACTTTTTTAATCAAAATAATTAATAGTGATAAATTGTGAATTTGAGTGGTTTTAGAGTATATTTGGAATATATTTTTACCATTTAATATAATGTTGGTCATTGGACATAATTTTACAATTAAACCGAACATAAACAAGTGTCAATCTTTTGATAGTTATTATCTCTTAAAAACACGCTTTTTGTTTTAACAGCGGGAATTAATTTTAAATTAATTTCTGCCACTTCTGTGTTTTGAATTTAGGAAAATGGATTCCATATTTGGAATCAGGATGTTCAAATTGTGTAAAAAGGTAACTTTTATTTTTAGACATTTTGAATAGTTACTGTGGTAAATATTTTATTTACCATGGTTAAAGGGTAAATCCGGTAAATAAGGGTTAAAAAATAATATTATAATAATACAAAATTACCCTAAAACGTGTCCTAACCTTATTGGTGGACACATACCCGACCATGGGCATCCTTGGGTCAATTTGGGGACCCCTTGGAGCCACTTGTATGTGGTAGGGACACTTTATATTAATAAAGTTAAAATAAAAATAAAAATGGCATAAGCTTACATCTTTTATAAGAACAATTTTTACATAGGGTTATACATGTTGGATTTTCGATTATAAATATTCATTAGAAAGATAAAAAGATTTCCTACATAATGATGTTTTATTTATAATTTTTAGACATTAACTAATTTATTTTATTTATGACACAATGATGATGCAGTAATTACTAAAATAGTAAAAAAATTAACATAATTGATATTATAAATACCCAAATAAATATAATATGAAACTTTTAATGAATTAAACTAATTTTCTATGATAATATGATATATTAGGATTGATTTAATTTACTTTGTTCGAAGTAATAAATCTGTTAGGAGTTTCAAAAAAATCAACTATTGAATAGTGTCAAAATTGACATAAAAGAGTTCTTAAAACAAATATTTTATTATTAATTGATATTAAATTCCTAAAAATCTAAGGTTCGGCCAAAAGACTTATATTATGATAGGTTAATCATTAATGGACCACTTGGGGGTCGCTTGGATGTATATAGTAAGTTTATTAACCATAGTATATAAAAATACAAAGAGACATTGTAAAAGTGAAACTAATTAACTTAGAGTTAATACTTAAAGATAAGGTTAATATAAGTACCCAAACCTGTCTAAATTCTATTGGATGAGTTGTTTTCGACCTATCCCCACCTCAGCCTTTGAATAGTCAACTTTGGAGCCTTTAGAAACCGAATATGAATTTATTATAAATTAATATTTCTAGCTTTTCCAAAGGTGCCCCTCACCCCTCTTATAAAAGGGAACTCCTCCTTCTCATTTCTTCACACCTTCAAAGCCTTTTGGTTCGGCCAAACTCTGACCAAATACTCTCCCAACATCCCTCAATACAACCTAGAGGCCTTAGTTTGATCAGAAAGCCAACCTAAGGAGCCCTTTTGATCAAATCAAAAGGAAGAACCCGAAGAAGAGGTAATGATTTCACCACCCTTTTCTAAGTTCATTTCTTCTTCCACTTCTTCTTCCTTTGTTCTTACCATTCTGAAATAATAACTCCAGTATCTCACATATAATGTGATGTTATTATAAATATGGTACAATCATATTCAGTATTCTATCCACCCTTTGAATAACATGTCACCATACGTGCGTACGTACGGCTTACCGTCTCCACGTCGTGGTGTAATTGTTATTCAATATAATATTATTTGGATGGGTATAATAATGATGTGTAACTCATGTAAATAATAAATATAACATGTTAATGATTCTTTATATATGATATACCATCCATTTATATATTATTTTAATATCAAAAGAATGATATTGTCGCTCGTGCGTACGTACGGACTACCGTCTCCACGAACGCGATGAGATTCATTCTCCATCGTAACCATTAAAGCGTAATTATCATTTTATGATTTAAAAATGATGTTTAAGGACTTGATATCATTCTGGATATGAATAATATACAACCTATCCTTTACAAACATGTCTTACGTAACAAAACATATGAAAGAAAACAAGTAAGTTAACACCCGAAACAACGATAATACTAAGATATTATTATCAAATCAATATTAAAAGATCATATATGATATCATATTAATGTATATGATTCTTGTATAATTTAATAACAATTATTTCACCATTATACAGGAGGTTAACCTACCACAACCAAGGAAAAGTACAAGGTAAGGTTTATTTCACAATCTCTTCATTATCCGAGGTTGTTTATACGTAATAATCTACTGGGATATCTTTATCATCCACATCCATGTTTCTTAATAATGTATTTCAAAACATTTTTACTATTTACAAGAATATGGGTTAAAGTCATTTATACCCTTGTTTGACTTTTTATAAGAGGTTTATAAAGGAATCTTTCCGTCGTTTTCAAAACAAGATCCTTTTTAACCTTTTCGACAGAATTGAGGTAAGAATGTTTTTTTTAACTTATACGGCGGGTGCGGTTATTTTACGCCGTTATAAAATCTTCAAAGATTTCCTTACAAGCTCATAAGAATATTTTCAAAGAAAATGTTTTATTTTATATGGATCTTAAATGATTTCAAAATAAAAGGAGATATTTCTTTAAAAAGAATTTTGATTTCATCTATGTCAACATCCTTTGATGGATTTTAAGATTATTTGAAGTTGATTTATTATGATACAAAACTTCTATATTGTATTGAAGGTTTTGTGATATGTTTGACTATGGATGTGCTATTTTTATACCATTCATAGTTTATGGTGAAATTATTCACATTTCGTATGCTAGTTTTAATACGAATGTTTATGTTATGTTTAAACCTTTTCATATGGGAATGCATTGGACTTAATAAGTGACGGGTGGAGCCCGCTATAGCTCCTCGATGCATCGGTAGGTCTCATGAGACAAACTAGTGTCTTGGCACAAGGCCTTGACAAAATCTTATTTGTAGCCTTGGCACGAGGCCTTGGCTATGTGGTTATGATAGTCTGGCATTATGCATTCCAACATTATGAAAGTGGTTATTGATTTTTGCATGTGATTATTCGATTAGTAGAATATCCATGTGAATAAGTAAATGGCATTATTTCATTTTACTTTTGCCATACCATGTTGAAGTTCAATTTTAAAAGGCTTTTGTTTTAGTAATGCATTGCCTTAAATGTTTATTCTTATTTATGAAAGTTTCCGCTATATTGTTATCCTTACTGGGCATTTGAGCTCACCCCTTTTCTATGTTTTATTTTTCCCCAGGATGTGAAGAAGTAAATTATGAATGACCTGCAGGGATATTATGAGGGGATAGTAGTGTGGATTATGGAGACATTATGTTGTTGTAGTAGTTTTTCATTTTATGATGTAATGTAAAACTTATGAATATATCTAGTGTTTCCAAGGCTACTAAACCAATCGGTCTTTCGAGATTTGATCTTTCTTGTGATCATGCCAATGTTACGAAGTAATGCACCGACTCTGGGTAGCTGGGGTCGGGGCGTTACAATTAAACATAACATATACAAAATCATCTCACAAAAAAATTTAATATTACATAAATAAGGATGTAAAATGTTAACCCAAAGAATGGAAATTGGGTTAAGAATTCCATTACCTTTGGGTTTTATTACTTAAAAATTGTATAAACCTCCAATATAATGGATAAACTAGTGTTATTAATATATTAAAGAAACACATTGATGTCTATAATACCTTATATGATCATTTCATTGCATCATTTCACCCTTTAATTGTACGTATTTTGTTCCTTGCATTGTTTTGGGTGTGTTGTTTACCTGATTTCCATGATCAGATCATGATGGATATTATTGTATGTTGGAAGTGAAAATCCAGAATTGGAATGGAGTAGTATTTAAATATTTTCAGAGCCTTAAATTATACCATTTATCATTTTTAATTCTTACATGATTATGATTCATAAGTTAAAACATTATTGATATTTATTTATGTTATTTTGGCGATTCTTCAATTGTAATGACCTAATTTGTTTTATAAATTAATAAAATTTATATAAAATGATTCCAAAAAAGTATATAAGATATATTAGATACATTATAATATATTTCAACCATAAAAATGTTTTCATGACCAGTCTTGAAGAAAGTAAATGAAATAAGAATAACATTGTCCAAGATGTCGGTAAATCGACACATCCCGTATGATGTTTTAATTTCTTGAATAAGTGTGAGATGAGAAAAATTATAATGGTGAGTCATCCATAAATATGATGAGATCCAGAATATGTAAGATATTGGATCATTCATTCCTATTGTATAAGGGTAAGTGAGAAATGAAGAAGAATAGAAAATAAAATGAAAAGAAAAGAAAGAAAACAAAAGAGGATGTTTACCTCTTGATCTCTTATCCTAGATATCCTTATTAAGGCCTTTGGTTTTGGCCTTTTGGTGAGACCCGCAGCTCTAGGACGTGAGGAATATCCTTTGTAGGAGTATTTGGATGAACATAGGTATGTATCTAGGCTTGATAGGTGTGGGAGGAAGAGGGGAATGTGGGTGGTATTTATAGTGGAGGAGAAGAGATATTTTACATTATTACAATCATTATTATAATATTTTTTCTCAATACTATGAATATATGTCATTATTGTGACCAAAAATAGAAATAATGGCATGTGATTTCGAACCATGTTGTCTTACATCAGCCTTGTGTCACCTATGATGCATTAAATCAGGTATTTAACATTTATCATATTTTATCATATTTTACTATTTATAAAAAATTCTATAATTTTAGAAGATTCTAAAAAATTCAACGTAAATATTTCTATACATTTATAATTTAAAATTAATCTCCATTATTTTATAATAATTTTTAATATATTATTAATTTATTTTTTTTAAATAAATTCATTATTTATTAAAAAACAACAGTTTTATATCTATAACCCGTTTCTTTAACACGTTGAAAAGTTAATCATCTTCTCATTAACTTATATCATTGAGAAAATAAAATAATTCTAATATTCACTATTCATAATGTTCATATTACTTTTCATAGTACTATTCATAAGGTTATGTTACTATTCACCAAAAAAACAAGTTGGTTCTTTATGACTCGAAATAACATACTGTTCACAATTGTAGATGACAGTTTCTTGAAATTCAAAACATAGAAGTGGAAAATTTATATTTGAATTGTATTTTTAAATTTCTACTTAAAAAAATGTTTCATTTATTTCAATTTGTTTTTAGAAAACCTTGTGGTGTTACAAAGACCAAAGACAATGAATAAGTACGATGATTTCTTAACAGGGATATGCAGTGTAACACCCGAGACTTTTACGTTATATAAATCATCAAAGGAATCTTTTTCTACACAACACTTGCTTGGATTGCTTTACACGCAATCGCGACCTTCCTCGATAGCTTGCGTCGTACGCAATACCGAGTTTCACTAAACAACAATATGCTATTAAAACTAGCCGTTATGAATAGTAATAACCACTTTTTGAAATTTTATAAATTTTATTTTTCAAAATGGACTTCATTTTTGGACTCAGAATATCGAAATTAGCCTAGGGTGAAATTTTGGTATTTTTCTGAAAACTTTCAATTTTTGATGAATAGTGAAACCACTAAGTGGTAGGTTAAAAACTGAATTTTGCATAAAACTTAATTTTACCACTTCTGTGAATGGAATTTCAAAAATCCGAGAGACACGGTTAATATCAAGGACTAAAATGTGGTTCAATGAGATGAATATAATTTTTGGTGAATAGTAACTTTTTACTTTTTTTTACCACGGTTAATAGTAAATAGGGTAACTAAGGGTAAATATGATATTACTATTACCCTAAAACGTGTCCTAATCCTATTGGAAAAGTTTATTTCGACCAAAAACAAACTTAGGAATAAAATATGACCATTTAGGCCCACTTGGATTAGATTAGGACATTTATTATTAATTTTTTTAAAGAAGGGTTAAAATAGTTAAAATCAAAGTTTAATAAGTAAATCATTTTTAATATGGGGTTATACATAAGATAAATTCTACTATAAATATTCATTAGAAAGCTAAAAAGATTTCCTACATAATGGTATTTTATTTGTAATTTTTAGACATTAGATAATTTAATTTATTTATGACACAATGATGATGCAGTAATTATCTTGTTAATGAAATATTGACATAATTGATGTTATAAACACCAAAATAAATGTAATTTGAGACTTTTTATGAATTAAACTAATTTTCTAGGTTACTATGATATATTAGTGTTGATTTAATCAACTTGGTTCGAACATATAATTCTGTTATGACTTTCACAAAAATCATATATCAAATAGTGTCAAAATTGACACAAAATAGTTTTTAAATCAAATATTATATTATTAATTGTTATTTTATTCCTAAAAATCTAAGGTTCGGCCAAATGACTTAGATAAGGATATATATATTAATAATAAACAATTTGGGGTTCGTTTGGCATGTTATAGTAAGTGTATTAATCATATAGTGAAAGAAAACAAAAAGACACGGTAAAAGTTAAATTAATTAACTTAGAGTTAAATCTAATTGATAAGGTTAAAATAATACCCTAAACTTGTCTAAATCCTATTGGTTGATAGGATTTCGACCCTTACCTACTTTATCTTCGAAATAAGACCCTTTGGAACCATTATAAACCGATTTTGACTTTAATATAAAATAATATTTTGAGATATTCCTAAGGTGCCCCTCTCCTCCCTTATAAAAGGGCACCTCCTCCCCCTCCTCCTCACACCAAATTGAGCACTCAAGCTCGGCCAACCCCTGCCATTTTCCCCTCTCCACTTCCCTAGAATAATCCTAGAGGTCCTGGCCTTCTCCAAAGACCAATCTTAGTTCCTTAAGTGGAGGATTCAAAGAGGCGTTCCAAAAAAGAGGTAATATCCATTACCGATCTTTTCAACTTCTTCTTCTTTAGTTGTTTCATGATAAAGTAATAACATCAGTATTACTTACATTCTGATATGTTATTATAAATATGAAACAACCCTAATTCACCTTCTATCCATCCTACGGAAAAATGAAATCACCGCGCGTGCGTACGTACGGAATACCGTCTCCACGCCGTGGTGTAATCTATTTTCCACCATCACCTTACAAGGATGGGTATAATAGTGTAATGAGTAACTGTATATTATTATTATGAAGTAATATTGATACTGAAATAATATATATATATACTCCAATACAATTCCACGATCATAGGAACGATATCATCACTCGTGCGTACGTACGGAATACCGTCTCCACGATGTGATGCGACTCGTTCTACATGATCTTCATTTCATAATGATTATATAAATGAATTGAATGAATGAATATGGTATATACTACACTAATACCATTCTGGAAATGAATTATCTATAACCTAAAGATAAGAATAAGAATTTATTCGACGAAACACGCATAAGAACAAAAAGTTATAAAGACCCGAGTAACAAGTAACAATGAAATATTACTAACAAGAAGCTAATAATATGACCATATATGATCTCATATCAATATGTATGATTCTGGAATAAGTCAATAACATTATTTAAACCATTATACAGGAGCTTCAGACACGAACAAAGAAAATCGGACCTAAGGTAAGGGAAATATCACAATCTCATTTTTATCCGAGATTGTTTATTCGTAAGTAATTACTGGGGTGTATTTTATCATCCACATCCATGTTTCATCAATATGTAATATTATTTCCATCCATCTAATATTGTTTAAATCCATTTTTACCCTTCGGTGAGTTTTTAGTAAAAGAAATGAAAGGAATCTTTGTCGTTTTTCGTACGAGGTACTTTTTGACTTTTCCGACAAAAGTACGAGAAGAATGTTTTTTTTAACTTATATGGCATGAATGGATTTTTAAAAAATTATTTCCAAGAAGCTTCCTTTACAAGTTTTCAAGTTTATTTTTAATCAACTTCTTTTAGTTTATAATTGTATGACATATTAAGAAAAGAAAAGTGTTTTTGAAGAAGAAAGGATATTTTCCTCAAGAATGGTGTTCAAGTGTTTTATCAAAATTATTTTCCATCTAAGATAATAAAGGGTTCTAATTTTATCCCTTTAATTACATTGATTTGATTATGTTGTGAGGGAATTATATATATGAAGTCATTTTCCTTATAAGATTTGTTTTATGATGTCATGATGTTTCAAGAATCCCATTTTTGTTACATGTGTTATGCGATGATGTATGATTTATGATTATGTGGCACACATAAGAAAGGATTCATTATAAGATGGGTGGGACCTATATCTCCCTCCAATGCATTGGGTAAAGATTTTATATCTCATGAGATAGACATGGCTAGAACGGAAGGTTATTTCGGTTCAGTGATACAGGACTGAAACGAGGAGTGAACTCGGTTCAGAAAGGGACTTTGTCCACTAAGATAGTCTTGGCAATGAGTCATGACTAACAAGAAATGATTTTCCATTATTATGTGTGCATGCCACAAAGTTTCAAGTTTTATGTTATGATTATGGGGATCTCATTTTCACTTCCATGATTTGTTCCATGTTAAGATATTATGATCTCTTTTGCAGGTTTTGATTTTTAAAAAGATATGATATGATTTTTATTTCCTTTATTTTCCCTTGCTGAGCATTTGAGCTCACCCTTTTATGTTTTCTTTTCCCCAGGTCGGGAAGATGGATATTAAGTAGAATATGCTAAAAGGGACCCTAGATATGATGAAATAAATGGGAGACACTGTAGAAGATTTATGAACCAGTTGTTTATGTTTCCCAGTTTCTAAAGACACTATACCTATACGGTCCTTTGTGGTTTTGTCATATGTTGTAATAAGTGTGCTTCAATTTTGAAGTATTAACAATGTATGTAAAGTATGGGTCGTTACAGTTGGTATCAGAGGAAAGGTATAGTCAACCTTTGGAAACTAGGATGTGAAAGCCTTAGTAAGAACCCTAAGGATAAGTCTAAGCATAGAACACAATCTTAGTTTTAGAAATGGCCTTGAATAACCTAGGATAAGACCTTAAGCTTGAAAATTTTATTCTTGAATTATGTGGTTTCCTATTATAATTAGTGTTGCTCACACTATTCTTCTTAGTTTTAGTCAATGGCTGGAACCCGAAGGAACCGTGTTAATGCGGAATGCGATGGGCAATGCAATGATTGTCCCCCTGAGCAACCAAACGATATGGGAGCTGGAATGCAAAATCTTGTAGCCATGCTCACACAACTTTCTCAAGCTATGAATCATGCAGGATTTCCAAACGAACAAAGGAGGGAGCAACATTCTGTTGAATCCTTCATGAGGCAGCGTCCACCATCTTTCAGCGGGTCTACTGATCCATTTGTTGCTGAACAATGGATTAGTACTACTGAAAAGATATTTTCAGTTCTTCAATGTTCTGAGCATGATAAAGTCATCCTAGCAGTGTATCGTTTGGAAGGAGATGCTGATCAATGGTGGAATCTTGTTAAGAATACAAGGCAAAGGGATGAAATTGAGTCTATGGAATGGGACGAGTTCAATAACTTATTTTTCAATAAGTACTTCCCTCGTATTCTCCGAACAAAGATGGAGAAAGAGTTTCTTGAACTGAAGCAAAGGGATGATGAATCTGCTGGTACCTATGAAGCAAATTTTACCAGACTTGCAAGGTACGCTTCTGGTATTATTATCCAACCTGAGAGTAAGATCGATCGATTCTTTAGTGGCTTAAAACCAAGTATTCGAAGGGCGTTAGCCATAAGGGACTTCAATAGCTACGAGGAAATCGTTCGATGTGCTCTCAAAATCGAGATGGAGATTGGAGTAACCCATCAGTCACATGGGTTTGATAAGAAGAGGAAGATGGAATTCAAAGAAAAATCTAAAGAGCACACGGAAAAGAAGATGAACTTTCCCTTATGCTCAAAGTGTGGAAAGAAACATGGAGGGAGTTGTCTTAAAGGGACAAGTAAATGTTTTAAATGTGGAAAGGAAGGTCATCGGGCATTTGAATGCCGTGATAATGGGAAGAAGATGTCTAATGATGCAAACAAAGGAAGGGATACACAGAATGAACCTACTACACTTCAATGTTTCAAGTGCAAGGAGATGGGGCATTATGCCAATCAATGCCCAAATCCAAGGGTTGATGATGATGGTCGACGTCAACAAACTCTTAAGGCTAAAGAAAAAGGAAAGTCACATGCAATTTCTATCAGCGATGTGGAGTACGATAACGATGTGGTGAAAGGTACACTTACCATCCACTCTAAAGTAGCAAATGTTTTATTTGATTCTGGATCCACCCACTCTTTTATTTCTGAAAAATTTTCTAAGGGTATCACCGTATTACCTCAACAATTAGATGTTGAGATAGCTGTGACAACACCTAATGGAACATCAATCGCATCAAAAGTTTATAATTCTTCTCCGATCGAAGTTTGTGGGAAAGTGCTTCCTGCAAATCTTGTGATCCTCCCTTTAGTGGAATTTGATGTGATTCTTGGCATGGATTGGCTTTCTCTACATGGAGGTCATATCAATTGCCAAATAAGGGAAGTCACATTTCATATTCCAGATCAATCTACGATCGTCTATCGATGCAAGGATGAATATAACCTTCCAGTGGAAATTTCTTCCATCTTATGGGTATTGATTCCACTAAATGAAGGTTATTTATCTCAAATGGTTGGTGAGAAACTCACGATTAAGAATATGCCCATTGTACGGGAGTTTGATGATGTCTTTCCGGAGGAATTACCGGGTCTTCCACCAAATCGTGAAGTTGAGTTTTCAATAGAACTCGTACCGGGTGCTTTGCCTATTTCAAAGACACCTTATAGAATGGACCCAATTGAGTTGCAGGAATTGAAGAAGCAACTCCAAGAGAATCTTGATAAGGGATTCATACGCCCTAGTGCGTCACCTTGGGGAGCACCTGTTCTCTTTGTTAAGAAGAAATATGGATCAATGAGACTCTGCATTGATTATCGAGAACTTAACAAGATCACTATCAAGAACAAATATCCTCTCCCACGCATTGATGACTTATTTGACCAACTACGCGGAGCTCAATACTTTTCCAAGATTGATCTTCGTTCAGGGTATCATCAATTAAGGGTCAAAAGGGAGGATATACCAAAGACGGCTTTCCGTACAAGGTATGGACACTATGAATTTATAGTGATGCCATTTGGTCTTACTAATGCCCCTGCTATCTTCATGGATCTAATGAATAGAGTCTTTAGAGACTATCTTGATCAATTTGTGGTAGTCTTTATAGACGATATTCTTGTCTATTCAAAGAGAAAGGAAGAGCATGAAGATCACTTGAGAATTATATTGAAGACCCTGAGAAAGGAGAAGCTTTATGCCAAATTTACCAAGTGTGAATTTTGGCTTCAAAAAGTTGCATTTTTGGGTCATATAATCTCAAAATAGGGGATATCTGTGGATCCAGCAAAAACAGAGGTTATCGAAAGATGGTCAAGACCAACAACAGTAACTGAGATCCAAAGTTTTCTTGGTTTGGCTGGTTATTATCGACGTTTTGTAAAAGATTTTTCACGATTATCTAATCCACTCACCAAGTTGACTCGGAAAGGAGTTAAGTTTGTCTGGACAGAGGAATGTGAAGAGAATTTCAAGGAGTTGAAAAGAAGGTTATCCAGTGCACCTGTGCTCACACTGCCTTGTAGTGGAGAAAGGTTTGTGATCTACAGTGATGCATCCAAGAAGGGATTGGGGTGTGTTCTTATGCAAAATGATATGGTGATAGCTTATGCCTCACGACAGTTGAAAATCCATGAGCAAAATTACCCAACACATGATTTGGAGTTGGCTGCGGTAATCTTTGCATTAAAGATTTGGAGGCATTACCTTTATGGTGAAAGGTGTGATATTTATACTGATCATAAAAGTTTAAAGTATATTTTCACACAAGAGGAGTTGAATATGCGTCAAAGAAGATGGTTGGAGCTGATTAAGGATTATGACTGCTCAATCAATTACCACCCTGGGAAAGCAAACAAGGTGGCAGATGCATTAAGTCGACAAGACCATGCTAGTTTATCCATGATGAGGATCACAAAAGATCCAATATTTATGGATTTACAAAGGATGGATCTTGGAATTATAATGGAAGGGGAAAAATCTTATCTTTCTCAAATGAATGTTCAACCATCTATACATGTGAAGATTAAAGAGGCACAGAAAGAAGATGTCGAGTTACAAAAGAAGGTGAGAAATGTTCCTGAATTCAACCTTGATTGTGATGGGATAATAAAGTTCAGGAATCGGGTTTGTGTTCCTCCCATCCCCGAATTAAAGAAAGAGCTGCTGGATGAGGCTCATAGTTCTTCATTCTCTATTCATCCCGGAAGCACGAAGATGTATAGGGACCTGAAAGAGTACTTCTGGTGGGATGGCATGAAAAGAGATGTTGCTGAATATGTCTCTCGATGCTTGGTTTGTCAACAAGTTAAAGCTGAGAGACAGAAGTCTAAGGGGATGTTACAACCATTACCCATACCCGAATGGAAATGGGAAAACATCACTATGGACTTTGTCACAGGACTTCCTAAGACATCCAAAGGCAATAATGCTATCTGGGTCATAGTTGATCGTCTTACAAAGTCTGCGCACTTCATTGCTATTAGAGAGGATTTCTCCCTAGATCAGCTTGCCAGGATATATGTAAAGGAAGTGGTAAGATTGCATGGAGTACCACTTTCTATTATATCTGATCGGGATCCGAGATTTACCTCGAAGTTCTGGTGAAGTCTTCAGCATACTCTGGATACAGAGTTGAGTTTCAGCACTGCTTATCATCCCCAGACAGACGGTCAGTCTGAGAGAACAATTCAAACCCTAGAAGATATGTTGAGAGCTTGCTCTATGGATTTCAAAGGAGGTTGGGATCAACACCTACCTTTGGTGGAATTTTCTTATAATAATAGCTTTCACTCCAGTATTCAAATGGCTCCTTATGAAGCTCTCTATGGAAAGAAATGCAGGACTCCAACTTGCTGGGATGAAGTTGGGGAAAGAAAGCTATTAGGACCTGATCTCGTTGATGAAATGGCAGAAAAGGTCAGATCTATTCAACAACACAAAAGAGCAGCTCAGAGCCGACAGAAAAGTTATGCCGACAACCGAAGAAAATACCTAGAGTTTGAAGTGGGCGATAAAGTGTTCTTACGAATATCTCCCTGGAAGAGGGTTATGAGATTTGGAAAGAAGGGGAAGTTGAGCCCTAGATATATCGGTCCTTTTGAAATACTGGGTCGTGTTGGGAAGGTAGCTTACCGATTGGCGCTTCCACCGAATCTCTCTCAAGTTCACGATGTGTTCCATGTATCTCTCCTGAGAAAGTACATACCAGATCCTTCACATGTACTCAGCTCAGAAGTTGTACCGCTGGAGCAAGATCTTTCTTATGAAGAACAGCCGATAGAGATTCTGGATCGTAGCGAAAAAGTCCTACGAAACAAGACCACTCGCTTGGTGAAAGTTTTATGGAGAAACCACCAACTTGAAGAAGCTACATGGGAGCTTGAGGATATGATGAGGGAGAAGTATCCTCATTTGTTTGTTGCAAAGTGACGAATTTCGAGGGCGAAATTCTTTTTAAGGGGGGTAGAATGTAACACCCGAGACTTTTACGTTATATAAATCATCAAAGGAATCTTTTTCTACACAACACTTGCTTGGATTGCTTTACACGCAATCGCGACCTTCCTCGATAGCTTGCGTCGTACGCAATACCGAGTTTCACTAAACAACAATATGCTATTAAAACTAGCCGTTATGAATAGTAATAACCACTTTTTGAAATTTTATAAATTTTATTTTTCAAAATGGACTTCATTTTTGGACTCAGAATATCGAAATTAGCCTAGGGTGAAATTTTGGTATTTTTCTGAAAACTTTCAATTTTTGATGAATAGTGAAACCACTAAGTGGTAGGTTAAAAACTGAATTTTGCATAAAACTTAATTTTACCGCTTCTGTGAATGGAATTTCAAAAATCTGAGAGACACGGTTAATATCAAGGACTAAAATGTGGTTCAATGAGATGAAAATAATTTTTGGTGAATAGTAACTTTTTACTTTTTTTTACCATGGTTAATAGTAAATAGGGTAACTAAGGGTAAATATGATATTACTATTACCCTAAAACGTGTCCTAATCCTATTGGACAAGTGTATTTCGACCAAAAACAAACTTAGGAATAAAATATGACCATTTAGGCCCACTTGGATTAGATTAGGACATTTATTATTAATTTTTTTAAAGAAGGGTTAAAATAGTTAAAATCAAAGTTTAATAAGTAAATAATTTTTAATATGAGGTTATACATAAGATAAATTCGACTATAAATATTCATTAGAAAGCTAAAAAGATTTCCTACATAATGGTATTTTATTTGTAATTTTTAGACATTAGATAATTTAATTTATTTATGACACAATGATGATGCAGTAATTATCTTGTTAATGAAATATTGACATAATTGATGTTATAAACACCAAAATAAATGTAATTTGAGACTTTTTATGAATTAAACTAATTTTCTAGGTTACTATGATATATTAGTGTTGATTTAATCAACTTGGTTCGAACATATAATTCTGTTATGACTTTCACAAAAATCATATATCAAATAGTGTCAAAATTGACACAAAATAGTTTTTAAATCAAATATTATATTATTAATTGTTATTTTATTCCTAAAAATCTAAGGTTCGGCCAAATGACTTAGATAAGGATATATATATTAATAATAAACAATTTGGGGTTCGTTTGGCATGTTATAGTAAGTGTATTAATCATATAGTGAAAGAAAACAAAAAGACACGGTAAAAGTTAAATTAATTAACTTAGAGTTAAATCTAATTGATAAGGTTAAAATAATACCCTAAACTTGTCTAAATCCTATTGGTTGATAGGATTTCGACCCTTCCCTACTTTATATTCGAAATAAGACCCTTTGGAACCATTATAAACCGATTTTCACTTTAATATAAAATAATATTTTGAGATATTCCTAAGGTGCCCCTCTCCTCCCTTATAAAAGGGCACCTCCTCCCCCTCCTCCTCACACCAAATTGAGCACTCAAGCTCGGCCAACCCCTGCCATTTTCCCCTCTCCACTTCCCTAGAATAATCCTAGAGGTCCTGGCCTTATCCAAAGACCAATCTTAGTTCCTTAAGTGGAGGATTCAAAGAGGCGTTCCAAAAAAGAGGTAATATCCATTACCGATCTTTTCAACTTCTTCTTCTTTAGTTGTTTCATGATAAAGTAATAACATCAGTATGACTTACATTCTGATATGTTATTATAAATATGAAACAACCCTAATTCACCTTCTATCCATCCTACGGAAAAATGAAATCACCGCGCGTGCGTACGTACGGAATACCGTCTCCACGCCGTGGTGTAATCTATTTTCCACCATCACCTTACAAGGATGGGTATAATAGTGTAATGAGTAACTATATATGATTATTATGAAGTAATATTGATACTGAAATAATATATATATATACTCCAATACAATTCCACGATCATAGGAACGATATCATCACTCGTGCGTACGTACGGAATACCGTCTCCACGATGTGATGCGACTCGTTCTACATGATCTTCATTTCATAATGATTATATAAATGAATTGAATGAATTAATATGGTATATACTACACTAATACCATTCTGGAAATGAATTATCTATAACCTAAAGATAAGAATAAGAATTTATTCGACGAAACACGCATAAGAACAAAAAGTTATAAAGACCCGAGTAACAAGTAACAATGAAATATTACTAACAAGAAGCTAATAATATGACCATATATGATCTCATATCAATATGTATGATTTTGGAATAAGTCAATAACATTATTTAAACCATTATACAGGAGCTTCGGACACGAACAAAGCAAATCGGACCTAAGGTAAGGGAAATATCACAATCTCATTTTTATCCGAGATTGTTTATTCGTAAGTAATTACTGGGGTGTATTTTATCATCCACATCCATGTTTAATCAATATGTAATATTATTTCCATCCACCTAAAATTGTTTAAATCCATTTTTACCCTTCGGTGTGTTTTTAGTAAAAGAAATGAAAGGAATCTTTGTCGTTTTTCATACGAGGTACTTTTTGACTTTTCCGACAAAAGTACGAGAAGAATGTGTTTTTTAACTTATACGGCATGAATGGATTTTTAAAACATTATTTCCAAGAAGATTCCTTTACAAGTTTTCAAGTTTATTTTTAATCAACTTCTTTTAGTTTATAATTGTATGACATATTAAGAAAAGAAAAGTGTTTTTGAAGAAGAAAGGATATTTTCCTCAAGAATGGTGTTCAAGTGTTTTATCAAAATTATTTTCCATCTAAGATAATAAAGGGTTCTGTTTTTATCCCTTTAATTACATTGATTTGATTATGTTGTGAGGGAATTATTTATATGAAGTCATTTGCCTTATAAGATTTGTTTTATGATGTCATGATGTTTCAAGAATCCCATTTTTGTTACATGTGTTATGCGATGATGTATGATTTATGATTATGTGGCACACATAAGAAAGGATTCATTATAAGATGGGTGGGACCTATATCTCCCTCCAATGCATTGGGTAAAGATTTTATATCTCATGAGATAGACATGTCTAGAACGGAAGGTTATTTCGGTTCAGTGATACAGGACTGAAACGAGGAGTGAACTCGGTTCAGAAAGGGACTTTGTCCACTAAGATAGTCTTGGCAATGAGTCATGACTAACAAGAAATGATTTTCCATTATTATGTGTGCATGCCACAAAGTTTCAAGTTTTATGTTATGATTATGGGGATCTCATTTTCACTTCCATGATTTGTTCCATGTTAAGATATTATGATCTCTTTTGCAGGTTTTGATTTTTAAAAAGATATGATATGATTTTTATTTCCTTTATTTGCCCTTGCTGAGCATTTGAGCTCACCCTTTTATGTTTTATTTTCCCCAGGTCAGGAAGATGGATATTAAGTAGAATATGCTAAAAGGGACCCTAGATATGATGAAATAAATGGGAGACACTGTAGAAGATTTATGAACCAGTTGTTTATGTTTCCCAGTTTCTAAAGACACTATACCTATACGGTCCTTTGTGGTTTTGTCATATGTTGTAATAAGTGTGCTTCAATTTTGAAGTATTAACAATGTATGTAAAGTATGGGTCGTTATATGCAGTGCAACCACCAGAAGAATAAAATGTCTAATAAAGTGATCCTAATGTGAGAAGGTTAAAAAATCACTATAGGATTTGAGAGGGAATCCATCACACATAATTATATAAGAATTGTGCACCTATAATGTTTAAAACTATTGGAAAAGAGAAATTCAGGTTGTGATTTTTTTTGGTAGTATGAAATCCCATGTATTTAAGATATACTAGAATAGGTGTCACATAAAATTAAATCAAATCGAAATTATATTTTCTGTGATGCATAATGATTTTACAATTGGTAAATTTTCCGTTCCCTACATGACATTCAAGGAATATTCCTCCAAACATATTCATGTTGTGAAACCCATTGATGACATGAATGTATCCAGTATGCATTACTTGGTGTACCTTTTTACAGAAAAACTTCAAACCAAAATTAAAGGCTCTTTGATCCCAAATATACCCCTCTAAATCCATTTATACACATATATACTAACTCCAATAATTCAAACAAAAAAAGAATCCCTAAACATTTGGTCATTTTATAAAGCAAAGACTCTCCATTTTCAAGAATCCCGAAATGAACCCAAACAAAAAATGTAAATCACAAACCAAAGAAAAATCCAAATTATAGGAAAGAAATAGAGAGATACACCATGGTTTGTGTTATAACAAGGTAATTTGGTCCAAATCATGGTATTCATATTGATTGATATGATATATCATCTAAAAACTTAACCTATGGTGATTATTATACAGCTTGATTCATATAATTCATAATATGATGATGCATTTATAATTAATTTAATGTTAAAAATCTTATAATAAACATAAAAATGATTTTTTCCTTTGTAAATATTTTAATAGATAAATACAGATGTTGTATATCTTATAATTTTTAAAATGATTACATTGTATGGGTCACCTCGATTCAATAATTAGGTTCATTAAAATGAAGTTAATGTGTATCATTTTGACATAATTATTCTATATTGTACAAGATAAATCCCTAACTCATTATTTTATCTTAGATAATCCTGGATATAATTGTGGAATACAATTTTTTGGGGAGAGATCCTACCAAACAATTTAGTTATTCCATTTAATTATCATATACCGAAAGCCATGAGGACACCATTTTAATCATTAAGGTACCTCAATTTTTATATGTATAAATGCAGGGTTGAAATTTAACATTTCATTATACATGGTTTATTTATTTATTTCAATTTATAATTTCCCGTCTATTTAATATTCTAGTTGAGTTTTTTCTTTTTTAACACTCATTTTCATCATAGTTATGTCAAACAATACCCTTCACCAATATCCAATCTCGGTATCATAATTAATTTCTAAAAAACTAAAAGGCTATCAGATATTTATTTTGATCTTAAAATACTTACAATGTTATTTAACATGAGGTAACATGACTACTTAACTACGTTGAAATGTTTCTTGGTAACATGATAGAGAAAAATAATATTTATAGATACTAGTATGTCACTATATAGAATTAACATAAAGCCTATGTCTATTACTGTAACTCAACAAAATTACTTTCCTATAATATATATCTCTAAAATAGATATAAAAATGGTGTATGATAATCATCCAAAAATTCCAAAATTCCATGTTAAGTCCTCCAAATTTTCACATATTACACTAAAAATGGTATATTCATCCCATAATCTCATGGAAACCATGATTGATCTTCTTATACATTCTAAAAATTAATAATTTAATAAGGATATATTTGTATGGATTATCAAGAAGTATATTTTGATGAAAAGAAATAATATTTACAATGTTATATTTTTTTCACAAGATATAAAACCCCTTACCTCAAGATGATTATCAGTTTACCATAGTTCAACACTCTTAGCATTTACACTATTTCACTCGACTCAATATGAAAAAGTAGAACACAAAAAATGTGTAATTTCATTGAACTCAATATACCAGATACAATGAGTTGTTTATTATATGTCAATAAAATTAGAAGAGATTAAATCAACAATATCGAGGTTTAGTATTCTCTAGACACTAGATAAATAAAATTACATTATATAAACATGTATTATATCATTCACGTATAAATTTTTATTCATTAATGATATACATATATATGGTCATATATAATATTACACTTCATTACCAAGGGAAAAAAATACAAAATAAAATGATAAGATCATATTCTCAGTAAGGGATGGTGTGTGTTGGAAGCTAACATGGAATAATGATTAAATTATAAATATAGTAAGAATAGATAAAATATTTATTATATATCAATGAATGAATAAGAATAAGATATTTTATTAATGAAAAAATAAAATCACATTGATAAAATCAATTGATCTCATAAAGATATAAATTATGGGAATTCAAAATGATGATCACCGAAAATATATATTTGGGACCTTGTGTCAAGACATAAAATATAAAGGGTAAGGTATCTATTGTTAACCCATATTAATTGTCTCATGAGTCATACAAGTGTATAGTTATGTGAAGTCGAGTTTAGGTTCCATCTTATATTATGAAACAAATATTTTTTTGCTAAAAATCATTCTAAGAAAAGTGGTTGGATCAGTGTGAAGAAAATGATATCAGAAACATTCCATGTGGAAGCATGATCATTTAACATTGATATCTTCAGATGATATCAAGAACATTGAAAAAGTTCAATAAACAAGGAAAAAATCTAGAATGAAATATCTGAAAACATTTAATGTAGAAATTCTTCAATTACAATAGAGTTAAGGAGATCACCTATCACATTCTAAATGGAGATATATTTATGAAAATTTGAAGGAATTGAAACTTAAATGTCTTGATGATTGTTACTACAAAAGGAATTGGGTTCTGATCAATATTTCACATTAGTGATATAAAATGGTACATCTTATTTACATTATATGTTATAGAGAGTTAAGCCTATGTAGTGAACTGTTGTTGATAGTTTTTTTATAATAAAATAATATTTTACATATAGTTAACTTAAATAAAAAAATATCATTTCCCCCATTCATGTACAAAAAATAACGTAACATCCCAAATCATTCGCTCCTATAATTGGTGTAAAAAAAGTATACCAACTTTAATACCAACCTCTAGTGAACCAAAATTATCCATTTAATTTATAAAATAATTAATACTCTTTTATCAACAACATTACCATGTTAATTTTAGTTTTGGAAATTTAGAGGTATAGGAAAGATGATACATATCAGAACACATACAATTTTTCAGTGGAAATTTCTCAATAAACTCTCTATATAATTCCCATGTACCACAAAGAGATAGATCTAACAACCCACATAATTGATCTTACTCATCCCTAAACCTATAAAAATCATTTTAATTAATGGGGTGAGAATAAAAAACTCTATATGGGGTTTTTAAAAGGTAAAGATCTGTTAGACCTGTGAAATATCTGAGGAAGAAAATTTTAAATTAGTGTTTCTTTTAAATTAAAATGTATTTGAACTTTTATAAAAAAAATTCTTAAACAATGAAATCACCTTGTCACCCATTTTTTTCATAAAATGTTTTCCTAAATTATTACAATAAAAGAATAATAATCTTATAAATCTCTTAGTGAATACACCAAAATCATGAACCAAAACCTTCTTTCTTGAAACAAAAAAACCTTTTAATTCTAAAAACACCTTTTAATTTTATTTAAAAAAATTTATACAAGAAATAATAAAAACTAAGATTTTTCGAAAAATAAAAATATTTTCATAAAATCAAGATATTTTCAATAAAATGTATTTCTTGTATATAAAAAACATAATACCATCATGGGTCCCTATATTCATTATCATTCATATAGGAATCACCTAACTAGATAATTCCAAATCTCTCATAATAGTAATTGATATTAGTTAAATATGTAACTTCAAAGGGGAAATTAATTAGTTTACTATATCAACTTCATAAGAGTAACTTATTATTTGACTCAAACAACATCATAGAAGTTACA
Organism: Viscum album; assembly: GCA_963277665.1. Lineage (NCBI taxonomy): Eukaryota > Viridiplantae > Streptophyta > Magnoliopsida > Santalales > Viscaceae > Viscum > Viscum album. The sequence continues at coordinate 232,520,963 of OY728147.1, forward strand.
TATGAGTTAACATCATCCACTTAATATGAGTATATTATTATTTTACCCCATACACTTTGTATGAGTAACATATTAGTTAAATCTATCAATTTAATTTGAGAAACGTTTTAGTTAACTACATCCACCTCATATAAGAATAATATAAGTTTAATCCAAACACTTCATAGGAGTAAATTATTATTTAACTCTATCCACTTCATAGGAGTAACAAATTAGTTAACAACAACACCACATAGGAGTAACTTACTAGTTAACTCCATCCACATTAACCAATGAATTAGAGTGATATGAAACAACCACCAATTTCATAATGAGGAATGTTTCATAAGAATTTGGGTTTACTTTCTATTCCATTTTTTAATAAATAATCCCCATGTATCACGTATTAAAAAAAATTATGAGCCTCATCTTTTACCCATAAAAAACATTTAATATCATGAAATTTTCATCATAAATATCTTAAAATAATCTGAAAACATGAGGGTTTTGAAATAAATATATAAAATATTGTAATCATAACAAATGAATCACATGTTTATGGAAACTAATTAAAGCATTAATTTAAAAGACTATTAAAAAAATTGAAATTAAATCAACAAGAGAAAAGTCATTTCAGCTAAAACATGAAACCTTTAAGAAAACATAAATAATTTTTTTAGGTATGAAATACCTTATAACAAATTTTTTTTAATAAATCACCATGGGTTCATATTGAAATATCTTTCAAACATATCTTTTATAACTAACCCATAAAGAGGGAGTATTTTAAAGGATAATTACTTTTTTAAAAAAAATTGTAAAAGGAAACAATAAATTTGTAATAAATAATAATCTCTTTACATTATAAAGATTATTGAAATACCTTTAACGATAAAAAAATTTCTTAAGATGTTGTTTTATTTTAAATAAATCATTGATGAAATATTATTTTTTGTATATAATTTTTTTAAATGAATTATCATAATGATTGAAACATTTTAATGGAAAGAAAATTTAAAACAATCCCCTTAAATCAAACGAGATTCTTCATGTGTAGTCCACTTTGATAGCTAGACTCTAAAAGCTCATTATTTCTATCACAATATGAGAACTGGGGATAATACTTAATGTTTTAGGATATGATTTTGTAAAGAATCAATATGTGTGTATCGATAATAGATTATTCCCCTTTTATAGACATCCAAAAAATGATAATTTGAAATGAAATATATAGTTTAATGAAAAATACCCATAATCATTTATTTCTAGTTCAATTATTTACATATCTTGAAGTACGACACATCTAAATTGGGGTCTATACTAATCCAACCCTTATAATGAATATCCTTTTTAAATTTTGATACCATAATATTTTCATTCTCTTTATAGGATATTTTGTAAAATATTAAACATATTATTTTCATTATATAAATGTAAAGTGGAAGTAGATAAAAGGCTTTTAATTACTATAATATGTGGTTTCGCTTATAGTTATTTTAATGTGATGAAATGAGTTATTTTATCTGTTATTTTTTCCCCACCAAATCATGAGAAAAATATCCCCTGAAACAAGCATTCTATACCACAAAGTACCCTATTTTTATAAATTAACATATCATGGAGTCTCATTCATAAAAAACAACCACCCCACTTAACAATAATCAATATTCATCCTAGATATTTTCTGAGGATATTTTTTGGTATTAACCATTTAATAATATATGGACCTCTAACATTTAATATTTCATGGTGTACGAGCACCTGTTGGATTGTAGAATAAACTGAAGATTGTTACCTTAGAATGAAGATTTGATTAAAAAATAATAGTAAAAGATTTTTCGCATCCCAAGAATCACTAACAAAATTATTGTGAAAAATGATGGAATATTATTTTCTAAAATAATATATATATATATATATATATATATATATATATATTGACACACACACACACACAAACAAACATGTTTTTCGATAATCCTATAGGTTAACATGTGGTTTTGGATAAATATGGTTTATAAATTCTGTCATCCTAATTTTTGTCATGTTCTAATCAAAATATCCCCTCAAAAGATGTTGAGAACAGTACATCGATGTACAATACACACACACACAAACACATATGTGTAATTTCTATAACTTTTAGAAGTTTTGGGGAGGTAGACAACGACTATCATATCATTGGGAATAGAACCTGTGCTCATTTATAGAAGCATGAATTGTATCCATACTACTTTATCCCACACCAGTTATTAGATTGACTATACTTACCTTTATATATGATGATTACTATTTCAAAATTTTTTGAATCTCAATTGGACATGGTTTACTTTATTGTCATATTTTTCTTACTCGCATGAAAATAAACTAAGAACCACTAACCCCTTCAAGCATCAACATATGCTCACCAGACCTATGATTGACCTGAAAAATGCCTCCTTAGGAAGTATTAATCGAACTGACCCTCTAGCATAGTCAGTCGTCCCTTTAGATGGCTAGTTTCGTGGGATATCTTGATTTAGAAACTAGGAAGTATTTTTATGATGTTTGAGAAAAATAATTTCCACCATGTATAACAATACAATGTATTAATAAAAATTATTTCCTATTGAATTATATAATTATCATAAATTATGTTAATTTAAAATAAGTATGATCTACCTATAATTATCATTTTCATATATATATATATATATTCACCTCAAATTAATAATTTACATAAAAAATAAATTATTATTAAAATTAAAATTAAATTAATACACCATAATATTTATATTTATCATTATTATTAAAATTTTTATTTATCAATCATAATTGTCTATCATTAAATAATTCATAAGTCGTGGTATATTTTTTATTAACATATTACCCATAGTAATGTTTTTTTCCAATACTAATATGGTTAAAGTATAAATTTTGTAACATTAGAATATTAATTTAAACATTATATTTAAATGAAAACTATCTACATAAAATTTATTAATTTTTAACAATACATTAAAAATTAATTCATTTTTTATTTTTATAAATAAATACATAAGGATTTTTACTTCAATAAAATTTCTTAAATAAGTAGAAACACTAAACATTCCCACCAAAATAGAAGTCATTTTATGTGATTAAAAATAATTTTAACTAGAAATAATTTTTTATTAAGATCTGCAATATACTTTAATAAATAATTGTTGTGATAGATAATTATTTAAAATTATAAATATCTATATAATATTATGAATAATTAACAAATAAAATGTAACAAACTCTTTAAATACTTGTAAATCCTAAATTACCTAATGATATGTTTATCTTTTATTTGAAGGATGTTATAACTATGACTTCTCCTAGTGACTACAACCCTTGATAAAAATGTGAACCCATAAAGTGATCATATTTTTATTATTATAATTTCTAAACATCCTATATATTTCATCACAAAAACAAGGGTTCATGTATTACTAATTTTATGCATTATCTCTATCATCATTTATATAAGAGTTTTTTTGAATGCTCAAGATTTCGTGTTCTTCAATAAAACTATTTTTTATGTACATTTATTATACAAATATTCTAGTAGTTTTTATTCTTAGTAACATATTTCTATATACTTACTAAACAATTAAATGTGATAATTTTTATTTAAATCATGGTTTTTATGTACACTAAAAATCTATCTTTAATGGTTTTTATGTTAAAAAATTATAGTATTTATTTGAAGAACACAAATTAATATTTGAGGATGTTAAAAAATCCATATCAAATTAATCCCATTTTTTATTTATAATATTATGTACTTACATTGATTATAATTCCATTTCCTTGAATATTTTTAGGTATTGATTTAGTGTGTGTGTGGTCGAATTTATAAGGCAGGTACGGTTGTAATAGTTCCTATTTTTGATAAAATATAGTGAGGTAATAACATTAATTTTAAAATAATTTCATTTTCTACATTTGGGGTGTGGGTAATTCCACTGTTCTGGATAAAAATATTTGGTGGTCTTACTGCAAGATCAGAGTGATGAGGCATGGATTCCCAATAATTGGTCCCAATGCGTAGTAGTTCATGCCATACGAAAATTATATATATTTCAATCTTAACATGAATTTATTTAATCATTAAATGTGAGTCTTATGGTAATACCCCAATATTTTTGAAGACTAATGTACTTGATAGCTTACTTAACATGCCATAATGACCTTTAATAGAATTGGAAAATACTACTTAAATATTACTATATATATGTGACTGTTATATACATGAAGTTAAATTTGAAGGAATAAATTGTAATAAAAATATTATAAAAAAATGATATTGGTTTTATATAACCCAAATATATCGATTAATTCATAACAAATAAGTATTTAGTTTTTTAGTTAAGTCTATTTATGATTAAAATATGCATTTTTTTCTTCATAATGTTTTTTTAATTTTTTTGTGAAAATAATATAATACATTAATGCCACTTTTAGAACTTCTATTTGATAAAAACAATATCATTTTAAACCTGAATTTAAAAAATATCATAGGGTGAAACTTTGTGACTTTTATGAAAAATTGATTTTAGTGAATAGTTAAAAATACATATTTTCACACAACTCTCATTTTAGGTCATTGAAAAGTCCCATAATGATTTGAATTAGATATTAAATATTAATAGGAATTCAACAAATATATATAATATAATTAAGTACAATTTAATATGAATTATACTTGATTTATGTCAATGTTCATTTTTGTGGTTAAAAACACATTTTTGAAAAATGTTTTTTCTAGTGTTTTAAAAATTTATACTAAAATATATTTTTACCAATTATTAGAATAAAAATAGATAAAAATGATTCAATATTTTTTATTATAATGGTTAATTTTTATAAATATGTCCCTTTAATTTATTTCATTAAAAATAATAACCATGATTAGTATTTGACACCTCGATAGGGGTAAATCAGGAAATTAAGGTTACAAATTTTATAATAAATATTAATAGTAAACCTAAAACATTTGTGAATATATTTTATAAGTTTTCTTCAACAATAATTATTCAAAATTCTATTTTTTGTTAATTTTTTTCTTTTTTCCTTAGAAAATTCCTAATATAATATTTTAAGTAATAAAAATTACCCAAGTCACTCTCTTACTTTTGAATTTATCTTATATGTTCACGTAATTATGATTTTTTTAAAATATATTAATGTAAAATTTTAGAATAATGAAATTATTTTTCTAATGTAAATTTGTTTTTAATTTTTAGTGATAGATAATTATCTTAAATGCAAACACAATGCCGGTATAGTTACGAAGAAAGTGGTAGAAAAAATGAGTGAATGATTTTAAAAACACTAAAAGTATTTTTTTTGGGTAATTATAGTGAAAAATAAAATTTACAAAGATATATAAAATATCAGGGATGTGTTAAATTTATATATTTTAATTCCATTTTTATCTTGATGAAATTATGGTCAAATTAAAAGAATAGTTCCAAAAGTGATATTAATTACATTTTACAAAAAATAATATTTTATTAAATGATTTAAAACTCATACAAATAATATATTCATCCAAGATAAGGGTATATGGTTTAACATATAAAACATGTAACATTAATTAGTTTAATTTCATTTTTATATATGTATATTTACCCCTAAAGAGTGAAATGTTTAATATTGTGATAATTTTCAAATTGGTTACGGGGGGGGGGGGGGTAAATATATAATGTAAAAACACATAACCTAAGCATTTATGATGTTTATTGGATGAGATTATTTATAATCATACTCATATTATATTATATATTTATGTATTTGGTTCCACTATTTCATAAATCGTAATTTATACTAATTTTATACTTTAAGAAATTCCAAGAGTTCCCCTCCCCTCACTTATAAATGAGAGCCTTCTCTCCCATCTTAATGAAACATTTTTAATACTATATATCAGAAAATACATACCCAAATACATTTTCAACATTCCCACACATGTTTTATAGGTCTTAGTTTTATTATAATATACACCATTGATGGAATTACTTGTAAATCCAAGGATGTTGTCGGAAGAAGAGTAATATCTCTTAATAAAATATTTTAGTTTTATATCTTTTTCTAACCCATTATCATATTCTTCAAAATTATGAAATAAAAATAATAATTATATTACATAAAATTATATTTCATTATTTTAATGTAATAATCTATATTATTATTATATTCCATCAAATGGTAAATGAAACCATCATTTGGTTGTATGACAGGCTACAGTCTCATAAAACAATGTAATTCATTTTCAATCACCAATTCACAAGATGATTATATGGGTAAATTTAATATATATATATATGTATATGTGATATTCATGAAATTATTATCTTTATTTATAGAATATATACCATCAATATTCTTCCCTTTCCATCCATTGAAAATTGATAGCGTTCTTAATGTATATGTGTAGATTACCACCTTCCTGAAGCGATGTGATTCTTTTTCATCAACACATCAAATGGCTGATATATTTAAGGTATTTAAAGTGTTAATATGATATTTATTATATTATAATATTAATTTATATAAAAAATAATACCTACCTTCTTTTATTTAGGTGGTTTGAAAATAGAATCATTTCCCATGCATACGTAAGGCCAACTGTCTACATGATTGTAAAATAATTCATTTTTCATATCCATTATTCATGGTTATTTCTAAAATTATAATTAATTCATAAAAATTATAATTATTTCATGATTATTTTTCTTGGTATTATTTTACAATTAACCCTTTGACCATATTCAACACACCAAATCAATTTTGAAATTAGGAACTGATTGTCCTCAAAACACTTGATGTGGATATAAAGGATTATGTAATTTAATATGTAACTATAATAAATGAAAAAAATGATATAATAATAAATTAAGTTCCCTTTAAAAGTCTATTATAAAATTAGATAATTGGTATAATTTTATTATAAAATAGTTAATGGACTTACATGGAATGTTTGAACTTAAGGTATGTGATTTCATCTTAATATCCCTTCATTGAGGCATGTTTTAATGTTATGTACCCAATTTATTTTATATCGTGTATATAACACACCTTTTTAGGCAATTTAAAGAATAATTCAAAATTAACTGTATTTAAATTACAATTAATTTTTACTTCATTCTTGTGGTTTTGATGCAATAGTTACCAAAGCGGTAGGGGGATTGTTAAGTAAATTTCCTTTCATTGGGTTATATCACTTATTCCATCACTATAAAATTAAAAGATTATCTGTGAGATGAAAATTTATTTATTTAAATATTATTTCATGTTTTTTTATTTGGATTTATTTTTTTACACACAATCGATCCATTTTGTTATTTCTCAAGTTCAACGATAATATCTTTGTAACAGTTTTTCATCTCAAATTTTACATTTTTGGGACATATGTTGATGTTATGAATATATATTATTTTTTGTGGTGTATATACTACTCTTTGAAATTTTAAATCATGTATATTATTTTATTTAGGGTATTTATAATTTTTTAAATCCATTTTTTTGAGGGATTAATATTCAAAAGTTTCTAAAATGGTAAAGATTTTTGGGATAAAATATCATCTCATTTTGGGATTTTCTATGTTGAATGTTAACTTGAGGGGGATAATATAATATTATTTTATTAAACCAAATATATTTTATTTTACTTTGCTTGGGAATTTGGTTTACGTTCTTAGTTTCCGCTTACTCTCATTTTGAGTAAAAAACATTAATAAAGTAGTTTATATGTTTTTTCGATATTGTATCTTCTTTCAAATCGATAATCTTTCGGTACCATATCAATATTTTCTAAGAAAAATTCAATAATGTTATTTTTTAAATTTAAATATCTAACTAAATATATTTGATATGATTTTTGAACATCCTATTAATGTTTTTAAATGGAATTTTCTCATCATTTTCTACAAGGTTCACTTTTGTCTCTCTTTAAAAATGTTTGAAAATAATATTTATTTTTATAATTTATGACACAAAAGGATTTTACCATTTTCATGATCATTTTTTATTTTATTATAACTTTATAGGTTTCCAAGGTAATTATACAATAAAATAATTTCCATAATTTTTTCTGAATTATTATTTTTTAAAATAGATTTTAAAAATAGACAATGTATTTTATTAAATAATTTCTTATGAAATTTAATGGTATTTATCTTCATTAATGAAAATAGAAATTTATTTTAATGTGGGATTTGGTTGTAAACCCAAATCATTATAGGAATTTTTCTAATATGTTATGGGGGGTCCATTATAATAATCCAATTCATTGGGTATTGATGTATGAGTTTACTATAGATAAGTAGCTTCAAAGAGATAATGAATTTTACCAATAAACATGATACTCCTAAGAGGTTATGGGTATTAACCACAAAATGTTTTCCCAACTGTATGAGTTTTATGAAGATAATGTTCCTAGATACCAACATATTTTTTCTATCCTTTCTACGGAATCTAAAAAATATTTGATCAAGGACTATTTTCACATATTTCATGATGGTTGACATATATAAATCTTTTATTATGTTAAAAAATTATGCCATATATGTTGATTTGATATCCACATTTTATGGATATTAATTCTATTATGTTATTCTCATGTACATTGGTTATGTCATCATACCCTTATGCTCATATTTTGATTACTAACTACATTCAATTATTAATTCATATATTTAACATTAATGAGTATTTGCGATAATCGTTACTATGATTTCATTCTCTCAACGTTATAAAGAATTTATTTAAGTATTTTATTATTAATATGGTTACTAGATGTAAAGAACATACTAGGAAATGATATATATTTTTATGAACCAGTTGTTTATATATCCAAGATTCCATTTATGTTTTTTTAATTTATAAAACTCTAAACCAAAAATTACCTTGGGTATGTAATTGATATAATATATCATTTTTTTGTTTTATGTTTTAGATGGATAAAACTTCATCATATTTTTCAGTACCATTGATAAAAATGTATAGATTATGTTTTTTGAACTAGAACCAAGAGTTTGGGATTGGGGCTCTTATATTTGGTATCAAGTAATGTCTTAGATAACTTTGGAGATTATTATGTTTTCATGAACGGTTAAATTAATAGTTATGGATACCTTCAAGGGTCTATAAGTTTAATTTTGATCATTTTTTCAATGGAATATATGCCCCTTTTATTGAAATAGTTAAGAGATTTAATTATGATTAATGATATTTTGGGTGATGTATTATTGAGTTTAGGTATATGAAACCCTTTGGATTATTGGGAAAAATTATATTGGATTCAAAATTATGTTAGGGTGAAATTTATGTATTTTTATGAAAAGATGTATTTTTAGTGAATAGTTGATAATCCACTTTTTTTTTGAAAATCTATGATTTATTTTTAATAAAATGTATAATTATGCTCTAAATTTATCTAAATGGGACATATGTCACTATTAATTACCTAGAATCTAATTAATTGCAGTTTAATAATTATTATACATGATTTTGGTATAAGCTCATTTTTGGGAATAAGAAAAAGCTTTTTGAAATACTTGTTTTCATTATGTTTTACAAATTAAAATGAAAATTGATTTCTAACAGTGATAAGAATTGAATTTTATAAAATGGATTCCATATTTTTGTTATTGATATTAAAATTTTGGTAAATAGGTCCCTCATATTTTTATTTATTATGATGAGTAGTTGTGGTAAATATTTTTCATATTGGTAAGGAAAATAGGGTAATTTAGGATAAAAATAATATGATAAGGACTATAGAACCCTAATAATTGAATTTAATCTACTTTATTTATGGGGATCGAACATATTTATCCAATATTCTATGTTATTAAAAAAAAAATTCATTGAAAAATTCTTATATATTATTTTAATTAAAAAAAATACAAATATTTCACTCTCTTATTTTTAAATTTCTCTTATACGTTCACATAAGGTTAAAAAAGGTTGTGAAAGAATATTAATTTTTATTTTTAGAATAATTAAATTATTTTCTATGGTAATTTATTTTTTATTTTTAGTGATGAAATAATTCCCTTAAATTCATACACAACACCAACTTAGTACCTATGAAAGTAGTATAAAAATAAATTGAATAATATAAAAAACTTAAATATAATTTAGGATTTGAGATGTATAGTGCCCTATAAATTTTATATATTTATGTAACATATTTTTTGGTGGAACCGGGCGTGCAACTGAAGCCCCAAAAGGTGGGTTTTTTAAAAAAATTTACCGATTATTGACGTAAACTAGTCGACATCAGTGAAGAGTAGCCCGGTCAAAGCTAAGGATCTCACATGAAGAGTTTTAAGCACAAAATTAAACCGTAAAAATACCTAGTTTAATTCTGAAGACATGCACGACGTCTGCTCGTGGTTGGTCATCGTTGGTCAAAGAATCTGAAGTCGAATTCCACTAGATCATCCACACATATATTCTTCAAAGAATCTATGGGAGCGTTATTCGTCATAATGCGGGTGATAGAGTGAAATTACGAAGATGCCTTCAACACTCTAACGATCACTGTACCACTTCGCTAGTGATTCATGAGAGGGTACTTTGTCCATGCTCCTTGGATCCAGATCATCCCTCTCTAGATTATGGGAGAGAGAAGAGGAGAGATAATCTCTATGAATATTATTTGGCAAAATCCCTTTATCTTCTATTTATAATGCTCAATTAAAATACATGGTATCTCTTCACTGGCCTCGAATACTTAATGCACTATTGATGATATTTTATGACAACTAATTTGAGTCATTAATATTATTATCATTCACATGTAATATATTAAAATATATTACACGATAATAATTGAGTTATGAACTCGACTCGTTGCTCCCATAAATATTAATTGAACCTTGAATAATATAATATTTGTCAATTAATATTTTTAATTTATTTACCTAAAACTCATAAATACAATTAATTAATAAATTCAATTCCCATTATTCTAAACTGTAATAATATGAATTTATTTATTTCATTGGTGATCATTTAACTTTGGAGAAATCTTGGACCCCAATGGTGGGGCCACCATGTCCAAAACTCTTATTCGACTGAATAGGGAAAATTCGTGAATATGCTATTGTGTGTGACCCTCAAGGCCCTTGTCTCGAAACACTAATGGAAAATGGACCTATCCCCACGGTTTTCTCCAAAACCGTGGGGATAGACCTCCCCTATACCCACGGTTTTGGAAAACCGTGGGTATAGGTGACTTTTAATGACCTATCCCCACGGTTTTCCAAAACCGTGGGTATAGGGGGGTGTATACCCACAGTTTTGGAAAACTGTGGGGATAGGCCTTTAAAAGTCACCTATACCCATGGTTTTCCAAAACCGTGGTTATAGGGGGGGGGTCTATCCCCACGGTTTTCTCTAAAACCGTGGGGATAGGTCTGGGATAAAATACCTATACCCACAGTTATGAAAAATCGTGGGTATAGGTCAATTTTTTTGTGCGGGGGAAATTTTTCTTTTCCATGGGAAGGAATTTTTTTGGCGGGAACCATATACCCACGGCTCTTCCCTAAACACCCATGGTTTTTATAACTATATTTAACTATATATATATATATATACATATAGGTGATGTTAGGGTAGTGGTTACATGCGGTGTTTGCAGCGAAGAGGTTGCGGGATCGAAACTCAGCGCCTGCATTATTTTAGGACCTATACCCACGGTTTTGAAACCGTGGGTATAGGCCATTTACACCGTGGAAATTGACTATATTTCGGTGACACGGTGGCATGACACCTATACCCACGGTTTTGGAAAACCGTGGGTATAGGCTGGGGACCTATCCCGACGCCATTCCAGCCCACGGTTCCCAAAACCATGGGTATAGCCTATACCCATGGTTTTGGGGGCTATACCCACGGTTTTGAACCGTGGGTATAGGCTGTTTTTCCAGTAGTGAAAGTAGTGAATACTATTCATAGACCAAGAGTGGGATCTAGAAACCCATCATGGCCCTTGAAGAAATAAAGATTTTCACAACAACGACAATAAACCTACGAGCATGCACTATGTAATATAATATCTTTTCCTATAATATCTCATAATGTAGGATTCCCTCACGTGTCACCACCCTTTCCTTGCTTTATTGTTTATTGATTTAACAGGACGAATTTACCCTTGACAGCCATATCCATAGTCTTATAAAGGTACTGCAATCCATATCAACATGGTTTGAGATATATTATTTCCATGACTTGGAAGTGAAAAATCCTTTCTTGACCATTCATTCAATTCCATTCCACCAATGATGCACATAACACAAATATCCTGACCACGACTTCATTGCTATGGTTTTCATCTTGCATCAAAATGAACAATCAAATGACATACATTGGTAATGATCTCCAGTCAAGAGACCATTACACATGATTGAAGATGGGAACATCCAATGACACCCGAAACATGTGGTGTTTCTATTGGATGGTCATTTCTCATGATCTCACTACTAGATATCACCAAACACAAACATCATGAGAAGAATTCTCAATGCTTATGAGCCCCCAACACTTGATAGTCAAACATATACTGTGTCCAATCAATAAGATATATCTAGACCATAGAATATATATTTAATATTGATGTCATAGTATGTAGAGGTTCAAATTATAGCCTCGGAACATCCATAACCTTTCAATATGACAATTATCCTTTGGAAATTACTATTTCAATAGTTGATGCAGAAAATCCTACACTATAATGGTAAGATGACATCATGCATAGCTAACTATATACACGATATGGTAATCCAAAACACTGAATAGTTGGGTCTAGGGAACCTCCTGTTTCAACATTTTGTATAATATTAAATATTATATTATAATTCCACTGTTATATTTATGTATTTAATGTAAAATTAAATGAATACATCCAAAAATTTAATTAATAATAATTTATACAAAAAATATTTTATTAAAAGATCTAAAATTTATTAAAATCTTATATTTTTCCATGTTAATTCGATATAGTTGATAATATAAACTATAATCTATTTTGGGTTCTTACACTTTTATTGTCACATTCTTGGCCCTAAATATAATAAAACTTTTATATCATAGTTTTCATCAAAAGAGTTAATGGGGTTTAAAACAAAGTGATATTCTTGAAAACATCACCTAAACATGTGAAAATTTTATTGGATGAGGTTATTTTGACTCATGAAAATCATAGAATATTAATATTTTAATTTTTATCCAAATTCCAATAAAAAAATTTATATTATTTTAACACATTAATTATGTCCAAGAGTTCCCATCCCCTCACATAAAAAAGGGAACCTCCCCACCTCTCTTCCTCAAACATTTTAACAAATATATATTATAAAATGCCCACTCAAATAACTTTATAACATCTATAAACATGTTCTATAAGTATTATTTTTTTAATAATACCAACATGAGTTGTATTAATTTGTAAAGACAAGGTTTCTGTTCGAAGAAGAGATATTTGATTTCACCAAATGTTATTGTTTTCTATATTCTTTTACCACATTAAAATATTATTCAACCATGATGAAATAATAAAATACTATATTAATTATATTTATATGTTATTTTTCAAATGTAATAGACTATATCCAACTCATTTCCTTTCAAATTGGAAATGGAACTATCGTTCGTGTATACGGAGCACTGCTTCCTCCTGAACCGATATAATTTGTTTTCCATCACCACCTATCATGGATGGTAATAATGAAGTATTTTATGGACATATATGATATTAATACATTATTAATATTATTTAAAGATAATATATGATATCTCTTCTTACATTACATCCATTAAAAATGATATTTTGTTCGTGTATACATGTGTATTACCAGCTCCACAAAGTGATGCGATTCATTTTTATCACTAAATCACATGGATGGTATATATAAATTATTTAATGATATATTATAATAATTATGATATAATAATAATTATATAAATATAAAATAATAATTTCTTTATTTATTTCATTTTCATTGAAAAATGGAATCATTATTCATGCATATGCATGACCTACCGTATATACTATTTTAACATAATTCATTATTCCTAGCAATATTTGGTGGTTGGTTTTAGAAGTAAAATTAATGTACTAAAAATATATTAATGTAACTATTATTATAGAGATTATAAAATAATTACCCCCATTTCAACTTTCAACACATTGAAGGAGTTTGGAAATTATGAACTAAACATCCTCAATACAGCCAATAAGGACATAAACGATTAGGTGATTAAATATATCATTGAAATAAATGAATTTTTTTAATGATAACTAGATAAACCTATAAAATTTTATAAAAGAAGATAATTATTGATATAATTTTATTATACATTAGTTAATGGACACACAAGGCATGTTTGGACTATAGTTAATTGATTTCATCTCAATTTCCATTAATTAAGGGATATTTTAATTTTACACACCTAATTTATTTTATATGGAATGTTTAATTAAATTTTAAATGTTATATAATTTGTTATTTATCATTAATGGTATTTTAATCAGAAATTCATGATACTTAAACCAAGGGGATTCGATTCTAAAATTACCAAAGTGGTAAGGCCTTTCTTAACTCAATTTCCTCTTATTGTCTTATATCACTTCTTCTTTGATTATATAATGAAAATTTTAAATTTTAAATTATATTTTTCTTATTCTCATATTATTGTCACTTTTTGTGGGGATTTAAAATTTTACACACAATATCTCAATTATTACTTTTAAAATTCAATAAATGGCCTTTTTAAGGCTTATTCGTACGAAAGTTTTCTTGTTTGGAAGATATGTTTATGTTATAAAAAATATTATATCAATAATTGTATATAATTTATCATGAAATATTATATTACTTATCTTATTATATAAGTGTTATTCAATTTTTCATTTGAATTCAATTCTTTCAGGGTCATATGATTCAAAAATTACCAAATTAGTTTGGATTTTTATGATACATTATCATATTATTTGTTGATTGTCTATGATAAAAGTAACTTTAAGAGAGAAAATATGTTATTTTTTCATGATATATATCTATTTTATTTTCCTACTTTTAGTAATGTAATTTTAATGTTTAGTTTTATCTTTATCCATTATAGAATAAATAAACCTCAAGAATATTTATTGTATGTGATATCAATATAGCATATTTTTTTATATTGAGAATATTTCTGTACCATATACATATTTTGTAAATTTTTTTCAAGAATTTTATAAATCTAAATGATTTAGTAATTTTATTTTAAATAATCATTGAACTTATTTTAAAATTCTTTAAAAGTAAATTTCATAATGATTTTCACATGGATCACTTTTAACTCTCTTTTTAAAAGTATAAAAAAGGATTATTTTTAATATTTATGAAAAGAAAATATTTCTACATTATCGTGAACATTATTTTATTTGAATATTATTTATAATTTTTAAATTTCTTTTCAAATCAAAATATTTTCACAATATTTTATGAATTTTTAGTCCATAAAAGTTTTTTTTAATGTGGGAAAGGTATTTTATTCATAAATATTTTATGGATCATTTAATTGAATTTTTTTCTTCAACAAAGAAACCCTTGATTTTAATTATAATGCATTTGGTATGGGTTTTGAGGATTTCATCCATATTATTTATCTAGTTGGATTATGACTTCTTTAATGAGAATTTTATAGAACCCCTTTCGTTACCATTGGAAAATCAAGATATTAATGAATAATGATTATAGTTTTATTGAAAAGTGAAAATTTTAATTTTTTTTATCATGATGTTGTACTCTAACATTATTGATGAATTTTGGATTCAGGATTGAACCCAAATCCTTAAATGAGTTTGTATGATATGTTATGGGTGGGTCTATTATAGTCCTCCAATGCACTAGGAAATGACAATGATGTTGACTAAATATATGTTTTTCTTAAGATATAATGGTGTTAGTAGATTAACTGGTCTCTACTAAGAGACTATGGTTATTAACAATGATAGTTTATTTCATCTATAAGGTCTCTATTAAGAGTTCTATGAAGATAATGTTCCAAGGAACCTACACATTTTCTCTATGATATATTTGGGATTTATTTATAACTGAATCAAGGATTGTTTTCACATGGAACATTATTGTAGACATATATGACACATCCTTTATATTAAATATTTATTCCATTTCTCAAGATCTATGATCCATATTTTATGCTTATGTATTCTGTTATATTATAATAATTTACCTTGACTATGTCATCATACCCTTGTGCTTATCTTTTTTCCAGTAATAATATTCAATTATTAATGGTTATGTTTATTTTTTCAAACAATTTGAGATCACCGTTCCTATGTTATAATTTTTTACAGTTTAAGAAAAATAGTTTTAGGTATGTTATTTATAACTAGGTTAATTTTTGTGAATAACATAGTGAGAGAATATGTTAATTTTTATGAACTAATTTTTTATATATCCAAGTTCCTGTTTAAGATTTTGTCCTAATTCTCTAAATCTATAGTCATAAAAGGTCCTTGGGTATGTAAGTTATCCTTTTTTTATGTTTTATGTTTTGGATGGGTAATATTTGGACACATTTATCAGTTTCAAATCCATAATTGTAAATATTATATTTTCATTAATAGAATTGGGAGTGTGGATTCAAGGAAGATATATTTACAATCAATGGGAGATATATCATCAGATAAAGGTAATATATTTATGACTAAATTTTCTATAAAAAATTTTATCCACTAGGTAATGAATTTGGAACACTGATTGATTCATAAGGACATGAAAATTCCAGAATCAAAAGAATGTCCACAAAAATAGAAATGGTAGAATTTGAATAGCTGGATAGATTGGAACAATAATTGGTAAGAATATCATTGGTATAAAATGTGTCCTTTTTCATTAGAGAATAGAAAACTACTATGGGTGTGATGATTACATTGGTGGATATATATGAAAAACCAACATCACTTAACAAATATTTCTTATTTTGGTGATTATTATGCTTAAGACAACCAGAAGGAAGACCATGATAGATTTTGTAAATGACTTCAATAATATACGTGAGTAACTATAATCAATTACCGTAATTTTTTTTATGATTTATGGATTTTAATTTGTCTATATTCTCTAGAAATGTGTTGAGATGTGATAGTTTATATAATAATTAATGAAATATGAAAAATATATTTGGTTTTTGAGTTGATCTAAAATCTAATATTGAATGAGTTTCATAGGTGGAAAGAAGTCCATTTAGCATCCCTAGATGAACTTAATATTGATAGATGACAATGATAACATAAATTTATGTAAGTATATTAGAATCAATAATAAAAAAAAGGTCTTTAGAATGATGTTAAATAATTCTAGGTGGGATAATCCTAATATGCTAGAGTCATAAAAAAAATGGCACATACAAAAGAATCACATGGTTTGAGAGAAGAACAAAATAAAGGAATAAATTTATAGAAGTTTAAATTCTATTAGTTCCATGACATAGATAAATAATTTATTTACATTTTTTAATAATTTGGTAGAATCTTGGATTAGACTCTATAGAATTCTATTATTCAATTAGTGATGAATGATTCGTGTTTAATTATATATGTGGGATGTTTGGGAAGGTGAATCTAATAGAATATGAAGTTGTTGGAATTGATGTAAACGATACTTTTAATACCCAGATGAATAATGGAGGATTCCTGAAACTAACAAAAGTAATACAAACCCCCAGTCTATTTAAATACCTTAATTATATTGGGAAACATGATGATGATGGTTTCAGAATTGTATTTTTTAATGTTTTATAGAAAGTTACTCAAGGATATGTGGATAATTATGAAGATGTAAAAGGTGGAATGATTTACCAGAATAGAACTTTTGATTGAATTGGAGTTTATATAAATATAACTTTTTGAGTAATAAAAGTTTGTCATTATAGGCTAAACCTCCTCAGTTTGAATAAAATAAAAGTTATAATAGTAAAATTCATGATAAAGCATGACCAAATGACTATGGAATGTTTGAATATTATTTATAGGGTACAAATATTGGTTTCTTTTAACAATCATTTATATAAACCCAAAGCATTTAATTTTTATCTTTTTCATGATAAAGTTTAGCGACTGTCCCCTATTCATTATTTTACTGGTTCTATATACATTTTAACACTTATTTATGATGATATGATAAAATATTTGATTTAATTTTTGAATCATAATAATCATGAATTTTAGGTTTCTGTTTAACAGAAATCATTGGTGGAATCATAATTTTTCTTGAAGTCTCAGTGCATCCATTAAAAAACGAGGATAGAACATCAAATAAATATTCTATAATTTCGACAAGAATAAGTGGATAAGGAATAAGTATACAGTTCTCATTACTCCATAAATAAATGAAGTTTCTAAGTGGATAAAATATAATTTTATGGAGAACAACTGTAGCATGAGTTTATACATAGGAATGTTTAAGGGAATTTGGATGGATCCACCCAGTATTGTTACATATCATTTCAATATTTTTACAACATCTATAGTTGGGTTGGAACTTCTAGTAGAGATATGGCTCTGTAAAACAATTGAAGATAAAAATATTAATGTCCTTTAAATACTTACATATGTGAATATTTATGATAAGGATATTTTAAATCTGAAATTAAAACAAAATTTCTGTTTTCTCATTTTTTATGAAGATTGAAATTGTGGATATCAGCAAAGGGATAATGAAAAGTCAAAAATAATCTAGAGTAGAGGTGTTCCCTTTTATGAGAATTCAATTTCAAAGTCTCAAAATTTTTAATAGAACTATGTTTATGGGAAGAAATTAATAATTAATTTCAAGAATGAGTGTAGTGAATAAACAAGAAGATCACAACTTATAATGAACTCTGATGAGAATATTGCAAACCATTGGATTCCCAGAGGTGATACTATTAAAATATTTAATAGAAAAAGTAAGGGAATATGAATCTAAATTGAGATCCAAAAAATTTAAGACTCTAGAATTTCAGTAATAATGTTGAACTCTTGTTCATCCAATTCAGATGTGAATATAAACTATAATTAAAAGACTAATATAGATTTCAAGGGTAGATTTTAATATTCTAATCTTAACAGATGTAGTCAAACCTTAATTCTTCGAAGAAGTGACATTTATTCATGGCATAAATGATTAAAATTATTAATAAATTAAGGTATGTATTCATTTACATTCAATATAAATTGTGAGATTACTTATTTACCATAAGTAAAAATTTCACCTGAAAATAAATGGGTTGGTTTCTTAAATAAGGAAGAAAATATAAATAATCCTTATAATGTAAAGATAATAGTAATGGGATTTAAATAGAAGGAATGTTATGATCTCATAGAAACATTCTCACTGGTAGTTAATTATTTAAAAATTTAAATAGTGAAATGTTTGGTGGAATCAGAAGAAATGTATATATCAAGTAGATAAATGTATTGACAACAATTATTCATGGTTATCTATAGGAATACATTAACATGAAGAATCCAAATGCTTCCATGAAATATAAGTATTAGAAATTAGTTTTAAAATAAATGAAAATAATTTATCGATAAATATGGGAAAAAATAAATAGAAACAGAAGTTTTAATTATTCATGTTAGAAGGAGGATTGAGAAAGTGAAATGTAGATCATTTTTATACCAAAATAAATGGGACGATGAGTTGTTCATCATTTTTCTGTTTAATTTCAATGATATATTTCAATCAAGGATGTATATTGGAATGTTTATGAACTTAATTATTATTTTTATTGGATTATTTGAAATAAAATCATAAAAATTTAATAAACTCTTGTGGATGTGGATAAAATGGGATTAAAAATTAGATGATTTAATTTTTTCTTTGAAGAAAAACATCAATAATGTCATAGAAAAATTTGGATTGAATGGATGAAATATAGTCTTCTTCCACTTTCTGAACACTTAAAACAATTGATGACATAAGAACCATTAATGGAAGAGAGAAGTTACATTAACTACATGTGCTTTTAAATGTTTAATATATGTTTTGATGTGTACTCATCTAAATATATAATTTTCAGTTGGAGTTATAAGTAAATTTATATCCTACCCCATAAGGGAACAATGGTAAGTGATCAAACAGATTATCCATTACTTTAACGGAATAAAATATGATCCTCAATAAATTAAGGATGAATATTTTTACAAGGACTTATTTATTCATACATCACTAGTGATTTAGGTACAGGAAAGTAAATAACAACATTGTCTTTACATATTGAGGACTAGCGCTCATTTGGACATCATAGATGCATCAAATTCAATGAAATATGCATATATAGCTATAGTGGAAGCAAAAAATTACTTATTCTAGTTGAAGTGGTATCTAAAGAAACTCACAATAATCTAAGGGGTAATGTAGTTTTTTGACTATCTGAGTGTTTCTCATAAGTCGTAGAATCCATTTTTACATGTAAGGACATTACACATCATCCTGATATACAAATTCATCATAAAAATGATGGAGGAAATAATGTTAGATCACTATAAGATAGTTGGTAGATGAAGTCTAGTAGAAATTTTCATTGAATCTATTTTTAAAGAATGATTAATGTAGTATCATTCCATAGTGGGACTTGGTTAAATGTAGTTATAATTGGGAAACATAGTAAACTACAGAATAAGGATAAAGAATGTTTCTTTTTTTCCAAATGGGGTGTGGGTTCATTGAATATTTCCCTAAAATAAATCCTAATGTGGGATATTGTAGGAAAGTTATAATAATTTCAGAATAATTGGAGGTTTGGTAACTATATATTCCTTTTCTATTATTTGGTCAGTGGAAGGATCTTTTCTTAGTAAGTAGTTAACCACAACAAAAACTATTTAAGAAAAAATAGGATAATCATAAGTTCATATCTTCCAATGATATTAAGGAGTTATCAAAAGATCCGAAAATATCGAAAGGATATTGAATGAATTATAATTAATAGTTTACTATAGAATGAGGTAATGGTTAATGGAGTCAATGGTGATCATCAGTCACCTTCAAAAAAGTTGTATTTATATGAAGGTTGATGAAAGTTGGTGGATCCTGATTGAGTAGAAAAAGTAACCTATATAAGGAGGTGGGTACCAATTAGAATATTAAACCAGTGATAATAATACTAAATTTTTATATATAATTTTATTTATAGTTAATCCCTTGTAATGAAATCTTAGTTGTAACAGCATTGAATATTTTAATACAATAACTCATACACCGCAACAATTGTTTATTATCGTTTAAAATAATCTCACAAATAAATAATATTACATTTCTTACACATCATGTGTGGATATGGATTAAAACAACATTGAATAATATAGAGATATAAAAACAATTTTTTCATAATCAGTAAGAGGTACTACGTATGAATTAAATACCCTTTATTACCATCCATAATTACATTAAAAATAAAGATAAGCATAAGGAAAGAGATATAAACTATTAAAGGATGTGTAAGAACATTTATATGTGATGTAGTGAATAATGAAGTGAGAATGATGGTTAATTTTTTTAGAAATATGTACATTAAACATTTTCATTGTTGGACAATATGGTAGATGGATATTATGATATTTATTAAATAAGACAGATGATCACTATTATTTTTTGTTAGGTAGACACTGTAATGTGATTGTTAATAATTATTTTATGATACAATGAAAATTAAATTTTTGAAAAATAAAACTATGTTTAAAAATATATAGAAATTTTTGATGATAAATTTTTATGTTTTAAATAAATTTTTTATTCCTTAAATAATGTTACAAAACACATATTTTGATTAAAAATATAAATTAACAACGTCCAAATTAATTTTATAATGGTATGAAATTTTACTATGTGATATAAATAATTATCTTTTAATAACTGGAATTTTGTTTATTTAATAATTAAAATTATCTTATATATATAATAAATTTGATAAAAATATTTCATTTTTTATTTATCATATAAAAATTATCTTAGGATGAATTTATGCCAATTTTTTAAAAACTGATTTCCGGGGAAAAAGTGAAAATACAAATTTTTATGAAATAAAATAAATCATATGATATAATCATTATATGACCATGCAATAAAATTTACTAACCTTTCTTCTTGATAAAAATATATATATTTAAGATAAATAGTACATAATGTGTTACATTTAGAAACAAATGTTTAACATTTTGAAACCATGATTTTATCTTTTCTGAAAAACAGTTTTTATGATAAATACACATACAATAATATAATTAATTTTCATCTATTATATAAATTTAATCAAGTAAAATGGATTGTATATTTTTAATTATATGGTAAAAATTAGGCAATAATGTTAATTTCAATTTTAGTCAAAAAAATATACTATGGTAAAAAGAGTTACCACAACACAGGTAAAATAATGTAAAATGTTAAAATTAAGAGGTAATAACATAATAAAACTAAAAAAAATTAAATGGTTGTTTGAGTTATTTGAAATCCCAAACGAAAATTATCAAGATTAATTATCAACCAATTTAATTGAATTTAATGCCATCAAAAGGTAATAATCATTGAAAAAAATCATTATTTTTCCCCTTAAACGACACCTTATTAAGTTTAAATATCCAACCACAACCTCCTTAGTCTCCAAACCAAAGCCATTGATAATGGATAGATAATCAATATCTCTTTCAAGAATCTCTTCATGGTGGTTATATTGTTTTAATGAGTCTTTCTATGTCTCTATGAATAATACTCTCAAGGTAAGGGATCTCTTCCTCCACTTTTCAATTGAAGTACTTCCTACGTATAAGGGTTTTTATCCCTAATTAATTATGTTGTAAATTACTTATAAAAAACACTTTTATTCTATATATTATGAATTTTTTATGATATATTGTATGCCTCTCTCGATAAAATTATTTCAATATTCCTTTTGCATACCAATTACTCTACTAAAATAAACCCTCTATTTTCTAATATTTATTTTCATGTCTAGAATATCCCAAAATATTCTTATAAAAGGGTATTAATTTAGATTAAACTTTCAATTATTGATTTGGTACATCAATTTATTAATCCCATATAACTTACACATTGGTTATAAATGATATGAACTTTTTATTTTTGATTGATGTGTAACAAATAATATTAGATATATAATGGGTGGATTCAAATAGAGCTCCAATGCATTAACTAAAGAAGTAATCTATAGAGATGAAAGGTTCATGGAGTATTGGTATAATTACATGGTAATGTTTTATATTAATAGCATCAAAATAATTGGAAATCTTTTTTATGACACCTTTGTGATGAGCTTTGGATATATGTTTTTGATTTTCTAATGTTTATTTGATAACCACTTTTACATGTTATGCCCCATTGTTATAATGTTCATGTACTTATTTTATACCTCGTGTTATTTTGTACATGTTTTTATTATTTGCTTCAAGTTTCACCCATGATGTACTCTTGCATTATTTATCCCTTACTAGGATTTATAGTCTCTCTTTTCATTTGATTAATGTCCCCAGGACATCTTATATAGTGAAATGATATAGGATGGGATAATAAATAGTCCTTTATAGAGAGTTGAAAATTTATTTCTAATTTCTTTTTATTCAACATGTATTCATAATAATATATACCTAGTTTCCACGACACTAAACCTATAATGGTCTTTTGAGTTTATTGAAGAACCACTTTTTCACGGAATTTTTTTTATAATAATGTAATAAAAGGTGGGTCACCATCATTGGTATTAAAGGTTGCTTTAGTTATTTATGTAAATTATAACTAGAAAACATTACTAAAAAACCTAGGTATAAGTCTAAATATATTGAAAATTCATGAAATTTTGGTGAAGTATAAAGTGAATGGTTTCCAAGAAATAAAATTCCAATCTAGATACTATATGTGGATGTGGATATAGCACAATTTAATGTCAGGATTATTAACATAAAAATGGTATATTGGGTACCAACTCAATCATAAATTGGTTAACGAAAAATATTCCTTATTATACACCTATTTTTACACTCCCATGATATATGATTTAGTTATCATATTTTCTTTATGAACCAACATTGAAGGAGGTATAGAAACTATAAAATTTAATTTAAAATAAAAAAATTAAAGTATATGATCCTAAAATCCCTATATTATAAACAAGATCAGGATTATATCCTTTTGAATTTAATAACATGATGATTATTAAATGTAACCTTCTTCATATTTTGGATTTTCTTCTTAGTCAATGGATGGAATTAAGAGGCAGTTAAACATGTTATAATTACATGTCTTAACTTTATCATTTCAACAAATCAATGTTCATTTATAAAATAGAAAGAAGGAAATATTATAAACAATTCGTATTGATTATAGTTCATTTAATAATAATTATTATTTTAAAATCTAGATTTAATTATTTTAATTTTTTTAAAAAAATATGAAACTCACTTGTAATAAACTATTTTATCTATCCAAAAAAAATTCATTTCTCTAATATTTCTATGGATCATGGTGTCTTTTTTATTTTATTTTAAAATATCAATACAATCATTCATTCGACAAGGGAACACCATCTAAGGACATAAAAATTTACACATATATATTATGGAACTCATTGAATGAATAATGAAATATCAACATTGTTAAATAAGACCATGATTATTTGCATTAAATGAAGGAATTAAAACGTATCGACTAGTAAGAGAAAATTATGAGGATGATTTTTTAGGGGCATGATAAATATTAATAAAATAATTCTTATGGCTAAATTACTTTTTATAATTATTTTTTACAATATTCACACACATAAATGCTATTACATTTCATACACATCAAGGGTTGATATTTGTTACAACAAAATTGAATAATAAAGGGATATTACCACAAAAAAATAGGACAATCACTAATAGGTACTCCATATTCATAAATTAACCCATGAAAATTATACCAAACATCTTTAATATATAAATAATGGTAATATTTAGGAAAGCCGTAGATATTATCAAAGTATGGGTAATGACCTTTGTAAGTGATGAAGTGAATGATTAATTGAGAAAGATGGTGCATTTATTAGAAAACATGATGGTTCAATATTATTACCATTAAACAATATGGTTAACAGGATCAGTAACATTGGTTAATATAAAATATGTTCATTATTATTATTGGTTAGGTCGATGAAATAATGTGATAGTTGGTAATTGGTTTATGACATATCCAAAATTGTATTTTTGGATACTAAAATTATGTTAAAATTTTCATTAAAAATATATTTTAGGATAAATTTTGTTTGTTTAAATTAATTTTATATTCATGAAATAATGTTATAAAACACTTATTATAAAATATAATATAAATTAACACTGTCCTAATTAATTTTATAACGATAAAAAAATTTATTATGTCATAAAAACTATTATCTTTCAATAAATAAATATTTTTATTTAAAAGTTAAAATTATAATATTTATAGAATTATTTTTGAGAAAATAAATATAATTTTTATATTGATAATAACATAATTATAATTGGGCTAATTTACGGTAAGTTTCTAAGAAAGCTGATTTTTTGGGTAACAAGTGAAATTTCAATTTTTTACAAAATACTATAACTCCTATAATATTACAATTAAATAATCAAAAGTGATAATTTTGTCAATAATTCTTCTTGATAAATATATATTTATGGAATAATCATAATACATAATTTATTACTTTTAGAAACACATTATTTTCATTTTGAAACCATGATTTTTTCTTTTATAAAATAAGTTATTTTATGAGTTATATGCCTATCATATAACAATTATTTTTTATAAATTTTATAAATTTTATAAATTTTCTAAATTTACTCAATTAAAATGGATGTAATATATGTAATTATGATGTTCAAATTAGATTATAAGTGAAATTATATGCTAATCCATAAAAAGTTACTATAATGGAATGAGATTTATCATAGTATATGTAAAATAATGTAAAAGGTTAAAATTAAGGGGAAAATAAATAATAAAAATTACAAATTACAAATTATACTAGGTTGTTGTGGTATTAAAAATCCTTAAAAAACATATGATATTAATCATCAACCAAATTATTTGAATTTAATTCCACCAAAAGTGGTTAGTCTTAATAAAAAATAATCATTATGTTATCCCTTAAAATGAAAACTTCTCAAGTATAAACACCCAATAATTCCCTCCTCACCACCTACTTAAAATATATTGAGCACAAATACTATCTCAGTAGTCTCTCTATGTAAATACTTGGATTTTCCATGTAATTTTTTTAATTATATGGAATTATTACGAGTCTGTGAAAATTGGCGGTGCATGATTCCAAGGCCCGATGTGCCTGGAATGAATTTGTGATCATTTTTTAATGTACATTTAGTAAACGCACTAGCAACATTTTATATCTTTTAAACCAGTTCTTGGATTAAAAATTAGAGGGCACCATTGAATCCTTAGTGTCAGGATTCTCTTAAGGGAGGATTCACATTGACCGTAGTAAGTTTCGTGAAAAAGTTAGATTTTGGGAATTTTTAAAAGAATAATAAAATAAGTCGGTTATTTTATTTATTTATTTCTTTTCCTCTAAGGGACAAGTAGTTGTGTGGGACCAGTGACATGTCAATCCATTAAATGGCTTGACCCTTCAAATCCTAAGTAACAACGTTTTTGGAATTTAGGAAGGTTCCTATTAAATTAACACCCATAAATTCCACAATAATTACTTACCCTCTCTCCCTCGTATTTATATAGAGCATGGGGGAGGTATTGCCATGACTTCACCATGAGACGAAGCTCTGATAAAGTGTTGTGATGCCCAATACTTGGAGTAAAGAGCTAGTTCGAGTGAGCAGTGACGAGCGACATAGAACCCCGAACCAAAGAACAATGATTGGGCACCATTGTGGGTGACTTGTTGTGGGGACAGCGAATTCCAAATCTCCTTGAACACGATGTTCTCCAATGATCTTGAAGTAGGGATTGATTTTTGTTATAATTTCAAATTATTGTTGAATCCTATTTTTCCTCCCTAATTTCTTCAAGCTAACGTCGAGGGTACAGACTAAACGAACATGACCTGGACCCTCCGCTACCATGTTTCACCTTTTCATTCTACGACGAAGACCGCCGACATGACACCGGCGACTAGTGCCAGATGATGATGGTGGCGGAAGACACTGGTTGGCCGCGATGGAGGCGGCATGATGTCATGTGCCATTGTAGGAGGTTGTGTAACTATGTCGCGGTGGTCAGTGGGACGACATGCACTGGCTGGCCGCGGAGGTGCAACAGCGTGGAGTCGCATGGTGCCGGCGGAGAAGGGGACACAACTTTTCAGTCACAGTGGTCGAGAAGGGCAGCTGGCACCTGCCAGATATAGGAGGATGTGGCGCGTAGTCGCGTGCCACCAACAGAGGAAGTCGCTTCTCCGACGCCTTGAAAACAAGGGACCACACCCTTCAAGTCCCACTGGGAGACCAGGAAGTGCCACATGGTACCGCCACTTTACAACTGAATGGTTGGTCGGGAAAATCGGGGGGGGGGGGGGGGAGTTGCTCACCCCCCCCCTCACGCCCGCTAGGGCAGACCCCTCCACGGGCCAGGCCAGTGGTCCGCACCCCTGCACCCCCCGCACCAACTATGGATGACCCCACTATGGGTTCGGACGAGCAGGCCATGCCACCACGGGATGAGCCGCGCAATCCCAGCGAGCCACGCCCTTACGGGCTGGGTCGCGCCCCTACGCGGTGGGCCAGACCGTGGCCCAGTGGGTCGAGCCTTCCATGGCCCTCTCGAGCCTGTCCTTTTGTTATACTCCACTTGACGAACCGTCTATGGTGATTGTTCCCTTAGGGCGAGTCAATCATTTTGGTATACTACACATGAGATTTGGATTAATCTAGAGTATGTCCGGGTTGGATCGAATCTGAATCCAACATGGCCCTCAGAACTAAAATGCTTATAAGTCACAGACCGGGTAATTTTACCTTCTTGGTGATATCTTCATGGTGATATCTTCGTGGTGATACCTGTGTGGTACTTTTACCTTCATGGTGTCACCTGTGTGGTACTTATACCTTTTTGGTGTTGTCTTTGTGGTGTTACATGTGTGGTACTTCTATATTCATGGTGTTATCTTCATTGTGTTACCTATGTGGTGTAATATGTGTGGTACTTCTATCTTTGTGTTGTTACCTGTGTGGTACTTCTACCTTCATAGTGTTACCTTTGTGGTAATCTTCCCTCATGTATGGGATGAGTATATCTTGATAACTTTGGTATATGAATGGGCATATACCTAAGTGTTAGAATGGTATGTCTGAGTATGATATACACTACAATACCAAATGTTGGATCGAATATGTAATGAGATTCTCATATACAAGAGGGGGAGAGAATTGAATACTTTAAAAATTCTTTGGAACTTTTGCATAACCAAAATTCATAACACATCTATGATCTATTATCTTTCTTGATTCCAGAAAAGTGATTCTGGAAATGAAACATAACAACAGTTTACACCAAATAATATTCTACCTTAAAGCATATAGAATTTAACTAAATTAGAGTACAAGTTTAAGGAAGTATATGAATGTTATACTTTCCTCAACAACTAAAAATTCACAGTTGAAAACAAAGTAGTAACACTACAAGTAACAAGTAGAAACTCTTTTAACCCAAAGAGGAGGGTATCCAATAACCCTGAATAAGAGGTCCCTTGATTTATACTTTCAAGAAAGTCTGTCTTACCCAAACCCTGGTAAGCCCTCAATCCAAAGATCGGTATCTATCTTTCTATCCCCGCAATCCCTCGATTTTTAAGGAAATCGACACCTCTGACTTCACAACCTAATGTCTCTGATTTAAAGGAAATCGAACCTCTACAATAAGCAAATCTGCACAAGGCAATGTTTGGACAAGTATTTAAAAAGCTCTACATGAAGCTTGAGAGTTTATAAGAGCCTCTATCTCTAGAAATCACTTCACCATTACTTGGTCAAAAGTTTCGAAAAGTTCAAATGAACTATTATTTATAGGCACAACTCCAACGGTCGACTCCCTCCTCCAACGGTCATATTCTTCCTTGATTTTCGGAGGGACCTATACACGTGTCACTCAAACAATGGTTAGTTAATAACTTAAATAATGACATTGTTATATAAATAAAATGAGTGTAAGTATAACAATAATATGATATTTTGAATGAGAGTTCAGAGTCTAAAAAAACTAAATTCGGAGTCTAAAATACAAGGATAATCGGATTCTGTTTTGTAGGAATTCCGAACATGAATTCTATAGAATTCTAGAGTCTGAATTTCAAGGTAATTCAGATTCAGGATTCACAAGAATTCGAAACCTGAACTTACAAAGTTTGGAGTCAGAGTTCATGAGAATTCAGAGTCCAAACTCATTGGAGTTTAGAGTCTGAATTCAAAGAACTCGGAGACGAAACTTATTAGAAGTTCATAACTAGAATACGTAATCAAAATTTAGAGTCAAACTTAGAGAAATTCATAACCTGAATTCGTAATCAGAATTCATAGTTGAACATTACATATGTTCGTAATCAGAATTCAGAGTTGAACATCATGAATGTTCATATCCAAAATTCGAAGTCGAACATCATGAATGTTCATATCCAAAATTCGGACATAAACTTTACAATGTTCGTATCCAGAATTCGGAGTTGAAATTCATGAGAGTTCGTAACCAGAATTCGGAGTTGATCCTCATCAGAGTTCGTAACCAGAATTCAGAGTCTTAAACAGAATTTTTCATATCTAAATATTATATGATTCTGAGGTTTTTGGTTACAATCTGCTTTTTACACTTAGAAAAATATTTATTTGAGTAATGAAATCTAGGTAAGTGTAAATTTCCTTGGGGAAGAAAATTTTCCTTATAGAAGTAAAATGGGGGAAAAATGAGATTTTCCTTAAGATAAAGTGTTTCTGATTTTCAAAACAAGAGTAATGGTAAAGTCATAAGGAAACCTTAATTACTCAACAATCTCCCCCTTACATAAAGGAATGGAAAAGTTATAAGGAAAACCTTATTGACTCAACAATATCCCCCATTTTGGAAAGCACAAACATCCTTATGAAAAATTAAATAAGGACATAGAATAAATTTCTAGACTTTGAAATTAATGCTTATCTCCCTTTGTTCATGGACAATAGTGAATACGACTAACTCCCCCTTAGGATTTGGAACTCTAAAGATTTTATTCTAGATTTCTGGAATGATAATTTTCATTTGAATGTGGAAATCTTCGTAATGAGAAATCTCCCTTAGAAAAACTCCCCCTTACTTAAGAATATATCTTCTTATACATAAAAAAATTTACTTCCAGTTTAGAATTCTTTTTCCTTCTCCCCCTTTGTGATTTTCAAAAAGAGTTTGAGGGAATGGGAAAACAATATAGTACCTGAAATATTAGTATAGACATACTAAAAAATAGGCAGCCATAATTACATTATGATTTGAAGAGTTATTACAGGGAAAAAAATACAAAAAAATATCAGAGTGGGATTTATTTTGCTTCTTTTTCCTTGTGTATTAGCATCTTCAAAATGGTATTCAACTTTTTCATCTCTTTGTGATCCTCTCCTACTTGATTTTCTAAGGCCCTGATCCTGTCTTCCTGATCCTTCATGAACTATTCTTAAGCCTTCAACAATTCATCTTCTTTCAAAAGATTTTCTTTCATCTCTTTCCAGAGATCCTTCTCTGTTTTCAATCTTTGAACAATATAACTAATCTTCCCATTCAGATCTTTTACATCTTGAATCCGAGAACTTTGTTCTAGACTTAGATTTTCCTGAAAATTTTTTGTAAGATCCTTGATCTTGGAGTCTTCAGTGTCAAAGGACTCTTTGAGATCTTCTTGAAACTGATCAAGCTCTCCCAAATCTTCATTGATTTTCTTCGACCAAAGAGTCATTTTTCTACAGGATTTCTTGTGGGGATCATAATTGATAAGGAAATTTTTGTGTTCTGCATCAATTTTAACACATATTTCCATCACCATAGATACAGATTATGATTTATGATTCATGGTGTGTTGAATCATCTGGCATATAGAATCAATTATAGGAAAAATAGGAATGGTATCTAGAAACTTCTACAGAGATTTAACAACAAAATCATTCCCTAAGGCAGATGACTCTGAATCGGACAATTTTATTTGGGATGGTTCTTCCTCTAAATCTACCAGCTTCCTCTTAGAGGTTGCACCAACTTCTTTCTTCCTCAAGATTTCTTTCATTGGGGTATCATCAACCACTTGTTTACCCTTACTAATTTTTTGAATTGCTTCCTCATCTGGTGGTTCATGATCGCTTCTTGATAACTGTAAAATTTTATCTTCATCGACTTTTTCCTTCTCAGATCTAGCTTCAATATCCTCAGTAAGAATAAATTCATGATTGTGAATATCTTCCTAAGATGTCTTGATGACTTCCACTTCACCCTTCTCATCATATCTAGGTGAAAAAAGTTTAGAAGATCCGGCTTGAGATGTTCAGAGTGAAAATTTCTCGGAAGCACTTTCCCTTTCCTGAAAGTCTTTTACTTTCTTTAGTAAATCGACTGTCTTTTTAGATATTTTTTCTTCTTGGAATTCTTCCTTCTCAATATCCTTCTCTTTGAATTTTTTCGGAGACATGAACTTATTTCCCGGAGTCTCAGGCAATTATTCTACTATGATGGTTTTCAGTACGGGGATTTGTTTGGATGCAACCTTAGTGGACTTCAAAATAGATTGGATAATCTCTTTTTTAGACATCTTCTTATTCAGCTTCTTTTCCTTGGCTTGATTTTCAAGCTCCTCAGCAGGCTTTTCTTTCAAGGCCTTAGCCTCAGCAGGATCCAAACCGAACTATGGCTCCCCTGCTTTTCTATTCTTTTTATCCTCCCTCCATTTTGCTACAACTTCATCTGGGTAGGATTTTTTGCATCTTTGGTTTAGGAGGTGCGGATTGAGGTTCTTTAGATTTGTGAGTTTTATCTTCTTCTTCCAGTTCCTTCAACTTCCTTTACTTTCTGGACTTCTTTGACGGTTCAACTTTCTCAACATTTTGCAGAACAGCTTCTTCCTCTTCCTTAGGTAGATCATAATTTTTTTTGACTCATTGGAGAATCCAATCTTCATTCTCTTAAGGGTGTCATCACTGATCAACATCACCTTGCAATTCCTCATCTTGGAACTTCAGGGGATCTTGAACGATTCTAGGCACCAAACTATCATCTTTGAGACTAGGGCCGGATACATGATAATCTGAGCTCTCAAATTCCCATTTTTGATGTTCTCAATCATAATGAGGATATACCTTATGAGATTCACTTTCCATAGGTTTACCAAGATATCCAAAATATACATGTCACTTTTCTTAAGGGTGTCCTTATCACCCTTCCTCGGTATGATAAATCCTTGGACCCATAGCTGAAGAATCCAATTTTTGGTAGATAGATAGGAAATTGTTTCTGTTTTGACATCAGAAAGACCAAGGCATTCCGTAGAATTCACCTTGATAAAAATACCTTGAATATCCAACAACTTGTGAGAGAAAAATTTGGATTCTCCTTCATATGATAGCCCCAACAATCTTGTAGCCTTGGTATAAGAGATTTTATATGTCTTTCCATAACTCTTGAAGGAGAATTTTTCCCTACCATCTTCCCTCAAGAAACAAACTAATTCAAAGAATTCTATGAGAAGACCCAGATGACAATATCCTGAGCCGCTGTCTTAGAAATGGCTATACTTTCCCATCCATTTAGCTTGATATTATTGGAAATAATGGAGTCATACTTAATGAATAAGTTCATATGAACTAACCTCTCCCTGTATATTTTCGACTCCGAAATCGGCTTAATAGTAGACATATCCTGAGAAGGAGCATCTACAGACATTTGGATTTGAGCACTTCTGAGAAGTTTAGAACGGGATTTTGAAGAGGGGAAGAGCTTCAAGATGAAATAGCTTGATATTTGATGTGGGAAAACTATCGAGGTTCCCAATTATATAGGAAATGAAGTGACGGTTGAACTTCTCATTTGAATCTAATGGCTGATAATTTTTCAGATCTGATCTGACTGTTGATATTATAGTCGTAAGGAAAAATTTTCATGAATCCGATCTTTTGATGTTTTAAAAAAACAGATTTAAGGAAACTTGAATCTGAGATTGTTTTAAAGGAAAAAGGAACTACCAATAAGTAAAAGTGATTATGAAAACTTAAGAAAGAATCATACCTTTTGGATTTCTAGGAAGAATATTCATACTGCGAAATATTCTTCTTGAAGGACTTTGGATTCCAAAAAAAACGTGAATATGAAAAAAAAACTTCACTATGAAAAATTTTCAAATCAGAGAGTTTCTATTACGAAAATTGTTGGTTCGAATATTATTATTAAGAAAATTTTCAGTCTGAAGATTTCTATTACGAAAACTTCATGTCCGAATATTTTAATTTCGAAAACTTCAGGTCTGAAGATTTTTATTAGGAAATATTTTGAAAAACCATCTAAAAAATCATTATGAAAATTTTGAAAACTTCACTACAAAAGATTTAGAAACATCATTATGAAATTTTTTGAAAACTTCATTATGAATGATTTTGAAAACTTTATTACAAAAAATTTTGAAAACTTCATTACGAAAGATTTTGAAAACATCATTATGAAATATTTTGAAAACTTAATTACGAATGATTTTGAAAACTAACTACAAAAATTTTCATTACGAAATTTTTTGAAAAAGCGACTAAGAAAATTTTCATTAAATTTTTTTTAAAAATCCTTCAATAATAAATATACTCCCCCTATGAAAAGGAGTTTATTACTGTAAGGAGATTGATTTCAACAGGAATTTAATCAAGGAGGATTACCTTATGGTTATCGTTCATAACATCTATTTAATGTATTTAAATCTATTGGAAGGCAATGATTTTGTAAAAATGTCAGCAAGTTGAACTTGCATTCCGATAAAATGAAGAATGATATCTCCTTTTTGTGTCTGATCCCTAAGAAAGTGATGCCTAATATCTATGTGCTTTTCAAAAGAGTTATGTGAAGGGTTTTTACTAAGGGAAATGGCACTAATATTATCACACAGAATTTGTGTTTTGGTAAAACTCATACCATAGTTTGTGAGTGTGTGTTGCATCCACAACACTTGAGCACAACGACTTCCAGCTGTTACATATTTAGCTTCCGTAGTGGAATGTGCAACTGAGTGTTGCTTCTTGAAAGACCAAGAAACTAAAGAATCTCCTATGAAATGACAGGTTCTAGATGTAATATTTCTATCCAGTCTACATCCACCAAAATCAGCATCTGAAGAACTTTTTAAAACAAAATCATTTCTAGAAGTATAAAAGTGTCCTAAACCCATGGTTCCCTTTAAGTAGTGAAAAATTCTCTTCACTTCCATTAAATGAGATTCCTTAGGATTGGATTGATATCTTTCACATAAGAAAATAGAAAACATTTAGTCTGGACGAATAGCTGTCAAGTAAAATAGACTTCCTATCATATCTCTAAAAGATGTTTGAACTACTAGTTTACCAGATTCATCTAGATCAAGTGTGTTTGAGGTACCGATGGGAGTACTTATACTTTTAGTGTTGTCATATCCATGCATTTTGTGATGATCTTTAATATAATTATGTTGGGATATATGGATTCCTTCTGGTTTTTTTAAAATTGGAAAACTAAGGAAAAATGTTAACTCACCCATCATACTCATTTCAATTTCAGATTTCATTAGATCCACAATGGAATTGGTTAATGATTGATGAGTTGAACCAAATATCATGTCATCAACAAAAATTTGATCAAAAAAAAAATTTCTTATCTTTATTTAAAAAAGGGTTGGATATGCATTTCCCTTAACATAATTACTTTGAGGAAAAAATCATGTAAGTCTATCATACCAAGCTCAAGGGGCTTGTTTAATTCCATATAGAGCTTTGGTAATTCTAAAAACATGATCAGGATGTTTTGTATCTTCAAATCCAGGACGTTGTTCAACAAAAACATCCTCTTGTACATAACCATTAAGAAAATCACATTTCACATTCATTTGAAAAAGTTTGAAATTGAAGAATGATGTAAAGGAAAGTAAAATATGAATAGATTCAAGTCTAGATACTGGAGCATAGGTTTCTTCATAGTCTATTCCTTCTTGTTGATTATAGCCTTTAGCAACTAATCTAGCTTTATTTCTTACCATGATTCGATTTTCATCACACTTATTTCTGAAGACCCATTTTACTCCAATAATAGAAGATTCCTTAGGTCTTTCAACCATGGTCCATAATTTATTCCTTTCAAATTCATTTTGTTCATCTCGCATGGATTTAATCCAATCATCATCACCTAAAGCTTCATCAGTACTTTTTGGTTCTAATTGGGAAAGGAATGCTAGATGTTCTACTTCATTTCTTAAGGAATTTCTAGTCATTATAAGTTGATTCACATCACAAATGATACTATCACTGAGATGATTCTTTAGAAATGACTGATATTGGTTTTTTAAAACATGTTCATCAATATAGGGTAAGAAATCTTCTGGGGTAAATGTTTCAGTAGCATCTTCTTGAAAATTTTCCTTGTCAGAAGGATCTTCTATCATAGGTTGATAATCAGTTTTTGAAAACACATCTGAGGATATAGGTTGAAATTGTTTAAAAACAAAAGGCTCAGTTTCATCAAATTTAAAAAGTATTTTCTATTCAATAGTACAAGTGTTTTTGTTAAAAACTCTATAAGCCTTAGATGTTGTGGAGTAGCCTAAGAAAATTCCTTCATCAGATTTTGGTGTGAATTTATGAAGATTATAATTAGTATTTAGAATGAATACCTTGTAACCAAAAACCTTAAAATATGAAATTATAGGTTTTCTACCATTCCATAACTCATAATGAGTTTTATTAAGAAAAGGTCTAATCAAAACACGATTTATAGTATAATAAGAAGTACTTACAGCTTCAGCCCAAAAATGTTTGGCTACAGAATACTCACTCAACATGGTTCTAGTTATCTCTTGAAGAATTCTATTTCTTTTTTCAATAACACAATTTTGTTGAGGTGTTCTGGGTGATGAAAAGTTGTGAGTAATACCTTTTCTACTATAAAAAGTTTCAAAATCAGAATTTTGAAATTCTCCTCCATGATCACTATGAATAGTTTTTAATCGAATATTTTTATCATTTTTAACTTGGGATCTAAAACATTTGAAATTACAAAAAACATCAGACTTTTTTCCTAGAAAATAGACCCACGTAAATCTATTGTAATCATCAACCAAGACAAATACATAATACTTTCCCCCAATGATTCTAGTTTATGTAGGACAAATAAAATTCATATGCACTAACAATATTGCATCAGTAGTTGAGACTTCACCGACTGATTTAAAACGTTATTTATGTTTCTTTCCA
Organism: Viscum album; assembly: GCA_963277665.1. NCBI lineage: Eukaryota > Viridiplantae > Streptophyta > Magnoliopsida > Santalales > Viscaceae > Viscum > Viscum album. Next base: position 232,557,438 of record OY728147.1, read on the forward strand.
TATTTACAAGGGTCAAAAACTTTTGAAGAATCAAATCTAAGCTCTGGTAGATCCTTAAATAGTCCTTTCTTTGAAAGTTTTCTTATGTTCCTATGGTTACAGTGTTCTTACCTTCTATGCCATAACCAAGAATGATCTTCCAATGCACTAAGGCAAGGTAGATCTTGGCTCCTAAGGTTATCTATGTTTAGTGTATAAACATTATCTTGCCTATTGGCAGAAAGAATAAATTATTCCTTGTAATTTTGTACTAATCACTTATCATTCCTAAAATTCACAAGTTAACCTTCATCACATAACTATCTTATGCTAATAAGGTTGTTCTTAAGACCCTTAACAAATAAAACAGTTGAAATCAATGTTTTTCCAAGAAGAACGATGTTACCAATACCAATAGTTTCTCCCTGATCATTTTCTCCGAAAGTTACTTTTCCTCCTTTCATCTTGATAATAATTTCAAAATAGAATTTTTTACCAGTCATATGCCAGGAACATCCACTATCCGTGTACCACGTATTTCTGTTGGTACATTCTCTATTTTTCTAAAAATAAAAGAGTTAGACTTTTGGAATCCAAAATTTTTGAATCCAAAATTGTTAGACAACAAAATTTTGGATATCCACATTTGTTTTGAAAAATAATCTTTATGAAACCCAAGGGATTGAATTTTATTTAATGAGCAATTTTTCTTCCAATTCCCACAACTTTGACATTTAGTGAAAAAGTGTCTTTAGGAGGAACAAAATAGTAGTTTTTGAAAACTATTTTCTTGTGAGTATAACCTACTCCAATAGTTTTTCCTTGAGGTATAATTTGAGAATACATATTTTAAAGATTTTCCTTCCCAGAGGTAAAATTTTCAAGAAGCTTCTTAAGAGAAAATATTTCACATTTTAGTATGTTGACTAAATTCCTATCCTCGGGAATCATTTCCGTACAGTTAGAATTTTCCTCAAAAACATTTATCTTTAAAATAGTATTCTTAAGATCTTTAGAATGTTCTTACTTGATTTTTCAAGTTCATTATAATGTTTTTCTAAAATCTCATCTCAATCTCTAAGATCTCTAGAATGATCTGAGATCTCTTTTGTAAAAATTTCTTCCAGTGTATTTTCTTAGTCTAATTTTTAGAAATTTTACAATTTCTTTCTTCAAGTAACTTGGAAATTCTAGAAACTTTTTCATATAAATGTATTTATTCATTTTCTGAGGATGATGTATCTTCATTAGAAGTACTATTTTCAGAATATTAATTCTTATCAAGAGATAAATTTGTTAAAGCCTCAGCAGAGTGTACCTTGGCCATAAGACATGTATTAGAGAAAGAAGTAGTAGCAATGAATCCCATATTCCATTGTGATGATGAATCATATTTAGAAGATTCACTTTCTAAAGAGTCTCCACAGCTAGTACTCCAAGTATCATTAGCTTTAATACTTTTCTTGTGCTTTGATCGAGAGAATTTCTTCGTATTCCTTTCTGAATTCCTTTCCTTCTTTTCCGTCTTTTTCAACAAAGGGAAATCAGGTCTGATATGAGTTTTTCTTCTACATTAATAACATGTAAATTCACCATCTTTATTATCTCTATAGTCTTTCTTGTTATACTTATTCTGATGATTCTTTTGAGCTACAATCTGGTTCATTCTCCGAGAAAGATTAGCTAGTTCATTATCAGACTTTTCTATGTCACTCGATTCTGAATGAATAATGAGTTTATTTGTCATTGATCTAGTTACACTTTCTAGGGTCTTGGATTTCATATGTTTAGAAGTGATTCTAAAAGAAACACCTCCATTCCCATTCTTCTTCTTAACATTTTCAGCATCTCTCTTCATTCTAGTTTCATGCTGAAGAAGAGTTCCAAACAACTCATCTAAGGAAACCTGAGTGACTTTCCTTTTCTCATCAATAGATGTTCTCTTGGACTCCCATTCATTTGGCATGATATCTATAATATTTTCAACAAGTTCTTCACCATCCAAACCTTTTTCTACCATAGATTGTATGATATTCGCAGTAGTCATAAACCTTTACTGTACTTTTCTTATAGGTTCTCCATAAAGAAAGTAAAATCCATGGTATTCAGCTCTAAGCATAGCTCTTCTTGACTTTATGAATTTGGATGTAGCAAAATGTGTAACTTCAAGTTTCTTCTAGATACTCTTTGAAGCTTCACATGAGGATATTTGACTCTAGATGTTCCTAGTCATGGAATATAAGAAAGTGTTTCTGACTCTGAAGTTTTATTGATATTATGATTTCTCCAGATTCGTAATGGTTCTCAATTCCTTATCTGGAATTTTATAATCTCCATTCAGTAATAGATAGTTATCAACTCCAGTATTGATAAAGAAATTCTTTATCCTATATCTCCAGTACTCATAATAATTTCCATAAAAAATAAGAGGTCTAGTAGGATTTAGGTTATCAATAGAACCAACATTTAAACCTGCAATCCTTATGAAAATAATTGGCACACAAACTAGTTAGTATAATGAGTTTGTAAACAAGGGAAAACATCCTAAACAAGAAACTAGATATTGTATCTCTAAGAAAAAGTGAATCTGAACTATATGAGTCCGAATATATGAATCTAAAAAAGTATGAATCCAGAAAATCAATTCTGAGAATTATTTTCTAAATTTAATCGGGAGATAAATTCAGAGGTAACCCGCTCTGATACTAATTATGAGATTGGTACAGGGTTTGAAGTTTCCAACCTCTGATACCAATTGTTATAATGTTATGTCTGAGTATGATATAGTCTACAATACCATATGTAGGATCGAATATGTAATGAGATTCTCAAATACAAGAGGGGGGGGGGGGTAAATTGTATACTTTAAAAATTCATCTGGATGTTTTGCGTATCCAAAATTCACAACACATCTAAGATCTATTTTCTTGCACGATTCCAGAAAACTGATTCTGGAAATGAAACTTAACAATTGTTTATACCAACTAAGATTCTACCTTAAAGTGTATAGAATCTAACTAAATCATAGTACAAGTTTAAGGAAGTATATAAAAGTTATAATTTCCTTAACAACTAAAAATACACAGTGGAAAACAAATTATTAACACTACAAGTAACAAGTAGAAACCCTTTTAACCCAAATAGGAGGGTATCGAACAACCCTAGATAAGAGGTCCCTTGATTTATACATTCAATAAAGTCTGTCTTACCCAAACCCAGGTAATCCCTCAATACAAAGATTGGTATCTATCTTGTTATCCCCAAAAGTCCTCGATTTGTAAGGAAATCTGCACCTCTGACTTCACAACCTGAAGTCTCTGATTTCAAGGAAATCGAACCTCTACAATAAGCAAATATGTACAAGGCAAAGATTCAACAAGCAGTTCAAAACTTTCTGCACAAAGCCTGAGAGTTTATAAGAGCCTCTATCTCTAGAAACCACTTCACTAGCACTTTGTCAAAATTCTCAAAAAGTTCAAATGAGCTCCTATTTATAGGCATAGCTCCAACTATCGGCTCCCTCCTCCAACGGTCATATTCTTCCTTGAATTTCGAAGGGACCTGTACATGTGTCACTCAAACAATGGTTAGTTAATAACTGAAATAATGACATCGTTTTATAACTAAAATGAGTCTAGGCATAACTAGAATCTGATATTCAGAATGAGTGTTCAGTGTCTAACCAAAAATTGAATTCAGAGTCTACAATACAAGGATATTCATATTCTGTTTTGTAGGAATTCAGAACCTGAATTATTTAGAATTCTAGAGCTTGAATTTCAAGGAAATTAGGATTCTGGATTCACAAGAATTCGGAACCTGAACTTACAATTTTCGGAGTCAGTTTTCATGAGAATTCGGAGTCAGAACTCAAAGGAGTTCGGAGTCTGAATTCAGGTAACTCGGAGTCAGAACTTATTAGAAGTTCATAACTAGAATTTGTAATCAGAATTCAGAGTCAGAACATAGAGAAGTTCATAACTGGAATTTGTAATAAAAATTCATAGTCAATCTTTAAATAAGTTCATAATCAGAATTCGGATTCGAACTTCATGAATGTTCGTATCTAGAATTTGGAGTCGAACTTGATGAATGTTCGTATCCAGAATTCGGACTTGAACTTCACAACTTTCGTATCCAGAATTCAGATTTAAATTTCATGAGAGTTCATAACCTGAATTTGGAGTTGATCCTGATGAGAGTTCATAACATGAATTCAGAGTCTTAAATAGAATACTTCATATCTAAGTATTATATGATTCCGAGGTTTTTGGTTACAATACTATTTTTACACTTAGAAAAATATTGATTTGAGTAATGAAATCTAGGTAAGGGTAAATTTCCATGGGGATGGAAATTTTATTTATAGAAGTAAAACAGGGGTAAATGAGATTTTCCTTAAGATAATGTGTTTGTGATTTCAAAAACAAGAGGAATGGTAAAGTCATAAGGAAACCTTAATGACTCAACAATCTCCCCATTAAATGAAGGAATGGAAAATTCATAAGTAAAACCTTATTGACTCAACACTAAGTAGAGATGATATCTATCACTTCGTGCATTGAGATGGAGGTCTTGCTATGTGGTTTTTCCTTTTTGCAACTCTGAGTGACCAACAAGGGCCTCAGGTTCGCTACTAAGTATTGTTATACTCACTTATACATTGGATATGCTCACACCTTGTTGTGTCCTTTGTAGACGATGTACAATGTTGATGAAGGCTTATGGAGCAAGGACTTGAAGGTACTCAAATATGGACTATTTGGCATGACATAACGCAGGGACTACTAATCAGGATCTGTAATTACCCATCTTGTAGGATCCTTGGTGGATGATCCAGAGCTGTTTTTCACATTCCAGTTTTATTTGTACTTCTCAGTTGTACTTGGATTCTTTAGATGGGTTTTTATTCTAGCCCCTTTACTTACAACAGAATTTTTACTATAGTAGTTTACATCGTGGGTTCCTCTTATTGTGCTCTGGGATTTCTGAGTTAGTACATGTTTAAAGGCAATTCCTTTCTGTTAATGGATACAACTTTCCGGTGCCAGTCACCAGCCCCTTCCCTATGGAATGTGGGCTTAGGGTAGTCAGGGACAGGACCTAGGGGACGGGTCGCGACAAGGTGGTATCAGAGGACATAACTAGAAAAATGGACTATTTCCACGGTCAAAAAATGTGGTAATAGGTCCCAAAACTATGGTCATAGTGTATGACCTATGGTTATGATTATAACAATTGAAATAGGTGGCCTAGTAAAAAAGTTTTGAAAACTGCGGCCATAGGTGTCTCTGTTGTCAACCATGATAGTTGACCTTTGGCCACAGTTGTAACCATGGAAATAGGTTTCCTATTTCCTTGGTTTTAACCATGTCTATATCTCTAGAAAACCATGGTAATAGCCTAAAAATAATGTGTGTCTAGCCAGATTGGATCCCAACACCTTCCTTTCACATTCCTACTACCTAACCACTACACCACCATGGATTTTGTGTGTGTATATATACAATATATTATATATAATATTTAAAACCATGTAAATATCCTAAAAACCATGGAAATATTTCTTCCCACCATTTTTTGGCGGGAAATTGTCTCTCCCACGCAAGGGTGGGAGACCTATATCCACAGTTTTCAAAATTGTGGCTATAGCCCTTCGAAAAAAGACCCATAGCAATGGTTTAGAATACTATGGCTATAATCCACAAAACCATGGACAAATTCCCTCTTTTACTCAGTGAAAAATAAAAAATTATCTCATTTAGACTTGCGTAATCTTTCTTTGACTTAATTCAAGGGTCCCAGAGCCCACTCTTCTCAAAACAAACTGTGGCCATAGACACCTATAGCCACAGTTTTAAAACCATGGCTATAGGTCTATGGCCGTAGCCTTTTTTTCTTGTAGTGGGAGTCTGTTCTACCGAAGAACTAAGACTATGGACTTTTTATGTGGATATAGTGTTAAGTGATATGAGTGTGGTTTTCAATTTGGGGAATCTAGTGTTGGTTTGGTGGCTGACGTATCCATACACCAAGACCCTGAATTCTTATTTCCAACTCAGTACATGGAAACACTGATTACGTGGGTTTTTGAAAAGTTTTCTTATGATGAATTTCAGTCAGCTCACTAGTTATAACTTATTGACCATGGTGCACCTGTTTTATTCGAGGATTCCGCCAGGTAGACAACCATCTAGGATTCCCGAGAGAGTACACAAGGAAGGCCCACTGAGTGATGAGGCCTTAGTGCAGGGCCCTCTTACGGTGTCATCACCTTCGAGTGATGTACCAACAAAACCATTACCTATGGGGAAGACACTTCCACCAACCCCACTAGATGAGGGTGCAAGACGACTGAGCGTGTTGCGTGAGTTTCAGTGGTAGAGAGCTCCAAGGTTCCAAGGTGAAATGGAACCGCAGTCTGCTGAGGACTGGCTGGAGATTGTGGCCAAATTTTTTTCTTAGTTGGGACACTAGCTGATTTTATAGTGATCCTAATGTCTAGTCACTTCCAAGGAGTAGTTGGGAGATGGTAGAGTATGAAACTCCAGTTACACAATGAGGAAACCTTCACTTGGGTGGACTTCGAGGGCCTTTTAAGGGAAGATTTTATCCCAGCATCTCTACTCTCAGTGTGTATACAAGAGTAGCTGCACCTACAGTAACGTAGCATGACCATGGCCCAGTACTTGACAAGGTTCACTATTCTCTCCCGCTACTCCACCGACATGGTACAAGACCCTTTCTTTAGGGCCTAAATCTTTGATCATGGTCTTCAACAGGAGATCAGTGCATCAATGCTATTACTCAGCATTCCGACGTAAGTTGGGGTGCTAAAGAGAGAACTTTTGGTGGAGAGATTCCTAGATGTGCTGGAACTGACAATGAGAGCCACCACCGGATGTCAGGTAGCAGAGTCATTTTCAGTAGGCAATAGATGGATGGTCAGACAGAGAGGACTATACAAATTCTAGAGTACATACTACGTGGGTGTGTCCTAGATTTTGGCCACAGTTGGTAGGCTCACTTTCCCTTGGTGGAGTTCGCATAAAACAACACCTATCAATTCACCATTATCATGGCACCATTGGAGGCCTTATACGGTCGACTGTAAAGATCACCACTATGTTGGACAAACCTCGGGGAGTCAACACTTATGGGTGCAGAGTTAGTATGTGCTACTACTTAGAAGGTGAAGATCATCCAGGAGTGGATGAAGACTGCACAGAGTAGATAGAAGTCTTATACGGACAGGAGATAGGGACCTTTGGAGTTCGATGAGGGAGACCACGTCTTCCTATAGGTCTCACCTCAACGAGGTTTGCAGAGATCTGGTCGAGGGGACAAGTTATCACCAAGGTTTATCAGACCATTTTTGATACTTCGATGTATAGGTGAAGAGGAATACCACTTTGAACTACAAACACAGTTGGATAGGGTGCACAACCTCTTCCACGTAGCCCAACTAAGGAGATACGTGCATGACACATCCCATGTCATCGACCATGTCTAGCTAGACGTTGATGATGGGGTGACGTTTATGGATGTTTAGTATAGATTGAGGATCGAAATGAGCGGGTCCTTCATGGGTGATCAATACCTCTAGTGCACATTCGCTAGCATCATGGGAATCTCTAGGACAACACATGGGAGCGAGAGGCTCAGATTCATGCCTAGTACCCCCATTTGTTTCTTTTTTCTATGTTGTGGATTTTGGGGATGAAATGTTCTGAGGATGGGGGAATGTAAAGACCCATATTTTCCATGTAATTGTTTTTAATTATGTGGGATTATTATAAGCCTACAGAAATTTACACCGTGTGATTCTGAATCTCAGTGTGCCTGGAATAAATTTTAGAATGTTTTTTAAAGTACATTCATTAAATGCACAGGTGACACTTTCTATCTTTTGAACTGGTGCTTGGATTAAAAATCTGGGGGCACCATCGAATCCAAAGCACTAGGATTATCTTAAGGGAGGTTTCACTTTGACTTTAGTAAGGCATGAGAACAAATTTGAATTTCTGATTTTTAAAAGTATAATAAAATAAATTTTTTATTTTATTTATTTATTTCCTTTCCTCCAACGGACATACGGTAGTGTGGGACCAGCGATGTGTCATGAAATTAAATAGATTCATGCTTCAAATCCTACGTAACAACATCATTGGAATTTAGGAAGGTTCATATTAAATGAACCTCCATAAATTCCACGATCATTACTTACCCTCCCCCTTCTATTTATATGGAGTTTGGGGGAATGTATTGGTATGACTTCTTCAAGAGACAAACCTCTAGTTAGGTTCTTCCATGACTAGAACTTGAAGGATAGATCCAGTTCCAACGAGCATTGACTAGTGACACCGAACCCCAAACCAAATAATGACGATTTAGCAGCAACAATGACAGCTTGTTGCGGGGACGATGAATGCTGACTATCCATAAACCTGATGTTCTTGAATGATCTTCAAGTAGGGATTTATTTTTGTTATAATATCAAGTGATTGTTGAATACTATTTTTCCTCCCTCATATTTTCAATATAACGCAGAGGGTGAAGGATAAACAAACCTGACTCGGACCCTCTGAAATGTTGTTTCACCTTTGCGTTCTCCACAGATGACCACCGATGCGGCACTAGTGACCATATCCGGCATATGATGGTGGGAGCCGTCACCAGCCGACCACGATGGAGGTGGTACACTGTCACACACCGCAGTAGGAGACCATTACACTATGCTATGTCAGTAAGTGGAGTGGTCGTCACTGGCCGGCCGCATAGGTGAGTCAGCACGCCATCGCGCGCCGCCAACAAAGAAGGTGTTGTGACTTTGTAGCTGGGCAGTCTAGTAGGGCAGACATCACCGGCGGAGAAGGTGCTAAGGGTTTTCAGCCGGTGGAGGAAACCACAACTCCAAGGTCGTGGAAGTATGGACCTGCACTCTACGGGTCTCACCAAGAGACTCGGATGAACCATGTGGCTTCAACACTTTGCAACTAAATGGTCGTTCGACCGTTCAGGAAAAATGGGGGGGAGCTACACTGCCCCTTGTGCCAGCTTGGGCGGACCCCACCATGGGCCGGGATGCGCCACCTACGGGCTGGGCTGGACCTGCTGCGGCCCAGTCGAACCGGGGCAGACCGGACCCAGACCCTTCAAGGATAGTTTCCTCCTATTGATCCTTTGTATGTCAAACTCTGTATAATTAGTAGCCGTGCCTCTCGACAGAGTAAGATGATCTAGCTTCTCGATTAATCATCCATACCTCTGAGCCTTATTTATATATGTACTGTGAGCTGAGTTTTTTACCTTCATGGTGATACCTCTATGGTACTTTTACCTTCTTGGTGATATCTTTGTTGTGATACCTGTGTGGTACTTTTACCTTTGCGGTGATATCTTCATGGTGTTACATGTGTTGTACTTTTACCTTCGTGGTGTTACTTGTTTCTTACTTCGACATTCATGGTGTTATCTTTGTGGAGTTATCTTCGGGGTGTTACCTGCATGGTACTTCTATCTTCATGGTGTTACCGGTGTGGTACTTCTACCTTTGTGGTGTTACCTTTGTGGTATTCTTCCGTCATGTATGGGATGATTATATCTTGCTAACTTAGGTATATGTATGGGAATATACCTAAGTAGAGATGATGTCTATTGCTTCATGCTTTGAGATGGAGGTCTTTCCTTGTGGTTTTTCCTTTATGGAACACTGAGAGACCTATGGGTGTCGCGAGGTCCCTACTGAGTATCATTATACTCACCTTTGCACGGGATACGCCCGAACCTTTTTGGGTCTTGTGTAGATGACGTACTACATTGATCAAGGATGAGGGATCCAGGATTGGATGGTGCTCAGAGGTGGACCATTTGGCATGACATGATATAGGGACTACTGATCGTGAGTTGTACATACCCTTCAGGTAGGATCCTCGATGGACGATCCATGAGATGTTTCTCACTTTACAGTTGTATTTGTACTTTTCAGGTGTACTTAAACTTTTCAGTTGGGCTTGTATTAAAGCCCCTTTACATTCAGCCCACTTTTTTCTAGAGTAGTTTACTTGGTGGTTTCCCCTTGTTGTGATCTTGTTTTTCGGTGTTTGTATAGCTTTAAAGGCAATTCATTCCCGTTAAGGGATACGCCTTTCCTGTGCAAGTCACCAGCCCCTGGCCGATGGAAGGAGGGGTTGGGGTAGTCACAACATGGGCCACGAGGGATGGGTTGGGACACTCTATGTTTGTACTACGGTTTGAAGAGTCTCTCTATAGCTCTAAGAAGCATCCTCTCAAGGTATTATATCTCTTCCTCCACCTTTTCAATTCATGTACTTCCATTGAATATGGTTTTTTATTCATAATTTATTATTTTGTTAAGTGTTTATAAACAACCCCATTATTGTATAAAATATGTATTAACAATTATAGATTCCTATTCCAACTCATTAACCCTATTCTAAGATCCCATTTGTGTGCCCATAACACTATTGAAATAAACACTTAATTTTTCAATATAATTTTTGATGTCCTGAATATCTAACCCAATATTGATTAAAGGGTATTAATTTATATTATATTTATATTATTTATTTGGAAAATACCTATATGAAATCCAATTTCCATACTCATGGGTTTTAAAATATATGGAAATGTGATTTTCAATAAATGTGGCACACGAAATATTATATATAAGAATGGTGAAACTTGATTGTTCCCTGATTGATTGGTTCAATAAGTAATATATAGATATGAAATTTTCATGATAACTTTAAATCATTCCTTGGAAATGTTTTATGATACCTTGGTCAAAATCCTTGGTAATTTTTTTCATATTAGTGATGAACTTTGGTGATACGTTTATGAATATCATGTTTATATTGTTTTCGCATTTTCGTGTTATTACCCATACTATTATGTTCATGTACTTATGTTATGACTCAAGTTATTCTGTAAAATTTCATATTTCATTCTTCATATTTAACTTATGATATTCTCTTACACTATTTACCCATTACTTAGATTTATGATTACCCCTTTTATTTTATACATTTCCCTAAAAAATCCTATACTGTGAGATGATATAGGATATGATAGTCATGAATCAATTAAGAGAGTTAAAGAATTGTTTTTGATTTATTTTATTTATTATGTATGTATCATAGTATATAACTATTTTCCAAGACACAAAACCAAAAAACATCATTCAGAGTTATTTATGTAATATTTTTCAAGGAATAATGGTTTAAATCATGTAATAAAAGGTGGGACACCATATTTTGCAACGACCGAAAGTTTTTCAATGAAAATTTCCTTCTTATTATTATTCCATATAATCACATGAAATCATAAAATAATGAACTACTAGGTTCTATGTGACCTTTAAACAAACGTTTTTTCACTTTTGTGATTTGAATTTCGAAAATATGACATACACGGATGCATTGAGTAAGTTATTTGGAGCCCATTATGACCAACTTAATTATTGGTGAATCGTAACATACCCTTATGAATAGAAATTTTAACCTTATGATTAGTGACATAACTTAATAAATAGTATCCATACATATGATAATATTTAAATAAGATTCAAGTGGGAGTACGATATACCTATATCTTAGAATAAAAAAATAAATGTTTTAGAATTGATAATTTTCGACTAAATTTTTATTTTAATTAACAATTAAACTAATAATATTTAGAAAATTATTTTTGATAAATAGATTTCAGTTTTGGATTCTTCAAGTCAAAAAATGGTTAGAGATAATTTTTGGGATTTTTCTAAAATACATGGATTTTTATGAATAGTAAAATATGATAATTATGATAAATGGTAAATAATGGATATATTGAGTTATTTATGACGATATGATGATTTAAGGCCAATTGGTTCGAAATAAAATGTACTTATTACTATTTTTGGTCATGAAATAATCACTATTTCTTGTCTTGAAGGAAAATTATATACTAAGGAATTAAGTATTATGAAAACCCTCTTCTCTTCCACTATAAATTCCAACCCACCTTACCACTTCTCTTCACTCCTATCATGCATTGTTATTAACACCCCAAGCTTCCACAGTACACTTTTCTTTGAATAATATAGTAGCATGTGTTGTACGCAACTTCGAGTTTTAACACACCACAACCAATCAAACTAGCCGTTATGAATAGTAATACCCAATTTTTTAAAATTTATAAATTTTAACATTAAAAATGGACTAAATTTTTGGATTTAGAATATCTAAATTATCTTAGGGAGAATTTTCTGTATTTTTCTAAAAACATTCAGTTTTGGATGAATAGTTAAAAATAAAAATTTTAATTATAAAAACATTTGTAATCAAAATAATTTACAGTGCAAAATTGTACTATTCAGTGGTTTTAAAGCATAATTAGATAATATTTTTACCATTTAATACAATGTTTGTCATTGGATGTAATTTCACATTTTAACTGGACATAAGGAAGTGTCAATCTTTTGATAGATATTATTTCTTAAAAACACGCTTTTTGTTTGGACAACGGGAATTAATTTTAAAATAATTTTGGCCACTTATGTGTTTTGAATATAGAAGAATTTATTCCATATATATAATCATGTGGTCCAAATTGTGTAAATAGGTAAATATTTTTTATACATTTTGAATAATTACATCGGTAAATACGTTATTTACCATGGTGAAAGGTTAAATCCGGAAAATAAGGGTAAAAAATAATATTATAATAATTATAAATAATCTTAACATGTTTCCTAACCCTATTGAATGAAACACATATGACCATGGGAATCGTTGAGTCTACTCTGGGACCCCATGGTGCCACTTGTAAGTGATAATGACACTTTATATTAATTAAGTTAAAGTAAATACAAAAATGACCTAAGCATATATCTTTTAGTAAAACAATTTTTACATAGAGTTAAACATGTTATATATTATAATATAAATATTAATTTGAAATATAAAAATATTTTCTATATAATGGTATTTTGTTTATAATTTTTAGACGTTTAATAAGTAAATTTACTTATGACACAATGATGATGTAATATTTTTCTTTATTAATGAAAGAATTAAGTAAATGGTATTATAAATGTTCAAATAAATATAATTTCAAATTTTTTATGACATCCAAGAATTTTATATGTTAATATGACATGTTATGACTGATTAAATAAATTTAGTTATAATTAATAATGTTTTTAGGACTTCAACAAAAATCAATTAGTAAATAGTGTCAAAAACGACATAAAAGTGTTTTTAAAACAAATATTATATTATTAATTGATATTATATTCCTAAAAATATAAGGTTCGGCCAAAGGACTTATATAATTATAGGTGCATCATCAATGAACCACTTGGGGTTCTCTTGGAAGTATATAGTAAGTTTATTTACTATATAATATAAAAATACAAAGAGACATGATAAATGTCAAACAATTTAACTAAGAGTTAAATCTAAAAGATAAAGTTAATATAGTGACCCAACCCTGTATAAATCCTATTGGTTGAGAGTTTTTCGACCCATACCCATCTTATACTTTAAATAATCCATTTTGGAGCCATTATAAACTTAAAATGATTTTATTATATAATAATATTTCTAGCTTTTCCTAAGGTGCCCCTCACCCCTCTTATAAAAGGTCACTCCCCCTTCTCTCTAATTCAAACCATCAAAGCCTTTTGGCTCAGCGAAACCCTACCAAATTATCCTATAAAATTCTCTCAATTTATCCTATAGGCCTTCCTTTAGTCAGAAATCCAACTTAAGGAGACCGTTTGATTAAATCAAAAGGAAGAACCCGAAGAAGACGTAATAATTTATCCACCCTCTTTCAAGTTCTTTTCTTCTTCCACTTCTTCATTCTTTGTTATTTCCATTTTAAAATAACAACTCCAGTATATTATATATAATGTGATGTTATTATATATATGGTACAACCATATTCATTATTCTATCCATCCTTTGAATGACATGTCACCATACAGGTGTACGTACGTATTACCATCTCCACGTCGTGTTGTAATTGTTATTCAATGCATTATTATTTGGATACATATAATAAGGATGTGTAATTAATGTAAATAATAAATATAACATGATTATTATTTTTTATATATGATAAACCATACAATTATACAATATTTTAATATCAATAGAATGATATTGTCGCTCGTGCGTACGTACGGATTACCGTCTCCACATAGCAATGAGATTCACTCCCCATCTTATCCATTCAAGACTAATTTTCATTATATGGTTAAAAATATTTTTTAAATGCTTGATATAATTCTGTATATGAATAAGATACATTTCATACATGACAAATATGACTCACATAACAAAGAATATAAAGGAAAATGAATCTGTTAACACCAAAAACGACGATAATACTAAGATATTATGAACAAAACAATGTTAAAAGATCATAAATGATATCATATTAATGTATACGATTATTGTATAATTTAATAACAATTATTTCACCATTATACAAGAGTTTGACCTACCCTCAACCAAGGAAAAGTACAAGGTAAGGGTTAATTTCACAATCTCGTTATTATCTGAGGTTGTTTTTACGTAAGTATGTACTGTGACCTCTTTATCATCGACATCCATGTTTCTTAAAAATGTATTACAAAATATTATTACGTTTTTATAGACTATGGGTTAAATTAATTTATAGCCTTGTTTGAAATTTTATATGATTTTTATAAAAAAATATTTCCGTTGTTTTCCAAACAAGGTACTTTTTAACCCTTTCGACAGAATTTATGTAATAATGTTTTTTTAACTTATACGGCGGGTGCGGCTATTTTCCGCGATTATAAAATCATCGAAGCTTCCCTTAAAATATTATAAGAATATTTTCAAATTAAATGTTTTATAATTATGTGACTTTTAAATGATTTAATAAAAGAGATATTTCTCTCAAATAGTTTTGGTTTCATCTATGTCAACATCATTTGATGGATTTTAAGTTTATTTGAAGTTGATTTGTTATGATACATAACTTTCCTATTGTATTGAAGGTTTTGTGATATGTTTGACTGTGGATGCATTATTTTTATACCATTCATGGTTTATGGATAAAGTATTTACATCTCGTATGCTAGTCTTAATACTAATGTTTATGTTATGTTTAAACCTGTTCATATGAGAAATGCATTGGACATAGTAAGTGATGGGTGGAGCCAACTATAGCTCCTCAATGCATCTATAGGTCTCCGGAGACAAACTAGTGTCTTGGCACAAGGCCTGGACAAAATCTTATTTATATTTTTGGCACAAGTCCTTGACTATGAGGATATGATAGACTGACATTATGCATTCCATCATTATAAAAGTGGTTATTGATATTGCATGTGATTATTAGACTAGTAGAATATCAATTTGAATAAGTAAATGGAATTATCTCATTTTATTTTTTCCATATTATTCTAAAGTTCAAGTATAAAAGCCTTTTTTTAGTTATACATTGCCTCAAATGTTTATGATTATTTATGAAAGTTTCCACTTTATTATTATCTTTACTAAGAATCTGAGCTCACCCCTTTCTATGTTTTATTTTTCCCAGGATGTGAAGAGGTATTTTATGACTGATCTGCAGGGATTGTCTGAGGGGATATGAGTGTGGAAATTGGCGACTAGTTTTTTTTAGTGTTTCTCCATATCATGTAATTTAAGACTTATGAATTTATTTAGTGTTTCCAAGGCTACTAAACTAATCAATATTTCGATACTTGATCATTTATGATCATGCCAATGTTATGTCATAATGTACGACTCTAGGTAACTCGGGTCGGGGTGTTACAGTTTGTATCAGAGGAAGTTTAGTACAAACCTTGGAAGCTCTATTTAGATAAACTATGATTAGAGCACATAGCCCTAAGATAGACTTTGAGGATTAGTATAGAATAACTTCTTAATGTTTTGGTATTGTAGATATTTTTGGAGTTTTTTAAGAAATACATCTATGTCTGGATATGAGCAGGTAGAGGTGGCTCTGACATAGATGTACCTAGGGGTAAAACCCAAAAACACCGCTTTGAGCTAGACTCGAACGATAACTAGTGGATGACAACGGGCCTTACTACACTCTTAGTTATGAAACTCCTGGGGGATATGCTTAGGATAATTCTTAGATTCTTTACAAACCATTATGAAGGGTTTATGAGTGTATACTTCCTCAAAGAAGACATTTTTTATGAATATGGATTATATCCATAAACTGTTCAATTCATTTTAAGTGTTTTAAAATTTTGGAATTATGTATTTAGATTCATAAACTAATCTAGTTTATGCCATTGTTTAGAAATGGTGACTACTAGAAGGAATGTAAACTGTATCAATGAACACACTACATATAGTGATTTCCCTTCTACTCAAGATAATTATAGTGGAGCTGGTGATACAAATGGTGGTGATCAGCTTATCACCATACTGGGACAACTCACTTAGGTAATGAATAATAACCTTACCCGTATGGAGCACCCTGATCCACAACGTGGAGGATCAATGTTAGACAGCTTCATGAGCCAACAACCACTAACATTCAATGGGGGTACAAATCCACTAGTTTCTGAGCAATGGATAAATTCCTTAGAGAAAATATTCCCTGCCATGGGGAGTAGCGAAAAGGGAAAAAGTTGTCATGGCAGTTTACCGCCTCACTGGAGATGCTGATCAATGGTGGTCATTGATTAAAAACACAAAGGAAGATGATGAAGTATCAAATATGGAATGGAGGGAGTTTAAAGATCTTTTTATAGAAAAATAATTTCCTCATGACCATCGAGAAGATATTGAAAGGCAATTTTTGAGTCTGAGACAAAAGGAGGATGAGAATGTCACAAAGTATGTGGCTAACTTTACAAGGTTAGTGAGGCATGATACAGATTATATATGTAACCAAAGAAGTAAGATTGATCATTTCTTTGATGGGTTAAAACTGTTTCTCTGTCGAGGATTGATGTCACAATCCTTCTCGCCATATGAAGATATTGTCTCATGTGCTATCAAGATAGAAAAATAATTATCTAAGTCATATGACTTTAAAGAAAAGCAAGATAATGAAGAGATCTACTAATCACTCTGGAAATGGAAATAAGGGGAATAAGGGAAAAGTTGAATATCCATCCTACATTAAATTTGGAATGAAACACCTCGGTACCTGATTGAAGGGAATGGGAGTCTATTACAAGTGTGGTGAAAAATGTCACAAAGCTCATGATTTCAAGGGGAAGAAGGAAGATACTGATGTTCATTGTTACAATATCAGGGAGATGAGACATTATGCAAATGAATTTCCAAATCATTAGGGGAACTTGACTCAGAAAAGTCCAAGGGATCAATTCTAATCTTATTCTATCACTACTGCTGAGGTAGAATCTCTGAAAGACGTAGTGGCAAGTAATTTAATGGTTTTCTCAAGTCTAGCAACTGCTTTATTTGATTCTGGATCATCGAATTATTTCATATCTTCCCAGTTTGCTAAGAAAATTAGATATTTCCAATTTTATTTAATAAGGGAGTTTTCAGTTAAAAATTCTAAAGGAATTATCATCGCAACAATGTTTTGTGAATCCTTTCCCATTAGAGAATATAAATGTTCTTTATCTGTTGATCTCATCATCATACCTATGATTTAATTTGATATAATCCTCAGTATGGATTGGTATTCAGACCTTCATGCCAGGATTTATTGTAAGAAGAAGGAGGTTATTATTTTAGATGATGATGATAAATAACACCTTATCTTTAGAGAAGAATTGTCACCACCTAATTCTTATCTAGATCCACCCCCAGTACCTCAACTAAATTCAATTATTGCAGAGGAATATAATGAAATGACTGTGGGTGAGAAATGGAATGTTCAAATAGAGGATGTAGCTATTTTGAGAGAATATGTTGATGTGTTTCTAGAATATTTACCTAGAAATCATCTTGAATGAGAAATTGAGTTTTCCATTGAATTAATTCCTGGTTCAAGGCCCATATCAAAGACCCCTTATAGAATGAGCACTGTGGAATTAGTGGAACTAAAGAAACAACTAGAGGAATTGAGTAATAAGGGATTTATTTTCCCTAGTGTTTCTCTATGGGTATCCCATGTCCTTTTTGTTAAGAAGAAATATGGATCTATGAGTTTATGTATCGACTACAGGGAGATTAATGATATAAAAGTAAAGAACAAGTATCCCCTACCTTGCATTGATGATTTATTTGACCAACTTCATGTATCTCAATATTTTTTAAAGATTTACCGTTGATCTGGATATCATCAGTTGTGTGTGAACAGGGAAGACATTCCAAAAATAGCATTTTGAACTAGGTACAAGCATTACGAGTTTACAGTAATGCCTTTTGGGCTAACTAATGCACCATCTATTTTCATGGAACTAATGAACATAGTTTTCAAGTAATATCTTGATGAATTTTGTGGTATTTATTGATGATATCTTGGTATACTCCAAAGGATACGAAGGTCATGAAAATCACTTGCACATTATCCTGAAGACTCTGTAATGACATGAATTATATGGGAAGTTTGGCAAGTGTGAATTCTGGCTTCAGGAGATTTCTTTTCTTGGCCATATTGTCTCTAAGGATGGAATATATGTTGATACTTATAATACCAAGAAAATCCATGAATGTCTAGCACCGACGAGTATAAATGAGGTATACAGTTTTCTTGGTTTAGGAGGTTATTATCAAAATTTAGTCTAGAATTTTGCCTGGTTGGAAAACCCATTAACAAAGCTCACATGAAAAGGGATTAAATTTGTTTGGACAAAAGAGTGTGAAGAATGTTTTGAAGAACTGAAGAGAATATTAGTCAATTCTCCTATATTGACTCTAGCGTCATGGAATGATGGGTTCGTTATTTATATTGATTCATCGAAGAAATGACTTGGTTGTGTCCTTCTGCAGAATGATAGGGTTATTTCATATGCATCACAACAGCTGAAAATTCAAGAGAAAAACTATCCTACTCCTGATCATGAGTTAGAAGCTGTATTCTTTTCTTTGAAGATTTAGAGACACTATTTCTATAGTGAAAAATGTGAGATATATACCGATCACAAGAGTTTGAAGTATATTTTCTCATAGAAAGTACTCAACTTGAGGAAAAGGTGATGGCTTTAACTACTCAAGGATTATGATTGCACGATACACTACCACCCGAGGAAGGAAAATAAGGTGGAAGATGCTTTGATTATAAAAGATCATGTAGTATTTAACAAGATGAGAGTTGAAAAGAATCCTATATATATGGATCTAGTAAAGATGGATATAGGAATCACCATGGAAGGTGAAACATCAACACTTTTTCAAATGGTTGCCAAACCATGTTTACTAGAAGGGATAAAGAGTTCTCAGACCGATGATGAATAGTTTCAAAAGAAGATTAAAGCAGTGAATGCTGGGAGATTGAGTGAATTAGTGTATGAAGATGGAATTTTGAAATTTGGGAAGAGATTTTGTGTTCCCAATATACCCGATCTAAAAAGAGAATTGTTGGATGATGGTAATAGTTTCAATTTCTCTATACACCCTAGGAGCACAAAACTGTGTAGATATTTGAGGGAACATTTTTGGTGGGACAACATGGAGAGGGATATTTCTAATTTTGTGTCAAGATGTCTGGTTTCTCACAAGTGAAAGTTGGAAGGCAACAACATGTAGGAGTCTTGAAACCTCTTCCCATACTGGAGTGGAAATGGGATAATATTATGATAGACTTTGTCATGAGACTACCAAAGACTCCTAGAAGGAATGATGCAATATGTGTCATTGTTGACCCTATTACCAAGTCAGCACATTTTTGTGCTATAAGAGAAGATTTACCACTTGAACGTCTAGCAAGAATATATATTAATGAAGTAGGGAGACTTCATGGAGTACACCGATCAACTATTTCTGATCGTGATCCACGTTTTACATCAAGATTCTGGAAAAGTCTTCAGAAAGCCTTGGATACTGAGCTTCATTTGAGAACTGCTTACCACCCCCAAACTGATGGACAATTAGAACAGACTATTCAAACCTTGGAAGACATATTGAGATCATTCTCACTTGACTTTCAAGGTATGTGGGATCAATATTTACCTATGGTAGAATTTTCCTATAACAATAGATTCCATTAAAGTATTTAGATGGAACCATATGAAGCATTATATGGAAAGAGATGTCGCACACCAACCTGTTGGGATGATGTTGGTGAAAGAAAACTCGTAGGCCTGAAACTGGTAGAGGAAACTATGGAAAAGGTGAAGGTAATCCAAAAACACATCAAAGAAGCTCAAAGTAGGTAGAAGAGCTATGCTGACAACCGAAGGAATGATTTGCAATTTTAGGTAGGAGATCATGTTTTTTTGAAGGTATCTCCATTGAAGGGTGTTATATGTTTCGGTAAGAAGGGAAAATTTATTCATAGGTACATCGGACCTTTCAAAATTCTAGAACGATTTGGGGCTGTAGCTTATCGTTTGGAAATGCCATCAAATCTCTCCCAAGTTCACGATGTGTTCTATGTATCACTGTCAAGAAAATACATGCCTGACCCAACACATGTATTCACCTATGAGGAAGTAGAACTGGAACTCGATCTATCTTATTGCGAAGGGCCAATCAGGATTTTTGATACCAGAGAACAAGTGTTGAGAAACCAGATGACTCGTCTTGTAAAAGTTCTATGGAGAAATCATAAGATGGAAGAGGCAACATGGGAACCCGAGGGACTTATGATGAAGAACCACCCGATTTTTTTCATGTGGTAGTATTATAGAAATTTTGAGAAAAATTTATTTGAATGAGGGGAGAATTTAACACCCCATGATTCCACGGTATGCTTCTTTTTGAATAATACAATAGAGTGTGTTGTACGCAACTTTGAGTTCTAACACACCACAACCAATCAAACTACCTGGTATGAATAGTAATGCCCCCTTTTTGAAATTTTATAAATTTTATCTTTCAAAATAGACATCATTTTTGGATTTGGAATATTTAAATTATATTAAGATGAATTTTTGGTATTTTTCTGAAAACATTCAGTTTTTGATGAATAGTGAAAAATACTAAATTTTAAGGTAAAAAAACATTTTAATAAAAATAATTTATAGTGATAAACTATACTATTGAGTGGTTTTAAATTATAATTAGATTTTATTTTTACCATTTAAAACAATGTTTGTCATTGGATGTAATTTCACATTTAAACTGCACATAAGCAAGTGTCAATCTTTTGATAGTTATTATTTCTTAAAAACACGCTTTTTGTTATGACAACGGTAATTAATTTTAAATTAATTTCTGGCACTTATATTTTTTGAATATAGAAAAATGGATTCCATATTTAGAATTATAAGGTCCAAATAGTTTAAATTGTTACCCTTTATTTTTAGGCATTTTGAATAATTACATCGGTATATATTTTATTTACCACGGTTAAAGGACAAATCCAGTAAATAAGGGTAAGAAATAATATTATAATAATCTTAAAATACACTAACATGTGTTCTAACCCTATTTTATGATACATGTCCGACAATGGGAATATTTGGGTCGATTTTGGGACCCCATGGATCCACTAGTAAGTGATAATGAAACTTTATATTAATTAAGTTAAAGTAAATACAAAAATGACAAAAGCATATATCTTTTAGTAAAACAATGTTTACATAGGGTTATACATGTTATATCTTCTACTATAAATATTATTTAGAAATATAATAATATTTCCTACATAATGGTATTTTATTTATAAATTTTAGACATTGAATAAGTAAATTTATATAGAACACAATGATGATGTAATATTTTCCTTATTAATAAAATAATCAAGTAAATGTTATTATAAATATTAAAATAAATATAATTTGAAAGTTTTGATGATATAAATTAATTTTATAGGTTAACATGACATGTTAGGATTCCTTAAACGAATCTATTTAAATTTAATAAAGTTTTTAAAATGTTAATAAAAATAAATTATTAAATAGTGTCAAAATTCACATAAAAGAGTTTTTAAAACAAATATTATATTATTAATTGATATTATATTCCTAAAAATTTAAGGATCAACCAATGTACTTATATAATGATAGTTTCACCATTAATGAACCACTTTGGGTTCACTTGGAAATATATAGTATGTTTATTAACTATATAATATAAAAATACAAAGTGACATGGTAAAAGTCAAACTACTTAACTAAGAGTTAAATCTAATAGATAAAGTTATTATAGTGACCCAAATCTGTCTAAAACCTATTGTTTGAGTGGTTTTCGACCAATAACCATCTTATAATTTAAATAATACATTTTGTAGACATTATAAATAGAATGTTATTTTATTATAAAATAACATTTCTATCATTTCCTATGGTGCCCCTCACCCCTCTTACAAAAGGGCACTCACCCTTCTCTATAATTTACACCTTAAAAGCCTTTTGGCTCGGAAAAAACCTACCAAAATATCCTATAAACTTCCCTCAATTCATCTTATAGGCCTTTCTTTAGTCAAAAGGCCAACTTAAGGATCCCTTTTGATCAAATCTATAAGAAGAACTTGAAGAAGAGGTAATAATTTCTCCACCCTATTCCAAGTTCTTTTCTTCTTCTACTTGTTCTTTATTTGTTATTTACATTATAAAATAATAAATCCAGTATCTTCTATATAATGTGATGTTATTATAAATATGGTACAACTTTATTCATTATTCTATCCATCCTTTGAATGACATGTCACCATACGTGCGTATCTACAGATTACCGTCTCCACGTCGTGGTGTAATTGTTATTCAATATATTATTATTTGGATGGGTATAATAATGATGTGTAAATATTGTAAATAATAAATATAACATGATAATTATTCTATATATATGATATACAATCCAATTATATATTATTTTAATATCAATATAATGATATTGTCGCTCGTGCGTACGTACAGATTACCGTCTCCACATAGCGATGAGATTCATTCCCCATTGTATCTATTCAAGACTAATTTTCATTTGATTATTAAAAACAACGTTTAAAGACTTGATATCATTATGGATATGAATAAGATATATTTCATCCATAACAAATATGTCTCACATAACAAATAATATAAAAGAAAACAAATCCGTTATCACCCGAAACCACGATAATACTAAGATATTATTAACAAAAAAATGTTTAATGATCATAAATGATATCATATTAATGTATATGATTATTTTATAATTTAATAACAATTATTTCACCATTATACAGAAGGCTAACCAAACCTCATCCAAATAAAGGTATAAGGTATGAGTTAATTTCACAATCTCTTTATTATTCGAGGTTGTTTTTATGTAAGTATCTACTAGGAACTTTTTATCATCCTTATCCATGTTTCTTAAATATGTATTACAAATTTTTTTTACAAATTTATAGACTTTGTGTTAATGTCATTTATACCCTTTATATAATTTTTATAATATGTTTATAATGGAATATTTCTTTCATTTTCCAAACAAGGTCCTTTTTAACCTTTTCGACAGAATTAAGGTAAGGATGTTTTTTAACTTATACGGTGGGTGCAGCTATTTTTCGCCGTTATAAAATCATCGAAACTTCCCTTACAATCTTAAAAGAATATTTTCAAAGTAAATGTTTTTTAATTATGTGAATTTTAAATGATTTAAAAAAAGTTATATTTCTCTCAAATAGTTGTGGTTTTATCTATGTCAACATCCTTTGATATATTTTAAGCTTATTTGAACTTGATTTATTATGATAAAAAACTTTCATATTGTATTGAAGCTTTTGTGATATTTTTGACTGTGGATGTGTTATTTTCATACCATTCATGGTTTATGGATAATGTATTGACATTTTGTATGCTAGTTTTAATATGAATGTTTATATTATGTTTAAACCTGTTTATATAAGGAATGTATTGGACATAGTAAGTGACTAGTGGAGCCCACTATAGCTCCTCAATGAATCGGTAGGTATCATGAGACAAACTAGTGTTTTTTCAACAGGCCTTGACAAATTATTATTTTTAGTCTTGGCACAAGGCCTTGACTATGTGGTTATGGTTGTATGGAATTATGCATTCCATCATTATGAAAGTGGTTATTAATATTGCATGTGATTATTCGACTAGTAGAATATCCATGTGAATAAGTAAATGGAATTACTTCATTTTATTTTTTCTATATTATGATGATGTTCATGTTTAAAAGGATTTTGTTTTAGTTATAAATTTTCTTAAATGTTAATGCTTAATTATGAATTTTTCCACTATATTGTTATCCTTACTGAGCATCGGAGCTCACCCCTTTCTATGTTTTATTTTTCTCAGGATGTGTAGAGGTATTTTATGACTGACTTACAGGGATAGTCTGAGGGGATATGAGTGTGGACTATGGAGACTATGTTGTTTTAGTTTTTCTCTTTATCATGTAATGTAAGACTTATGAATGTATCTAGTGTATCCAAGGATACTAAACTCATTGCTCATTCGAGACTTGATCTTTTGTGATCATGCCAATGTTATGTAATAATGCACCGACTCTGGGTAATTGGGTTCAGGGTGTTACATTGTGACTTACCTAAATTCATCCCAAATCACTCCCCATGATCCGCCCACATCTAACATCCCTTTCTCTCATTAAAATACCAAATCCTTTCCCCTTAAGCGGCTCTCATAGGAGATAAACTCTAGTGGTAAATTTCTCTTTGTCAATCGTTTTGTTCTTTTCTTTTCTTTTATTGTTTCTTTACTCACCTCCCATAACTAAAATGGTATGATAAAACCATTAAAATACATGAAATGGAATTCTATTATGCTAATGGGATAATTCAATATCATCTATCTTTTCCCAAACTTTTATTGGAAAGAAATGAAAACACCATTTTAGATGTGTTAATTTTGCACAGTCAAGTACGACAGGTTATCAATTTCTATTACTATCTTCAATTATGGTCATGAAACTATTTTTTATTATTAAAAATGACTATTATATTTGTATTTTATCTTATTTAAGGTTATTTTATCCTTATAAGCTCATGATTTAAGATAATAACAAAAAATAAGTTAATTGTGAGAAAAATCACTCAGATTAATCCATGTGTTTATCATTAATATTTTATATAATGATTCGACTTCACTCAAAGTAACCAAATTAAATTTAAAACCAAGTAATCTACCGGATGTTCACTAATATCTTATTGTTTGAATTCTTTATAACAACTTTCATCTTACATGTTTATCCATTCTTGAAAATTAATAAACCTATCATAAAAACCAAGAAAACTAGTGGACCCGAACAATGAAATTGAACCACTTAACCCATTAAAAAAATGTGATAAATGAAATTAAAAATGTTATACTAGATATTTTACATATATAATAGGTTCTATAATTATTAATTAAAAACCTAATTTTTTTATTTCAGTCATTAATAATAAGTGGATAACACCAACAGACTCAAGGAAAGGGAACCAATCTATTTAACTTTTAATCAAGATTGTCCTCTACATTATTAAATTTTAGGTGTAATTCCTAGTGATGGGGTATTATTTTTCACCTCCCCAATACTTCCCTCATAATTAATAATTCTTGAGAATCCCCATTCTCTCTCCTGAACTCCTATTATGTACACCCGATATTATATCGATAATCTGTAAGAAATTCTACCAGAATCTTCTTTATTCATTTTGGTTGCCTTATCATTTTTTTCAAACAAAATGATGTTATATTATTGATTTATGTGAATATTATAAATTCTCTGTACATATTCAAAATTCATTTATCAGGACCCTTCCATTGTTCTCTCTTTGGGATTTACATGTTTTTAAGAGATTCCCTTCTGAAGACCTTCCGATAAGTAAGCCTATATTATGGGAACTTCCAAAATTCTTACCTGATTTCAAGTGTACTATATTATATTTTAAGCCACCATTATCTTAATAAAATAAATCTTTTTTATTATGAAAACATACTATTTTCACTTGTGTTTTTGTATAATGTATTCTTTCCCTTTCTAATTTTAAAGGATCTATAGTATTTTCCTTAAAACCCTTAAAAATGTTTTAATGAAAAAACATATTATATACTTTTATTATATGTTGTCACTTATACATTACATAACTTTACATTATAAATCCTATTTTAAATTATTAATTTCCATTTATATTTTAGTTCCTTTATTTCATGGAAACTTTTATGATACACCCATTTTTATGTTTTATGAAGTGATTGTGGAACCCAATTCTTTACATGGGTAACCATAATGTTTAAGTATGATTTATTATGTATGATTATTTTTGTGGAAAAAATATTATTGAAAATTTATGATGGGTGTGCCCAGATTGCACTCTAATGAATTGGGTAATGTTGAGTCTCACGAGACATTATGTGTGAAGGTCTTGGTGGTTAGCCTTATCTTGTGATACTATGTGCAATGGTCTTGGCGGGTATAATTGGCTTGTGATACTATGGGAAAATATTTTGTAAATTACCCTTGACTCATACTAAATTCATGTTTTATGTTTCTTCTACATTTCTATGATTCCATGTTTAAATTATCCCATGTTTATAAGTTATGATTCCATATGTTACATGCCTTTTTATATCATCATGTCATGCCTTCTATCCCATGTGCTAATGATTTGTTCTTATGGTTATTCCCTTATTGGGATTTTTAGATCATCCCTTTTTTCATGTTATCCCCAGGTAGTCTTATGAAGATGTATGAGCACAATGAATTTTCAGAGCCCTCTATGAAGAAAAAATAATGAAATTTTAAATTTAGTTTCATGTTTTAAGTTTTATGTACCTCGTATTCCAAGACACGAGACTTTACAATCCATGGCTTGTAAACTGATGTATAATTATACATAAAATCATGTAATGTTATATGAAAAAGTATAGGGTCACTATAGTTGGTATCATAGGATGGTCAAGTTATTTTTCTGTTGAGATTATGAATATAGAACATTACTAAGAACCTTAAGGATGACATGAAGTATCAGAAAACATCCTTAAATTTTGATATGTATATAGAAAGTGGTTTATCAGTAAAATAAGTCTCTATCTAGAAACAAATAGGTAGAGGTATCTCTAGTAAAGATGTACCTAGGAGTGAGAAATATGATAAGGAGTTTCAAGCATGACCCAGGGTATCATGGTACATGAAAATGGGCCTTGTTGCACACTTGTTTTGACACACCTAGGGTATATGCATTGGTAAAATCATGTTTATATTACAAACCATTATATTATAAAAAATACCATAAAAATATAACATAATAAATAGATCAGATATAACCTATATTTAAAACTAAGGAATCAAAAGTTAGGATATACTCTCCTTTACAATGTTATCCTTTTGTGTTCAAAATTTTCCTTTTTTTGTTGAATAACTAAGTATTTAAGCCCTCTAATTGTATATTCTTTTTCTTTGTTAATGGAGAGAAATAGAATAACACGTTCAAACAACCAATGTGATAGGAAATGTGAATATTTTCCTAATGATATGAATTATATTATAGGAATGGGTGCTCAAAACAACATGATAGTACTTTCTCAGCATGCTCAAGTTATGAATAATTACTTGAATCATGTGGAACACCCTCCTCCTCTAAGTAAATAGAAAGTTTCCATATAGTCCTTTATGAAGCAAAAGCCTCCCATGTTTAGTGGATCTTCTTATCCCCTCCTCGTGGAACAGTGGATTCACTCCATTGAAAATATATTCTCCATCCTCTAGTGCTCAGAAGAAGAGAATGTTTTACTCATGATCTACCATTTTGATGGGGAAGCTGATCAATGGTGGACACTGATCAGGAATACATAGTCCCAAGAAGAAATTGATTCCATTGGTTGGGAGGAATTCAAGGGGATGTTTTTCAATAAATATTTTCCTCAAACCCTCCATATCATGATGGAAATAATAGTTCCTCTATCTCAAGAAGAATAAATATGAGTCAATATGGGCGTATGATGTAAAAATTTCAAGGCATTCAAGGTATTCCTCTAGAATTTTCAAGACCACTGAATTCAAGGTGGATTGATTCTTTAGTGGACTAAACCTGAGTCTATGAAAGAGTTGGTGATTTGAGTCTTTGATAGCTATGAGGATATTTCCCATTGTTCCCTCTAGGTTGAAATGATGACTAGAGACTCTCAGTGGTCTCATGGGCCTGATGATATGAATCACAAATGGAGAACAACAAGGGTGGTTCAACAAACAAATCCCATGATGGAATGATGCTCGAATAGCCCACTTGTAAATGTTGTGGGAATAAGAATCATGGGATTGTCCATAGGGAACCCTGAATTACTTAAAAGGAGGAATAATGAGACATCAGGCCAGGAACTTTTGAAGGGATATGAATAATATAGCTAATATGGAAGAGGAATTAAAGGTTTAGATCACCACTCATCCAGTAGTGCAATGCTACAACTACAAGGAGTAAGGGAATTATGTGAACAATTTCCCTAAGTTGTGGGTTGTCAGAGGCAATCAACAGAAACCATCAATGAAACAAGTAAGGTCTTATGCTATCATTACTGCTGAGGTGGAGCCAAATAATGATATGGTGATAGTTACACGAGTTATTCATTCAATAATAGTGAAAATACTATTTGATTTTGGTTCTGTGTACTCTTTTATATATATCATGTTTTATAGAACTATTCAAAAACCACCTCAACATTTATAGGTCATGTTATCTATGAGAATATTGAATGGGGAAATTATTGCATCCATTTTTTATAACTCATCCCCAGTTAATGTTTTTGGACTGATCCTCCCTAGAAATCTCTTCATATATATTTTATTGAATATTTATTCTATCTTGGGCATGGATTTACTATCTTTTTAAAAATCCAACATCAACTTTTGGGAAAGGGATATCACTCTCAAAATCTCAAAAATTCCTCCAATTATTTAAAATTGTAAGGAGTAAGATGAATCTCCTTTAGAATAATTATGTCAAGTGTGGATATTACTTCCTAATGAACAATCATATCTATCCCATATGCTTGAGACAAAGGATAGAATCACATTTGATGACATTTCAATTGTGATGTATTACTCTGATGTATTCCTTGAAGAATTTCGTGGTCTTTTTTCTAATCGAGAGGTTTATTTCTCAATTGAAAATATTTTTGGATCTCTAACTATATCAATGACACTTTATAGAATTGCCACTATAGAGCTGGAAGAGCTGAAGAAGCAGTTACAGGAGAATCTGGACAAGGGTTTTATACACCCGAGTGCTTCACCATGGGGTTCACCAGTCCCCTTCGTAAAGAAAAGGATAGATCAATTTACCTCTCCAATGATTATAGTGAGCTCAATAAAATCATGCTAAAGAAAAATCATCTGCTTCCTCATATAGATGAATTATTCGAACAGCTTCTTGGGACCTATAATTTCTCTAAGGTGGAGCTTAAGTCGGGAAATCACCAATTAAATGTGAAGAAATAAGATATTCCCAAGACAGCCTTTTGAAAGAGGTATGGAAATTTTGATTTCATAGTGATGACCTTTGGAATCATTAATTCTCCAACAATTTTCATGGACTTAATGAATAGAGTCTTTAGAAATTAACTTGAAAAATTTGTTGTAGTCTTTATTAATGACATTCTGATATAATCCAATAGAAAAGAGGATCATGGGGAGCATTTGAATACTGTGTTAAAGAAATTGAAAAGGGAGAAGCTGTATAAAAAGTTTAGTAAATGTGAGTTTTGGATGGATGAAGTATCATTCATGGGGCATGTTATCACCAGTGAAGGGATATCTGTAGACCCTTCCAAGACAAAGGCAATTGAAGAGTGGCCCAGGCCAATATATGTAATGGAGGTCCATAGCTATATGGGTTTATCCAGGTATTATCGTTGATTTGTGAAGAAATTTTCACAACATTCAAACACAATTACCATACTGAAATGGAAGGGAGTAATGTTTGTCTAGACTCAAGAATATGAAGACTATTTTAAGGAGTTGAAAAAGAGGCATATCACTGTTCCAGTACTCACACTCCCAAAAAATTGAGAACTCTTTTTGGTGTACAATGAAGCATCAAATAATGTATTAGCATGTGTTATAATTAAAAATGATAAAATGATAGCTTATTCCTCAAGGTAGATGAAAATCCATGAGAAAAACTCTCCCACGCATGATCTGGAGTTGGCGACTGTGATCATTGCATTGAAAATCAGGTGGCATTATCTCTATGGGGAGCAGTGTGAGATATATAATGATCATAAGCGTCTCAAATATATATTCACACATAATGATCTTAATATAAACCAACGAGGATTGTTAGAGATCATCATGGATTATGACTTCTCAATACACCACTATCCAGGTAAGGAAAACAAGGTGGAAGATGCTATAAGTAAAAAGAATCCTTCATCTTTACAAATGATGAGAATTTAAAAGGATCTGATCTTCATAGATTTTCAAAGGATGGACATGGGAATCATTAAGGGAGGAATATCATCAATCCTTTCTCAAATTATTATTCAACCATCCCTCATGGATAAAATAAAGTATTCTTAAATAAAGGATATGGAACTTCTGAAAAGGGTGGAAGCCCTTAA
The DNA here is from genome assembly GCA_963277665.1 of Viscum album. Classification (NCBI taxonomy): domain Eukaryota; kingdom Viridiplantae; phylum Streptophyta; class Magnoliopsida; order Santalales; family Viscaceae; genus Viscum; species Viscum album. The sequence goes on from OY728147.1 coordinate 232,588,030, forward strand.
AAATGGGAAATCCTTGGAGTTCATGGTTGATGAGGAAGTAGTTGTATGATTTTGGTCATCATTATGTATACCATATGATCCAGAGATAAAGAAGGATATTTTGAATGACACAAATAGAAGGACCTTCTCTATTCATCCAGGGAGCACAAAGTTGTATTGAGATCTCTGAGAAAACCTTTGGCAGGACAATATGAAGAGGGAGATTGCTGGATACATATCAATGTGCCTTGTATGTTCAAAAATGAAGTCTGAGAGGAAATTTATTATGGGATTATTCACCCACTACCCAAACCAACATGGAAGTGGGAGAACATCACCATTGAATTTTTCACTAGACTCACAAGGAAATTTAGAGGAAAGAATGCAATATGGTTTATTGTGGATCATCTTACAAAGACAGCTCACTTTATCTCAATTCTAGAGGACTTCTCATTGGATCAAATTGAACAGATATATATTAAAGAGGTGGTAAGGCTTCATGTATTACCACTATCTATTGTATCCAATTGAGAAATGAGATTCACCTCGATGTTTTGGAAAAGTCTTTAACATGATCTAAGCACTAAACTAGATTTTAGTACGACCTATAATCCTCCAACTGATGGGAAACCTGAGCATATTATTTAGACACTACAAGAGTTTTTGAGAGCATTTTCTACAGAATTCAATGGAGTATGTGACCAATATCTTTCACAGGTTGAATTCACCTACAAAAATAGTTTCCACTCCAGAATCTGAATGGAACCATTTGAAGCCCTTTATGGGAAAAGGTGTAGAACACCAGCGTTGTGGGATGAAGTCTATGATCATAAGATTATAGGAACTGAAATGGTTAATGAAATGATGGAGAAGCAGAAGACCATTCAAAAGAATAGTAAGGAATCCCAAAGATGATGAAATATTTATATGGATAATCATTTATGAGACCTTGAGTTCAAAGTTGGAGACATGGTGTTTCTATCCATATCTCCAGGGATGAAGGTAATGTAGTTTAGGAAGAAAGGAAATTTATGTCCTAGGTACATCACCCCTTAAGAGATTCTAGATTTTGTTGGGGTTGTGCCCTATAAACAAGCATATCCACCTATCATGGACAAAGTACATGATGTCTTTCCTATATCCCTCTTAAGGAAGTACATAACAGACCCTTTACATGTACTCTCTTCAGAGGTGGTACAATAGGAGGATGATATTTTTAATGAGGAGTAGCCAGTTAAAATCTTGGATCGTAGATATAAAATTATACATAACAAGACTGCTCACTTGATAAAGGTACTATAGTGGAATAATAATTATGAAGAGGAAACATGGGAACTAGAGGAGGAAATGAATGAAACATACACACACCAGTTTATGGCCTATAATGTAAAATTAATTTTCAATGGAGAAATTTCTTAAGGGGGGAATAATGTAATGACCCAATGTTTTTCAATTGAAATTTTATTCTTATTATTATTCCATTTAATCACATGAAATCACAACATAATTAACTACTAAGTGCTATGTGACCTTTAAACATAAGTTTTTCACTTCTATATTTGAATTTTGAAAATATGCCATACATTGTTATAATCAGTAAGTTATTTTAAGTCAAATATGACCAACATAATTTTTAGTGAATAGTAATATAACCTTATGAATAGTAATGTTACCCTTATGAATAGTGAAATAACCTAATGAATAGTAACCTTACCTATGATAGTTTATAAATAAGATTTTGGTTGATGTAAGATATACTTATATCTTGGAATAAGAAAATAAATGTCTTAAAATTGTTATTTTTCAGGTAATTTGTGATTTTAATTAATAATTAAATTAATCTTATTTAAAAAATTATTTTTGAAAAATGGATTTTAATTTGGGATTATACACAATGAGAAATGGTTAGGGTGAATTTTTGGTATTTTTCTAAAATAGTTGAATTTTTGAGGAATTGTAAAATACGATAATTTACGATAACTGATAAATAATGGATTTATTGTGTAATTGATGATGATATGATGATGTAAGAACAATTAGTTCAAACTCACAAGCACATAATACTATTTTTGGTCATGGAATAATCAATATTTCTGGTCTTGATGGAAAATAATAAACTAAGGAATTAAATATTATAAAAACCCTCCTCTCCTCCACTATAAATACCACCCCTCTTTCACTCTTCTCATCACTCCTCTCAAGCCCTGTGACGTACCTATGTTCTACCCCAATAACTCCACAATATCCACCCCCATATCCAACAGTCCCTTTTCTCCTCACAAGACCAAATATCTTCCCTTTAAGAGGCTCTCAAAGGAGATAATCTCTAGAGATAAATTCCTTTGTCCAATTTCATTGTGTACAATTCTTTTCATTTCTTGTTTATTTCCTCACATACCTTCAAAAAAATGGTATGATAACTCTAGTAACACAAATTTAATGGAATAATATTATTCTAATGGGATAATTCATTATCAACTCTCCATTTCCCACCTTTTATTTGAATGTAATGAAAACACTATTTGAGACATGTTAATTTACTACAATCAAGGACAATGGGTTATCAATTTCTATTACTATATTCAATTATGGTTGTGAAAACATTATTATGGTTGAAAAATAATATTATATGTGTTTTTTGTATTATTTAATGTTCAATAATCTTTATTAAATCATGATGTAAAATAAAAACACAAAACAAGTTAATTGCGAGAAAAATCGCTAAAATTAAATCCAGCATTTATCAATAATGTTTTATATAATGATTCAACTTCACTCCAAGTAAAAAATTTAAATTTACAACCATATAATCTCTTAGATGAACACTAATTTTATTTAAAATCAATTATTGACATCCACTTTCATCTTACATGTTTATCCGTTCATGAAAATAAGTAAATCTATCTTAAAAACCATGAAAAAAAACAGACTTGAACAATCAAATAGAACCACATAACCCATAAAAAGGCCATTAATGAACATAATAAAGTTAGAGTAAATAATTTAAATATATAATATGTTCTATAATTATTAATTAATAAACCTATTTTTTTATTCCTGTCATTAATAACAAATGGAGAATACCAACAGACCTAAGGTAAGGGATCCTCTCTATTTCACTTTTAATCAACATTTTCCTCTACATTATTCTATTTTATGTGTAATTCCTAGTGATGGGGTATTATTTTAACCTCCCCATACTTCCATAATGATGTATAAGTGATTATAAACTCCCTTATCTTTTAGTAAGCCCTCTTAAGTACACTCGATATCATGTTGACAGTCTGTAAAGAATTTTACCCGAATCTCTTTTATTCCTTCGAGTGGACTTATCCTTCATTCTATGATAATGAAGTTATCTTATCTATTTATGTGAATATTATTAAATATTTTTAAATTTATAAAATTCATTTTTCATGACCCTTCCATCATTATCTCTATGGGATATACATGTTTTTATGTGATTCCCTCCTCAAAACTTTCCGATATGCAAACCTGTATTAAAGGAACTTCCCCAATTCTTACCCGGTTTCAAGTGCACTTTATCTTCTACTTTAATCCACCATTGTCTTTATAAAATCAATAATTTTTAATATAAAAACCTTCTAGTTTCACATATTTTTTCTTATAAAGTATTTTTCCCTTTTCTATTTTGGAAGGCTCAATAGTTTTTTCCTTAAAACCTTACAAAAATGTTTTAATGATAAAACTTATTAAATACATTTCTTAAATGTTGATACTTCTACATCACATAAATTAATATTATACATGATTATTTTACACTATGAAGGTCCATATATATTTTAGTCCCTTTCTTTAATGTACACTTTTATGATACGCCCATTTGTTATGCTTTATGACTTGATTGTGGTACCCAATTATTTCCATTGGTAACCATTATATTTATATAAGATTGATTATTTATGACTCTTTATGTGGAAATAATATTCCTGAAATGTAAATATGGGTGTTCAAAAATAGTTCTCTAATAAATTGGGTAAATTTTATTTTCATGAGTCATTATGTGCGACAGTTATGGCAATTGGACTTCTCCAGTGCTACTATGTGTAGTGGTCTTGGTGGTAATCCTTGGATTGTGCTACTTTGGGAAACAGTATTCGCAGTTATCCATGACTCATACTAAATTCATAGATTATGCTTCAGCCACATTTCTATGATTCCATGTCTAAATGATCTCATGTCTATATGTTATGATTCTATATGTTACATTCTTTTTTATATCATCATGTCATGCCTTCTATCCCATGTCCTAATTCATTGTTCTTATGGTTAATAAATTTCTAGGATTTTTAGCTCGTCCCTTTGTTCATGTTATCCCCACGTTATCCTATGATGATGTATAAGCACAATGAATGTTAGGAGCCCTCTATGAAGAAAAAATAAATACATGTTATATTTAGTTTCTTATTTTATGTTGCATTTACCTAGTCTTCTAAGACACTAGACATTATGATCATTGGATTGTACTCTGATGTACAATTATGATTAAAATCATGTAATGTTATATGTAAATGGATAGGGTCACTGTATATTACTAACAGTTTTATCAGTTGAATGAAATTTTTCTTTTAGTGAATATAAATATTGATATAGTTTATATGTTATAAATACAGGATTAGTTGGATGTATCATTTAAAACCCTTTTTTCTATTTTATATTTTATTTACATAATTTTGTTTGAAATTTTGATTCCTTAAATGTTTAGGATAATTTATTAAGATTTTTTTAGTTTGACGTTATATGGTGGGTACGGTACTAATAATTTCTTTATTATAGTAAACTCATTCAATGGAATATCTTTACTCTATGCATCATCTATGTTATACCTTGTGTTCATATTGGTGTTTTAATTTGAAGAGAATTTTTAATTTTTATCGTGGGTGATTGGGATTTTGATATAGGTTTTAGAAGAAAATTTTGGGGAATTTAACCCCTAAAAATTCGTTTTTTAACATTTAAGGAGGGTTATATGGTGTTTATAAGAAATGGAAATGTACTAAATGAGAGTTATGTATCCCTACTGCACTAACTAGCTAGCTTATATGTTTAAATAGTGAAAAAATACAATTTCCTCCCCTCAAATTTTTAAGGTGGTTACTCCTCCCACCTTTATTTCTCTCACACTACATAGAGGATACCTCCCATAATTATACTCTATAATATTATTCAATGAATTTTTATGAAGTTAATTTATCATTGATCCAAGTTATGTAATTAATCCTATTGAACTCTATTGTTCCCCATAGAAATTCACCTTTTCTTATTTTTTATCTTAGGATTTGGTTTGGATTCAACCATATCATTGTGGAGTACATAAAATGAGATAGGTATTTCTCTTATCCTTATAAATTATGTCCTTATATGATGTTTTCAAATCATGACTTACTGATTCGAAGAAGGTACATCATACTGTTGATTTTTCTATGTGTTTTTATAAAATTTAATGAATTAAATGATGGGTATGGTAATGTATGTTAGGGATTTGAATATTTTGGATGTCATGGGTCCGTAAGCAACCACTCATTGGTTTTAAATTTTGGATTCAGTATGGATAGTCCATTTGATGATTTTATGGGGAGTATTAATATATTACATTGTGTTTTTAGTTAATTATAAATTGTTAAACTAATTTTTTTGGGTGACAAAGAATTATAAAGGGGTCTGGGGGAACGATCAATGATTGACTGAGCATGGAAAACTTTATTGAGGATTGGTTGTAGATATTGGGATATGATTTTAAATGGAAATTATTACAAAAGTGATTGTTGGTTCAATTACATTACCCTTAAAATTTATGAATTTTTTATATGTATGTGTTGTGTGTTCTCACCACCATAAGTGACTGGCCTTAAAGATACATAATTTTTTTAATAGATTAATTAAGTTTCATAAAAATTTCTATAATTAAACCATATAAGTAATTAAAATTAAGATACCACAATGTGAGTTTCATAATGTTTCTTGGGTTACTGTGGATCCTTGGACACCATATGGAACACTGAACACTAATGCATAGTGCTTTGAATAAATTTACAGTGCCTTTTAAACATTAGATACACTGAGAAGTGTGATTGGACTCAGTATGACATAATAATCCTTTTATAGGAGACTTCTTAAACCTTCTTATAAAGGTGTGGCATAACATAAGTGGAAGAGACCATACATGGTATGAAAAAAACTTACAGATACATCATAGTCAATTAAATTATTGATATGTGTTAGGAAAGCAGATTGAGTTTGTATGAACAATGAGATTGATATTGGACATGTTCCATCTATATTGTAGATCCTATGAGGATATCCTGATTTATCATGTGGTAACGAGAGAGGTTAGAGTCTAGATAGAGTAATGTTCTACCCCTGAGTAGTAGGTTTTTCCCCTCATGTGAGTTTTCTTAACAGGAACCCCATATAGACTGCCTATCCTATATAATTACCTAGGGGGTCTGAGTTGGTTCCTAGTGAGAGACTGAGAATAAGTGGGTAAACATGGTTATGGGTAGATATGGTTTTGGGGGTCACCTTCTAACATGCACCTATGATGTGAGCCCATGGGTTTTTGGATACTGCAATGCGTTTATGTGTCAGGACAACCCCTTTTTTATTTATAGTTTCACGTATTTTTCTTTTTGATTAAACTATAGATACCCATATGAGCTTCTTAGGACCCATATTATGGTCCTTATAAGATGTGATGGGGATATTGTGGATGGACAAGGGTGCTTTTGATGATTCATATTTTGTGAATTTTATGATATTAGTGTGATACAACTAATAAGTTGATGTCATCCTAGAATCAAGGATGCACTTCATAGGATTAGCTGTTGATCCGCGTAAGAATTCCCAATATTTTTTAATCAAACATAAGGTTTGTAAATGACACCTTAGACACATTAATTCTTCAGGATGCATAGTATGACTAGAATCAAACAATTCAGTATTTGGGATTGTGATTAGTACTATTATCAGTATGTTATTTCTATGTCATACCTAGGATCTAACTACTTGATCCCAATGATTTAATTTTTTAAAATCAAGATTCCCATGATAGATGAGATTCATTCATTTGAAATAGTGATGTAGAGGTGATTTTGATTTAGTGATTTCTAGGGGTGTTCCAGAATTTTCTTTGAGCCATTGATTACTCTGGAGTTTATATAGATTCCAAAGATTCTTGGTATTTAGGTGTTGAGACATTCATGATTTGATGTATGACTATTTTCTCATGGTAATCAAGGATGATTGGGTCACACCCTAGTATATTATGTTTTATGTTTGGAATATTATTATAATGTTGATTAGAAAGACCCCAAAATTGTCCAAATAAGGTATTGTTGATCGAGGTCATAAACCCAAGGATATAAAATGGCTTATTTATTTATTTGTTTCTTAGAGTTTATTTATTTTTTACAAATGAGCATTTCACATGAACCTATTCCAAATTTTTTTTTGTTATATACATGACCAGGTTTTTGTTTACTTACTAGATTATATACTCACACCATGCTCTAGATTCCACAATACATAGGTACCAAAGAAGACTGTCACTATTTTTTAGGTTTGGGTTGGGATGAGTAGAAAGTTGTGATTTTCATGAAGGATTAAAACCCAATATGATTAAGATGAGGTATTCATTAGATCATTATAAGAGAGAAATGTATACATACATATATATATATATATATATATATATATATATATATATATATATATTTGTTCATTTTTTTCATATGTTATTGTCTCAGTAGGTGATCTAACTTATATATTTTATGGTTTTATTATTTTTCATTATAGAATTTTTGGTTCATTTATTATTTTATTGTAATTTGGTCTATATGATTCTTGGTTGTTTATTTATGATTTTACACTCTAATACAAGGGTAGAGTCTCATCATGAAATTAAATGAGACACCCACTTATAGTCTACAGCCTATAGAATTAGGTGAGGCACCCCTATTGTCATGTGGAAAACCAAAATATATAACTAGTTTAGTGTCCTCTATATTTTGATGTTAATAAGTGCTATCAATAGAGTCTTTTTCATTTTTCCATTATATGTGGGATATAGAAGAGAGTATATTTGGGAATGTGTTGGATATTGTGATGGATACACAACTTCTTGCATCATGAAGATATGTTATAATATGAAGTATAGGATACCAAATATGGGATTGATGTTCTGGATTTTCAATGTTGAAGTTATATTATTTTCTCCTAGAACGACTCATTTTGTTATTAGATGGTTATATGATTTACATTGGATTTTAACTCTTGTCCTATAGAGGTAAGAGTCATATCATGTATCATGATTAGGAATATAGGATTAACATTTCATGTATATTTATTCCTTTGTGGGGTTATCATTTATTAGAGTCTCAACTGTTTAATGTGTCAACAATAACCCATATAACATTTGATGTATAGTTTTTTGTCGGAATTATACTAATATGGACCTCTGTGTTTGTGTATATATATTTCCATTTTATGGTAGGTCATGTAGATATTTGGTTAGACTCTCATTGAAGATGATGAGACAATCCATTTTGGGATAGGCATGTAGTGACCCTAGAAGGTAAGTGAGAAACATGATTCCATGGCTGGACACCCTTAGTGGGTGGTTAATATTCATGTTTAGTTATTAAAATTACAAATAAAAATCTATATATAATTTTACCCATATAAATTTGAATGAAATTATACTTAACTATTCTAGTGACTATTATTCCATTATTATAGATGATTTAGGATGGGACATATATATTTATAGAATCCAATTAATGAAAATTTGATTCTTGAGGGGATGTCCTGTGTATGGATAGTTGGCGATAATTAGTGCCCTTTTGGATGATAACTTAGAACAAGGTGCCTAGTAGATGTGCATATTAGACCTTGGAGTGGGTAGATTGGAATTTATGATATTGTGTAATATTTGAAATGGTAACTCATTTAACACCCCATGGTTTAAGGATTATGGGTATTGGACTAGGTGGGAGACCTAGAAACCTGGAAACATGTCTATGTATTTTAGCGAGAAATTTTTAAGGGTTGGTGTCCTAAAAACTAGTATTTTTTACTTTTATTACATATATATTCAATGCATTATATATTAATTAAGCATATTAATACATATTATTAAACATTCTAATTAACTATAATTTTATAATTTCCTACAGTATACACTAATTTGATAAGGTCATAAATGTTCCTAAATATAATGAGGACCTTAATGTGCTATTATGATATTATTAAATAATGTTATACTATTGGATAACATACTTCAATGTAACTCATAGTATATAGACTGTTATGTGTGAGTACTCATAAAAGGATGAAGCTTCTTCTTATAATGTACGCACATGACAATCTCCATGATGGGAGATTATGAAAACCGATCCACTGGTAGGAATTATATATGATTTGTGTCATTGGATATTATTATAAAAAATAGGATATGGTGGTCCTTAAAATTTAATTATATCATTGATTCATATCATGAATCACACACAATGATTTAGTAACTATAATCAACACACAATGTGTTGGTTGGAAGTAGGGTTTGTTGGGAGAATTGTGATTAAAGTGTCATTAATAGAAACATCAAGAAATGATTTTTTTTCTTTTCATATTTATGGGAGCTGATATCTCAACCATTTGATTGAAATGTAACAATATCCTTAAATTATTTTTATATTTTGTTACAACGTGTTTATTTTTGATAGTCAAAGAACAATGTATCAAGCATATATGTTGGTACCACACATTTTAATCCTTATTGATGAGGCACTAAGACATCAGAATTGTTTTACATAGTAAAAATTTATACGTGGTTGTCATCATTGTGACATGAATTTATTTATCTTAGGTTCCTAGACTATTATCTAAATAGTTTAATTGGACTATAGGAATACCCACCTAATCAAAATGAAAAATAATCTTAGTGGTTCATACACTAAGTGTTTTCAATGCTCTTGATTAAATTCTATTTCAATGTAATTAATGTAGTAAATATTATATTTAAGAATGAGGCAAAATTTTCTTCTCATTTTAATGAAAACATAATTTAAATAAGTATTTATTCACCGATATATGAATATATTTATTTATTTTATTTAATATATAATAAATATTTATTCTTGTGTATTTTATTAAAATATTTGTTTATGAAAAAAATGTTTATTCATGTTTTAAATATATACTGAGGATTTCAACAAACCATGATGGCATTTCATGATAAATGTTTATTTTAAAAGCTGCTAAATATTGTTTATCACTAGTGAAGGATGGACCACACCATAAAAATAATAATAATAATATTTTATTGAATGAGTTTTGTTAAAAGTTTTAATATTTTTATAGTCCGACATGCAATAATGACTAATTCTAACCTAAACACTACCGCTATAAATAGTATGATATTGATATTGTGTAGGTAATAAAAAATATAGAATTGTTGAATAAAACTAGTTTTCCTTTGACTTTTTAATTCCCTCCCTCTCAAAAATGAAAAATGTAAGAGCTTTTTTTCAAGACTGAATAATGAGTGATCAAAAATGAACAATGTAAGATATACGATTCATCACTCTAGCACCCAAGAAATCCATTCACATTTCTTGGAGATTATAGGATCATGTGTGGATCATTGTTAGAGAGATTATAACCTTGGATCCTCACAATCACAACAACTAATCCAAAATGGTCTTTACAGATGATCAACATAAATCAAATAAGAAGTATTCTAAGACAATGTAATTGCTTTATTCTAATCTAAATAAATTAATTATAAATTTTAAATCCAGGATCCTCGCTATTAGTTTTTAATGACTCAAATATTAATATAAATTTAAATATATCTCCCACCATTGAATGCTCCCACTGCACTTGGAACCAAAAAGTTGTATCATAGGGGTTATGTTTAAATTCATAATTAATTATTTGACTGTTGATCGAAGAAATATTTTTGGCTATATATTATTTTCAAATTATTAGTTCTTTAATATGATTTTAATTAACATATATAGACATATTAATCATGTTTAGTCAGTATTTTTGTTTTCATAAAGGTCTAATAAAAAATGAAGAATGGCCAATGATTCCATGGGGAAATGCCATATTTTGGGCTGGAAGATAGAATTTTATGGCGTGTACCACGAAATACACACCATGTATCCTAGTTAACTATATATATATGTGTGGAGAGATACATAGAATTTCATGCAATAATGAAACATGGTGTATGCTACGTGTTGACAGGATAACCAGGCACACAATTATTATATTACATGATGTGTATCTTATTACAAATTATGTAGTCTACACATGTTAGCTATGTAAATCACACAATTTTCATGGTCATTACACATGGTCAAACCATGTGATACTGAATACATTATGAATTTATGATATGCATGAAATGTGTGTAATGTACATGCTATTTAGTTCATCAATTCTAATGTCTAGGATACAAGATGAGTTATCTGGTTAAAAAACATTAAAGATACATAACATGTTTCTAGAGTCCAAATGTCATGTAGCCTCTCACCCTAGAGAACTTCGAGCATTATGGCTGGTTTCATGGGAACACAATATTCAGACCACCCGATATATAGCTGGTAAGTACATGTCGTGTAGTCTTGCTGAGTCAACACATTGGGGCCCTATGCATGTAACTCAGATACAAGGGAAAATGGATACATGGAGTGTATATGGCCTATACATGCCATGTGGTCAATCATTAAAATAATAAATTTAAAATTACATTAAATTGAGGAATTTCATCATTAAAACATTATTTTATATGTTGCCACACAATTGTGTGTTTGAAAATTTAATAATTTTTCTAAAGAATATTAAATTCTCAATTAAATTATTTGTAATAAATATTTCATTATAGGTTCTGCCATTTTTTTATGAATTCCATAAATTATAGGTATCTCTAATCAGGTTAAAATGTTCATTAATATGAATGTAAATCAATCAATTAATTTTTCAGTTAATTATGCAACTGTGTTTATCTTAATAATAAATAATAATTAAATAAATGAATTCTAGCTGGTTACTTCTACATATTTTTTTTACATTTGTGACTGATAATGAGCTTCACCAAGACCTATATATGTGTTGGATGATTAATTTTACTTATAATATGGGTTTTCAATTATTTATTATTAAATTAAAATGATGGAATGTGAGTCATCCCTCCCTCCATTATTATGCAGTGCATGTGTTTCTATGTTTATTTATATAATCCCTCTTTAACCAATAATTTGGTTCCCCTAACCTCTATGGGATCATAAATACAAGTAATAAATAGAGTATCCCATGTAATCTGAAGGTAGTTAATGACAAAACCATTATTATACCAACACAGTTGATACAAAAGTGTAAAGGTGGAATATTTTAACTCAGGAAAATAAAGAAAAAATGTGTTATTCCTTTAATTTATATGTTGATTTAACATCTTCTCATTAAAAAACCCTTATATTAATCCAATGATTTTGTCATTTTCATTTTTTATTTATTTCTGTCAATGCCTTTATTTATTTTATGTATGGAAGACCACAATTACATAAATAAAAGAATTAATGTGGAAGTAAAAAATTTATATAAATAGATTATACGTTATTTTTTATCCAATAGGTTTAATTAATGAATTAAAATACACATAAATTTTAGCAAGATATTTAAAGGATGCATCTAAATAAAATTTATGCATAATAAATTAAAATCCCAAAATTAAATATTAAGTCAGACATGGAATTCCATCTTGACTATGAATGAATTCCTTGAAACTAAGTGTTTGAGAGACCCTCATTAGGACACTTAATTTTTACATGGAGTTACTATAAAGGTTAGGGGTTTAATTAATGATATTATATCAAGAGAAGTATCCATACCTAGAATTGATGTAACACTGATTTTTTGAGGAAATATATTTTATGATTTCAGGATAGGGTACTCCACTAAATAGATCAAGGAGTTACAAGTCCATACTTGGAAAATACCTTCCTACCTAATTACCTTCAAGTAGATGGATGAACCATCATTAGGTCTATGAAAAGGGACATATGGATCCTTTCCCCTAGAATGTATTAGAAACTGGAAATTATGAGTTCAATGGTGAGGTCTATTTGGATTCGATAAAATATTGGAAGAATTAAAAATATTAAGTAATTTATTATTTGTAAAAAAAATTTAATCATGAAAATTACTAATTGTATGTCATTTTAATATTAGAAAAAACAGAAATAACTACATCCACAATATCCCTATGATCAATATCAGATTAAGACAACCTATTAACTTGAAGTAACTTCTAGGAGTGTTTTAGATGCCTCTGGATTTTTCTATTCCATGAACAAAAATATTAGGTTCTATAATCATCAATGCCTAATCAAACTTTTAAAAAGGAAATTTATGAAGAGTTCATTTTCATTGAAAAAAATTGATGGATGTGATTGATGTTCAATTTTTAATGCTTTCATCAATTTCTAGTGAACTCATAACGTCTCAAGAAAACATGGATCCATTTAGAAATCATGATAACCTCTATGTTCTTTTCTAGGAGGGAGTTAAAAAGGAACATTTTGATATTTTGAATGATCATATTCAGACTATGCTCAGATAGGGATCCGTAGTTGGGCCTCATGTATTCAGGATCATTTGATGCATTGAGCGCCTGTAATTTCTAGGTTTTAAAATTTCCATAGAAATGGACACCGATCTCATTATAGCATAAACCGCTCATATCTTATCTATCTTTGTTGTATATTTTAGTATAAATAACATTGATAAGTCTCTTCCAAATAATCTTACCATACTTCACCAAGTAGATAAGGATATTAAGAATGAAAATGCATTCATCCTTATGATAATCAAACAAAAATTGAAAGAGAATATATTTAAGTCCAAATATTCTTCACACCTTTCCAAGAAGAGGAATATGATTTAGAAAGTAAGGGAAAAGGATGATATCAATTTTTTGTACAGTAAGATGGGACACTCAAAGAAAAAATTCACCCATCTAATTAATAAAGAGAAAGATTCATTTGTTTTTTTAATGAGTGAAATGAATGTAATTTTACAAAGTGGGTATTAGATACAAATTATGGTATCACATATGTTTTAAAATGGATGAACGAAGTAGATTTTGAATAAATTACTATGGGGATGTAGATCTACAAGTAGTCAATAAAGCTAAAAATTCTTATATAGGTATAAAAAACTAACACTTCATGTTTCCAACCAGAATGTTGCTGGTTTTGAAGGGTTATTGTCATGTTCTATCTATTACCAAAACCATTATTTCAATATCAAGACTTGATAAAGATGTAATTATTCCAAAATCTTATAATAAATGTAGTTTCTTTTATAAATATATAATTTTTTATTGTAATTAACATTTAAATAATGGTCTTTGTTTGTTGTATTACAAGAACAATGTAATGGAAATCGATAATAATGTTACTTCCCATGACTCATACCACACCCCTTTATGGAATTACTAGATATGTCATAAAAATGAGAAGTATTTGAATAAATTATACCAAGATTGATATTTAGATTCTTTTGAACTAATACCAATTGGTAGATGTCCCTCATTTTTTATGTAAAACTGACTAATGCTTTATTTAGTGGTAAATTTGAAAGGGATAACGTTCTTCATAAATTTTTTCATACCAATGTGTGTGGACCATTTCCAACTGATGTAAGGGGTAGTTAATCCATATTCATTACTTATACTGATTATTTTATTAGATATTTATATATATACTTAATGTGGTATAAGTCAAAATATTTTGTTAAATTCGTGGAACAAAATAATGAAGTAGTGAACAAGATTAGTAAGAATATTATGAAACTCCACTCATCCCATGGTGGAAAATATAATAATCAATATTTCATTGATTTCTTATAGGATTTAAAGATCTTATCCAAACTCAATCTACCTTAAACACCACTTTGGAATGGTGTAAGAGGTGGGATGAACCGCATATTTTTATACTTGGTGAGATCAATGATGAGTAATGATATCCATATATTATCCTTATTGGATAAAGGTTACAAATTGAGAAAAAAATACTAAACCAAGTCCCAACTATAGTGGAAGACAGTATACCATACCATTTATGCAATGGATAGAAAATATTTATTTTATATTTACATGTGTGGGCTTGAGAAGAATATTTTATATCATTTTTCTGTAATAAACTTAAAACCCGATGTAAAAAATGTACCTTTAGAGGATAGACTAAAGTAACAAGTGATATTTTCTATAAGATCCATAACAAAAATTTAAAGTGGAATGAAATTCCATATTCATTGAGAGGTCGAACATATCTAAACTATATTGTGGGATTGAGATAGAATTCGATAAAGTTGAGGATCCACGTATATAAGAGTTTGCAAAGGAACAAATTCCACAAAGAGTTGTGGAAGAAGAAATTATTCCAAAGACATAACTACATTGTATGAGTAAATGAAAGGTTAGGAAACTTGAATTGTTTGTGTTTTTAGTCACCGAGGTTAGTGACTCATTACTAGATAATAATAATGATCCTCTAACCTACAATGAATAAATATGTGAAACAAATATTTCTATGTGGAAAGACGTGATGAATTATTAAATGGATTCCATGTACTAAAACCAAGTCAATATTTTTGTAGATCCTTATATAGATTTAAATATATTGGTTGTAAATGGGTATTCAAGAATAAATTGTACATGGAAGGAAAATTTAGTAATTTCAAGGCATGACTGCTTGTGAAAGGGTTTAATCAATGTCATAGAATTGAATATGAAGAATGCTTTTTTCCATTATTAATTATGAAATCCATCAGAATTATACATTCCATTATAGATTACCATGGCTATAAAATTTGGAAAATTTATTTTAAAATAGACTTCCTTAATAGGAACATTTAGTAAGATGTATATATTACACTACCTGAAGGGTTAGTGACTATAAATGATTCCAACAAGGTATGAAAATTTTAAAAATACATTTTTAGATTTAAGAAATCATCGTGGTCATGGAACATTCATTTCAATGAATCCATAACAGAATTTCATTTTATAAAGATTAAGAGTGATCCTTGTGTCTACAAACTATATAGTGGTAATTCATTCATTTTATTAATAGTATATATTAATCAAATATCAATCATAAAAAACAAAAGACCAGTCTGATTGTTTGTTAGGACATGGTGGAATAAATGATTATCTACAAAGGAAAGTGGATAGAATCATATATTAATGGGATCAAGATCCATCGTGATATATCTATGAAAATTATCAACCTAATTCAAAGAACATACATTATCATGATTCTGAATAGATTCTATATAGAACAATCTAAGATGATATTATTTCCATCATTATATGGAATTCATCATTCAAGAAAAATTTCTCTTCAATCACATGAGGAAATAAATAGAATTGAATGAATTTTATAAGCATAAACTATTGGGCCAATAATGTATCTTGTGATATATACTATGATATATGTCTTTTATGAATTAAGTGTATTAGTAAGATATCAAACAAATCTAAGTGACCTCCATTGGATGGTATTCAAGACTATCCTTAACTTTATGATCCATACTAAGGATATTTGGTTAGTTTATAGAGGAGATGAGGAAATAATCATTAAAGTATAATAATATTAATGAATCAAATCTTATCAAGAAGGAATGGATTCAAAACCGGGATACATTTTCAATTTGATTAAGGTTCCTCAAGATGGAATAACTCATATAAATATACAATCTCATATTCTACAATAGATATTGAGTATATTATGTCATATAATAAATATAAAGAATCGTTATGAATGTGAAACTTCATCCAAGATATTGATGAGGTACTTATAAGTAAAGATCATATCACAGTCTATTGTGATAATACTATAGTGGTGGCTCTCATAAAAGATCCAAGGCTACATCAATGGATGAAGAAAAAAATGGAAGTATCATATCTTGAGGTATTTTTCACTAATCGGTGAGGATGAATCTATAAGTATTTATATAGAATAAAACGTGGAATACCCCATGACTAATGCCTTAACTCATCAGAAACATGATTATCATGGGAGGTCTAGTTGACTTAAAGTCGAAGGCATGTGGCTCTAGTTCTAGAGATAGTTTATTGGAGTTAGTTTCCTAAGACCAACTATTTTAACATTTATTACATGTATGATTGATATATTTAATATTAAATTAACATCCTATTATCTATTTTTAATTGTTCTGTTTTTTCTCTAATGTAATTATTTCTGAGAGTATATGTCACACATATAAGATTATAATAGTTCCAAACTATGATGAAAACCCTTAAGTGCAATGATGATATTCTTAAATAATTTTATGTGGGTTGGTATCATACTATGATATGAAACATGGTAAAAAACTATCATGTGTGAGAACTTATATGCGAATTAGGATTCTCCCCATTATGTTTTCACATGGAAATCTCCAAGACAGGAGATTATGAGAATGGACCTATTAGACAAAATTATGCATGTTTTGGTGTCAAAAAATATTCCTATACATGAGCAATGAATAATATATATTATACCTTAGGATTATAATTGGTTCATTTAATGACTCACACCCTTTGATTTATTATAAAAACTATCACGAAAAATGTTTGGAGGAAAATGGTACGTTTGGTGCGTCAATATTGACATGTCATTACTGGATAAGTCAAGGAAGTATTTTTTCCCTTCTATCTATATGGAAGCTGATATATCAGCCGTTTTATTTGAAAATAAATGATTCCCTAAATTCTGTGGACATTGTGTAATGAATTTTTTATTTTATATAGTGAAAGAATGATATATATAGAATATAGGAGGGTGACACATATGTGCAACCTTCTTGATGATATATTTCTACAAAGGAATTATATTGAAAATTGAGTTTTCAAATTTCATTGTCATCAACATGATATTATTTTATTTATCTTGGATGACTTTACCCATTTCAAGATAATAATCTTGGACTTCAGGCCTAAATTCCTAATTCCAACAAGATAAAATCACATAGGGTCACACACTATGTGTTTCTGATAATCACAATTAAATGCTACTTTAATTTAATTAATGGAATATGTATTATTATCAAGATTCAAGAAAACATTTATAAATGTTTTATTGATCTCATAATCTAAATAAATATTTATTCATCGTTATATGAATAAAAATATATTCATTTATTTTATTTTATTTTTAATAAATATATATTCACTGGTATGTGAATAAAATATTAATTTATCACTAAAATATTTATTTAGGTATTTAAAAAATAAATAGGAGTTTTAATGGACCAATACCGTGTCCGATGATAAATAATTATTTACAAGAAAGTAAATATTATTTTTCATTTGGGAAAGATGGAACATGAAATATAAATAAGAAGAATATTATTATTTTTCTGAATGGAGTATATTAACTGTTTTAAAATTGTTTAAGGTCCATCATGTAATAAACAAGAATTCTAAACTAAACCATACCTCAATAAATATATAGTTATGAATATTGTATTGATAAATTAAGATACCTTAAATTTTTTCAAAAAATTAATTCACTTTGGACTTTTTCATCTCTCACTCTCTCAAGAATGAGAAATAAAAGGATGATTTATTCAAGACCAAAGAATGAGAGATCAATAATGAATAATAAAAGAAATTGGATTCTCTGTTTTGGTACTCAAAGATCGAGTGGTGTTTCTAAGAGATCATTGGAACATGTGTGGATCACTGCTAGAAAAATTACACCCTTGGATCCTTCAAATTGCAACGATGGTAATCGGAAAGGCTATTCATGGATGATCAAAATTAATTAGAGTATAAAGATAATATTCCTAGATAATTTATTTCTATTAATATAAATAAATTAATTAAAAATTTTATGTGTAAGATACCCACTAATGGTTTTTAGAAACAAAAATATTAAAAGATTTTTTAATATATCCCCCATCATTGCACACTTCTGATGCACCCATAACCAACATTTTTTCTTAGTGATACTTTTGAAGGTTACTAATGAGAAGGGATATCCCATGAACTTGTGTTATTTAGATGAAAAAATGGAATGGGTAGACACATTGGGTTTTAAATCGAATCACAAAGGGTTATATCTAGTATATAGAGTGGGAACATTATATTCCTTTGGATTTATTGAGAAAAGAACCGTGTGTTATGGTGTATTGGGATTTGGGACATGTTAAGTTCATTGGTATTGAGTTAGGATTTTGAGGGTGGAACTTGTTAAGTGCCTAACACCATTGAATATTGATATTCTTTGATTTTATGGAGAAGCATGGATATATTCTCATGGTTTTGGAATGATTCTAGTAAGTGGATGGTATTGTGAGTAATCACGGTATTAATATAGTGTTTGATTTGGGAAGATATGTGACTATGGTGCTCTTAGTTGGGTATAAATGAAGTGAGGTAGGGAAATTGTCTGTAGTTTTGGATGGTGAGCCTTGATATAGGTGAGATGTCAGGGCCCATTTTTTCATGAGATAAACTACGATTATTTTGCTTTGTAGTGACTAATAAGAAAGAGGTATGGTAATCTATCAAATAAGTCTTGTGGTAATATTCTAGATGTCATATGAATTATAGGATTGTGGGTTGGTTTATAAGATTGGGTAGTATGGGATAATAAACCCATTATGATTGAATTGGATCGATGTGGCATATTAAATTCAAATATGGAACCTGTCACATTTTGAATTGGTGATAGTCATGGATGGGATATAGAGTAATGATATTTCGTAAATTTCTTATGGACCTAATATCCCCTAAATTAAGTATGACTCAGAGGTAGTGGAACTCATTTAATGATGGATATACTTGATTTTGTTTGACTTGAGATGTATTATAAGTAAACTTGTATAGTGTGGAGGGAACCTGTGACCGATTGAGGGTGATGAATCTCATTTTGAATTGTATTTTAGAAAATTTCATTGATTAAATTTATGTTATCTAGTAATGAGTGATAAATTATGGGTCATGTTGGAAATCAGGGATGGGAAATCTCATCAATGTATAGCCATCCTATTTTGTGATGGATGATGTATGTGCCATGGTGATCTGGAAATTTATCCATTAGAACAATCATCAAGAAGCTCCTATGATGGGGAGTATTATTTCAGTCATATGACATGAAACTCATGAAAGATAAATCTAGGGCATGTTATTCTAGTATTTGGACCATCGTTATAAAGTTTTCATGCTAGTCAATGATTGAATACAATTTTTTATAGATTCCTCTATTAATTCCATGTATAAATTCATGTATGGTACCAAGTAGATTCCAATAATCATCCTTGGGATCATAAAAAATAAAAATGATCATTGATTTATTAGTTTAGTGATACATTGGTGTTCATGGTAAGGAAGAGAATGATGTCTCGTTTTGGTTTGTTAAGGATTCAACAATGAAATTTCATTAGAATCTATGTGTGGGATTTGGTGGTCTTGACTGAGAGTTAATGAGATACCTCTTTGGATAAATAAATTATGATCAGGTAATTTGGAAGCATGTCTGTGGTATATGTTGAGAATCTATAATATAGGTCATTCAGAGGAGGAGTGACAAGTGGTTTTGTGTATAATTAGAAGCGGTGATCTAGATACCGCATTAGGAACATTGTTTTAGATGTGGTGAGTATGTATCAATATATTTAATGAATTTTTACTGAAATTATATAAAGATCATATTCTAATTGGGGGGATGGAATGTATATTTTATCTATTAAATTAAAGGTGAGAGTTGGTACTAGGGTTTTATTTGTTCTATCTCATGTCTGTTGGTGTGATGTTTCAGAAACTATTCCGAGCATGTCATTAATTAATTGAGTAATGGTTCATAAGGGAATCATAATGGTGTGGAGGAATGATGGTTAGAAATTATATTTCAAGGGACAATTCATATGTTTTGGAGAACCATTTTTATTGTTGACTAATTGAATTAAGACACATGGGTGAATTACAATAGATGGGTGTTGTGGAGTTCAATCATAGAGTTTCATTAAACAATTTGAGGGATGGATCATGTTTTTTATAGTTGAGTAATTTATATGAGAGTTTTACTTTAGTAGTTAATTGAGTATTCAAGGATTGAAAGTGGACATTTGGTTTTGAATTAAAACCCCAAGTAGGTCAGGATGAGTGATTGAATTCTTAGTGAGATTTGTTAGGGATGATAAGTTCATTGTTGGGGACATTATAATACCCCATCTTTGTATAGGTAATTTTATTTCAAGAGAATTTTTAATTTTTAATTTAGTGTACATGGTGGATTTTGATATGATGTTTCAAAGATATTTCCTGGGGTTTGTACACCATAATGTTTTTTTAACACAGAATGAGGACTATATAGTGTCTAGATCCAACAAGAGATCACTAAAGTACAGAATAGTGTTCGGGGGTATAGATTGCAGTCATGAGATAGATACTAGTAGGACATTGGATAGGAAGCCCTATCAGTAACCCCAACTAGGTGGTGTCCCAATATAAGAAAATTGGTGGGATTAGAAAGAGAAAAAATAATATTTTTTAACTTGAATTTTTAAGTGGGGAAACCCTCTCCCAACTTTCATTTATCTCATGTAGCCAGGGTTCTCTCCCCCCATTTTCTTCTTTCTAGGATTCTTCAAGGGGGTATGAAAGGGATTTTATCATATTTGCAAGATATGACATTGATTCTACCTACCTTTTTTTATATCGCCCACCACCATCTTGTTTTATTCATTACTCTCTTAGGGTCGAGTCTCTATTCCACATATGCATTGTAAAATCAACCAAATTAGAAGGGGAGTTTTCTTGAACATCCTAAAATATGTCCTAATATGAAAATTTTCTATTATAGATCAGTTATTAGATGAAGTTATGTCACACTGTGGATCATTATATTACTTTTTGGTTTAAATAAATTCATTTAATGTTGGATATGGAAATAGATTCATGGTTTTTGACTCATTTGGATATTGAGGGTCTCATATGGACCTATCATGGGTGCATGGTAACAGTTCTAGTTCTGTGAGGAAAAACTATGAATATTTTATTTAAGTATGCAAATTTTAAAATAAAATCTTTATTTATTTATAAATTTTAAAACTATTTTTTTCATGCGAATTAGTGTAAGATACAGTTTTATGGTGTGTGAAATATTTTATTTTGAATGTAAAACCTTGTTGAGGCTTGGAAGTGGATTCTTGGATCCAATTTTAAATGGAAAGGCTTATAAAAGTGGTTGGTGGTCCTGGTACATAACCATTAGCATTAGTTCATTTGTTTATATACATGTGGTATGTGTTATCACCACTTTAAGTGCTCAATCGTAAAGTTAAATAAATTATTTAATAGATTTTATGAGTTTTTTAAACTATTTAAATAAAAAAACATTATAAGTAATTAAACATAATTTTCCTATATGTGAGAAATACAAGTTGTTCGAGGCCACTGTGGACCCTTGGACTTCACCTGGATTCCCCAACCACTAATAGAAGGTCCTTGATTAATTTTATGATTCCTTATGACCACAAAATACTTTGATAGGTGTTATTGGATTCAATATGATATTTTGGATTTTAATTATGATCCTTTTTACACCTACTCATTGATTTGTGGTAAGAATATATTAGAACAACCCAAGTAGGATATGTTAAAACATTAGAGAGGGATCAGATCCAATTTGATTATTGAGATGGGTTTGATGAGTGAAATTCCTTGGTATAACCAATGAAATTTAGATATAACATGTGTCATCTCTAGTATTTTTCCTATGGGGAATACTCAATTAGTCATTTGAGGCATAGAAAGGCGAGAGACATGATTTAGTGACGTGATGCCCCTAATAGATGTGTTTTGACCCACATGTGAATTTGATTAATGGAAACCCCAAGTAGTTTTTCTATCATATGTAATGACCTTAGGGACATGAGTATATTTATATGGATAGACTAGCCCTGGTTGGGTATGAATTATATTACAAAGAGATGATAGCTGGTTTCACCTTGGAACTCATACTCATGATATGAGACTCAGGAGATTTAGATAGTGGTGATCGGTTTTGGAAACCAACCAACCTCTATCTTGTATTTATGATTTCTATTATTTATTTCTGATACAACTATAAATTCATATAAAAGATTTTTGGGACCTTAACTATAGGTATAATTTGATGTGATGATGACATTTTGTATTCCCAGAGGCAATTTCTGGGATCCATCTTTTAATCCTCATGTGATATCAGTGTGATATGATTGATGAGAAGACATCATTGTGGATTCATATACGTATTTTCTTGGATTTATCTATTGATACATATAATAATTCGATTTACACTAGGATTAGACCTTTGGTTTATATGGGATTATCTAGAATTTACCGGTCCTTAATATTCCTAAAATGATTTGGACCCAAAAATTTATGCTTTAGGGTTTTGATCTATATTATTATCATTATGAGATTCCTAGGTTATCCCTGGGATATGGATAGTCAACCCCAATGATATTACTTGTTCCTGGTTTTTATTTCTACAATTCCTAGGATTTATCCATTTGGTATAGTGACATTGAGGTGATTTCAATTCATTGATTGCCTGAGGTTTCTGAGACTCATCTTTGATCAATTTATTACGATGGAGTTTAGAGAATTTCCCATGATGCATTAGACATAGTTATTATGCCCTTAATGATTATATTTTTTGACATTTGAGCATGAGGATAGTAATTCTTGGGATATACCCTTTGATCTAGAAATTATATGCTCGACATGATAACATGAAATTCACAAAGACACCCCAACTTTGGTTGAAGAATGTATGGACGATCAAGGACACATCCATGAGAATCAATGATGGTATATTTATTTATTTATTTCATATATTTTAATTGTTTTATTCTTATAGAGAATGTAACATGATCCTATAAATTCATTATTGGTTATATATGTGATCATATTTTTGGAACACTACTATGTTATATACTCAAATACTACTTCGGAAACCACTTCCCTTGTGTACCTGGGCAGAATATCACTTATTTGTAGGCAATGTTTGGATTATGTCCTTGGTTTTTATCATCAAAAAATATATATCAGACTTAGGATATTGTGTTGAGGTATGGATATGAGTAATATTGAAGCCTTATGTCATTAATCTTTTGTTCATTTTTGAAAATTTTGATCAAATTAGTAGGACATTTTTTTTATATTCTATATGAATGTATTAATTTTCATGAAATCCTGTTAAAATTAATAATTTTTCATGCGTATTTTGATATTTATGATTCTTGTTTATTAATTAATTATTAAACCCTTAAATATAGGGGTATAGTCTCCCCAAGTAACTAAATAGATCCATGTTGCTACTCGGTCTCTCCTAGTGTTTGGGGAGGTGTTCTTGTGGTCATGCTGGAAACAAGAGTGAGTTATTGGTTGAGTGGCATAAGGTTCGTTAATTATTAATTTGGAGGACTATATCTTGTGGGGTAACTTCCACTAGTTTAAAGATAAACATCGTATGGTCTTACCAGTAATAGAGAGTGACATGGTTTTGATTTCAAACAAGTGGTATTAAAGCACAACCATTAACTCTACTGGAAGAAAATGGTTTTTACTATTATCTAGAAACAGTTTCATCTTTCAATGGAATTTTTAGTATTGATGAAAAATATGGTGTTATATGAATGAAATATATATATATATAAATCTTATGGAATGAATTTTTGGTTTTAAACAATACTTGGAGGACCATATGATTCAAAAGGACAATGATATTTTCTTCTTAGTGAAAGGTATAGTGAATATGTAAAATTTTGAATGGGAATTGTTGTATATAAAGGAATTGGATTTAGTGAGGATGATATTGGCATGAAATATATCATTTAAAAAGAAAAATAAAGATAACTGGAGTTAATTAATAAAGGAATTGGAATATTTTTATTTAAAAAGACACTTTACAATTTTTTCATTTTTACAGTGGTTATTTAATATTAGATTATCATAAGGAAGACCATTTGAATCTCTTGTGAATGAATTAAAAAACAATCCATGAGTGGATCAAATAAGTAAAGGTAATATTGGAAGATGATTTTTGGGAACTACTTCTATTATCTACACTTCTTAAGAGCATGGATAGGATGGTTGGCATGGTCAATAGTATAGGAGTAAAAATTGATTCAATGTGCGAGGATATTTTAAACCATATTATAGATGATGAGCTTAGGTATACATTAGTACAATCACTATCTAGAAGATCCATTATAAATAATGGATGAGCATGGTCCCTAGAACACAAAAAATGTATAAAAAATATATTTCAAATATCAGTCTTAGGATAAATTTCTATGAATGTCAGTTAGCCCATATCATATATTCTAGAGTTTTGTGAAGCGGTGACACATAAAAATGAATTGAAAAATCACAAGTCAAACTCTTGAAGGGTATAAATGTATATTAGTTTAAATTATGTCAGTATAATAGAGGATGTAAATGGTTTTTTAGTTAGTTTTAATACTATGTTAGATTCTTGAGTGATTTAATATAGGGAATCTTATCCTTAAATTGGGGATCGATTATAAAAGTTTAATTACATATTTAGGATAATTGTGAAGGTTTATATAGAGACTGATTATTTCATATATGTTTTTAAAAAATTAGACGTCAACACTTGGATGATAATTAATGGATTTTTGAAGCACATAAATAAAATAAGAATCCATGGTCTTGGGTAAAACCATTTTCAATTAGAAAAATTGATTATTCTAGTTTTCATAATATATTTATCATTAGGTTGTACAAATTTAAATTAGTATCCAAATTAGATTCAAGAGGTGTAAAGTGTTTTATGATTTACATGGGGGTATATTTTAAGATGGTATTTTAGTTTTGGGATGTATAAATTCTAATGATATATAATTTTGTCATTTCTATCTCCTCAACCATAGTGAGACAAATATAAAAGTTATATAATCAAAAGAAATATAGGATCTTAGAAATATTAAATTTGAGAATGAAAATTTGTGTGCTTTACAAAATTAGAATGGTATCTTTCAACACAGTTGTATGTAATCTTAGAGATCAAATGTTAGAATTGGTTCATTTTGTTGTTTTAGGAGATTCTCTTCTTCACTAATACAGTGGTTCTCTCTACATTGTATCATTTTTTTATGATTCTACTGTAATTTTTTAATTTTAATTTTGATTAAAATATATGATATACTTTATGATATTATTCAATGGGAATCCATGGTGGAAAGATATTTTAGAAAAAATTTGAAGTGAATCCATTCAGACAATGGGGGTGATTACACTAAATACATATTTCTAAATTTTAATCAGAAGAAGGGGATAATATATGAGATGAAGGTTCCTATAATTCCTTAAAAATATTGTTTTTAAGAGGACGATTGAATATTTTATATAAAGTTCTCAAAGAATTAGGTTTCAATCATTAAATTATATTGGTATTTTGTAAGAGGAACTCATTACAAAAACATGTTTTGCTAATAAAATTTTATTATCATTATTTGGGAATAAATTTTTGAAGGAGTTATCTTTTGATAAATTAAAGGTGGTTCATCTTATTAAAGTCTACAGAATCATCAAATATGTTAATTTCTTTCTAATTATCATGATAAAATCAAATTATAATAAAAATTAAGTTTTCTTATTGGTTATAGAGATTAGAATTTTTGATATTGAAATGAGGTTAAGATAAGTGTCAAAATTTTAGAGTGTATATGTTGTCTTTAATTAAAAATATATTTAGATGGTCTCAAACATGGTGGGGAAAGAAGTTGTGGAGAAAACTCAAATATTTATTTCCATTTTAATAAAAGTTAGAAAGAAAATATTAACATTTCCATATAATTTATATGAATTTCTAAAATCATTAAAAGCCCAATGGTGTGATGGAAAAAATATATTCTTGATTTTTTTTGAAAAACTAATGCTCAAGTGGGAGTACTAGAAGTTAGGACTCTTGAATTTTAAGAAGAACTGAGTTGTTTAGTGAAAATAACATAGTTAAATAGATTAACTAGAATTAGAATTCCTTTATGTAGGTTTTGGTTAGATATGAATTATCTCTTCATAACAAATCCAAGGGAACCTGAATGCCTAGAAGACGTTTCATCACTTAGAGAATCATGAAAATGAAAATGATAAATTTTATCACATATGTTTTTGTTAAATTAAATTATAACTTTTTTACTTATAAAATCATCAAAAAATAAAATGGATATTTAAAATAAATTATTTAATTTCTTCAATAGGGATGATGAAAGCAAGGATGATTAAAAATTTCATTCTATTGTATTGGGAATCTAACAAATGGATGGTATTGTTCTCTAAAAATTATTATCACAACTAGTAAAACATTAAAATTTTTAAAAAGTGTTAAATATAGTGGAATCAAATTTTTTTAATCTTAATCATATATAAATAAATTCAAACTTCCTTCATGGCTATTTAGAAGAAGATATTTACTTGAAGAAACTAGAAAAATTCATGGAATATGAGAACTAGAACAATGTTTTAAATTGATATCATGTATTAATAGATTAATGAAAGAACCATGTCAATTGATTTAGAAGTTAAAATAAGTCATGTTAGAATAGGATTTTTATTATTAAATACTAATAATTTATATTACCAAAAAAAATGGAATGATGGTAATTTAATCATATTTTTTTGGTTTATTGGTGACATGTTGGTGTTTGAAACATATGTTTCAAACATTTGAAATTTGAAGTGTATGTTTTTTTGGAAACTTCATATGAAAGATATCTAAAAATTCAAGAAAATATTGGTAATGAGAAAAGGGAGGGGTTTAAATTCTAGAAACTTTTGGTTATTTCAAAAGGACTATATCCAGAATGAAGTGGAAATGTTTGGTATGGATGGATACGATCTATTTTCACTAGGACAGACAGGAAAATTAAAAATAAATATTTTATAAGAAACAACAATATAAAATGAAAACTAGTACCTGGAGAAAGTACCATTTTCATATTTGGATATTAGTTTAATGCATGAAATTCTATATACATAGTCAGATATAACATTTTTAGTGGGATTATCAAGTAAATTTATTCTAGAAACAAGAAGGAAAAAATTGGAATACATTAATTGGATGATCTAACTCAAAGAAATATATTATATATTTCTCTTTGATTTAGGGAGGAATATCCATTAAATGGTTTTGTGAATGTGTACATCATTAAAGATTAAAATACCCCAAAGACCATTACAAAAAATGTGTTTACTTATGGAGGATCAATTCTTAGTTGGAAGATGTAATAATATAATAAGATTACATTAATTATAATAGAAGTTGAATATATAGGTAAAACAAAATTAGGGAAGGGGATAGTCTAGTTTATGCAATTTATTAAGAAACTAAAGAGAATATTGTAAATATTAATATTGTTTTATGATAATTATTATGTGATTAATTTGTCTCAAAATCCATTTTTAAATTCTATGATGAAGCACATCGACCAAAATAACCCATTAATCATAAAATTGATAGAGGATAAGGTGTTAGATATTTGGAAGATAACTAATAGAAAAAATTCAGAATATATGTTATCTAAAACTATATTATAAGGACAGTTTTAGAAGTATTATTCTATATTGGGGGCTTGGATAAACTAATATAGATTGGATAAACACTGTATACAATGGATAAAGGATAAATGAATCTTTCTTTTCAATAGTTATCTAGAGTTTCATTGTTGTTTTTCCTAAAAAAGGTCTTAAATTGTGATATTTTTGGATGAGAATACTTTTTTAAGAATTATATATTATTATGTCACTAGAATTTCACTTACCTTAAATTGTTATTATGAAGTTACTTGGGTTAGTGTGAAATATTTGGAAGAATAATCACAGTAGGTGGAAATAAGGTCATCATAGATTTGTATCATATAATGATATAGTGGAGGTCTAAAATTTTTTGTAAACAATGGATCAATATAGAATAAATGATATGGAATAGCTTAACATGGTAAATGGTTAATGTTAGTGGATTTCATGGAGATCCCTAGACACATTCCAAATAATGTTATTTCTGTGAATGTGCGAGGGTGGTGGAATTTGAATAACTGAATGATGTTTCCCTCAAATGGAATTGGATATTGATATGGATAGTTGATCACTGATTTGAATATTATACCCCATTTATATGATATATAATAGATATTTAATCATTTCTAATTAAATCTTTTAGTTGGTTTTGTTAGTTTATTATAATCATATAATTTCAATGAATATAAAGAAAGTAAGAACGATTCTCCCATTCTTGTAAAAAAATAATTTGAATCATGTTAATCCTTTTATTATCTTTCATATTTTATTGACTTTAATTAAATGTAATTATATTTCCATTAATTTTTAAGAGTGATTTTTTAGTGTGTCCTTATGGTTGACATTGTGTGGTGGGTATGATACTTAGACTTTCTACTCCTAGTATATTGATTCGAGGGAATCCATTTCCACTGTGCATACTCTGATAGTCTATGTATAGTTTGGGATCTTTTCTAGGTTTTAATATAAACTTTTGGTGGTCTTACAGGAAGAATAGTTTGATGGGGATGGGATTCCAAACAAGTTGTATTAGAGAACTATGGTTCACACAAGAGGGAACTGAATTTTTAATTTCTCTATACATTATGGGATTTATTATTTCATTAGGTGTTTAACTTTTAGTGTAATATATTGAATCATATAAAAGAACTATTCAAATAGAGATATATTATGGTACAAAATTTGGATTCTGTAGAATTCATTTGTAGGACCATCTGATCTAGAATTACTAGTATATTCCATTATCAGAGGAATCTTTATAGAATATGTAAAACGTAGTATGGTAATGGTTTTATATACAGTAACTAGAATTGGTGAGTATGTCAATGACATGAAAAATCTTCTTCAACCCCTAGTAAATTCAAAATTTAATGAAGGTAATTGATAAATTGAAATTTTTGTATGAAAACCCAATTAAAATTAATAATGTTTTCTTATGATAAATTTAATTCATCCTAATAATATTAAGAGAATACCAATCTTCAAATTACATGGATGGATTTGAAATGATCAATGGGAAACTCAAATTTGATATGGTAACATTCACATATGATGTATGTGAACAATTTTTTCTATCTTCACTTTTAGAGATCTATGATGAAACAATCACTACAAACAATAATTTAAGAATAAAAAATGATTTGGTGCTTCAAGATATCTAGAACATGATTCTAAATGAAGATCTTCATCAAATATATGACCAAGTAGCATTTGTAAGTGTGTTTAACACTAATGTATGTGGATGTACAATTTGATGAATGCTAGCATATTTGAATGAATCCTCAAAAGATGTAATTTGGGAAAGAATTAGGGGATGTCAAATCATCAAGGTATTACATAATAGGAATGGATGTCACATTAAGAATAATTTAAATAATATTAATGGGAATAACATAACGGAATCAAATCATTTCATTTGAAATTATACTAGAAATATGTATTATAAAAAAAATTCTTATTGAGTGTCAATACTGTGGAAGAATTTTAGGGTATTGAATATATAGAATCTCATAATTCAATGAGTGATCCTATATTCATTGTTTATTATATATCTGGGATGTTTGGGTAGGTTTATCTTAAAGATTATGAATACTAGGAGTATTTGGAAAAGGTTATGTTAACATTCCGGTGAATAATGTGGGACTGATGAATCTCAGGAATTTAATACAAATCCCCTATTAACGGGAAACAATATTCCCATTGGGAAACATGATGAGGCTAGTTCTGAACAACATTTTGCTATGGTGTATTGGTAGTTACTCTATGATTTATAGTGGATAAAAAAGTCATAATATATAGAACTATTTACTTGACCAAATGTTTATAATGAATTGCATTTAAAATATGTTTAACTTGTGAAAATTTAGAAGTTTGGAATTACCTAAATGGAAACCTTAGTGGGAAGAATATAGTATTTTTAAAGAAGGAAAAGAATATTGAAATTCTTCTATAAAAAGTTGAATAGAGTTAATGTTTTGTCCTGGATAAATATAGAAGTATCTATTTTAACATTGATAGACGAAATCCCAAATTTTAGAATTTGTAACCGATTCATATAGATTTTTGGGGATCATCCATGAAATATTCCTTTGGGGAATCTTTTAACTTTGTAATCCTTATTTATGATGATACAATAAATTTTTGGCTATAATTTTTAGTTTAAAATTCTTAGGAATTTCATTATTATATTAGATGGAATGATTTGTATGAAAGATAATGATGTTGTAAATTGATATGATTTCATTAAAAAATGATGGTTGGTAAATCAAATAAATGTTGGACCCCAAAACACCCTTAGAGGGGAGGGGAGAATCAAGGGGTCTACTTTTTCTTTTAAAGTAATGTATATTTCTCCCATGTTGGTATGAACTTGTTAAACCTGTCTTATGGTAATGTGTAGTAATTAAATTTTCACATGTAGAGAGAAAACATGGCTATTTTAGTTGTTTCACCACTAAGGTCTAGTCCAAGGATCCTATGACAAAAGTGTGCCAATAATATCAAAATCCTCTAATGTTTAGTAGGTACAAAATACATAAGTCCTTACCTAGTCACTCCATTCCCATCTCACTGCCTTTAAAAGTTCTTAGGAATAACATAATACCTCCCTTGGAACTTTTTAATCCACTCTACCTCACTATCTATATTGGCAGAAGTCTTACTTAGTTTAAGGACATGAAAGTTGATTCAATATATTAGAATTTATTTCTTTTTCCATGAATAGTAAGATGCTATTTTTATACCATATTCCTAAGTTGATGCATGGTAAATCACTGTTTACTTATTCCATATGATTAGTACTATAGTTCTTGATGAATATTTTCAAAGCTCTTTCATGAGGCTCACAACCTTAATGAAGAAATCTACATTTGTGGAACACTAATTCATTTTTAGAACAACCATTCATAACTGTAAAACCTTTTTTTAGATACCTAAGAAGTAGTCAAGAGTAAGATGTTCTTTTAGAGATGATCATGCTCACAATGAATAAAAAAATTTCATAGATTTCATCCTTAATGAATTATAAGTGATTTATTTATTTCTAGAATTCTTTTCATGTCTAACAAAGTGTGGGAAGACGCAAATTTATAGGCTCAAACTTTTGTGAAGATTATAAGATCCCAATGGATTTTTCATGAATATACAAATTCATGTCTATGTATCTCTTTCTATTTTAATAATCCAATGAAATTCAATCTATTCAAAAACATTATCATAGTTTCATAGACATACCTTTAAACCTTCACACATTCATGATACACCACTTCTCATAGTCAGGGAAACATAAAATATTTCATCACGCATTCGCGATGCTCCACACCATCATTAAATCTAATCATTTTCATAAACTAATGTTCATAAAACCTAGTGATCAGGAAACATATGACTTTAACCACTGTAGTCATATTGCACAATAAGATCACTATCCTTGAGAAATCCTTGATCAACACAGTGTGGATATAAAACAATCGTAAACTATGCTATGTTTCCAAAAATAAGATTACTATGTTCGAGAAATAAATCTTCTAGAATTTATGATGAAAGGTGTGGATAAAGAATGAGAATAAATTTCTTGCAGTTGCATAAATAATATGTTTTAAGTGGTTGAATCCAACTTTTATGGACGATTCTTGAAGAATGAAGTTTCACTTGTGAATATCTAAGGAATTTTTGGAAGATTCACTCAATATAATTAAATATCTCGTAAAAAATTCCAATATCAACACTTGAGAAAGAACATTAAGAGGAGCTATAGTTCAGTAAATGATAAAAAATGACCATATTAATGATATTTAAATAATGGGGTATATTCATATTATTTTTATATATTATTAAAAGATACAATAAAAAACAAAAGAATAATTTCTCATTGATTATAGATATGATAATTTTTTATGTCAATTATGGGATGATGATAGGTGAAAAATAATCCCAAGTAGATATTTTCTATTTAATTAGCTGGTTTATAGGAAGGACCAGTAAATGAAAGAGAAAATCTTTTAGGGGAAAATCAACGATCAAATTTCCAGTTTATTAGTGTAAATAAATATACAAGATCATAACTTCTAGATAACTCGGATAAGAATGTAGAAATAAATGAAATCTAATATGTGGGAAAAGTAGATGATTTATAAAAAATTCAAGAGCATTTAAATCTCAAGTAAATGTATTTAATGTTAGGCCTTTTTATGTTCATGAAGAACTATGTAGTTTAGTTGATCTAATTTCGTTGAAGATATAAATTAAAACTAGAATATTGGCTAAATGGTTTAGAGTGGAAAAGACTATTGTCCCTCTAATATATGAGAATGAACCTGATTTCCTAGAAGAATAAGATTTACATAGTGAATTTTGAAAATTGAAATTATCAGTAGATGGATAGATATATTCATTAATGGATAATGGAACTATGGAGGTTACTGATTTTCCAATGGGGAAAGGTGTTCTTGAAAATTAATGGGTTTATCATGAGAAAAAGTAAGCTGATGTTAAGAAGCATTAAAATGTGAAACCAATAGTAAAGGGATCTAAATAGAGGTAATGTGTTTATATATATGAAATATTCTAATTAGTGGTTAAACATTCAACTTTCCAAATAACCCTATGTATGGTGGAATCCAAATATCTACATTTCTAAAATATGGATGCAATGATAACCTTATTTAATATATATTTAAGGGAATATAGTTTCATTAAAAATATTGTTGATTCCACAGAATTTGGGAAACATAATTTAGTTTGTTAATTTTAGAAATGTATTTGAGCATTTAAATATCAACTATGTGAATTGAATTTGAATATCGAGTCAATATATCAATAAATGGATTCAAAAGGTGTAGTAGAGATCATTTCTAGTACCGAAAAAATGTTATGATGAGATTTTGATCATTTTTATATTTTATATTGATGAAAATTTGTCGATTGGATCCATTGATAGAATGACTTGGAAATTTAAGAGTACTATTTCTAAATGATTTGAGAGGAAATTTCATGGGAAATCCAATAAAATATTGGGGTTTAGGATAGAACAGTATAAAAAACATGAAAATTTGATGTTGACCTACATATAAGTCATTCAGAAGTTCATATAGAGAATGTACCATTTTCATTTTAAATGAGAATATTAATTCATGGAATGATATAAAATTGGCCAGATATAGAGTTTATAGTGGATGTTGAATGTTTATTTATATCACTTGGCGAAAGGAAAAACTAAGTATCCAAGAAATAGATCATCTGTTTCTTGAAAGAAATGAAAGTGGTTTATCTTTGAATTTGGGAGGATGCCTATTATAGGATTTTTTGATTTAGATATCCAAAAGTTTATAACCATATTTTAATTTTATGAGGGAGGAAGAATAATAATTTGAATGACACATATGTATAATATTTTTTTTCATTAAGTACTAGGGAGGATAAGTATTTTGCATCAACTAAAGTAGGGAAGAAGTTAGAATATTTAATTTAGTTATTAAAGGAATAAATAAGAATCTTTGAATGATAAATTGTGTTATGTGGTAGTCATATTGTGAATCATTTGGTTCAAAATCCAATTATTCATGTATGTATGAAGCACATCGACATGAGTAACCACTTTTTCTGAAATTTGTAGAAGATAAGGTTTTAGGTCTCTAAAATATAGTTGGTATCCAAATATGGAATAATTTTTTTCTAAATACATAGTTCAATAATTTATGTGATATCATCCCACCTCAATGTCTCTTCGGAGAATAGAAAGGAAATTGAGATACACTACTTATAAAGGAAGAAAAATAAAGGGAGATTGTTTTCCCAAAGTTTTGGGATGTTTTTTTGGTGTTTCCCCTAAAAGGATTCTCCAAGTTGGAGATTTTTTGGATGTGAATACTTTTTTTAGAATCATCAAAGGTTATTAAACTAAAATTTAATTTTATAAACATTTTTTTGTATATGTTTCTTTTCTATGTGTGTTGTCACTGGTACTGGAAACTCTCAATATAAAAGTGTTACACATATGAATATTTAACCAAAAACATTTTAATTTATTTTGATTCACAAAAATCCCAAATTTGTATTCTTAATAAAGTTAAATTGTGTTGATTTCAGTCTTTTATTTAATTGAATAATTATTTCATATTGGTATTTTTGAAGCCTTTAAAAAAATATTTATATTTTGGATGTATGTTTTTCTACAAAGTAATTTAGGATATTGAATTTCACTTTTACTATGGAAACTCACATTCAGATGACTAATATTTGATATATACAAAACATAACTAACCTACAATTGGAAATATACCTCATATAAATAACCAAATGTTTGTATTATACTCTATGTTTTTGAAATATACAATGGGAATCAAGTATTTATTAAAAACATAATTTTGGAATCATCCATATACGATTCAATCCATATATTGATCCAGTCATATATGAAATTTAAATTTTCAATTATTTTGAGATATTTTATATGATTTCACTATAGTTAATGTATTTATATGGAAATTCAAATGTCATTTCAGAATATCATTGACAATGGATAAATTATTATGATCTCATATTAATGTTATGATTTTCTATGGCTGAAAAAAAATTAAAACTTAAAATATATTTTCCATTATAAAATTGTGATTTATTTAGAATCTTTTCTAGACATATTTGACCCAAATTTATTTTGAATGCTTATTTATTCTCAATGGATAAATCAGTATGATCAGTGAAAATGACTATTGAATAATTTAAATATCTAATTCTTAGTGATCTGAATCTCTTACATTAAAATTCAATCATATTTATTACAATTATATATGTAATTATTACAATTGTTCTCAATTATTCTATAAATATATATTATCCATATGATTTAGTTAATTAAATATTTTTAAAATTACTTGTTGGGTCATACATGTTATATTAGTTTACTACTTTGTGTTCATCCTATGACTCGAAGGATTAATTTTATTTCTATTGTGGATTTATTGGAGTGTTCTCTACATCAAGTTCAAATATACTTCTTGAGGAATTCAACTTGAATATATTCATATATTCCTTTGAAGATATCTTCATCTAACAACTATAATATCTGAATCTGAATTTTTTGTGGTGAATTTATGAAACCAAAATCAGTCTCCTTTAATCATGAATACTTAGGTGTAGAGTCTTTATAGGACTATTTTTGGTCCTACAAAAATAATTGTAATTTTTTTTAACATGTTATAGATTCTTGAACTCAAAATTAATGATTCTATGGAAAAAGTTCGGCTAGTAATATTTACCAAGCTGGTAGAGAGAGTGCTGGTAGAGTAGACTTGGGTATCCTTCTGCATTGAACCACTATTAATATTTCTATTTCCCTATTTATTTATTTCCCAATAGATACAATTTTTAAATAAAAGATAACTTCTTAGATTTTAATGAATAACAAGGATTGATTTGAAAATTTTCAATTATTTTTAAAAAGAAATTGATTACAGGATACCGTGTATTTTTCATTATTCAAGAACAAAAATTAGTATCAGAGAGGTCCTCTATTGAATAATTAATATTTCTCTAAAAATATTGAGTTAATTATACTAACAAACAATAATTTCAATTAATAATAAAAAATATAAGTCAAGGATCATGGATCCACATTTTAATAGTAAACAGTATGGCTGCCCGAAAGCTGAAAATGATATATATTTAAAAAAAGAAGGTTTTAAAGTTTTTCTGAAGGATGAAATGTAATATTAAATCCCCTAGGTTGAAATAGAAAATTTTTATTCTATAATATAGGTTGAATATAATCTAAATTAAATATCCATGAATGAAATTATTTACGAGCTTCATCTAGATGAAACTAAACATGTCCCTCAATGTTCCACTACCTTTGAAATGTGAAAAAACAATAGTTGTTATCTATAAAGTAAAATATAATGTCATAAAATAGAATTAAAATAATAATATATTGATGTTTTTTAATTTTAGAATGTATAAATATAAAATTATTATGTGGATGTGTTGATGATTTACTAAGATAGTAAATGGTGTTACTGATTTCGAAACACATGTTCTGGGACTTGAGTTATCCTTTAAGGTTCATAGAGTTTTCTGTGTAAGATCAAATGGTATTTCAACAACTGTTTGACTATAGACACCTTCTAAATATTTGAATATGAAGTAATTTATTTCTACTTTAATGATGAATAATGGTTATATAAAAATAGGATATGAATATTATATAATGAATAAAAAACACTTCTCCCAAATATTCCTTCCATAAAATAGAATTAAGCTAAAAGAGGAAGCTATATTCTTTAATGACTGAAGTTATTCAAATTTTTTACTGGAGTTTTCATAGTAGTTTAAAATATTCAATAGGATATATAAGATATTTTTTTAAACCATTCATTTATTAAAAGAAATATTATCATTATTACAAGGAAATTTGATGTTAATAATGAAAAAAATTGGAAGCATCAATAAGAATCTTCCATTTGTTATGGAAATAATAAAAAATAGAAATAAATGATAAGAAAATCTATATGAAATTTTATTATGATATAAAATTAAATCCTTAAAGGATACCTAGAGTATATCTAAATACTTCAAAATTTAGCCTTGTTTTTAATATAAAAAATATAAATAAAATAAGAAATTAAACATGTGGTTTGTAGATTAGGAAGATGAGGTACAATCTTAAAATTCATCTATTTTTTATTCTAATTATGAAAACTAGTCTAATTATAAATTAATTTAATATTTATCCAAATTAGTGGAAAGATATAAAATACTAATGAAAAATAACAAATGTCTAAAGAATATTTGAATTTATTTCCTAAATTATAATGAAACATTGATAATATATCACTTATAAACAAATAAAAATTAAATAATTTAACTTCAGGTAGTATTGATCAAGATATAAAATTACAGCATTAGTTACTGAAGTAGAATCTGTACAAACATTGCTGTTATGTTTACCTAAAGATAAGAATGTTGAATTAATTTCATGTCAATATTTAATGTAGGAAATAAAGATATGGAATTTTAGTAATGATTAGAAACATAAAACATATAGGAAATATTATTTTCCAAGTTGAATGAATCAAATAATGTGTAATGTAACTTGATTTTAATGGGGAATAGAAGGTCACTGTAAAAATATTATTTCTTAAGGAATACTCAAATAAGTATTTTTTAGAACTATTATGTCACTATAGAAATATATAAATATTATTCTATAATTTTAGGTAAAATTAACAGG
This sequence comes from Viscum album, assembly GCA_963277665.1. Classification (NCBI taxonomy): domain Eukaryota; kingdom Viridiplantae; phylum Streptophyta; class Magnoliopsida; order Santalales; family Viscaceae; genus Viscum; species Viscum album. The sequence continues at coordinate 232,626,357 of OY728147.1, forward strand.
ATATGGTTTCCCTGATCCTTATGTACTGAAATTGCAGGACACAACAACATTTATTTACAAATTTTTTGATATTTTTTCTAGTCAAAAGAAATAAGAACATAAATAATATATGGAATATGTACAATAACTGTTAATGAAATTTTATTGGATAATTATCCAAATTTTATGAACTATATAATTTTATAGAAGCTTGTTTACCTTTGGTGACAATACTGAAGTAAACTGTTATTGGAGTTTTTTCAGTTGGAGCTCTAAAATCTATCTTAATAATCATGGTCATTTATGTAAAAGGGGTGGGTCATAATTTGATAAGTGATTCCAAAATATGAAATGATGGGTTTTCTATAGATTTTTCTAATAAAACATGTTCTATTTTTAAGAAACATCTACTAAACACTACTGGAAAGATGATCTTTCCCAACACTTCTATACCAACGGTTTGTAAAAAGTGTTGGTATAGCTACCCTTTCCCAACGGTTCACCTAAACCATTGGGAAAGGGTGTGTTTTGAGCCTCTTTCCCAATGGTTCACCAAAACCGTTGGGAAAGAGTGACCTTTCCCAACGGTTTTGGTGAACCGTTGGGAAAGGGTGTGGGAATTAAGACCTTTCCCAACGGTTCAGCAAAACCGTTGGGAAAGGGTGTGAGAATTGACCCTCTTTCCCAACGGTTTTGGTGAACCATTGGGAAAGAGTGACCTTTCCCAACGGTTCACCAAAACCGTTGGGAAAGGTCACCCACAAATTCAACCTTCGGCCTAAATGAATTCAACCCACTCTAACCTTTCCCAACGGTTTTAAAAACCATTGGGAAAGGGCTTTCCCAACGGTTTTCAAAACCGTTGGGAAAAACCACCAACAAATTAAAGGGCTATCCCAACGGTTTTCAAAACCGTTGGGATAGGTTCTTTAATTTTTTTCCAGATCTACTAACCGAGAACATTATATAAATCAAAATTTTAAATAATTATGATAATACTTATATATATTTATGAAATTATGTTTACAAAAGTGATGTTAGCTTAGTGGTTAAGTCGTTCGATTATAAACGAGGGTTCCTGGGATCAAATCCCAGCGGATGTTTTATTTTTGGAATTTATATACCAACGGTTCCATTACCGTTGGTATAGATTTCTTATTACCTATACCAACGGTTTTGGAAACCGTTGGTATAGGTCTATAACAACGGTTTTTGGAAAACCGTTGGTATAGACCTATCCCAACGACTTACTTGGCTACGGTTCTTCAAACCGTTGGTATAGGCTATACCAACGGTTTGTAGGCCTATACCAACGGTTCCAAACCGTTGGTAAATGTTAGTTTTCCAGTAGTGAAATATTTGAGAATCTGTAATATAATTTTTTTATACATTGGACCTTAGTTCCTTGTGTGAAAAAATGTTATCTTTTTAAATGATAATGTATTTTAATCATGGATATGAAATATAAAATCTTGAAATTGTAATATATTTTCTCTATCTAAATTATCTATGGAAATTTTAGTTTTTAGTCTACTTTGTTTGAAATTATTTGACAAAATATATTTTTGCACATATCAAATATGTACGAAATACAAGTCATCTTTCAAATAAATAAAAAATGTTTGTATATAAAAACATTGAACTACAATCCATAAATTTTTTTCATAATTTATAATGTATATTTATTGGATTAAAAATTATTTATTTGGGTTGTTTTATGATTTCTCATGATTTACATAGGTTTAATTCTTGAAATTTAAGAGTATTTTTTTTTATTTGGATGGTTATTTGTAATTTGTTTCAAAATTATCAATATTATAGAATAATTTCAATGATATGTAATCATAAAATAGAATTTGAGAATACAAATTTCGTTTTTTATCAAATATAGGAATTAAAAATACTTTTTTGATCTTAGAAAGTCCTAATAAATTAGAATTGTGAAAACATGAAATATGATTATTCAAGAAATTTCTTAAATAAGGTTAAATGAGAAATTTTTACCAAATTATTTTTGGGATGATGTTGTTAATATAACATAATATATTGTTAATAAGGTTTAATCATACAACTTCTCAAAAGACACATTATGAGTTATGGAATAATAAAAAACCTAAATTTGGGTACTTTAATGTATTTGGAAGAATGTGATATATATTTAATACTATGGAAAACCTATTTATGTTTGATCCAAAAATCAAGGAGAAAATATTTCATGGGTATTATACTAATATTATAGATTTCGTAATAAGAATTAGAGGATTTTTTATGAATATGTTCATTTGATGTTTTATTATAGTGACCTCTTTTATCACATTAAAATGAATATAGATGAAGCTACTAATTCATTAGATAACATGAGACTAGATTTTTCAAATATTAAGTTTGAATCATAACTAGAACATGGTCATGATCAATAAAATTACAATGAAAATGAAACTGAGGAATATGAATGTGTCTTACCTATAAGGGCTAGTACATTTAAGAACCATACTTTAGAGAATACTATAAGAGACCCAGATGAACGAGTTAATACTAGGATGAATGTTTAAAATTTGGTTGAGTTATCTATATTTTAATACTAGTTTGAACTAAATCTATAGAATAAGAATTTGATAATTAGTTTTGGGTATTGGATATATAATAGAAGTTAAATAAGTATAAAATATTTTTTTGATTTAGTTTGTAGGCTATCAGACTAGCCTACAATAGAAACTAAATGGGTCTTTTGAAACAAGAAATATAATCAATTTGTAATAACTATAATTAATCCTATGATAGTTTCTATGGTTCACAATCAATCACATTGTGTAAATTATATGGAAAATTTTCCCTATTTATAGGCTTGAATCAATTTTGATCCTTTAGTCTATTAATCTTATATAAATTTTAAATTATACCATATGGATGTTAAATATGTTTTTATAAATGTATATTTAATGGATGTAGTTTATGATGAAAAAGACCCATATTTTAAATATAAACATTTTCCAAATTATTATCTTAGACATACTAAATCTATTTATAGTATTATAAAGACACCAAGATAATGACGTCAGATGTTGAGAGATTTTCATTTTTAAAAACGTTTTTCAATTGGACTATATGATCCTTCTATTATTAATAAAATATATTTTTACGAAATATTATTAGTACCAATTTATATAGTTGATGTTATTTTTTGGTTCTACTAACAATTTTTTCATAATAATTTTCAAAACATATACAAATAAATATTTAAATGGGTATGACGTGAAAATGTGTTACAAACCATACTGGGCCAATGTAACACATCACTAGATATTTCTTACCATAAGGCCTTAAGTGTTCCTGCTCATATATTGGAGGCTTCCAAAAAGAACTGATGGTATAACTGATACAATTGAGAGACAATACACTCTAGTCAAATTGTAATTTCAATAGAAAATAACCAAAACATCCACAATGATAAACATTAGAGTATGGATAATAAATAACAGATGTATTGATATACTATAAAAAATGGAATTAATTATACAACCAAAAAGAATAAAATCCAGGAAAAATATACATTAATAAGTCACCTAATGGGCTGACCACATATACAAAATAAATTGAATAAAAATAAATGAATCAGGTTATACTACTAAATATAGTTCAAACAACAAACCCAATCTCCGCAATGCATAAGCTCCACTAGACTGATCCTAATACATTTTTTTAAAGAATGTGATGCCTTGGTCAAAGACCAAAGAACAATTTATTGAAAATAAAAAACAGAAGGGTTACATGAGATGAAAAGTAGGAAGTTTTTTTACAATCTTTATCAAAAATCTTAAAAAGATTAGGAGGAAGGTCATCCAACCAAATCTTATCCTGGTGAATGACCTTTTGGAAAGAGCATCAGCAACAACGTTAACTTCCTAAAAGGCATGAGTGGCATTGTAATCAATCTCCTGGAGTGAGTTCAGACACTTCATCCAAAGGGTGGTGAGAGGCCAGGCCAGGTGAATCACACCATTCCAAATTTCCTGGACAATGGTAGTTGAGTCACATTCGATCTAGAGTTTTGTCCATCCTTTTTGAAGGGAAAATTGATAGCATGGATGACACCCATCATTTTAGCTTCCAACGATGAGGCTATACCACATCTTCCAAAGAAACAACCATGGCACTGGCTAGAAGAATCTCTGAAAATTTCCTCGCAGCCGGCAGGCCCAGGATTTCCATTTGAGGTGCAGTCCACGTTCACATTGATCCATCCAAGCATGGGATCCTTCTAGAACACTTCAATGGTACTTTTCGGTTGTTGATAGATGTTGTTGACTTGGATTTTGTGCAGTATCCCCCAATCTCCAACAGAGTTGCTGTAGTGGGCTTTTTTGGATCGAAGTAGCCTCTCGGACCGCAATGAGAATACATGATTTTACTGCATTGAGATTTAATGAGCATTTATTATGAATGATATCATTTCTATCATACCAGATCACATGTAGGAGCTCAGCAACGATAGATAGGAAGATGTTTTTGATTTGTTGAGAAGCTTCATGACCAACACATTTATTTAAAAGAGAGCATATCGAGTCAGGTATAACCCATCTGCAGTCAAAGATGTCAAAAATATGGTTCCATAAATCAGAGGCTGCAGCACATGAAAGAAAAAGATGGTTACTATCATATCTATGTTGGTTACATATATAACACCTAGAACAAAGTTTAATACCAAAGGTTTAGAGGCATACCTCAGTGGGAAATCTGTTGTGTGCCATACTTCAAATAAGAGTGAGTCTTGTAGGTTTGATCCAAGCCTTGTTAAAATGATTCAACCATTGAATGTTGGATTCAGTGGTTTGAAAATTATGCATGTAGAATCTTTTGGTTTCATGAATTCCATTTGGAGATGGCTCCCAAACAAAAAATCATGAGAGGTAGTATAAGGATAATTATCAATGATTTGAGCAATATTTTTTGGGATATCATTCATGTGAGATTGAAGAATCTCCTTTATGGTGTGACAAATGTTCTCAGGTGGAGAATTAGGAGGAATAATGGAGTTTAAAGGGGTAACAGTCCAATTATAAAGCCATAAATTTATTTTAGAGTCAACTATAACCATCCATCTAGAGTTTTCCATAATTTTATGAAATGAATGTCTATTGGAGGGCCAAATCGAGGAAGTAATATAATTAATGATTCCCTTCTTATGTTTGTTGAGAAATATGTGATTAAAGAAGTGATGAGCATTAGAGCTATTATTTATTAATCTCAAAGTAACTCTAGCCTGCAGGGCGTCATTGAAAATTTTTATGTTTTTAATACCAAAACCCCCCTTACCTATGGGTTTGCAACAGGTCTTCCAAGGGATGGTGACAAGTTTTTTGTCAAAAATAGTTTATGTCCAAATGAAGTTCTTGATGTAGGTATTGACTTTTTTGAAGGTGTCTATGGGCCACTTATAGATCATGAGAGAGTAGACCATATTCTAGACAATGGTTGATTTGACAAGACATATTCTACCATCCATGGAGAGGGATTTTCTGTTCCAAGAGGAGAGTTAATTTTTGATTTGATCAACGATGTTGGCGAAATAGTAGGATTTAGGTCTTCCCCAAAAGATAGGATCCCCCAGGTAGGTGAAGGGGAATAAACCTTCTTTAACCCCAAGATTAGTGTGATAATGGGTTTCCTTTGTGGGGAGAAATTTTTTCCAAAGAAAATTTGTGATTTTTTCCAAGAAATAGCCTGTCCTCAAACCTCCTCATAATGAGAAAGATTGTTTTTGAGCACAGGAATATTTTTTTGGTCACTTTGAAGAAACAAAATGATGTCATCAGCATATAACAGGTCGGTAGGGACCCTATGATTTCTGGCAGCCTGGATGGGTTTAAGTTTATTTTGATTGACAAGTTGAGTGATGAGTCTGCTGAAGAAATCCTCTACGATAACAAAGAGGATGGCCGAGAGAGGGTCTCTTTATCTAACCCCTTTTGTGCATTTGAAGTATCTTTTGGGGGAGCCATTAACCAAAATAGAGATTGAAGCAGATTTAAACATGGATTTTATCATCATCACAAAGGTATCATTGAAGACAAAACGTTTTAGAACATTAAAAATGAAACTCCAGTCTATGGTATCGAAAGATTTTTTAAACTCATGTTTGATGGTGACATTTCCTCCCCTAGTGAATTTGTTTAAACTGTTAGTGCATTTAGAGGCACGGAAAATGAAGTCTTGAATACACCTACCTTTAATAAAAACAAATTGATTCCAAGAGACAATTTTATTGCAAATTAGGGTATGTCTATTAGCAATGATTTTGGTAGTGATTTTGTAAAGAGTTTTTATTAGGGCAATAGGTCGAAATTAGTGAATCTTAGAGGCATTGTTAATTTTGGGAGTTAATGTGAGAAATTGAGAATTTAGACCATGAGGGAGAAAACCATTTGTGAAAAAGGACCTCACAAGCTTGAAAACATCCAAGTGAATGACATCACAATGCCCTTGAATGAATCCATTATTAAAACCATCAAGGCCAGGGGAACTATTAGGTTTTAGAGTGAAAATAGTGTCTCTAATTTCATGATCTAGAGGGATGTTTTAGAGGGATGCATTGTCACTCTCATCCACCAACAGAGGGATGATATCAGGAGTATAATCAATATTGACATCTGATCCATTAAAAATGTTATAGAAATAAAAAACAACATGGTTGGAAATAGATTATTTTGAGTCAAGAAGTTGATCATCATGAAAGAGTTTAACAAGAGGTCGGGAAGCCTTCCTAACCCGTTGAAGCAAGTTATAGAATTTAGTGTTTCTGTCACCATAAGAGAGCCATTTAGTCTTAAAGATTTGTTTACACATGTTGTCTTTGAAAGTGAGTAAAGAGTTGACTTTCACTGAAATGTTTATTTCTGTTTGAGGATCAAACGTAAAATCAGAATTAGTATTCTGTATTTTCAATTAAGCCAGTACCTTCCCAAGAGAAGAAATGTCGGCATCAATTTTCTTACTTTTAGATCTACACCAGCCCTTGAGGGCTTACTTTAAATGTTTAAGTTTGAGGATATAGGGAAAATTATCGTGTTGATGGTTCATATTATCCAAAAAAGTTTGATTTATGAAACACAATCTGTGTCTATGGACCAAGCGTTGTTGAATCTAAAAGGCAGGATAGTATTACGATTGTTAGAAAAAAGACTGACCAAAATAGGATGGTGATCAGAGTTTAATCTAAGGAGGGTGATGCTAGAGACATTGTCCCATTTATCCAAAGTCTTTATATTCATAAAGGATCTGTCCAGTTTACTGTCTACTACTTTATAGTGATTCATTCTATACCAGGTGTATTTAGAACCGGTAAGGTTGATTTCAAGAAGGTTGTTATATTCCATAGAAGTCCTAAACTCTCTTGAACATATGGATAAGTGAGAGGGACCCATTTTTTCACTGGAGTTGAGATTGGAATTAAAGTATCCCATTACAACCCAAGGGTCATAAATATTGTTATCCCAAATAGTGATGTCCTTCTAGAGGGCTCTTCTTTATTGCTATCTATTTTTAGCGTATTTCATCCTGAAAAAAATATTTTTTCCTTCCCAATAGAAGTCACAAGTAAACTGTTGCTCAGAACTATTGATAACATTAATGTTTTGTAAAGATGAGTTATAAAAAATCAACATAGAATCAACTGAGAGGCCATCATTACAAGATCCTAGAAAGTTGTAATTAAGAGAGAATATGTTCAAATGTTTAGAGTTGAAGTTGACTTTAAGCTCTGAAATAGAAAAAATCAAGCTTTGTGTGTTGAAAAAAATCTTTTAAGGACAATTAAAGTGTCCGAGTTAGAAATACCGTGAGAATTCCAAGAGCGCTCCTTCATCCCATGGAAGGTATACTAGACCCCAAATAAAAACCATAGGAATCCACAAGACATAAAATATCTACGAGGCTCTATGACTCTGATGACATGATCCAAAGAAGTGAAAGAATCTCCCCTCCACACATAAGATAATATATTATGTCTTGAAAGTCATAAACAAAAAATAAATCTCTATTAAAATATGAACATGATAGATAAACCTCTCTATAGGATCTTTTCACAAAATCTTGATGGTTACACAACCCTCTAGTTTATTTACACATGACTGGGAGAAAAACATCATCTATAGAAAATAAATTTATCCCATATTTAGGGAACGTAGAGCACAAGGGGTAGTTCCCTCATCAAGATAATCCACTATATCTGTAATCTCATCTATCCACATGAAACCAATGGAGGAGAAAACAAGATAAAACTCAGGGCCTATTCCCGATCACAGATATCCCAAGGGTATCCTCCCCAAACCAAATTCTTGAGAAATAACTACCTCAAACTTCATGAACAAAGGCTATCCAAATATCTTATGATATAACCTTGATCCCACAGTCCAAATAGATTAACAATATGTGATGATAAACTCTTCACCAACAAATCACGGGGCCTCTCTTTGTCCACATGATCTTAGAATAAAAAAAACGTCCACCTAGGGCTTTCAACAACCAAAATATGGGAAAAAACAAAACATGAGGCTTCCATGTTTCTTATGGTCATTGAATCTAAAAAAATCACAAAAGGATATCAACAACTCACCTTGGGTAAAAATAATAACTTAGGGATCCCACATTCCCTGGGGTCAGAACATATGGAAACATCTAACTAGGGACTCCCCTACTGCAGCCAAGATATCAGGCCACACCCATCAAAAGACCCACCACCAACTTGAAGTCCATATTAAGATTATGATGCTCTATGAGGGGTTCCTATATCTCAACCAAATAATAGGAAATGTCTAGCATGGAAACATCAAAAATGGCCACAAGTTGCCTCTATTATATCCTTGGTCAACAATGCCTGAAAAGTGGAATCTAAAAGCATTGCATGCCTATATGGGTGTTCATAATAGTCCCTTTGACAACCTAGAAAGAATTACCCTAAAAGGGGTCCTCAAAATGACCAAAAATATGGGAAATTTAAATTAATGAAAAACTATTCTGACATTCCCTAAAAAAACACCATCCATGTGTACTAACATTCTCATAAGGTAATTTTAATAAAAACCATACCACATGGGAATTCTCAACAGTCGAATATGATGTCCTGTGATTACTTGATCTCATACCAAACAACCCAGGGAATTATCAAGTGGCCCTTAGATTAATCTTAACATCTCAATGGTTCCCATCCATGATATCCATCCCATAATGTTAACTCAAACCAAAGGATATAGTAACTCTAATCCTCATGAGTAAGATTTAACCTTCTTCTACTCTATCCTTAACAAAATAGTCCCAACCTATAGTTACATACAATGATTTCCTCAGATATAGTAAATGACCCCACTTTATGCAATCTTCACAAAAGAACCTCAATTATATCACCTTTTAACCCTCGATCTAGGTCAATTAAAGATCTCAAAACCCTCACAAGGGCCTCACTGCTCACAACCCCACCCTTTTGAGGATTTAGAATCCAAAAATCATAAAAATTATCTTATAGAACCATCTCTGTGAAATAACTAGATATCTTATAAACACTAAAAGGATTTCACGATCATGATATAGAGGAAGAAATTCTTATAATAGAACACTCACAAGTCCAATTATGAATTTAGAGTAAAAAAACTGGAAAACACACCATGGAAGGAAAAGTACAGTGTGTGTACTTCAGATATAGAGATGGTATCCCAAAAGGTTTTCCTTGGCCATGTCACACTATCCTCCTAGTATATACTTTCCCAAAGTACATGGTGTGTGTACCCTGTACATGATATGTAACCACTTAATGTTACTGACCCATGTACCTTTTCCCTATATGACATGTACAATGCCTGACAACATGACATGTACAAACTCATGCATAGAGTGTACCCCACATGGGTTTCCCAACAATGTGCCTATCCATGTAACCATACACATGTTCTAGATAAGCACTGTATATGGAAACATGCCACATACCTCTCAAGGAATCTGTTTCTGTACCCTACATAGCCATGTACCCCCAGCACACCTCATGTGTAAACTAAACAAAATGTACCCCAACTAAATAGTGTGTAGTTCTAAAACACCCATTCCATAAATAGAAAGAACAGATATCATGTTTTATTTTAATTAAATGCCATGTATATGGGTTCTCATGAATAAAAAATCCCCAAAATAGTCTGAAATCTATGTTTCTCCCTGATTAATTTGAAAGAGATCCTCACAGAGTACCCAATAACCCAAAAAAATTAAAAATTGAAAAAAATAAGATATAGTGATATATGAAAAAACATTCCCTACCAATGGTTGGAATCTTCCAAATATTCTCACAGAATCTTCCACCTACACCCACCACACTCGAATTTGGGTCTCAAATGACCCCTATGAGGCATCTCCTCATTTTCCCTCTCTATATTATCTCCCCCATGCTCTATTCATCATAAAATACCAAATCCCCAAAGGGGAATACATTAGAAGAAAAATGGGATTAAATAGATAAGAAAAGGGGAAAAAGGATGAAAAAAATTAAAAAATAAAAATATAAGAAAAGGTGATCGGTATAAGAACTAGTGCCTGAAGTAAGGTTATGCCATAACTAGGAAAACACCCATCATTCCCGACTCAACCACAAAGAAAAAATCTCATTCCAAGAATCTGTTAAAAACATATAATTTAACGAAAATATTTCAACAAATTTATATCTAATTATTTAATTGTCAAATATTCCACAAAAAATTGGACAAAAATGGTTTCCACTAAGATTTTTCCTAGGTTAAACACCCTACTCTCAACAAAAATGAGTTTTTTGAAAAATTATCCAAGATCCTCCTAGAATTTACCATTTTCCCTCTAAAACAGTTCTGAAAAAAATCAACTTTCTACTAGTTTTCAAAACCCTCGGTGATGAAAGGAATAAAAAACTACCAATTAAAATGCTACTCATCCTAAAAAATCCATTGTTATCTACCACCAATAATTCTCTCCTGAAAACATTGGAAAAACCAATGATATCTTTATCATCCAATTAACAGTATTATAGTGATGAAAAATCTCTCCCAATGTGAGATACATTTGACCACAATCGATATAATGATCTCTAATGAAAGATTGGTTTTATCCCCACCCCAAATTCAAAAGAAAAATCACATGTCCCGCACTAAATCCATTACCAAACTCAATGGATAGGTGTCTCCAAACTAAAAAAACAAGAGCACAAACACAAAAACCAATAAACCAACACTCATTCCTAAATCATTAGGAATAAAAAACTCCATTTTCCAAAAACCACTTAAATAAGGGTTGTGACCTCCAATATCCCATGGTTCACTCCCCACAACATATCATTCATCACCCTATTCCTTGAGACCATAAAAGGAATCCTGATTACATGGGATGAGTCCTAATTATGCTATGCTAACACACATATACCATTGACCATAATCATCATGCACGTTAGTTCCAACAAACCATAGAATCTGTGGCATTCCTCTTCAAAACCAAGGAATATAAAAATTTCCATGATCATACACACAACTAACCTCTAATTGGGAATTTATACAAATCCATAAGGGTTCTAGCACAAATCCAATACGCTTCCCAAATCACAACAAAAAATGGGTATGTCCATGGGTCCAACCTAACCTACACTCTCACATAAACCATGATACATTGAGAACTCATAGCACTCCACTTCCCAAACACTATGAATCCTCATTCATAACCACATAGTAGAGTTATAATACTTTAAATAACATATAATAAAGGAAAAACCATTACTACCAAATCCATCAGTGATAATAGGTACATGATCCCCATTGCACGATCCAACATAAAACATGTGGCAAGAACTACTCCATCCTAAGATAAATAAACTGGGGTTCTTTGGGGAACAAACACCTTAGGGAAGATCGATCCTGGTAAAAAAATATATCAGGAATCCTTTCCCTTATTAAGAAACAATTATGGAACTTAGACACATTAAATATCCAAAAAGGCCTCTATGCATCCCTCATTGAAGGGATTGCATCTCTATCATTGACGAACATCTCACCACCAGATCCATATGTCATATTATCAAAATATAATATGTACATGTGATTCACTATATTATAGTTATAATAATGAGCTATATGTGAAACATTATATAGCTCGTTGGAGACACTTTTAAAAACTAAACCCCCATAATCAGAAAAAATACCAAATATAGACATATGTCATGTGAATCCTACAATCATAGAATTATGCATGAAAAATGGCTTCTTTGCATCAATAAATGAAAAAAAACTAGAATAAACCATAAATACAAAAAACTCAATTGCATCAAATTAGGTGAAATCACAGAACTATAAAAACAAAAACCAAGAAAAACTCTATTGTCCTAGAATCCTTGACATCCTATCAACAAATGTGTTTATGATACCTCATCTTGATAACCATAAAAATTTCAGACATATTCATAGAAAAAATATCTACCAACTCCAAAAATGATAAAACCAAACACCATTAATACCATTTTGTAATAAACTGGCATACGTTGACCTTATATCGCTTGATCCAGCTCACCATAAAGCCTTAGACATGCCTACCTATACACCAGAGGGAGCTGACTAGTAGTGTGGGTCTAATAGATATAGCGGGTAGACAATACCCTTTATTTAGTGTGTAATAATAGGTTTAAATAACAAAAAATACCAAAGGTTAAACATCTGAGTATGCATAATAAATAACTAATGTAGCAATATGTTATAACAAATAGAATGAACCATACAATCATATAGACTCAAAGGCATGAAAAAAATTCAAAAAATAGTCTCCCATTAGGCCAACCACATATTAAAAGACAAACTAAAAATAAATATATCAGAATATACTTCAAACTATGATAATAACAACAAAAATGGTCTCCATGATGCTTGAGTTACACTAGCCTGATTATGAGAAACCACATGTGTAGCTTCAGTTAATCAAGAAACCTTGGTCCTCTATCCCATACATCACTCAACCTATGTTTTAACCTAAATTTATACATTAGGTCTCTATGAACATATAGGTGAATATAAATTGATTGAGAAATAAATCTTTGTAGGCTACCCTTAATAGTGAATCTATAATTTTTTGTCATAACAACAACATTCACACATGATATGCGTAGCCTAGTTGGAAAATTAAAATATTTCGGATAAATAAAAAATTGTATGAAAAGTGTATAAAAAACATGTGGAAAACATCCAAATAGGGTTTATAGTATAAAAACTAAGGTATGTCTACCCTCACAATGTACCATTCCAGAGGGTTTACAGCCTATGGCTCTCCCAACTACATGAAAACCAGCATGTTCTCTAGATCTACATAGGAGTTCCCAGATTTTTAAAAAATATATAATGAATGCCAAAACATGTGGCATACACATATGTTTCCACATTAAAAATAAAAACTACATTGATCATGGGATGCAATGGAATGATCAAAACATAATATATAATATCCACTCAAGATTTCTAAGACTATTTCATGCCTCAAATGTCATACAGAATAAATCAGACTTCAGTAGGACTTAGACCTGACATATTAACCATTATATGGGTTCCATTCACATTGACCAGATGACTGTACTACCCTATGGGATCCATATACAAGGTCGTTAGCATTCCATAATCCATGAAAAATAAATATACACCCTATCGAGGATGCATGATCAACTAGGGGTAGTTCACTTATCCAGATAATCCATTTTTTCCTTACGAATATCTATCCACATCTATAAAAGGGTGTAGTAAACCAGATAGACCCCATGCCAACTCCCAATCATAGATATACCTATGGTATTCAATTGAAAAAAATTCATGAGAAGGAAATAATAGAATAATCATGGCCAAAGGCCAACAAAATATTGTAAAATCCAACCTAGAACCCACCATTCAAATTGTGGAACATCCAAATCTAATAAAATATTAGACCAAAAATCCATGATCCTTTATTTTTCCCTTGTCTCTCATTATCCAACAAAAACCCAGCATGTTCTCATAATGACACATCTCAAGGCCAAACCAATACCTGAGGCTCCCATGGTTTTGAATGTAACAACATCCAATAAAACTAACACTACATGCTATCAACAACCCACCTCAAGACCAAACCAAAAATTCCTGATTGCATGATCCCTGAGGTTATAATATAAAATAACATGAAACTATATATTCCCTTTCTATACCAATATCTCAGGAAATTCTGTCAAAATACCCACTAATAGTCTAAAGGCCATAACAAGATTAGGGTGTCCTACAAGGGGTACCTCTAGCTCAATTAAAGAACATGAAAAACCTTGGGTGAAAACATACCAAATTGTCGTTGGTTTCATCCAAAAAATACTAAATCAGTAACACACCCATATGCACATTAAAAAATATACCATTCCAATAATGGTGTTCATAACGGTCCACAAGCCAACCCTGAATGTATGACTATACAAGGAAACCTCAACACAACCAAACTATGGGGAAACAACTTTGAATGAATGCTTGTACTGAGATTCATGGAAACCCACACATCCATTGTCATGACCCATCCCAGTGGGGCCCATGCCGCAACTCCCCAAGCCCGCCTCCAATAGGCTAGGGGCTGGTGACTAGCACCGAGTAGGCATGTCACTAACATGAGAGGAATTGCCTATAAACCTGTACACACACACACACACATCTCTATGCCCACAAAGCTGAAAAGTAAAAACTACTAAAAATGGAAATGCATGCATACACTAAAATCCCAACCAAAAGAGTACAATAGAAAGTAAAGTACAGTAATGTAAAACCCTGGGAAAAAAGGAAAAGCCTGCCAAAAAAAAATCCTGTAACAAAGTCCAACCTGTAAAGAAAGGTACCGGGACTACAATTTTTAGTCGTAGGAACACACCTCGGCCTGCCTGATCTCACTGAGCACCACCCGGTCCTAGTCCACCTAGAATCATTTCAAAGGCTCGCTCGTCTGCAAAATACATGACATGTGCGGGAAAAGCCTGTGCAGGGGTGAGTATATCAATACCCAGTAGGACACCCCGAAAACCATAAATGAATACAACCAAGGAAATACCACAAAGGAATGATAAAATCAGCTCTACACAGTATATGTTTACAGAATATATAACAAGAATATCCAGATATACTCATACATGATCGACTATCGCGAAACCACCACTAAGATTTAGCTTGAAGATTTCACTAAGTACGTAACAGGGAGAACACAATCCTTGGATTGGAGAGAGAGAATATAAAGTACTCGTTCCAGGGGGGCGCACTCCACAAGTACATAAGAATACAATGCTCAGACGAGGATCACAACCAATAGCTATGGAGTGATTCCATCAACTCAATCTGAACTAATCTGCTAAGCATAAGATCAATGCTCAGGTAAGGTTGGTCACATCGATACCAAGAACTCTACCTAGGGTACTGGGAAGTAATAGAGGATCCAGCTCTGAGTCTCATAGAGGGGATTCCAATAACTCTATTCAAGAAGTCCTACTGAATGGATCATACTTCTATACGTAGGAAATGATACTAGAACCCTTCAAGGAAAAGGCCAAGGGTACGAACCCTAAGAATGATAGACCAATTCATGGAAGAAAAATGGCTCAGGCCTTGTAGAATAGGTTACACAGTGTGTAGTAGGATCACACGCTTTATTCCTTGACTCCGGGTACTACCCATGTAAACAGACCGTATCTCTAGTCCAGGTGTGTAAAACTAGACTACACGGCGTGTAACGCCATGAACCCTGTCTCCCAGAGTCGGTGAATTATTACATAACATTGGCATGATCCCAAAAGATCATGTCTCGGAAGACCGATTAGTTTAGTTGCCATGGAATATCTAGATAAATTCATAAATATTACATTACATCATAAAATGAAAACTACAACAACATCTTGTCTCCAAACTCATATCTCCTTATACTATCCCTGCAGGTCATTCATAAAATACTTCTTCACATCCTAAGAGAAATAAAACATAAAAAGGGGTGATCTCAAATTCCTAGTAAGGATAAAAATATAGCAAAAACTTTCATAAATAGGCATAAACATTTATGTAAATATATAACTAAAACAAAATCCATTAACCCTTGAACTTCATCATAATATGGAAAAGATAAGACGAAATAATTCCATTTACTTATTCACATGGATATTCTACTAGTAACATAATCACATGCAATATCAACAACCACTTTTATAATGATGGAATGCATAATGCCAGACTATCATAACCACATAGTCAAGGAATTGTGCCAAGAATACAAATAAGATTTTGTCAAGGCCTTGTGCCAAGACACTAGTTAGTCTCATGAGACCTACTAATGCATCATGAATCTATATAGGGATCCACCCATCACTTATTAAGTCCAATGCATTCCTCATATGAACAGGTTTAAACATAACATAAACATTCGTATTAAAACTAGCATACAAAATGTCAATACTTTCTCCATAAACTATGAATGGTATAAAAACAATAACACATCCATAGTCAAACATATCAAAAAATCTTCAATACAATATGGAAGTTTTGAATCATAATAAATAAACTTCAAATAAGCTTAAAATCCATCAAAGGATGTTGACATAGATGAAATCAAAACTATTTGAGAGAAATATCTATTTTTTTAAATCATTTAAAAGTCACATAATTATAAAAGAAAATATTTACTTTGAAAATATTCTTATAAGCTTGTAAGGGACGCTTCTACGATTATATAACGGAAGAAAATAGCCGCACCCGCCGTATAAGTTAAAAAAGTCATTCTTACCTTAATTCTTGCCGAAAAGGTTAAAAATGACCTTGTTCGGAAAACGACAGAAAGATTCCTTTATAAACTTCTTATAAAAAGTCAAAAAAAGGTATAAATGACTTTAAACCATATTCTTTAAAATAGTAAGAATGTTTTGAAAAACATTTTTAAGAAACATGGATGTGGATGATAAAGAGGTCCCAGTAGATAATTACGTATAAACAACCTCGAATAATGAAGAGATTGTGAAGTAAACCCTTACCTTGTACTTTTCCTTAGTCGACAGTTTGTTAACCTCCTGTATAACAGTTAAAACATTTTTATTAAATTATACAGTAACCATATACATAATTATGATATCATATATGATCTTCTAATAATGCTTTGTTAATAATATTTTAGTATTATCGTCGTTTCGGGTGTAAACTTACTCGTTTTATTTTATTTGTTTTGTTACCTAAGTTGTGTTTTTTATGGATAGGTTGTATATTATTCATATCCAGAATGATATCTGGTCCTTAAAAATTATTTTTAATCATCAAATGATAATTATACTTGAATGGATACGATGGGGAATGAATCTCATCGCGTTCGTGGAGACGGTAATCCGTACGTACGCACGAGCGACCATATCACTCTTTTGCTAATAAAATAATATATAATTGGATAGTATATCATATATAAAGAATCATTATCATGTTATATTTATTATTTAATTAATTACAGATCATTATTATACCCATCCAAATAATAATGTTTTGAATAATAATTACACTACGACGTGGAGACAGTAAGCCGTACGTACGCACGTATGGTGACATGTCAATCAAAGGATGGATAGAATACTGAATATGGTTGTACCATAATTATAATAACATCACGGAATATATGAGATACTAGAGTTATTATTTTATGATTGAAATAATAATTAAAGAAGAATTTGAAGAATAAAGGAACTTGAAAGAGGGTGGTGAAAACATTACCTCTTCTTCGGGTTCTTCCTTTTTATTTGAACAAAAGGGCTACTTAGGTTAGATTTATGACTAATGTAAGGCCTCTAGGATTAAGGGAGGATATTTGAGAGGGTATTTGTGCAGAGTTTGGCCGAGCCAAAAGGCTTTGAAGGTGTAAATTAGAGAGAAGGGGGAGTACCATTTTATAAGAGGGGTGAGGGGCACCTTTGGAAGATCTAGAAATATTATTTTATAATAAATCCATTTTCAGTTTCTAATGGATCAAAAGTTGATTATTTAAATGTTAAGATGGGTATAGGTCGAAAACCATTCAATGAATAGATTTTAGACAGGTTTGGGTCATTATATTAACCTTATATTTTAGTTTTAACTCTTAGTTAATTAGTTTGACACTTACCATGCCAATTCATATTTTTATATTTTATAGTTAATAAAATTAATATATACATCCAAGAGACCCCCCAAGTGGTTCATTAATGATAAACCTATCATTATAAACTATTTGGTATTTGATTTTTGTGAAAATCATAACAGCATGATTACTTCGAACAACCACAATTAAATCAATACTAACATGTCATATTAATCTATAAAATTAGTTTAATTCATAAAAGGTCTCAAATAACATTTATTTGGATATTTATATTATTAATTATTTTAATATTTCATTAATTAGATAATTACAGCATCACCATTGTGTCATAAATAAATTAAATTATTTAATGTCTAAAAATTATAAATAAAATATTATTATGTAGGAAATAGTTATATCATTCTAATGAATATTTACATTAGAACTTATCTTATGTATAACCCTATAATAAAAATGATTTCGTAATTAAACCTTGATTTTAGCTCTTTTAACTCTTCATTGAATTAAATAATAATAAATGTCCTAATCTAATCCAAGTGGACCTAAATGATAATATTTTATTCCTAAGGTTGTTTTTGGTCGAGATAAACTTGTCCAATAGAATTAGGACATGTGTTAGGGTAATATTAATAACATTTTTACTCCTAATTACCCTATTTACTTTTAACCGTGGTAAATAAAAGTAAAAAGTTACTATTCAAAAAAAAATTATTTTTTTCTTATTGAACCACATTTTACTCCTTGATTTTAACCATGTCTCTTGGATTTTCAAAATTCCACTCACAGAAGTAGTAAGATTATGTTTTATGTCAATTTGCAAATTCTCTCTGGAGATGGGTAAAAGACGGTGAAATGTTCAATAAAATTTTTTTATGTCTAAAATTATTATAAACTGACTCCAATAAATTACATTGAGCTTATATAAGTATTACGTATCTATTTTGACCTAAAATAAATTTAAATAAAATAAATAATTATTTAAATAAAATGTCGGTTTTAACCAATAACTCAGTGTTTTCCACTATTCATCAAAAATTGAAAGTTTTCAGAAAAATACCAAAAATTCACCCTAGGCTAATTTCGATATTCGAAATCCAAAAATAAAGTCCAGTTTGAAAGATAAAATTTATAAAATTTCAAAAAGTGGGTATTACTATTCATAACGTCTAGTTTTATTAGTTGTGGTGTGTGTTAGAACTTGAAGTTGCGTACAACACACGCTACTGTATTATTCAAATAGAAGCATACCGTGGAAGCTTGGGGTGTTACACGGCGTGTAGAAGGATCAGACGTCGTGTTCCTTGACTCCGGGTAGTGCCTGTGTAAACAGCCCATGTCTCTAGGCTTGGAATATAAAAATTAGCTACACAGTGTGAAGAAGGATTACACACCATGTTTGAGTGTCCGGGGTTCGATCCGTGTACGCTGGCCATGTGCCCGTACACGGCCTCAACCAGTGTCACCCTGCCTATGTACCAGTACATGGGGTATCTCGTGCATCTGGCCGGGTCAGTCCTGGAAAAGGTATACACACCCTGTCCTTGTCCATGTACCCAACCCGTGTCTGTGTACTCCCGGAGTACACGCATTGTAGTCCTCTGATGAACACATGCCGTGTAGCCCATACTACACACAGTGTAGTCGGGATTTCTCTAGAACCCTTATCTTCCTCCTCGCGCCTCATCCAATCTTCCAGATCTCGTTTCTGCTGTCCGTTTTCCATGAAACTCAAGATCTCAGGTCGCCTCATCGTCGTGATTCTGAATCCGTGGGTTTCAGGCCTTCGATCGGCTCCAAAATATGATTCTGGTCACCTGTGTGAAAATAATTCGAAGAACGATATCTTCTGATCCACTTGGATCCATCCATCGCCACCATAGTCGCACTTCCGTGGGGTTGTCCCGATGCCCGATCTTCAATTTTGAATCGTTGTGTCGCACAATGAATGTGCAACGATCCATCGTTCATATTTCCATGAAGAACGCATAGAACGCACGTGAAGAACGCGAGAAATCGGAGAATAAAGGAACACAAAAATGAGAGGGATAAACCTCGATCGATGTTCGTGTCGATCTGGGTTCTTCACCATTATAAGGCTAAATGAAACGCATATAACCTTCAAGAATCAAATCCCCAAAATCCCCGCAAAATCCCATCCCGCAAATACGATCAATCCGTGGGATAATCTCTTTTTGGATTAGTCTTCGTTCGTTGTAGGAATCTAGAATGGGGAAAGGAAATCAAAATCAAACATCCCACCTAGATCCATGACGTTTGTTGGCGAAGATGCGGTCGTCGCATCGTTATCACCGGTGAAACCTGTCAAGAATGACATCTCCTCGTTGGGGTTTCCTCCAAAGCCTCCAGAGCCTCCAAGGGTTTCAAGGTTATGAGGTCTTTAACCCTAGACCCCTGCGCAAATATTTATTTAAAAAGATAAAAAGATATTCGCTGCAACAAGATTTAATAAAATATTATTATTAAATATTTTATTAGAAATATGTCCAAAAACTAGATTTCACCACCGACATGCACCGTCTGATGTTAGGCCTTGCCTAAGTTAAAATCGCTGCTCTGAACACAATGGTGCCCTCAGATTTCTGATCTGAGCACCCACTCTAGAGTTATTCACTTTTTCAGGAAAAACCCATGCGTCTATTATTTAATTATTTAATTAAATTCAAAGATTTGTTCCGGGCTCACCGGGCCTCGTAACTGCATGTTGTCTCAAAGCCCGGTCTCGAAAGAAATCCCTTATAATATTAAAATAATACATGAAAAAATATGGGACATTACATCCTCCCCACCTTGGGGATTTACGTCCCTGAAAATCCAAAACAAAGGCTACTAAAAAAGATGTGGGTATTGCACATGAATCTTAGCCTCCCGCTCCCACGTGCTCTCCTGGAGATCCCCGTGCTACCACCGGACAGGAACCAAGGGAACAAATCACCCACGAAGGATCTTCTCTTGCCGTTCCTTGATCTCCACTGGGTACTCATCAAAGGTCCCTCCATTATCGATGTCCAGCTATCCGTAGTAAATAACATGTAATGGGTCATGCACGTACCTCCGCAGCTACGACACATGGAAGACATTGTGTACCCGATCCATATGAGGAGGTAGAGCCAAGCGGTACACCACCTCACCAACTCTACTAAGAATCTGAAAAGGGTCGATGATCCTCTGAGATAGCTTGCCTCCTCAGCCAAATCTTCGCAATCCCCATCGATGTGAGATCCAAAAAGAACACATGATCTCCCTCCTCGAACTCCAAGGGCCTCCATCTCCAATCATCACAAGACTTTTTCTGACTCTATTAAGTCTTCATCAGCTCATGGATGACTTGAACCTTCTTTGTAGTAGCTCGCACCATCTATGGGCCCATGAGTGCTGACTCTCTTGGGTCATTCTAACAAAGTGGTGAACTGCAAGGTCGACCGTAAAAATCCTCAAATGGTTCCATTCCAATAGTGGAATGATAACTATTGTTATAAGAAAATTCCACCAGTTGTAGGTGATCCTTCCAGCTACGACCGAGGTCAAGTATGCAAGCTCTTAGGATATCCTCCAGAACATGGATGGTCCACTCTGTCTGTCCATCAGCCTGAGGATGAAACACTGTGCTCAAGCGTAACTGAGTCCCAAAAGATTCCTGGAATCCCTTCCACAAATGGGATGTGAAATGAGCATCACGATCTGAGACGATCGTTGATGGAACTCCATGAAGTCGAACTATATCTTGCACATAGAGGCATCCCAATCTCTCTACCGAACTCTGCTCCCGTATGGCTAGGAAATGGGCTGTCTTGGTGAGTCTGTCAACGACCACCCAAATGGCATCGTGTCCCCTGGACGTACGTGGTAAACCCATCACGAAGATCATGGATATCCCATCCCACTTCCATTTGGACACCTCAAGGGGATGATTCAAACCTGCTGGAACCTGGTGCTCAGCCATTACATGATAACAAGTAAGGAACCAAGAAACAAACTCTGTCACACTCTTCTTCATTCCTGGACACCAGAATTGATATTGGAGGTCCTGGTACATCTTTTCCACGCATGTATGCACCACCAAAGGAGATTTATAGAACTACCTCAAAACATCCTGCAACATCACTGGTACTACTGTTCGCCCTCTGAAAAGAACAATGTGCTCCCCATCATTTGAATATCCATCAGCAGCATCACCTACAGATATCTGAGCACATAGAGTCTCACAACTAACATCTTCGAGCTGTGCTTACCTGACTAATTGTTTGAGTGGTGGGGTAACAACCATAGACTGAAGTTAAGATCCCTCATCTCTATCCATGAAGGATAACTGTAAAGAGGCCAACTGCCTTGTCGCCTCATCTAGAAACTACGAACTGGATTTCCTGCAAAGTGCATCTGCCACAACGTTCCCCTTCCCAAGAGTATAAACAATCTCAATGTCGTAATCCTGGAGGAACTCTATCCATCGCCTCTCTCTCAAATTCAGATCCTTTTGAGAAAAGATATATCTAAGACTCTTGTGATCAAAGTAGATGATAAACCGGTCACCCACCAGGTAGTGCTACCACATCTTTAATACGAAGACTACCGATGCCAACTCAAGATCATGGGTCATGTAGTTCTGTTCATGTGGCCTCAACAGACGTGAGCCATAGGAAATCACCGATTTCCTTTGAATTAGGACACAACCAAGCCTGGTTCCTAATGCGTCGTAGAACACTACGTACTCAACACCCTCTTCTAGTAGTCTCAAGATAAGGGCGCTCGTCAGACTCTGTCTCAACTGCTGAAATGCCTGCTGGCATCTCTCGATCCACATAAAAGGCTTCCCATTTCGGGTCAAGGTTATCATGGGTGATGAAATCCTGGAAAAATTAGGAATGAATCTCTGATAGTAGCCTTCCAACCCAAGGAAACTCTGCACCTCCATTACACTCCGGGGTGGCTCCCATGATAACAGTGCTTGTACCTTGGCTAGGTCCACTGCTACACCATCTGTAGAGATAACGTGTCCCAAAAAGTGGACCTCTTGTATCCATAATTGACACTTCGAGAGTTTCCCGTACAACGGGTTCTCTCGGAGTGTGTCCAGAACCATCCTTAGATGCCTCGCGTGCTCCTCCTCGGACGAAGAGTACACAAGGATATAATCGATGAACAACACCAAAAAACGATCTAGATAGGGATGAAAAATCCGGTTCATGAGTCCCATAAACATTGTCGGGGCATTCTTCACACAGAAGGGAATCACCAAGTACTCATAGTGATAATAACGACATCTGAAAGCCATCTTAGGTATATCCTCATCCTGTACTCGCAACTGGTGATAGCCTGATCGTAGATCAACCTTCGAGAATGATCATGCCCCTATTAACTAGTAAAAGAGGGAATCAACCCTCGGCAGTGGATACCAGTTCTTCACGGTCACCCGATTCAAGCGCTGGTAATCCACACACAGCCTCAAGCTCCCATATCCCTTCTTTCCAGTCAACACTGGGGCTGCCCACGGTGATACACTAGGTCTCATGAAGCCCATCCTTTGCATGTCTTCCAGCTGCACACTTAGCTCACGAAGCTCTGCAGGAGCTATCCTATATGCTGATGCTGATATCGGTGTCGTCCTGGGTTGCAACTCAATGTAGAAATCTATCTCTAATGGGGAGGTAGTCCAGGTATATCCTCTGGAAGAAAGACTCGTACTCAGCCACTAATATTGGAAACTAGAAACTCGTAACATCTATTACACCAAGGGCTAGGCTAGCCAACTTATGTGAAATCAGTTGTACCTTCCTATGCACAAGTCCATCCTATACTGCTTGGGTCTCATTTTCCCCAAAAAAGGAGAAACACGTTTTATCACTGCGGAGACACCACACCCTTTTCCTAAAACAGTCAATCTGGGAATGAACTATGTATAGCCAATCCAAACCAAGAATGACATTGTAAGGCCTCGATTCTACCACCAAGAGGTTCTAACCGAAACTCTCGCCTCCAAGGGTCAGGTCACACTGTCTGCAAAAGTGTATGATCTTTGAATCTTCTCCAGTCTGTGTTTCTAAGCGTAAGGGTCGAGTCAACGAATCAACTAGAATATCAAGGTCTCGAACAAGATAAGAAGCCATAAAAGAATTACTAGAACCTATGTCTATCAGTACGACAACCAATGTAGAAAAGACACATATTTTACCTCTAATCATTTCAGGAGTACTTGGGTCATAAGCCTCTACTGCCTGAAGCTATCCCTACCTCTGTCCACCAGCTCTCTGATCCTGGGGTATACTTCCTAGCGGTGGTGGTGGTAAAGGGTAAAAACACCGACCACCTCCAGCTTCTCTCCCAGCTCCTCTACCATGTCTGCCGCCCCGTGGATCTATCTGCTCCACATGTTACCTCTGCCTCAGTGGTCCATCCACTACTACCATGTCAGTTGTACAATGGGTCTGACAATATCGAGCGAGATGTCCCCTGCCATCACATGAGTAGCATCGCCTCTCTCGAGGCTAGCTGGATGCTCCCTGTGAACCCTATACGGAAAATCCTCTGTCCTGGGATCTCCTCTGAAAACGTATCCCATGCCTGGGTCCCTGATGTCGGCTCCCTACTACCGAGGTCTCTGCTCCAGCTCTCTCACTACTCACAACTACTGGCTGTCTCTGCTCTGCCATGAAGCACTCGAACACCAAAGCCCGCTCGAGCACCCAATCTTAAGTATGAATGCTTGTAGGGATGATGATAGCTCATATTTCCCTGCTCATGACCCACTCAAAAGTCAGATCTCGGAAGTATTGATCCCTGACCATATCCATCGAGTACCATGAGAGGTCAGTAAACCTTGATGAATAGTCAGCCACCATCATGGTTCCCAACTGGAACTTAAGAATCTCTTGTATACAAACTACTCTCAGGGTAACTGGTGAAAAATCCTCCTTGAAGAGATACTCAAACTCTGACCATCCAAGAGTCGCCTCGTCGTGAGTTTGGATAACCAAACTCCACCATCGTCTTGCCGAGCCCTGAAGAAGCCTCGCTGCTAGGATCACCATCTGGTCTACTGGGGTCCTGACCAAATGGAAGACTCTGGCCACTACCTCAAGCCAGTCCTCTTCTGCCTAAGGGTCAGGCTCGCCTCAAGACCTGAGGGGTATCTGTATCTAAAACTCATGGAGTGCACTCAACCTGCGCTCCTCCTCTACTGGTATAGAAGGTACTAAATAATTCTCCACAGGTGGTGGAATAACTGGCACACCACCCGAAGGTAAAAAAGGGGGATCTGGACCCTGTATCAAAGCTTCATCACTGAGGGGGTCATCCTTGTGATCGAGATGCTGGATCCTAGTGGGTGCGCATCATGGATGCATCCTGTAAAGAAACAAGATGTATCACAGTCAGTTAGTATATCTGGAGAGCTGACTCAAGAAGTACATGCAAACCACAACCCATTTTTATATGATTCATGTACCATTATCTTCCGATGAAAATGGTGTTCTCATTTTCCGAGTCAAAAAATAAGTTATCGGAGTCCAGGTGTATGGATATGTCGGCCGCCCGTACCAACACTGGGGTCCCTGGCCTTAAAGCTGAACTCAAAACAGTTAACATTGTTTCCCAAAACCGACTCACAAACTCTCATTCCTAAGGTAGAACCGACCACCATTGATACCACTCTGTCACGACCTGTCCCAGTGGGGCTAGTGCCACAACTCCCAAAGCCTACCTCCAATAGGCTAGGGGCTGGTGACTAGCACCGAGTAGGCATGTCACTAACAAGGGAGGCATTGCCTATAAACTCTACACACACACACACATCTCCAAACCCACAAAGCTGAAAAGTAAAAACTACTAAAAAAGGAAATGAAAGAATACACTAAAATCCCATCCAAAAAAGTACGACAGGACTTTAAAGTAATGTAATGTAAAACCCTGGGCCAAAAGTAAAAACCCACCAAAAGAAAGACTAAAACAAAGTCCAACCTATAAAGAAATGTACCGGGACTGCAATATATAGCCGTAGGAACACACGTTGGCTTGCATGATCTCACTGAGCACCATCCGGTCCTGGTCAACCTAGAATCCTGTCAAAGGCTTGCTCGTCTGCACAAGACACGACACGTGCAGGCAAATCCCAGGTAGGGGTGAGTATAACAATACCCAGTAGGACACCCTGGAAACCAAAAAGGAATACAAAAAAGGAAATACCACAAAGGAATGATACAGTTAGCTCAACAAATTATATAATTACATAATATAAAACAAGAATATCCAGATATACTCATACATGACCGACTATCGCAAAACCACCACTAAGATTCAGCTCGAAGATTTCACTAAGTACGTAACTGGGAGAACACACTCCTCGGTCTGAAGAGAGAGAATACGAAGTACTCGTTCCAGGAGGACTCAGTACACATGTACTTAAGAATATGATGCTCAAATGAGGATCAAAACCGGTAGCTATGGGGTGATTCCAACAACTCAGTCTGAACTAATCTGTTATGCAGAGGATCAGTGCCTAGGTAAGGTAGGTCACTTTGATACTAATAAATCTACCTAGTGTACTAGGAAGGAATGGAGGATTCAGTTCTAAGTCTCATAGAGGAGATTCCAACAACTTTATTTAGGATGTCCTGCTGAAGGGATTATACTCGTATACGTAGGAAATGATACCAGAAACCTTCAGGGGAAAGACCAAGGGTACGAACCCTAAGAAATTTAGTCCAAGTCATGGAAGACAAATGGCTCAGGCAATGTAGAACAGGTCCCACGGTGTGTAGTAGGATCACACGCCATGTTCCTTGACTCCAGGTACTACCCGTGTAAACGACCTGTGTCTCTAGTCCAGGTGTGTAAAAATAGACAAGACGACATGTAGAAGGATCACACGCCGTGTTCCTTGACTTCACGTACTGCCCATGTAATCGGACCATGTCTCTAGGATTTTTGTATAAAAAGTAACTACACGATATGTAGAAGGATTATATGTTGTGTCTGAGTGTCTGGGATTCGCTCCGTGTACGCTGTCCATGTGCACGTACATGGCCTCAACCTGTGTCGCCCTGCCCGTGTACCAGTACACGGGGTATTCCGTGCATATGGCCTGGTCTGGCAGGGGAAAGGTATACACGCCGTGTCTTTTTCCGTGTACCCAACCTATGTACGTGTACTCCCAGAGTACACACCTGGTAGTCTGCCGATGAACACACGCTGTGTATCCCATACTACACACAGTGTAGTCAGAAGTTCTCTAGAAACTTGGTCTTCCTCCTTGCGCCACGACCGATCTTCTCGATCTCGTTTCTACTTTCCTTTTTCCGCAAAACCCAAGATCACAGGTTTCCTCATCATCATGATACTGAATTCGTGGGTTTCATGCCTTCGGTCGGCTCTGAAATCCAATTCTTGTCACCCGTCTGAAAATCGTTCGAAGAACGATATCATCTGATCCGCTTTGATCCATCCATCGCCACCATAGTCGCACCTCTATGGGGTTGTCCCGATGGCAGATCTTTAATTTGGGATCATTGTGTTGCACAACGGATGTGCAGTGATCCATTGTTCATATTTCTGTGAAGAACGCGTAGAACACACATGATGATCCCGAGAAATCGCGGAAGAATGGCACAAAAAATCGAGAGGGACAAACCTAGATCGATGTTCGTGTCAATCTGGGTTCATCACCGTTAGAAGGCTAAACGAAACCAAAATAACCTTCAAGAATAAAATCCCCAAAATCCCTGCAAAAGCCTATCCCAAAAATACGGTGGATCTGCGGGCTAATCCGTTCATGGATTAGTCTGTGTTCTTCATAAGAATATAGAACGGGGAAAGGAAATCAAAATAAATCATCCTACCTGGATCTGCAGAGTTCGTTGGAGAAGATCAGGTCATCGCATCATCGTTGCCGGTGAAACCTATCAAGAACGTCGTCTCCTCGTTGGGGGTTCCTCCAAAGCCTCCAGAGACTCCAAGGGTTTCAGGGTTATGAGGTATGTAACCCTATACCCTTGTGTAAATCATTATTTAAAAATATAAAAAGATATTCTCTACAACAATATTTAATAAAATATTTTTATTAAATATTTTATTACAGTTATGTCTTAAAACTAGATTTCACCACCGACGTGCGCCGTCCAATGTTCGGCATCACCTAAGGTAAAATCGCTGCTCTAAACACAATAGTTCCCTTGGATTTCTGATCCGAGCACATGTTTAGGAGTTATTTCACTTTTTTAGGAAAACCCCATGCACGTGTTATTTAATTATTTAATTAAATTCAAAAATTTGTTCCACGCACACCGGGCCTCAGAATTTCACGCCGTCTTAAAGCATGGTCTCGAAATAATTCCCATATAATATTAAAATAATACATGGAAAAATCCGGGACATTACATCCTCTGGTACCAACTCAACAATAAGGTAATACAAAGAAACACCATGACATGTGGGAGTTCTCAAAAACATACTACGACATTCAAAAATAAATTAATCTGAAAATATACCTCTAAAGAATACTCAAAAGTCAATCAGACTCATCTAAACATCTGAAAGGTTACCATCCATGATTTTAATCAGAAAATATCATCTCAGAGTAAATGATCCAATAGATTTGAATCTTAATTTTAGGATTTAATCCTTGATTTATCTAACCACAAGCAACCGATCTCAACATAAAGGGGTAATAAAATATCTCATCAAATATATTTCATGAACCCACATTTTGTGAACTATCCAAAAGAACCTCAAATATATCACCATGGAAAACAAACAATAGTCCAATAAATTAGCTCAAAATAATTACATGGGACTCAAAGCTCACAAACCAATCCTCTCGATGATTTTGAATCAAAAAACTCAACGAAATATTCTTAATTAACTCTTTTATTCAATTGAAACCATCTGAGAAGTCTCTATATACTAAAATCATTCCACCATATTGATCTTTTTAGAGAAAAAATCATAATGGACAACTCATAAGTCCCATTGTAATGGAAGGGTGAAAAGTAGAAAAAAAGTAATTAAGGAAAAGTATATTACTTGTACATTGAGAAGACCCTGTAAAAACCCCAAAGTTCTTCCCTAACCATGCTATTCTAACCACTTGTAATGCACATTACCAAATTACATGGTATTTATATCCTAAAAATGATGTGCAACCCCACATGGGAACCTACCCATGTACCTCATCCATAGTTTTCATGTCCAATTCTTGACTACATACTGTGTGATACCCCATACATGGAATGTACTCTACATAGGGATGCCAAATAAGTACTTTTCCATGTACCCACCACATTTGGTTTTTCAAATCATAGTAAATGACCACTGGCTATGTACATCACATGAGATCTGGACAAGGACCCTAGGTGGACATGTTCCCATGACACACCCCAGATCACCACTACATGTTGTGTACCCTGAATACAATGTGGGTATCCCCAAAAATAAATCCTCCTTGAATAATAATAACACACGATATGTTTTATTTGAAATAAAAACTACTTATTTGGGGTTTCTTGATTAAAAAATTCCCAAAATAGCTTGAAATCCCCACTTCACCCCGATTAACCCCAGATGAAGCCTAAGTGGTCCCAAAGAACCTAAAAGGATTTATAATATTTTTAAAAAATATATTATATGTGGATTTTTTATATAAACATAAAATGGTCTCACCTTCCAGTGGAAACTGTTGAAGTGCGTTGGTGAATCCACCACCCATAATCATCGCACTCCGATGAGGGCGTCAAATGAACCCCTAGTGGTGCATCCTCCATTTACCTATATTTATTCTATACCTCTCACTCCCTCAGTTTTGTGATGCCAAATTATCCAAGGGTATTTAATGAAAATCCAATGTGGAGAACATAGAAAAGAAATGGGAAAACAATAAAAAGAAGGGGAAAAGAAAAATAAACAGAAAAGAAAATGGGGCACCCCCAATGCCCAATGCAAGGTCATGCCTCACCTTAGAGAAAATGAACAATTTTTGGATCATACACAAACCTGGAATCCTAATTATATGAAACCATTATAAGATATCATGAAGAAAATATGTGAAAATCAATTAATTTTTAATTAATTAAATATTAAATATTCCATAAAAAATCGATGACACAAATTTCCACAAAAAACTTATCGTCAGATAAATATCCTATATTGGGACCAATTGTGTGTCCATAAAAATTATCCAATATTTTATTATTAGAGAAGGTACAATTTTCTCCTTAAAACACTTCCTGGGAAAAATTAAAATTTATCATGTTTTTCACAACCTGTGACGACATTAGGAATCACAAAATGATATTTATTTTTGAGATTTAAAATCATTTTGATGTGTTTTTAAATGTTTTAAATCAATAAAAAAAATATTATTGTTTTTTTGAAAAAATAATTCCATGAAAAAATTATTTTATATACAAATTATATAGATATTAATATAAAACATATTTTGGAAGAATCTGGTAAACCATATGAAAAAAATTAATATAGCAATTTGATTGTTTTTTTTTCTTGTTTCTTTTTAACCAAATATAATGTTTTATATTTACTTATATTCATGAATTAATTTAAATCCAAATCAATATCATTTTATTTCTATTTAATGAATTTTGATATATTTAAAAGGAAATATTTATTTATATTTACATTATCCAAAACCTATGATTTTAATTTAATTTTATATTCTAATGGTGATTTTGGAGGATGATAATTTGATGCATTAAGTACCTCCATAATCTATAAAAATTTTGGAATGTCCTTCATTTCATAGTCTACAATGAAACAAAATTTAGTTTCACTTTCAAAAACTGAATCCTATTACATATTTGTAGGTATCATTTATGCCCATGTGTTGTGTATGAAACACACTGTTTTAGACATTGTACCAGATTTTGATTGTGTTCCTATTTTTTGTGATAATATTAGTGCTATAACTATTTATAAAAATGAAGTGAGCCATTCTGTAATTAAAAATTTTGATATTAAAAACCAGTTTGAAAAGAATCATGTGAAAAAGGGAATATCATTTATGAATTTAGTAGTATTTAATATAATATTTCTAATATTTTTACTAAATATATTCCCCATGGTAGTTTTTATTTAATTAATCATGAGTTAAGGTTATTTGATTTTATTCACTTTTTTTCTATTTTTTGTTAAAACGTGTTTAGGTAATATTATTTTTTGTATTTTAAAGTATTTGTTTTCAGGTTTTTAGAAAATATATTTATTATTATTATTTGTTTTTTAGTTAGTTTTATTATAATATCTGATTCATATTTTATTTTTCAAAATGATCTTTTAATTTATGAATCCCAAATCATTACACAGAATTATTAGATTGAGAAACCCAACTATCACCTGAAAAAAATTAGAGATAACATTATATTTCATTACTCTCTCCATATCCACATTTTAAACCCATTTCTATTTATTGTTAAGAATTTTTTATCTCTCAAGATATAGATCAATAAAACTCTAAAATTTCCACTACTTCTAGTGTTGGAAAAGATGAAGTATACTGATAAGGATTGTCCACATAGTGGGAATATGAAAAAGAGTTTATGGTTTGTATTAGAGGGTTATTCAAGTGAATGGTTTCAATTTAAAATGGATATTGAAATGAATTTTTTAATGTAATATTTAAGGATTTAAAGTCACTAATATATGATTGATGAAAGAAATTCCAAATGTTTCATAGAACGGGAAGTAATACACTTTTTTTGAAAATGCTCTGTTGAGTTCTAGTGATAGTAAAGATATCATCTTTTCAAAGGTGAATTAAAAGATTTATTCCATTTCATCAATGACATTTGATCATATCTTTTAAAGTCCCCTGATATTTATTTTCGATTAAAATTAATATCAATTGGAGATGGATTTCATATATCTAAGGATATAATAGCCCTCATCGTTGGGACATATCTAGGTATAAAGATTATGTTGATGGACATTGAAGATGGTCAGAAGGTCAATAATAAGTCCATTCAATCCACTTCCATCTATTTAAGTCTATAGCAAGAAAAAAATCAGTTCCCTGATATCTGTGTTATGTTCCATATACTGAGTGATATAAAGTTAAATTTTTATTAGTACCTGTTGAAATATATAAAACACTATAGATATAAGGATGTAATATTGTCTTTTTATAATTATGTAAGGTTAATTTATATTGTTTATTACAATGTAGGACTAATTAGTACATTACTAATACCTTATGGTGTCATCACCATAACAATCTATTAACTAAAACCTTAATGATCATTGTTTCTTTTGTATTTTTACATGAAATAAGCATATATTAGTTGGGGTTGAAGATGATGAGGCATCTGATGCTCATGTTGAGTTGGAACATATGTGTTTATAGTTTTCTAGATCTACTATGACTATTGTTAAAACATTTTGGAGAATCTAGAGTAGAAAGTGGTATTGTGGAGGCATACGTTTCTAGAGGTGAGTCTACAATGCTAGAATATTCTATTTTTAGTGGAAGGAATGTTCCTATAAAAATTAAAATTGAATTATTCGATGTGAAAATTCTTGTAATATTTGAGGGAGTGCTACAATTACCAAGGATGAATCAGGAATATTTTTGTATGAGATAATTTGTTGTTGAGTTTGTTTTAAAGACATATATGATAGAACACCATGAAACTTTTGAAAAGGTTATTGAATCTTTTTTAAGTGAATATTCTCAACCTATTCTAGTTGTCGAGGAAACACGAGAGTAAGTTTTAATTTTTTGAATCAAATATATGTTGATGTGTATCATTATATAGAGCTTGAATAAGAAACAATCTCACTATATTAAAAAGTTATGTGTACATATTTGTACTACAATTGAATTAATTAAATAAAAATCAATTTCATTAGTTGATAATCCCATATAAAGGGATATTGTTGCTATTAGTGATATTGTATAGGTTCTTCAGGAACTATTTTTCCCTAATGGTGAATTTTTGGAAGTTAAATCCCTTCAAATGGTAGATTTCAAAAAAACTCATGGTTATGGTTGATTAGAAACCATTTGATTATAATGATGAATCATATTTTGAGAATAATACATAAAATTTTAATGTGAGTACGGTATCTAAATTCAAAATATTAATGATTGAGTTTATCAGGATTTAGAAAGAACATTCAAGTTCTAAAAAGTCTTTAGAATACTGGAAAAGATAATCTATTTAGAAGGTACAATATAAGTCTCTTCATAAATAGTTATGGAATTTAATTTTGTCTTCTATTTCAAGAAAATATTTATTTATTTGAAAACATACACCTTGGATTAGTTGGGAAAATTTAAATTAGTTCTAATTTCAAATTCATATATCAATGAAAAAAGATGTTTTTCAAAAGTTAGTTTGAACCTATTAATGTGTGAAGTTCATGTTTTGGAAGGGAATCTACTTCTAGTGAAGCATGTTATAGAAATTTTTTGAGAGGGATATAGCTATTATCTATTTATCTTGTTTCAATATATGAGAAATTTCAGAATATGTAGTTTGAATGTGTGCATTTTTATGATCATTTGTAGAATCATAATGATCTAATTGGAGTATTAGTGTCTTTAGAAACTAATGTATGATATTTTATCAACAAGTTTTGGAGTGTGATGGAAATGTATTTTTAGACATCTAAAACTATTTATAAATTTTTAAATGTGATTATGTTTGATGTATTGAATGTCATTCAAGATTAATAGAATCTACTGAGATATTGGTCTACGCTTTTGAAGAAAATTACTTCCAGCAGTGCTAAAAAATATTCATGAATCCTTACCCACTATGTATGATTCTATTTAATATGACTATACTACCAATCGTTCATCAAACCATGTACCTTATCCTCATTTATCCCTAGTTGATAATTATTATATTAATATGATATTATCTATAAAATTTATATTATTTTAAGATTTTTTTTATATTTACATTTTATATATGGAATTATTTTATTTTTTTCAAGTCTATCCTTATTCAAATGTTCTTATTTTTCTCTTAAATGACACTCATAATTAGTAATGTAAAAAATCAAATTAGTTTTATCGCTTTTTTATTCATTCATTTTGATCTCATAAAGAGGGTGAGAAATTAGAGTAAAAAAATATTAAACAAATTTAACCAAGTAAATATCTTTATTTTAATTTATCAATATTTAACAGATTAAATTACTTTGAAAATATATTTCCCTTGTTTGATAATTATAAACAATGATAAAAATCTAAGTATATTTCTATTTACCATTGATTATGCGGTTCTATGAGTTTTTATTAACAAAAGGGTTAGATTTCAGTGTACATAAATTTTGAACAAAGTTTTTCCCCAAGATTTTGATGTTCACAAATACCCTCATTTTTTTAAAAATGAAATTACATTGAGTGGATTTCAGTTGTATATTTACCTAAATAATTATTTTATCATTCAATACTGGAAGTCTTTGTAGTGATCCATATATTTTGGATGTATTTTTTCTGCTAAGTATTATTGAAATTTTAAAATAATTATGGAATAAATATTCATAATGTGTAGTTGAAACAAAACCATGGTATCCAAATGCACATTTGTAACCCCACTTCTCATATGGAAATTATCCTTTTTAAACTAACCATTTCTAAAGAACGTCATGTTTATAAGATTAATATTTGATATAAACCTAACATAAGTAACCTAAAATTGGTAATATACTTCACATTGATAACAAATGATTGGTATTGTACTCCATGTTATGGAAATCCATATTTATGATCAACTATAGGTTGGAATCCATAATTTTGGATTCATCCTCACATATTTCAGTTTTCTTATTGATCTGATCATTTTCAAAATATAAATTTTGAATTATTTTTAAATTTATAATTTGATTAGATGGAGTAAATATATTAATAATACATTTCAAAGTCCGTTTCATAAGATCTTTAACAAAAGATTAATTTTTCCTTGATTTCTAAGGGAATTTATGATTCTCCATGGCTGATAAAATTACAAGTTCAAATACACAATACCATTTTAAAATCATGACTTGTATTGAATATTTTTTGAATATATTTTACCAGAATATATTTAGGATACTTTTTTATTCTCAATATTTGTATTTGGATATGTTTTCAATCTAATTATTGAATGTTCAGACTCACTGAAGATATGTGATATGAAAATATTACTCTAAAATCATGTTTTTTTCTATTTAAAAAATAAATTACTCAATATAGTACTAGTGATGATATAATTATCTATGGAACATCGATTATAGTTCATTAAATATTTACATGAATACACATTGGAGACATAACTATCATATGAATTTGATGTTATGTTTTCTTCTGGATGCTAAAAATAATAATTTATGTATGGTTACTAATTTATCTGAATATTCAGTATAGAAAGTTTAGATATTATTCTTAAGGAATTTTCCATGTATATATTAATTTATTATATAATTCCCCACCCTAGTTACCCAGAGTCTGTGCATTATTACATAATATTGGAATGAACACAAGAGATCACGTCCCAAAAGGATGATAATTTTAGAAGCCTCGAATGTACTAGATACATAAATAAGTTTTACATTATATTATAAAATGAGAAAAAATCATTATGTCTCCTTTGGACACATGCATAACCCTTAGCCTATCCTTGTAGGTCAATCATAATATAATTCATTGCATCCTGGTAAAAACAAAACATAATAAAGTTGTGAGTTTAGATGCTCAGTAAGTATAACAACATAGAGGGAACGATCATATATAAGCATAAATATTGAAGGCAATGTATGAGAAGTAAACACAAGACTTTTAATCTTAAACTTCATCATAATATAGAAAAGATAAAGCAAGTAATTACATTTACTTATTCGCAAATAATTCTCCTAGTCGAATAATCACATGTAATATCAATATCTAATTTTTTAATGATGGAATGAATAACGCCGATTATCATAACCACATAGTCAAGGCATCATGCCAAGAAAAAAAAACAAATTATTATTCAATGCCTTGTGCCAGGACACTAGTTTTTCTCATGAGACCTACCAATTCATTGGGGGGCTATAACGGGCCTCTCCCGTCACTTACTACTTCCAATGCATTCCTCATATGAAAAGGTTAAAACATAACATAAACATTCTTATTAAAAATAGAATATGAAATGTTAATACTCTAATGATAAATCTTGAATGGTACAAAAATATCACATCTATAGTCAAACATATCAAAAAACCTTAAATACAATATGGAAGATTGTATCATAATAAATCAACCTAAAACAAGCATAAAATCCAACAATGGATGTTGACATTGATGAAATCAATCCAAAAACTATTTGAGGGAAATATCTATTTCTAATTTGAAATAATTTAAAAGTTTCGTAGTTATAAAATAAAAAATTTGTTTTGAAAATATTCATATAATCTTGTAAGGGATGCTTCAAAGGTGTTATAATGGTGGAAAATAGCTGCACCCTCCGTATAATGTAAAAAAACATTCTTTCCTTAATTTGTGAAAGAGGTCCTAAATGACCTTGTTTGGGAAACGATAGAAATATTCCTTTAAAAAAATATTAAAAAAATTAAAACAAAGTATAAATGACTTTAAATTTTTTTTATAGGAAATAGTAAAAGTGTTTGAAATACATTTTTTTGAAACACGGATGTGGATGAACATGAAGTCCCAACCGATATCTACGTATAAATTACCTTAGATAATAAAGAGATTGTAAATTTAACCATTAACTTGTAATTTTACTTAGTCAAGAGTAGATTAAGCTCTTGTATAATGGTTAAATAATTATTATTAAATTATAAAAGAATCACATACTTAAATTTGATATCATATATGATCCTCTAATATTTCTTTGTAAAACATATTTCAATAGTATCATTGTTTCGTGTATTAACAGATTATTTTTCCTTGATATTATTTGTTATGTATGTCATATTTGATATGGATAGGATGTATTTGATCTATATATAGAATTATATTGTTTTATTAAACACTATTTTTAATCATCAAATGAAAATTATTCATGAATGGTTACAATGGGGAATGAAATCTCCTCACGCCATGGAGTCGGTAAGTCGTACGTACGCACGAGCGATAATATCGTTCTATTGATGGTGAAATAGTATGCAGTTGGATGGTATATATTATATATATATAATCACTATAATTATATATATATATATTATTTACATCTATTATACTCATTGTTATAACTATCCAAATAACTAAGTGTTCAATAACACACTACACCACAACGTGAAGGCGCCAAGTCGTGCGTACACACGTATGGTGTCTTTTTCATTCATATGATGGGTCGAATAATGAATATAGGTGTATAATATTTATAATAACATCATAGTATATAAAAGTTACCATATTTATTATTTTGGTATGTAAACAACAAAAAAAGAGGAAGTGTAAGAAGAAAATAGCATTGAATCAGTTGACGAAATAATTACCTCTTCTTTCGGTGATTCATTTTTATTTGAAAAAATGTAACTTTAGGTTGGATTTATGATCAATTTAAGGCCTCTATGTTGATTTGAAGGTAGTTGGGAGGTTATTTGTTCAAGGTTTATCCACGAAAAAGTCTTTGGAGGTGTGAATATGAGATAAGGGGAGATGCCCTTTTACAAAAGAGGAGAGGGGCACTTTAAGAAATTATTGAAATATTAATCTATTATAAAACCATTTTATTTTTATAATAGATCCAAATGGATGTATTTATAAGATAAGGTGGGTTTTGGTCGACAAACTCTCAACCAATAGGATTCAGTCATGTTTATGTTACCATATTCACCTTCTCTTTTAGATTTAACTCTTGATTAAATAGTTTATCATTTACCATATCTTCATGTATTTCTATATTACATGGTTTATAAAATTATTATAAAATTAAAAGAAACCCTCAATTATATTATTAATGAAATATCTAACATGATCTAAGTCCTTTGGTATAATATTATATTTTTAAGAGTATTATATCATTTAATAAAATAGTATTTGTTTTAAAAACTCATTTAAGTCAATTATGACAAGATTTGGTATTTGGTTTCTGTGAAAGTCATATTAACTTTATTACATCAAAAAAACATTAAATAAACCCTAAAATGTCATATTAACCTA
Organism: Viscum album; assembly: GCA_963277665.1. Taxonomy (NCBI): domain Eukaryota; kingdom Viridiplantae; phylum Streptophyta; class Magnoliopsida; order Santalales; family Viscaceae; genus Viscum; species Viscum album. Next base: position 232,664,575 of record OY728147.1, read on the forward strand.
GAATCTTCATATATGGCATCAAAAGTTTCAATTTTCCTTAATTTTAATATTTATAACATTAATTGTTTTAATCTTCCATTAATAAGGTAATTACTATATAATCATTGTGTCAGAAATAAATTTAATTATTTAATATCTAAAATTTATAAATAAAATACCATGGTCTAAGAAATATTTTTATATTTCAAATTATTATTTATATTCTAATTTATCTTCTTTGTAATCCTATATTAAAAATAATTTTGTTCTTAAAATTTGAATTTTACACTTTTAACTCTTTTTAAATAAAATATAATAAATGTCCTAATATAATCAATGTGAATTAAAAGGATAATATTTTATTTCTAAGGATTATTTGGGTGGAAATAAAATTATCCAAGATAATTTGGACATGTCTTGGGGTAATTATAATATCATTTTTACCTTTAATTATACTATTAACTTTTAACCGTGGTAAAAAAAATCAAAAGTTACTATTTAAAAATAATAATTTTCATCTTATTGAATAAAATTTTACTTATTGATGACAAACATGTCTGTTGGATTTTTTAAATTCAATTTATAGAAGCGTTAAAAGGACATTTTACGAAAATTTTCAAATGTTCCTAGAAGGTACGTAAAAAACGTTAAAAAGATTAATAAAATGTTACTTGTCTAATATTATTATAAAATGACTCCAATGAATTACATTTAAAAAATATAGGTATTATATTTCTATTTTTAATTTTAAATAAATTTAAATTAAAAATAATTATTTAAATAAAAATTTGGTTTTAAACAATAATGTAGTGTTTTTCTCTATTCATCAAAAAACGAATGTTTTTCGAAAAATACCGAAAATTTACCCTAAGATAATTTTGATATTCCGAACCCAAAAAAGAATTCCATTTTGAAAAATAAAATTAATAAAATTTCAAAAAAGTGGGTATTAATATTCATAAATACTTTTTAAACAGATAGTTTGATGGGTCGTGGTGTGCTATAACTCAAAGTTGCAAAAAATGCAAGTTATTGAATTATTCAAAGAGAAGAATACTATGGAAGCTTGAGAAGTTAAATTATTCCCTCCTTAAAATAATTTCATCCTTGAAATTTATATAATTTTACAATATAAAAAATATTTCGGTGGTTCTTCATTATATGTTTTTCAGGTTCCCACATTTCATCTTCAATTTTATGGTTTCACCAAAGAACTTTTACCAGATGAATCTTTCAGTTTCGCAATAATTCTTCTCTAGTAACAAGAATCCTAATAGTCTCCTCACAAGAAGACATATGAGGTTCCAGTTCAATTTCTTCATAGGTGATTACATGCATTTGGCCAGGCATGTATTTTCTCAACAGTGATACATGGAACACATCATGAACTTTGGAGAGACTTGGCATCTTTTCCAAATGGTAATCTAAAACTCTAATTAATTCTCTAATTTTTAAAGTTATGATGTACATAAAACCTAATTTACCTTTCTTACCGAATCTTATAACCCCCTTCTATGAAGATACCTTCAAGAAAACATCATATCCTACTTGAAATTCCATATCCTTCATTCAATTATCGGCATAACTATTTTTCCTTGTTTGATCTTCTTTGATGTGGGTATGGATAATCTTCACCCTTTTCATTGTTTCCTCAAGAAGTTATGAACCAACAATTTTTATTTCACCAACATCATCCCAACAAGTTGGTGTGCGACATCTCTTTCCATACAACGCTTTATATGATGTCATTCGAATACCTGAATTGATGCTATTGTTATTGGAAAATTCTTCTTGAGGTAAATAATGATCCCATATACCTTGAAAGTCATGTGAGATAGATCTCAACATGTATTCTAAGGTTTTAATAGTCCATTCTAATTGTCCATTAGTTTGAGGGTGGTATGTAGTGCTCAACTAAAGTTTATTATCTAGATATTTATGAAGACATTTCTAGAATTTTAATGTAAAATAAGGATCATGATAAGAAAAAATCGATAGTTATATACCATGAAGCCTTACAAATATATTAGTATATAGTCTTGCTAAATTTTCATGTCGTAAATCTTCTCCTACAGTATAAAAATGTTCTTACTTATTAAGACGATCAACAATGACCCATATTGCATCATCGCTTCTAGTATTCTTTGGTAACCTCATGAAAAAGTCCATCATAATATCATCCCATTTCCACTCAGGTATGGGAAGAGGTTGCATGACTCATCCAGAATGCTATCTTCCCACCTTAACATGTTGAAAAACTATATATATTAACAAATAATAAGAAATCTCTCTCTTCATGTTGTCCCACAAAAAATGTTCCTTCAAATATCTATATATAATAGGGATACCAGGGTGCGTAGAGAAATTGGAGCTGTGAGCATCATCCAACATTTCCCTTTTTAGATCAGGTATATCGGGAACACAAATCCTCTTCCAAAATTTCAAAAGTTCATCTTCACATACGGAGTCGATCAATCTCCAATCATTGAAAACTTTAATTTTCTTTTGAAACACATCATCATCAGTCTGAGAAATTTTTATCAATTTTATTAAAGATGGTTTGGATACCAATTGAAAATGTAATGATGTTTCACATTCTAGGATTATTACCATATCCATCTTTACTATATCCATGAACATAGGATCCTTTAATACTCTCATCATGTTTAGAACTCCATGATCCTTTCCACTCAAAGCATCTACCACTTTATTTCCCTCCCCTTGAGATAGTATATTGTGCAATTATAATCCTAGAGTAGTTGAAGCCATCAAATTTTCCTTGTGTTGAGTTATTTATGTGATAAAATATACTTCAAACTCTTGGGATCAGTATGTATCTTGAAATTTTCACAATAGAGATAGTTTCTCTATATCTTCAGAAAAAATATTACAGCTGGAAACTCAAGATAATGAGTGGGATAGTTTTGTTCATGAATTTATAGCTGTCACGGCGCATAGGAAATAACTCTATCATTATGCATACAGATATAATCAATTCCTTTCTTTGAAGCATCACTACAATAAAAAAACCACCATTCCCGATTGTACATTCCAAATTAGAGAGTTAAATAATATTCTCTTCAATTCTTCAAAACATTCATCACATTATTTTGTTCAAACAAATTTAACCCCTTTACTACGTGTGATATTGGTTAATGGGTTATCCAATCGGGAATTGTTTTTGAAAAAATACTGATAGTGACCTACTAAACTTATAAAACTGCATACCTCAGTTATACTCATTAATGGTGGCCACTATTAGGTTACCCTTTTCTTTGAAAGATCAACATAGATTCCATACTTATAACTAATATGGACAAGAAAAGAAATCTCCCGAATCTCTAATTCACACTTGCTAAACATTCAATATAATTCATTTCTTCTACGAGTCTTTAGAATTGCATGCATGTGATTTTCATTTTCTTTGTAAAATTTTGAATATACCAAGAAATCATCAATAAATACCACAAAAATTCATCAAGATATTCCTTTAAAACTCTATTCATTAGATCCATGAAATTAGAGGGTGAATTCGTCAGTCCAAAAGGCATTACTGTAAACTCGTAATGCCCAAACCTAGTACAATAGATTGTCTTTGGAATATCTTCCGTATTCACACACAACTGATGGTATCTAGATCGAATGTCAATATTTGAAAAATATTGATCTCCAAGAAGTTGATCAAATAACTCATAAAAGTGTGGTATGGGGTACTTTTAATTTATTGTTATAGCATTGATCTCTCTATAGTCAATAAAAAACCTCATTGATCCATCTTTCTTATTAATAAAAAAGAACAAGTGCTCCCCATAGAGAAATACTAGGGTAATAAATCGTTTATTACTTAATTCCTCTTGAAGTTTCTTTAGTTCCACTATATCTATAGTGGTCATTCTATAGGGGGTATTAGATATGGGACATGAACTAGGAATTAATTCAATCGAAAATTCAATTTCTCGATCGGGAGGATGTCCTGGTAAATCCTTTTGAAAAAATCAAAATATTATTTCACAATATTTACATCCCCTATTTGAACATTAATTTCCTCACCCATAGTTATTTCACTATATTCCTCCCCAATAATTGAATTTAGTAGAGCTATTGGAGGCGGATCTAGAAGAGAATCAGATTGTGATGTTTCTGCTCTAAAGATAAGGAATTCCTTATCATCATCAATAATTGTTACCTCCTTTTTCTTACAATAAATTTTCGCATCATGGAATAAAATAAAATCTATACTAAAAATTATATAAAATTCAATCATGGGTATTATAATAAGATCCATTGATAATGGACGATTATATTCCATAATGGTAACTAATTGCTAAAACATTATTGCTATGATACTTCCCTTAGGAGTATTCACTAAGAACTCCCTTAATAAGTCAAATTGGAAATAGATAATTTCTTGTAAAACTTGGAAGATATGAAAGAATGAAATGATCAAGAATAAAATAATGTATTGGCTAATTTTGAGGAAATGTTTAAAGTACCTACCACCATGTCATTAGGAACTTCAACCTCAACAGTAGTGACCACATAAGCTTGGCCTTGGTCCATTTTCCTTTTCTAAGGTAATTTTTCATGACGCTTAGGACATTCTTTTAAATAATGCCCCATTTCATTACAATTGTAGCATTGAACATTGATACCCTCTTTCTTCCCATTGCAATCACAAGCTTGGTGACCTCTTTCTCTACAATTATTACAAATTCCCATCACCTTTAGGCAAGTATTAGGGTGTTTCTTCCCACAATTACTATAGGATGAAAATTCACATTTTCTTTTATTCCCCTTAATTCCTTCTCCAGAGTGTTCAGAAGATACCTTCTTTTCTTTCTTCTCTTTAAAGCCATAATACTTAGAGAATTAATTTTCTATCTTGATAGCACATGAGAATATATCTTTTTACAATGATAAAGATTTTGAGACTAATGCTTGATAGAGAAATGGTTTTAAACCAAAAAATAATCGATCAATATTACTTATTAGGTTATGTGTATAATCTGCATCATGCTTTGTTGTCCTTGTAATGTTAGCCTCATACATTGCGACATTCTCATTCTATATTTTCCATAGATTCAGAAATTTCCTTTCCATATCCGCTCGATGTTCACGAGGAAAGTATTTTCTATGAAAAGATCATTAAACTCCCTCTATTTAATATTTGATACTTACTTATCCTCAATTGTGTTTTTAATTAATTACCACCATTGAACTAAATCTCTTGGGAGGTGATAAATTTCCACAAAAACTTTTTCAATTTTGCTACTCCCAAAGCATGAAATATTTTCTCTAAGGAAATTATCCATTACTCAGATACAAATGGATTTGTATTACCATTTAATTTTAGTGGTTTTTTTCTCATGTATCGATCTAACATTGATCCTTTGCATTGTGGATTAGGGTACCCTATACAGGTAAGGATATTATTCATAACCTGAGTGAGTTTTCCCAGTATGGTTATAAGCTGTTTAGAACCAGTTGCATCACAAGCTCCAATATAATTATATTGGGTAGGAGGTAAATCCATAAATGAATTTCATTTATTGATATGGTTTTCATTCCTTCCACTAGGCTCCATTAATAAACAATGGAATACACTAGATTGGTTTTTGAATCGCAATGCATAATTCCCAACTTGTAAAATACATAACATAAATTGATTTTTTTTTCATAGAATCCATAATCATAAAAATGAATTTTTGGGGAATTATTTCCTCATAAATCCTTCATAATGGTTTGTAAATAAATGTGAATTATCCTAATCATATCCCCTGGTAGTGTCAAACCTGGTGTGTAGTAAGGTCCATTGTCATATACCCAGAATCCCTAGGTCAAGGATGAAACTCCTTTTCAGTGTTTTCACTCCTAGGTACATTTGTTCTTGAACCACATCAAATCCATTAGCTTATCCCTATATTTTAAACATAATATACTTCTTTTCATCCTGGAAAAAATATAACATAAGAAAGGGGTGAGTTGAGATGCTCAATAAGGATAACAATATAGAGGAAACTATCATAAATAAGCATAAACATATAAGGAAATGTATAATACTAAAACGTAAGCCTTTTAAACATAAACATCAGAATAATATGGAAAAGATAAACCAAATAATTCCATTTAGTTATTAACATGGATATTCTACTAATCAAATAATCACATGTAATATGAGTAGCTAATTTCATAATGATGAAATGCATAATATCTGACATCATAACCTCATAGTCAAGGCCTCATGCCAAGAATACAAATAAATTTTTTCAAGGCCTTATTACAAGAGACTAGTTTTTCTCTAGAGACATAACGATGCATCTAGAGGATATAGCGGGCCCCACCCATCACTTACTATGGCCATTTCATTCCTCATATGGAATGGTTGAGACATAACATAAATATTCTTATTAAAACTACCATACGAAATGTTAATACTTTAACCACAAACCATGAATGGTATAGAAATAGCACATCAACATTAAAACATCTTTCAGAACCTTTAATAAAATACGGAAGATTTTATCATAATAAATAATCTTTAGACAAGCATAAAATCCATCAATGTATGTTGACATAGAGGAAATAATTCCAAAAACTATTTGAGAGAAATTTTTGTTTCTACTTGGAAATCATTTTAAAGTTTTTTAATTATAAAAGAAAAAATTTATTTTGAAAATATTCATATAATCTTGTGAGGAAAGATTTTAAGGTTTTATAATAGCAGGAAATAGCCACACCCAATTTATAAGTTAAAAAAACATTCTTTCCTTAATTTGTCGAAAATTTCATAAAGGTCCATTTTTCAAAAATGATGTAAAGATTCCTTTCAAAACATATTCTAAAAAGTCAAGAATGGTGATAAATGACTTTAATCCATAGTCCATAAAATAATAACAATGTTTTGAAATACATTTTTTAGAAATGCATATGTGGATGATAAAGAAGTCCCAGTAGGTACTAACATATAGATAACCTTAGAAAAGAAAGAGATTGTAAAACTAACCCTTAACATGTAATTTTCATTAGTTGAGGGTACTTTAACCTCTTGTATAATGGTTAAATAATTTTTATTAAATTATCAAATAACCACATACAGAAATATGATATCATATATGATCCTATAATATTTATTTGTTAATAATATTTCAGTAGTATCAATGTTTCATGTGTTAACTGATTTTTTTCCTTTTTATGTTTTGTTACATAAGTCAGGATTATTTTGGATAGGATGTATTTGATTCCTATCCATAATGGTATTAAGTTCTTAAAAATATTTTTTACTCATAAAATGAAAGTTATTCTTGAATGGTTACGATGGGTAATGAAATCTCATCACATCATGGAGCCGGTAAGCCATACAGAAGCATGAGCGATAATATCACTCTATTGATGGTGAAATAAAATTTAGATGGATGATATATTATATATAATGAATAACTTACTTGTTATATTTATTGTTTAAATCAATGATACTCATTATTATACCCATCACAAAAATTACGTGTTGAATAACAAACTACACCACAATGTGGAAACGGTAAGCCGTTGGTACACAGGTATGTTGAATTTGTCATTAATGGGATGAACAGAATAATGAATATGGTTGTATATATTTATAATATAATAACAGTATGTTGAGGATAATGGATTTATTATTTTGGTATGGAAACAACAAAGAAATATAATGTGGAATAAGAAAAGAACTTTGATAGAGGTGATTAAATAATTACTTCCTCTTCGAGTGCTTCCATTTGATTTGAACAAAAGGGAACCATATGATGGCTTTAAAATAAAAGTAAGGACTTTAGGTTAAATTGATTGAAGTTGGGAAGATATTTGAGTAGTGGTTGAATGATACAAGATGCTTTGGAGGTTCTAATATGAGAGAAGGTGAGGTTCCCTTTTATAAGAGAGTTCATGGGCACTTAAGGAAAAGTTTGAAATATTAATTTATTATAATATAATTTTGGGGTTATAATATCTCTAAATGAATTTATATCAAGGATAAGGTGGTTATGGGTAAAAATAATATCAACAAATAGGTTTTAAACAAGTTCGGGTCACCACATTAACCATATCATTTAGATTTAACTATTGGTTAAATATTTTAACATTTACTATGTCTTCTTGTATTTTTATATTACATAGTTAATAAAATTACTATAAAATACCAAGATAACCTCAAGTGGATCCTTAATTTTATATATAACCTTATATATGTACTTTTTCCAAATATAATATTTTTAGGAGTATTATATCATTTCATAAAATAGTATTTTTTTTTAAAAACTCATTTAGCTCTATTTTGACACTATTTATTATTTGGTTTTTGTGGAAGTCATAGATGCTCTACTAGTTAGAAAAAAATAAATTAGATCAACAATAACATGATATATTCACCTATAAAATTTATTTATGGGGTCAAAATAATCATTTTTCATTTATTTTTTTATTTATAACATCAATTATTTTAATCGTTCATCAATAAGGTAATTACTTCATCATTATTGTCTCATAAATAAATTTTATTATTTAATTTTTAAAAATTATAAAAAAAATACCATGATGTAGGAAATAATTTTATATTTCAAATGAATATTTATAGTCTAATTTATCTTTTGTATAACCCTATATTAAAAAAATTTAGTTATTAAACATTGAATATAACACATTAAACTTTTCTTTAAATAAAATATAATAAATGTACTAATCTAATCCAAGGGGATAAAATGGATCATATTTTATTAATAAGCTTCCATTTGGTCAAAATAAACTTATCTAATAGAATTAGGGCATGTTTTGGGGTAATTTTAATATCATTTTCTCTTTAATTACCCTATTTACTTTTAATCGTGGTAAATAAAATTCAAAATTTACTATTCACAAAAATTATTATCATCCTATTGAACCACATTTTACATATTGGTGAAAAAGATGTTTGTAAAATTTTTGTTACTCAATTCACAAAAGCAGTAAAATTACGTTTTATGCAAATTTACAAATGTGCCTTGAAGGGAGGTAAAAGACGTTAAAAAGTTCAATAAAATTTTGTATGTCTCATATAATTAATATTATTACTTCAATGAATTAAATTGGAATAATATAGGTATTGTGTTTATATATTTACATTAAAATAAATTTAAATTAAAAATAATTATTTAAATAAAAATGAGGTTTTAAGTAATAACACAATGTTTTTTCAGTATTAATAAAAAATGGAATGTTTTTAGAAAAAGAACAAAAATTCACCTAAAAATAACTTTGAAATTACAAACCTAAAAATGAAGACTATTTTGAAAAATAAAATTAATAAAATATCAAAAAGTGGGTATTACAATCCATAACTGCTCATTTAACGATTAGCTTGATTGGTCATGGTGTCCTAGAACATGAAGTTGCGTACAACACAAGCTATTGTATTATTCAAAGAGAAGCGTACAATGGAAGGTTGGGGTGTTAGATATTACATTTAAGATATATTTATCTTTCATCTTCAATATCTACATTTTAATTCTTTTATAGTTAATTTCTATATCTAAATTCAATATATTTTGTTTCTGAAAAAATGGGGGTTTAGTATTTTGAGGACTCTTGTAGTCCTATATAGAGCCTTTTAAAATTTTTTATCACAAGTTGCAGTTACTTACACTCAATTTTAAAGATCCCTTAAAAAATTATATTCTAGTGAAATTAACCAAGAACGAGGAGAGGGTGTTGGGGGAGTGCAATAGGAGATCTTTTCTCCACAAACCACTATAAAAATTATTTCTTCATCTTATTTTGTTTTATATTTCATAATCTGTTAAATAACATGATAAAATATTAGATTTATAATATTAAGAGGGATTATTCTTAAAATTTTCATGTGTTTTAAAATGATAGAATTCACCATCTCTTATATCTTGATCATCTTCTTCGACAACAGGGACCAAGATTATGATGATGAGGTAAATAGTGTTTATAAATATAACTAATAAAATTATAAATAGTGACATCTCTTTTAATGTTTGATGGTATGGGTATTTGAACTGCTCGATGAGGTTTCATATGAAAGGAAGTAGAGAATGACCTACAGAGTATATCAAGTATACAAACAACAGATCTTGATTAAAAACTATATTAAAAATATATAATTCTATATAATGAAATATTACTAAATTTTCTTCCATTAAATGTCATGTTTTACTTCCATAGAATATATTACAAGAAATACTTTTTCTCCCATTCACATAAGAAAAATCTTTTAAATATCATCAATCCCTTTGTATTGTGTAGTATTTTATACAATTCAATTGATTTTAATTAAATTTACAATAATGTTTTTTATTTTTACATGAGTGTGCAAGAGGATGAATTTGTGAGGTGGTTAGGGTGATAAGAAATCATAATTCTCGTATACTTAGTCTAGGGAATCACTTTTCACTGTGTATCCCTAATCATATACTTCATGTGGAGAAACATCCACTCGTCTGAACCTGAACTTATTTTGGTATTACCAAAAGTATATATTGATGAGGCCTCAATTCTGAACCATAATGAACAAGGGGGGATGCATAATTTTTTCTCCACCAATCACATAAAATTTAAATTAGTTCTATCATATATTAAAAGGTCATAGACACTATTTGATATAATATTCATCTTATAAACACATAGCATAATTTCTCAATGACGTTTATCTTAAAATATTTTCTCATATAGAACCAAGGAATATATGTGCATTCCAATATATATCTCTATGAAATGAATTAATATTGATATATTTGTAGATTCCCTTGGTTCATATAAGAAATAATTAGGGATTCAAAAATTTTACACGAGTAACCTCATTATGTAATGGGTGTGAAATTATAGTTATTAGGTACTTACTAATATTATGATTAAAAATTAGGTTGAAATGTTTAATGACTATATTTTCAATTGATAGAGACCAATGGGACAATAGACAAACCCCATATAAAATATAATCAAGTAAATAAAAAAAATTTATATTCATTTTTCTTATAAATATTTTAAAAGTAAGGACTTCTAGATAAACATGAATTTATTGAATTTACAAAAATGTGAAAAAATCAAGATTAATCCACTTGGGACAATATAAAGGTTCCAGAATCCCTATAAACTACATTATTCCTTATAAAAATAAATCTTAGTATAAATTAAACATCTATAATACTATAAATAGAGGTCAGGTGTGTTGGTTTGGATATTTTTTATGTATATGAATATATTTAAGCATAATAATGGGTTATAAATAAAGTGTAATTTGAGTTAAATGGGAATTTTCATGGATAAGATATCTCAATAATAATACATAAAATAATATAATTACAATATTGTAATAATATCCAACAAATTGTGAAGGATACAAAAATAGGTGTATAAATAAGGATCAAAAAAGAGAGAGAAAAATGATCCATACATCTACTTGGAAACAACTAGTGAATAAGGGATTAATGATAGTGAATGAATAAGATATATAGTAAAATTAATTTAAGGTGTGAAAAAATACTAAATAATGATTAATATTATAACATTAATTTTAATTTCAATAAATATTTGATTGGCGGAATTACAATTGTAAATTATGAGAGGCTAAGATGAACCCTTATATAGCTTTGATAATGTCTTATAAGAGGGGTAATATGGTAGAGTTTGGATAATCACATATGGAATAAATATATGATAAATTATATTATATATGAAGTAAATGTGTATCATAAAATCAATAACATGTTTCTAAAATTATATTATAGTGAGATTTAATTAGGAATGTGAAAAGGGAGAAATATAAACCATACCTTACATAAGATTCTTATGTTAGATTATGCCTATAGGACCAACCAAGATCTTTAATATTAAAGAGAGATATCGAAGATACAATTTTAGAAAAATATACATAAAGAATTCAAAATTTTTGTAAGTATAAATAAAAATATTGTTAGGTATTTATACGTGTGGTAAGTGGAATAAAGTATTGAATATTTAATTTTTATAATTTCTTAAGCACCCCACTACCCCATAGTGTCCCATTTCACACCATTATGATACACTATAATTCTAAGTGATAAATATTTTTAAAGGGAACTAACTTTGATTAGTTGAGTCATTTTTACTTAAATACGATGTCATATTCTCAATATTTCTCTGAATTTAACCATTTTCTATCATATTTTACTATTGTTTTGAACAAAAATAAAAAAATTTCACCATCTCGATAAATTTAATGTCCTTATTCCAATTATTTAATCCAATTTATAAAATTAATTTTTAAAAAATGGTCATGTTATATTTAAAATAAATACTTAGGAAAATTGTTTTCATAGAGAGGATTTCACAAAAAATATATACATTTATATTATAATGGACACATTTTTTTTTCTAATTATTATCTAAATTTGATATCAATTTCTTTATAATAATTTTATTAAATGGTAAAATTTATTTTCAAATGAAAATAATAATTTATTTATAAAATAATATTTCTCTATAAAATATTTTTCTCAACATTTTAAAATGTATTCCAAGAAAACTAAAACATGTTTATTTAATGTTATATTATTTTCTAAATATATCAAAACATATTTAAAAGGTAAATTTATCATATGTAATCATAAAATATACTATTATCTTAAAATGTATTATTTACCCTTTCTAATAAATATCTTATTTTAGCATCTAATACACATGGAATAATATATGACATTAAAATGCATATAATGATTTAAAACATTTATTTATAGTGTATCATGCTACAATTATAACTAAAATATTTAAAATATTTTTACAATAATTAGAGTACTATAAATATATTACTATTTAAAAATCCATTTGAAAACTAAATTTTAAATATGATAAATATAGTTATCAAGGAACAATGATTTCTGTAATATATATGTTATACAACCATTTTAGGAAAGTATTATTATTCTATGAGATATATATATAATTACATTATTAAATATGGATTAATAGAAATTATTTATTAATATTACTTATAAATTTAAAAATGGATACCAATAGATACATTATAATTGTAAAAATATGACAAATTAAAGTTATAGTTCATTATTAAATCATGATATCTGGTTTAATGATCTTTTTTAATCTAATGAAATTTCATATGATTATGTAATTGTGTATAACTATTATATCATTTATGATGGTCTATAAATATATATAAATCATGGTTTCAATTAAAGATTACATAATGATAATTAATATATACTCAATGGTGGTGTAAAAAATAATGATCCCATATACCATAATATTACAATTCTAAAATAAATTTTCCATGCGACATATATATTATTATGGTCTTATTCAAATTTTTTATGAACCATGTTTCATATAAGTACAATGTTTTTAGTGAATGTTCACTAGGATATACTATCTATCTACCTTTACTTATAGTATTCATATAACAATGTTAATTTCATGAATTTATGGATATATAGAAATGGTTATTCCATGAATCATATGTTTCGTTATTTTTATAGATGTGAAATATATATATATCTCATAGTCAAGTTATTTACTTTTATTAAATTCCCAGTTAATTCCATAATAAATATTATCATTGTAATTTTTTTATTAGTATTTAAATTTATCTATATTTATATCTTATCATATTTATTTATTTATTAGTGAAATTATTATATATGGTTATTTACTAAAAATTAATTGCAAGATAAATATAATCATAAGTTAAATGTTTGAGAATATATATAGATATATATATATATGAAATCATAGATGTCACATTCCATCCTTAAATAACATACATCATTTTACTTTTTATTTATGACAATTACCATCAAAATTTATGACATGTTGAATTCATCTTTAGATTATGTATTATGGTTTCCACCTATGTTCACTTAATAAAATATTAATCCTTAATCTAATCATGATTATTTTATAATAATAATTACTATAAATAGAGTGTTGAATTTTAACCTATATTTTTTTACCAGTTTTAGCAGTATTGTTTCTAAAAAATTGGTTTTATATCTTAATATTATTCTTATTAATTCCAAAAATAACATCATAATTACAAAAAAAAATAACATAACTATACATTGAAACTAACATAATATTTATTATTTATTTTATTTGGATAATTCAGATTTTTATTCTAAAATCACTAATGTAATTCAATTTATTCCAGCATGTTTCATTTTTGAAACCCATATTATATTTTTTTAGTATGAAACTTTTCTAGAATTTCTTAAGGGTTCAATGTAATGTCCATGATTTATACCATTTTATATCTTAAAATTGCTCATAATGTTTGTAATAAACCTTTATTGAATACTAAATGTAAAACCCCTTACAATGATTACCTAGATTTGGTGGGTTATTTATTACATTTTAGTGAAATTTCAAGAAATTACATCCCCAAAATCATAATTTATTAGTAATCAAGAGACTTGGAACATAACATTACATTATGTCATCACATATTAAAATATGCAAGAATAAATTGGTATTCCTTAGTGATATCTATAGATATAATCATAAATAATATCCCACTTCATTACCTAAGTAAATTTGAAACCAAAGAAAATGGGGATCTCATACACTCAGTAATGGATAACATACAATTGAATATAGCATAACATAGAGATGAAATAAGTAGTATAAGTAGAATAGATAATAAATGATATAAATACTATTGAATAAATATGTATAAAATATTCCAGTGATTAAAAAGAATAAATAATAATCACATGAATAAAATAAAATGATATCATAAAGATGGAAATATTTGGAATACATGATTTTGTACATCATAAACATACCATAAAGTACATATACCCTGATATCATACATAAAGGGTAAGGAATAAACCATTACTAAACCTTAATTAGCTCATGAAACCTGCCAATACACTGGGGGATACATAATTTTAGGCCCCACCCATCCTAAAACATTCTAATGACTTCAATAAAATATTAAAATATCATAGGAAACATATGACATAACGTTAAACTTTAAAATACATTTCATTATTTATCATTTAAAATCATCTTAAAATATTCTACCATATAGAACCAAGAATTGTGTTGGAATGACTGTAGAATTACTTAGTAAATGAATTAATAAGGATGTATAGGTGAATCTTCTTGTGTTTTTTATAAAATGAATGGGGATTTAGAATGTTCAAATGGGAACCCTTATCATGTGAGAGGTATGAAATTATAGTTATGGGATACTTATTATGATTAAAAATTATTAACAAGTAATTTTATTGATTAAAAATATATTTAATAGTAAGATACCATATAAATTATTGATAAATGTTCTTTAATAAATAAAATCATGTAATCCCACATATTTTATATGAATTTGGGATGTCATTTTTTTTAAAGAAATACTTTTAGGACACCATGTGTTGATGGAAGAGTAGATGTTTTTCTAAAACATGTTTTAATCTACTACAGAATGATATAGGATCCACCTGCTACATTTCAATCATATATCCATATAAAAATACTACCTAATAGAAGTAATACTTAAATAATACCATAAAAACTTATCATATATTTTCATTTGTTTAATGGTGTTTATAATTAGGGGAATGTTTAATTACAATAAAAAAATAGGAATGGGGAATAATTGTGAGGGAAATGGAAATACACATAAATAAGATATAATAATTACAATTATTAAAATGATATCATTAAAAAATTATAAGAATAACTTGGAAATTGAAACGGATCAATAGTTGGAATAAATTTCAAATAATAAGAGAGAAAAGGGACCCTACTTAGAAATAGTAATAACATTGGAATAGGGGTTTGATGAGAGTGAATGAATAATCTATTATGTTTAATATATGAAAGTGTTAATAAAATACTATACATTTAATAATATTTCCACAATTAATGGATTAAAAAAATATTTTAATAAAATAAATAGAAATTGGAAATGGAGAAAATACAATATAATCCTTTATGTATGATGTTTATGGATTATGAAAATTGTAAAACTATAAGGTTTGTTTAATCTCTCCATTAAGAGATATTAAACTGGAATGAGATGAATATAAAACCATTCCTTATGTAAAATTATTAGTTTGGAGACCACCATTTGAATGAACAAAACTCTTCAATATTAATGGGATAGAAATGGGAGAGACTCCTTCAAAGAGATATAAATTGTGAATTCAAACTTGATTTGGGGAAAAATTACAAAAGAGGTGGGTATTTATAAGTGTGGTGAGTGTAATTTCGTGGAATAATGCATTTAATATTTTAATTTTCCAATATCATAAGTTCTCCACTACCCCTCATAGTACCATGTTTCCTCTCATAATTACCCCTTATTGTTAATAGTGACAGAATTTGGAAATAAGCACTACCATAGTCAAATTGAGTCATGCATATATATATATAATTAATTAATAACAATATTTCTCTGCATTTATCTATTATTTAACGTATTTTTATATTTTTTTTTAAAAAACATCCAATATCTAATTTCCATTTATTTATTCCAAATTTTTAATACATTTTATTATATTCAAACTTTATATAAGGTTAATTTTTATTTTAAATAACTAATTCTAAAAATATTTTTTGTGGAGTGGAAATTACACAAATCATTTATATTTCTATTCTTGTAAACAAATTATTTATTTAATGATTATCTGAACATTATATCCCTTTTTTATAATAATATTATAATTTAGTGAAATTAATTTTCAAATTAAAATAATGTTTTTTTTGTAATTTTATTTCTTCATAATTTATTATTATTTACCCTTTTAATATAATATTTAGCATAACAAAACATGAAAATAAAATCTTGTATTAATATATAATTATGTAATCATTCTTTTACATTATAAAATTAATTAAAAACTACTCATAAAATATTCATTTAATTTAGAAAAATATTATCATACCTTTTCAATAAATACCATATTTTATTATTTAACCTATATGAAATATTTTAAGTTATTAAAATTTATTTAATGAGTTATTACAGTTTTTAAAGGGTCATATAACACAATTTCTATAAAAATATGTAAAATAATATGAAAAATAGTAGATATCTACAAATAAAATAATATTTCAACTTATAGTTGAAAATAAAACTATAAAAATCTAACCTATAGATATCATGTAATATTGAAGTTATTAAAAGACATTATATACAATAAATATAGAAAATTATTATTATTATGAAGTATATTAATATGATTCCACTATGACATATAGACTAACATATCAGGAACTATGTATTTGAAATATCGATTCATGTTGGATCATGGATCAACATGGTGTGATTATATATTATTGAGGTGTTTTAGGTGTTGATGTAGGCTACATATTGGGTTTGGAATTTTTATAGGCATTAGTTGAAGTAATTCTATTGAAATAATAATTCACACGACAATATTGGGGAGTTTTCTCTAGGTGGGGGCATCACATTATGACTAAAGGGCGACACAAAATGATGGGTTGAGGGTTATTTTTTTTATAAGTATTTGGATTTTAAGAAATGACTGCACCATAACCCAAGAATTTTGTGATGTGATGATGCATGATATGCAAGAATTATTTGAAAATTAAATATTTTAGTTTCTCAAACCATGACGGGCATGGTCGCATTGCAATAGGGTGTATCCTGGTTGAGGGTCTAGATATTACATTTTCTTGGATTGATTCATCACGTCATGTATGTCAAGGTAACACAAAAAAGGCCTAGAGTATATGTGTGAGTTTCTTAATTTAAAGTATAGGTTTTTTTGTGCTACATAATATTTTTTATGTTGTTAAAAAATTGAGTTTCTGGATGTCACACCACAATAGTAATGGTCATGCCTGGACCAGGGAATTGGATTTGAGGGCTAAGACAAGAGAGTTAGTTTTTTGGGGGATGTTGTTCGATGTATCCTGGGTCTTTCCTTGTTGTGACCATGTGAAGTGAAGTCAAGGTTATGATGGAGGCCTAACATACAGTGAAGGTGCTATTACACTATGAGGTGTCTATGAGAAGGGATTCACTCCTTAAACTATGGGGTCATAACATGACATACCCTATGGAAAAATACCAAAAAAATAATTAAATTATTTGATTAATAAATGAAATAAATGGGGCATAATTAAAGTTAATTTTGACCATTAGAATGAATTCCAAAAAGTCTCCCCTCCCCCTTTATCCATTGCAACCATGTGAGAGATATCTCTCATTTCATGATATAATCTAGTGTCATTCATCCTGGGTGTACCTATGGGTGAGGATACTGTTATATAAATATTAAATCCTATAAATTCTCAGGGGTTCCTTTATTTTATAAATGGTTACCTAAATTAGTGGTTTTTATAAATTTTGAGATATTTTTCAAATTTTAGTTGAATCAACTAGAGTTTCTTAAAAATTGGATTCATAGTAACTCTAGGTTTGTGTTTCCTATATTATATCTAAGTTACCGATGTGTTATGTTATGTATAATATGATAGAGGAGTTGGATGGTCTGTGTAAGACCATGAATAAAAGTAAGTGGAGTTTTTATTGTTTTTTGGGTTACTAAGGGTAGTTAAATATAGAGACCCGAAGATTGACGTACATGGACATTACATTACTTTAGTGGAATACTTAATACATAACAGAAACAGACACACAAGGACCGTAATAGTTTAGTTTCTTTGGAAACATGGAATGTAATATTCTAATCATGGTGAAAGATCTTCAACATATCTCATAAAGATCTTCCCATTTTTTTCTTACCTAAAACCTTTCATTATATCCTGGTGAAAAGAAAACATAAAAAGGGTGAGCTCAAATGCTCAGTAAGGGTAAGCATGGATAAAATAAAACATACCATATAAATTTGAACATAAAAACATGAACATAATGTTTAAACATCAAAATCTTGAGAAATGACATAAAACATGGAAGTACGTAAGGCATAGATCATAAAGAAACATTAACAATCATAAAATAGCATGGGAATAGAACATGTAGTTGTAAAAACCATTAAGCACATGATATGATTTCCATAGTAGCCAAGGCATTGCTTCCAGGGCCATCTTAGTGGACAAAGTCCCTTTCTGAATCGAGTTCACTCCTCGTTCCAGTCCTGTATTACTGAACCAGTTTAACTTGCCATTCTAACCATGTCTATCTCATGAGATATAAATCTTTACCCAATGCATTGGAGTGAGATATAGTTCCCACCCATCTCATAATGAAATCATACTTACTTTTTCCACAAAATAAACATACATCATTCATAATAACCCAATAAATAAAATGGGATTCATAAACATTATCCAATCATCAAATAATCCATATAAAAGAAATTGATATCATTTCATAACAAGAAAAGTGAAACCATGTAAATCATAGAGACATGATACTTGAAACATAAACATATGAAATAATGTCATCTTAGATGAAAAATGCTTTTTATAAAACACTTGAAATTAATTCTTGAGGAAAATATCCTTTCGTCTTCAAAATCATTCTCTTTTCACAAAATGTCATTCAATTTTAAAAGAAAATGATTTTGTTGAAAATAGTAATGAAATATTTTGGATGAAGCTTCATAAAAATAGGGCTTTATAATACCGTAAACAATCTGTTCGTGCCGTATAAGTTAAAAAAACTTTCTTCTCGTACTTTTTCCGGAAAAGTCATAAAGTACCTTGTACGAAAAACAACACAAGATTCCTTTTATATCTTTTACTAAAAACTGACCGAAGGGTAAATTTGGATTTAAACAATTGTAGGAGGATAGAAATAATATTACATATTGAAGAAACATGGATGTGGATGATAAAATACACCCTAGTAAATACCAAAGTATAAACAATCTTGGATAAAAATGAGATTTTGAGATTTTCCCTTACCTTAGGTCTGATATGCTTCGTACGTATCCGAACCTCCTCTTCTTTGAAGCGCCTCTTTGAGTCCCCATATTAGAGCACTAAAATTGGTCTTTGAAGAATACCAGGACCTCTAGGATGCTGCTAGGGAAGTGGAGAAGATAATTTGACAGGGGTTGACCAACCTTGAAGGCTCCAAGTGGTGTCAGGAAGAGAGGGAGGAGGTGCCATTTTATAAGGGAGGAGGGGGGCACCTTTGGAATAACTAAAAATATTATTTTATTATAAAGTCAAATTCGATTTTTAATAGTTAAAAATTGATATGTTTTGAAGCTAAGGTGGGGATGGGTCGAAATCATCCCATCCAATAGAATTTGGAAAAGTTTAGGTTCCTATTTTAACCTTATCATTTAGATTTAACATTAAGTTAAATAATTTTACTTTTACCGTGTCTTCTTGTGTTTTTATACTATAAGGTTAATAAACAAACTATAATCAGCCAAACGAACCCAAAGTTGTTTATTATTAATATATATACCCTTATCTAAGTCATTTGGATGAAGATTAGATTTTTAGGAATAAAATAACAATTAATAATAGAATATTTGTTTTAAAAACTATTTTATGTCAATTTTGACACTATTTGGTAATTGATTTTTGTGAAAATAATAACAGTATTATTAGTTCGAAAAAAATTAATTAAATCAATACTAACATGTCATATTAACCTATAAAATTAGTGTAATTCATAAAAAGTCTCAAATTATATTTATTTGGGTATTTATAACTTCAATTATGTCAATATTTTATTAATAAGATAATTACTGCATCATCTTTGTGTCATAAATAAATTAACATATATAAAGTCTAAAAATTACAAATAAAATATCATTATGTAGGAAATATTTTTATCTTTCTAATGAATATTTATAGTCGAATTTATCTTATGTGTTAGCCTATATTAGAAATGATATACTTATTAAACTATGATTTTAACTATTTTAACCCTTCTTTAAATAAATTAATAACAAATGTCCTTATCTAATCCAAGTGTATATAAATGGTCATATTTTATTCCTATGGTTTTTTTGGTCGAATTACACATATCCAATAGAATTAGGACATGTGTTAGGGTAATAATAATATCATTTTTACCCGTAATTACCCTATTTACTTTTAACCGTGGTAAAAAAAAGTAAAAAGTTACTATTTACCAAAAAATATTTTCATCTCATTGAACCAAATTTTACTTACTGACATCAACCATGTGTCCCAGTTTTTTTATATTCCACTCACAGAAGAGGTAAAATTAAGTTTTACGAAAAATTCATTTTTCTTAACTACCACTTAGTGGTTTCACTATTCATCAAAAAATGAAAGTTTCCAGAAAAATATTAAAAATTTGGCCTAAGCTATATTTGATATTATGAACTCAAAAATGATTTCTATTTTACCAAATTCAAAACATATCATTTGCATTAATTAATTTAAAAATTAATTCCCGTCGTCAAAACAAATAGCGTGTTCTTAAGAGATAATAACTATCAAAAGATTGACACTTGTTTATGTTGGGTTTAAATGTGAAATTACATCCAATAACCAACATTGTATTAAATTTTAAAAATATATTCTAAATATAATTTAAAACCACTCAAATTAATAATTTATCACTATTAATTATTTCTAATAAAAATAATTTTTTTAATTTAAATTTAGTAATTTTTACTATTCATCAGAAAATGAAAGTTATCCAAAAAGTACCAAAATTTCACCCTAAGATAATTTCGATATTTTGAATCCAAAAATGAAGTCCATTATAAAAAATAAAATTTAAAAAATTTCAAAAAGTTGTTATTACTAATCATAACGGCTATTTTTAATAATATTTTATTAGCATATCGTTGTTTAGTGAAACTTGGTATTGCGTACTACACACGCTATCGAGGATGGTCGTGATTGCGTGTAATGCAAGGAAAGTCAAGGATGCGTGTTTTTCAAGCTCCTTTTGGTGTAGCGTACAACACAAGACAATAATGAAATTAAAAAGAATATTTTTCATAAAATCTCGGGGTGTTACATTCTACCCACGTTAAAATGAATTTCGCCCTTGAAATCCGTCGGGGTTATAAATGGTTTACTACTCGAAAGTTTCTTTAATAGAAACCCACATCGTAAAAAGGAATACCAAAACCAATATTTAAAAACAAAAGTATGAAACATAATGGTTTCCCAAATAAACTAATCACTGGGTTTCCACATAGGTGAAAATATGGATATGGAAGAGAAATCTAACCATCATGTTCTGATGGAGAGTGGTAGAGAACATGGGTATGGAAAATTCAACAAGAACAAATCCATAAATTTGTGACGATCTAAGGTACCATCTTATTCGTCATATATAAGAGCAATAAGACAACATTTTTGGTTTTCAAAATCATTTTACTAAAGTTCATGAAATTGGAATTAGAAGAAATAATTTCGTGATTTTGGTATAGTCTCACCGTTGGTCGTTCTTTGGACAATTTCCACTTCATCTCTTAATGAAATAAAGTTTAATTGGTCATTCATGATGTGTTAGAAGATCATGTGATATAATGATGGGTCATTCCATCTGTCTCAAACAAAAGGTTAGAAAAGTTATCAAAAAATACATATGTCCATCTATAGTGAGATTAATCATATATGGTTCCTAAAATGGACTTATAGTTATTATATCATAATAAAACTAGTTTCTCCTAAACAGGGACTTCCTGTAGGCCAGTGGTAGATGATAAAGTCCAGTCGATATTCGGTTGTGGGTTCGATTCCCACAGCCTTGTCTGATGCGACGGGCTGTCGCCCGTCCTGCTGGTTGTCCTTTTTCTAAAACTACATTACTATAACATCCCATAAATAATATCAAAAAAAGTTCGATCCTTAAACAATACTAACTTATGTCCAACATAATCCATTCCAATCTTTAGGCTTATCTAAAATACTTTGGTCCAAGCTCATATTATAAAAATGATTACTTGAAATGTCACATAAAAATCATCTGAATGCCATCATTTATCCCCTATATATCATAAGATATATCTTGTTGGTCAAATTACAAACATGTGAATACCTTCATCATGTATACCCATTGAACCTTAGTGAAAACACGAATGTAGTTAAAAGTTAACACTTTCCACAGACCAAAATCCTCAAAATTATTTATACTCAAACCATGATATCACTTAGTCCTTGTATCAACCATGAGCTAATGAATACAATAAAACATCTCATTATCTTCTTATCCCCTCATTAAGTTCATATCATCTGCTTATAAAAAATATCTCAATCACTTTCCATGGTTACCAGTACCATAAAATTATTGAAAACCACAATAGACCAATACATAAATATTCCAATATTCCACGATACTATATACAACATTATTTTAGAATCCCATTACATAAACACTTAATCATTCCACCACATAGTTGTCATATTCAACATCGCCAATAGTGATCGCATGTGACTTCCTTTTGTTTTTTGCCTTAAGTGGTTGCTCATGTCGATCATCATTAACCCTTGGATTAGGGTATTGATTAGCATAATACCCCATTTAATTTCACTTAAAGCATTGAAGTGTTGTTGGTGTGTTCTCTACAGTCTTTTCTTTATTCACACCATTATAAACCCTTTTTCCATTACTTTGACACTCAGCTGCTCGATGACCTTCTTTTCCACGCTTAAAACATTTTATAGTCCCTTTAAGACAATTTCCACCAGGCTTCTTTCCACACTTTGAGCATAAGGAAACATTCATCTTCTTTTCACCATTATTCTGAGATTTCTCCTTGAATTCCATCTTTCGTTTCTTGTCAAAACCATGAGATGAATATGTAACACCAACTTCCATTTCTACCTTAATAGCACAGCACACAATTTCTTCATAGCTACTCAAGTCTCTTATAGATAATGCCCTTCGAAGATTTGGTTTTAAGCCACTGAATAATCGATCAACTTTACTTTCAGGTTGAATGATAAAGCTAGATGCATACCTTGCAATCCTTGTAAAATTCTCTTCGTATACACCAACAGATTCATCATCCTTTTGATTTAGTTCAAGAAACTATTTCTCCATCTTTGTTCAAAGAATACGAGGGAAGTAATTATTAAAAAATAAGTTCTTGAACTCATCCCATTCCATGGACTCAATTTCATCTCTTGGCCTCGTATTCTTGATAAGATTCCACCATTGATCAGCTTCACCTTCCAAACGATATATAGCTAAGATGAATTTATCATGTTCAGAACATTGAAGAACTGAAAATATCTTTTTGGTGGTACTGATCGATTGCTTAGCAACAAGTGGATCAGAAGACCCACTGAAAGAAGGTGGACGTTGCCTCATGAAGGACTCAATAGAATATTGTTCCCTTCTATGCTCATTTGGAAGTCTAGAATGATTCATAGCTTGTGTAAGTATAGCAATAAGAATTTTCACTCCATCTCCCATAACATTTGTTTGTTCAGGAGTACAATCATCGTATTGTCCACTGCATTGATCAACATGGTTCCTTCGGGTTCCAGCCATCGTCTAAAACCCAAAAAGAATAGCGTGAGAGGAAAAAATCATGCTAGGGAAAACAACATAATAAAGGGGGAGTTCCTTCAATATCTAACATCTTAGGTTACCGTAATTCTAGTACTATAACCTATACTTATACTTAAACTTAGGGACATACCAAGACATACCTTAGAAATATCTATAGGGATCTCACTAAAGTTCTCGCATCCTAGTTTCCAAAGGTTGACTAAACCTTTCCTCTGATACCAACTGTAGAGACCCGAAGCTTGACGTACATGGACATTACATTACTTTAGAGGAATACTTAATACATAACAAAAACAGACACACAAGGACTGTAATAGTTTAGTGTCTTTGGAAACTTGGAACGTAATCTTCTAATCGTGGTGAAAGATCTTCAACATCTCTTATAAAGATCCTTCCCTTTTTTTTCATACCTAAAACCTTTATTTATATCCAAGTGAAAAGATAACATAAAAAGGGTGAGCTCAATTGCTCAGTAAGGGTATGCATGGAAAAAATAAAACATACCATATACATTTGAACTTAAAAACATGAACATAATGTTTAAACATCGAAATCTTGAGAAATGACATAAAACATGGATGTACATAAGGCAAAGATCATAAAGAAACACTATGAATGATAAAATAGAATGGGAATAGAACATGTAATTGTGGAAACCATTAAGCACATGATATGATTTCCATTTTAGGCAAGACATTGCTGCCAAGACCATCTTAGTGGACAAAGTCCCTTTCTGAATCGAGTTCACTCCTCGTTCCAGTCCTGTATTACTGAACCAGTTTAACTTTCCGTTCCAGCCAT
This sequence comes from Viscum album, assembly GCA_963277665.1. Classification (NCBI taxonomy): domain Eukaryota; kingdom Viridiplantae; phylum Streptophyta; class Magnoliopsida; order Santalales; family Viscaceae; genus Viscum; species Viscum album. Next base: position 232,689,781 of record OY728147.1, read on the forward strand.
GTCTATCTCATGAGATATAAATCTTTACCCAATGCATTGGAGGGAGATATAGGTCCCACCAATCTCATAATAAAATCATTCTTACTTGTGCCACAAAATAAACATACATCATTCATAATAACCCAATAAATAAAATGGGTTTCATAAACATTATCCCATCATCAAATAATCCATATAAAATAAATGGATATCATTTCATAATAAGAAAAGTGAAACCATGTAAATCATAGAGACATGATACTTGAAACATACACATATGAAATAATGTCATCTTAGATGAAAAATGGTTTTGATAAAACACTTGAAATGAATTCATGAGGAAAATATCATTTCTTCTTCAAAATCATTATCTTTTCACAAAATTTCATTCAATTTTAAATGAAAAGGATTTTGTTGAAAATAGTCATGAAATATTTTGGTTGAAGATTAATGAAAATAGGGCTTTATAAAACTGTAAAAAATCTGTTCATGCTGTATATGTTAAATAAACATTCTTCTCGTACTTTTTCCGAAAAAGTCAAAAAGTACCTCATACGAAAAACGACAAAATATTCCTTTCATATGTTTTAATAAAAACTGACCGAAGGGTAAAATTGGATTTAAAAAATTGTAGGAGGATAGATTTAATATTAAATATTAAAGAAACATGGATGTGGATGATAAAATACACCCCAGTAAATACCAAAGTATAAACAATCTCGGATAAAAAATTAGATTGTGAGATTTTCCCTTACCTTAGGTCTGATATGCTTCGTACGTATCCGAACCTCCTCTTCTTTGAAGCGCCTCTTTGAGTCCTCATCTTAGGGCACTAAAATTTGTCTTTGAAGAAGACCAAGACCTCTAGGATGTTTCTAGGGAAGTGGAGAAGAGAATTTGGTAGGGTTTGGCCGAGCTTCAAGGCTCAAAGTGGTGTCATGAAGAGAGGGAGGAGGTGCCCTTTTATAAGGGAGGAGAGGGACACCTTTGGAATAACTAAAAATATTATTTTATTATAAAGTAAAATTCGGTTTTTAATAGTTAAAAATTGATATATTTCGAAGCTAAGGTGGGGATGGGTCGAAATCCTCTCATCCAATATAATTTAGAAATGTTTAGGTTCTTATTTTAACCTTATCATTTAGATTTAACAATAAGTTAAATAATTTTACTTTTACCGTGTCTTCTTGTTTTTTTATACTATAAGGTTAATAAACTTACTATAATCATCCAAACGAACCCCAAGTTGTTTATTATTAATATATATAACCTTATCTAAGTCATTTGTCTGAACATTAGATTTTTAGGAATAAAATAACAATTAATAATATAATATTTATTTTAAAAACTATTTTATGTCAATTTTGACACTATTTAGTAATTGATTTTTGTTAAAATCATAACAAAATGATTAGTTCGAAAAAAAATTATTAAATAAATACTAACATGTCATAGTAACCTATGAAATTAGTGGAATTCCTAAAAAGTCTCAAATTATATTTATTTGGGTATTTATAACATCAATTATGTCAAAATGTTATTAATAAGATAATTACTGCATCATCTTTGTGTCATAAATAAATTAACTTATTTAAAGTCTAAAAATTACAAATAAAATATCATTATGTAGGATATAGTTTTATATTTCTAATGAATATTTGTAGTTTAATTTATCTTTTGTATAACCCTATATTAAAAATGATATGCTTATTAAACTTTGATTTTAACTATTTTAACCCTTCTTTAAATAAATTAATAATAAATGTCCTAATCTAATCCATGTGGTCCTAAATGGTCATATTTTATTCCTAAGGTTGTTTTTGGTCGAATTACACTTATACAATAGAATTAGGACATGTTTCAGGGTAATAATAATATCATTTTTACCCGTAATTACCCTATTTACTTTTAACCGTGGTAAAAAAGTAAAAAGTTACTATTCACCAAAAAATATTTTCATCTCATTGAACCACATTTTACTTACTGAAATCAAACGGGTCTCTCGGATTTTTGAAATTTCACTCACAAAAGCGGTAAAATTATGTTTTATGAAAAAATTCATTTTTCTTAACTACCACATAGTGGTTTCATTATTCATCAAAAAATGAAAGTTTCCAGAAAAATACAAAAAATTTGGCCTAAGATATATTTGATATTATGAACTCCAAAATGAGTTATATTTTACCAAATTCAAAACATATCAGTTGCATTAATTAATTTAAAAATTAATTCCCGTCGTCAAAACAAATAGCGTGTTTTTAAGGGATAATAACTATCAAAAGATTGACACTTGTTTATGTTTGGTTTAAATGTGAAATTAAATCCAATAACCAAAAATGTATTAAATTGTAAAAATATATTCTAAATATACTTTAAAACCACTCAAATTAATAATTTATTACTATTAATTATTTCTATTAAAAAGAATGTTTTTAATTAAAATTTAGTAATTTTCACTATTCATCAGAAAATGAAAGTTATCTGAAAAGTACCAAAATTTCACCCTAAGCTAATTTTGATATTCCAAATCCAAAAATGAAGTCCATTTTGAAAAATAAAATTTACAAAATTTCAAAAATTTGTTATTACTATTCATAACAGCTAGTTTTAATAATATTTTAATAGCATATCGTTGTTTAGTGAAACTCGGTATTGCGTACTACACACGCTATCGAGGAAGGTCGCGATGGCGTGTAATGCAAGGAAAGTCAAGGATGCGTGTTGTGCAAGATCCTTTGGGTGTTGCATACAACACAAGACATTAATGAAATTAAAAAGAATATTTTTCATAAAATCTCGGGGTGTTACATTAAATATGTTCAAAAAAGAGAATAGAAATATTATGGATTTTGTCCGATGATATGTCATTATTTGTTAGTAGGATGTTTTGAAACTTCTTTTTAATATTTTCTTATGATGTCATGAATTTTGAAAACCTAACCTCTTAGGTTCATGAACATAGTCATCTAACCACACAAATATCTTATAGTACCTTAGTTGAATGACAAGTATAATATAGGATATTTCCCACTGGGGTCACTTATCAATCTAAATAATAGCCCACAGGCCTACAAATGTTCTTTTAGTATTATTTTTACTCACTCACTCAAAACTTGGTAAAATTTACCCAAGGTCACCCATCCTGACACTACTCTAGGCAAATACCATTTAACTATTAAATTCTAATCAGAAAGACTCTTAATATAACTACCTAACAATTTATTCTATTATTAATAAAATAAATATTTTTTAATATTAAATATTTTTTTTAATTTATAGTTGAAGTATGATATAATATTTCGATATATATAAATTTCATGTAATAATTTCCATTAAAATATCTAATACAACCATAGGGATATAAAAAATTTGTGACCACTCAGTGGTCGACTCTATAAGACTACACTCATATAAGAAGAATACACTTTCCATGAAAATTGTTTAAAAAAAATTGGAATGTAATATATAATACTAAATGAATTATAGAAACCATTGGAAATGAAGTAGAAAATAGTGATGTTTCAAGGAATATATACATGATGAAATAATAAATGTGTTGGTTTGGATATATTAATTGATCAATATGACCATTTATAGAAATGTCCATGGGTAATAATATTACCATTATAATCCCTACCTATACAGGGTAATGATAAATGATATTTGATGTTGAAAAGAGAAATGATAATCTCAACCGGTAGAGTCATGCCTTCTGAATCCCATTTTCCAGAACTTTAGAGGGATGTTCTACCATTGGGGTTTTCCCTTGACCGAACCTAATTACATATTCAATAATTTTGGAATGAACAGAATTTAAACTGGGAAAAGTTAAAATTAGTGTAGATATCCATTAGGATAGTGTTAACTCTACCACTGCTTGAAACTACCACCGTCACACACCGTAACCTTAGGTAATATGGCTGTGTAATTAAGTGTTATGTATCTAGACCTCAGTATCATAAAAGTGTAATATCATTTATATAAATGAAATAGTTAGTTCATAAATCCCATTTTCTTATTATTTTATGATAATAATATACATCAATATAAGATGAATTTGATTAATATTTTTTTTAGATAAATATAAATTATAATTATATTTTTCGAAATTATAATATATATTATTCTAAAAAAATTATTCTAAATAAAATTTATTTTCATGAAATATACATTTAAAACAATGATTATTTATATATAAATGATAATATAATTTTAATATTTCCTAGGGATGTTTTATAAGAGTAAAAAAGATGAATATGTATTATTAACTATTAATTTTCAACAAATTAAGAATATTTTATTTAAAATTCGAAATAATAATTTTTATTGAATAATTTTTATAAAATAAATAATATATTTTTTAATCGGCATGTTGAAATTAGGATATAGTGAAATTTTGATTTTTTTTAAAATACATTATTTTTCACTGAATTGTAAAAATATTGTATTGTGTTTTTAGTTCGTTTTATGAATTAATATATATTTAAAAATGATTTAATAGAAATTAAATTTTAAACCATAACAAAAAATCTGTTGTTGTATTAATATTATGCATTTTAATGAATTCATATAAATTCCTAATCCTATAATGACTTCCCAATCTCTAAAATGTAAATTGTGATTTTAAAAACCATATTTTATTGAAAATTTATTTTTCATGCCCTATGTAATTATAAAAAATGGATATCAGATATAATGGATAAAAATATTATAAGACATGACACAATTTTATAAAAACATGTGTACAAACCATGGTTAGGCTAACATGTTTTTTCATTTTCCACAACCTGTAATTCCTAAACCTATAATTAGAAATTTTTAAACAATTACTATTATTTTAAAATAAATACACCCCAATCCCACCATTATTATCCATTCCAAATCCACTATCCAAGAATTTATAGTCATTTTACCACCCATAGAGTCCCTCAAATGTTTCTTTAATGTCTTAAGGTGACATCCGTAGGTTCTAGGAAGCAACCCTTCAAGGTAAGGGAAATCTTGGCTTCCTATTTTCAATTCAAGTAACTAAATTGTATTATACATTTAAAATATTGAATTACATTATTTTCATGCGATTTTTATCATCATGTTGCTAAAAAATAGTGATTTATCATTGGGAGACCTTTTTTCTATCTTATTATTCTTTATCCTCAATCCATGTTGTATTCTATCATGCGACCAAATAGATTTCTTGAATTTTTCTCATTTAAGTGAAATATTGTTATATTCTAAATTTCAAAACATGTTTCTAATCCAAGTAAAATAAACTATATGTAAACATAATTTATTTATTTATATATTTACATGTTTGAGACCCACATTCACATTTCATGAGAAAAAAACGATGTAATTTTCATGTCTTTAAGGGCTTCAGTAATAAACAATTTTATATTAAAGTTGTTACTTATTTTACATGGGTAATTGAAGAAATACTAAAATCAATGTGGCTCACATGAATTAATAAATAAAAAGGTTGTTCCCTAATAACACTCCAATTATCTAGGTAAATAATTATTCTCTATATTTTACATTATTTATGATTCCTTGGTAAATAACCATGATAATTATGTTTTATAATACCTTTGTGATAAACCATGGTGATATGATCATGAATGTCTCATTTTTATGTTATAGCCACATTTCAATGTTTTGTATCAAGTACTTATGATTGTTTTATCATGTTATTCCTCTTATTTTATCCATTATGAATATTAATTTTCTATTTATATTTTTATACCCCTCTAGGTTTTATTCCCACCCTTTCTATTATTGTATGTTGTGAAGAAATTACTTGCATTGAGGGTATATAATATTCATTAAAAAAGGATCCTTTCAAACAATTAAATGATGTTAATGTTTATGTTTTCCTCATATAATTGATATATTATGTACTTAGTTTCCAATACACTAGAGCTCAAAAGATCATTCAAATATGTTAATGCAATATATTTTTAAGGAATTATATTAAATTTTTTATTAAGGGGGGGGGGGGGTTCCATACCAAAAAATAAAGGTTCACCTTGTATATACATTAAGTAATATTTATTATATTAAGTATTAATTTTAAAGGGGTGTCACACTCTCTCCTTTAAATCATAATAACATTAATATGTAACCCACACTTCAAACCTAGGTATGGACTCTATACATTAGGGATGGTATTAGATTTAATAACAATTGGTAACAAATGAGCCTGGGTCAACCTTCATTTCACATAAACTAGCAAACTATAATGCATTAATGAAATTATAGATCTATATGGGACTATGATAAGAGTTTATTATATCAAATATAATAGTAGTGAATGAATTCAGCTTTTGAATTATATAATCCATATAATTGGTTCTAATAAAAAAAATTTCATGAGGTATCTATATATTTGATACCCCTGAATAAGAATGAATAATTTTTAAATTAAGAAAATAATAATAATGAATAATGGATAACGAATAATAAAAAACTTCTAAAAATCCATTACCAAAAAATGAAAATTAATATTACAATGTTTAAAATTCATAACCATGAATAAAATAAAGAATGATTTTTGTGGTGGAAAATGAACAAAAAATCTCAGTCGATCTAATATCCATAGAATCCACATCCCCCATGTGACTCCATGTCACTACCATAAATAAACACAAACATTATTTCTAATATAGAGAAGTAAAAAATACCACATAGAAGATAATTACTATTATTTATACCTATCTTTTTCATACATGGATAATACATTTATCTAGTTGAATATTTATTTCATTAAAAAAACTTTTCTGGGGAGCACAATAGTTTAGTTCCTTAGGAAACTTGGAACATAATATTATTAATTCATCCATGATATTTAGTGTCTCCTATCAAGATACCACCTTTACTAATCCTACATAAAATCATTTACTTATAACCTGGATAGAGGAGACACAAGAAAGGGTGAGGTTAGATACTCAGTAAGGGTAAACAAGGGAAAAAAAGTATAACCTGAGCATAAGAGTATGATAAAATGAACATAACATTTATAATATATACCCTATATATCAAGGATTATAATATTTAGTAATAGTCCAAATATATCATGTTCATAATACATAAATTGTAATGAAATCATGGGACATGATCCATGGGAACATAACATTGGCATAATATATATATTTTTTCCATACACACTAGTTTATATCATTGTGAACATGTATAAATAATGAAAAGTTAAATCATTAAGTAAAGGAAATGAAATAAATACAACTGATAAACATGTAGAAATATAATGTGTCCCATAGCTAGCATTATGGACATGAAAGATAGTCTGACACATAAAATTGTAAACATTTAATCTAGTTCAGGTTTAAAATTTTGAACATGTAATTATTTTCATAGATAATATTGTAAACATGTAACCAGGTTAACACAAAACATTATGAAAATGTAATCAGGATCATGCATAGGATATTTACTTATGAGTTATCTATATTTATCCAATTCATTTTGGGGAGATATAGTTCTGACCCATCTCATAATGGGGCCCATATTTATCTTCTACACAATATCGTAAACATTCACCATATCATAACCAATGAAATGAAATGGACTTAGAAAAAATTTATTCTTATCATAGTTTTTTGAAAACATATAGTTTTCATATTCATTTCATCATTTCATCACAACATAAATAATTGAAAAAGTAGTGATTTTCATAATAATTTTATCATGGTATAACCAATGGAAGAGAAGCTGGTTTCATAAACATATTTTCATGATAATACATTGTGAGAGATAATAATAATGGTATCATTGGTTTATATCCACAACAATGAATAGGTTATATCATGGTATATCATCTCAGAGGGAGAAACATTATAAAATATCACTTAGAACATTTCTATAGGAAAATAACCTCTGTTTGAAAATCAATTTTTTAAAACTGAAACCTTTTTAAAATCATTTTATTTTGAAAAAACATTGAATGAATAAAAAGAAAGATTAAAAAATCATTTAAGTCATTTCTTGAGGAAAATATCATTCCGATTTAAAATACACTCTTGGAATAATAAATCATTGGAAAATAATTTTCTTTGAAAAAAACGTTGAAAATAATTAAAGGGAGGATCAAATGAAATAATGATCATGATGATGGGATATTTCATTCAGAACATAATCATTAAACCAAATATTCTATTCACATTTTTATTAAAATCAAAATAGGAATTATATTTGAAAATTACATGAATATTCCTTTTAAATCATTTTGAAAAAATTCACACATGGTTAAAAATGTATTTAAAAATTAGTTTATAAAAAATGAAATTTTTTTTTAAAACATTTTTATAAAACATAGTTTTTTAAGAAAATGTTATATTAATAAAAAGATTATTTTTCAAAGAAACATTTTATTTGAACCTTTGAGTTCATAATGAGAATAAAATTATGCGGAAAAACATTATTATGATTAAATAACCACAAGATAATAAATTTAATGAGTTTTATGAGAGATGGATGATAATATTTTATCATCGAAAACATAACCAAGAACATTCATGATAAATAATTGGATTATAACATAAAATATTTACCACTTTGGTGACTTTTATTTTTAATCCATATTAAGTAATAACATAAATTGAAACATAAAATTTAATTATAATAAATATATTAATGATATTAAAATTCAAATGTGTTGTATATACGCCTCATAAAGTAAACTAAGTGCATAACATGATATAAGCCTCATTGTAGGAATGATAAGACAAAAATATCATTCTTATTTAGTATTATTTTTAATATTAATTCAAAATAAATAGTAACATCAAAATTAAATATTAGAAGTTTAAGTATATACACCAAACAAAAATAATTTTTTTTTGTGAATTCTAATATGTCTCCTGGAAATTAAAGAGAGACTAGAAATTCCATACCTTAAGTCTCAAAATTATTTGTAAACACTCTAAAAACCTATTTAATAAATATATATTGATTATATATGTTATAATAAATAAATAAATATATCATAATATATATTATTTACTTAGGACCAATTATTACCTATTTTTTAACCATTCAATGTTTAAATCATCTTTCGGGTAATGACCAAATATTTTTTTCTTATATGTTTTGATTTTTTATTTTTTTTCCTATTAATTGGATCATTGTTTAATAAATTATATAATTTTAACCATGATATAAATATCTTATATAGTCAGTATATACATATTAATATTAATTTATAAAATATAGTAATTGAAAATAAAATACACCATTTATGGAGATGGTAACTCGTATGTATGCATGAACTTAGTTTTCATTTTCTTGAAGTATCGAGAGAAAGAAAGGTAAATGATATATTATCATTAATTTTTGTATATTTCATATATATAACATTTTTTTATTAAAAACATAAAAGAATGAATATAAGTGTGATATAATAATAAAATTGGCATAATAATATCATAAATATCACATATAATAAATATATACATCATTATATCCAACTGCGATAGGTGGTAATCGAAAACTGAAAGACATCAATTCGTGAGGTGGTCATGTGCCATACACATGAACTATGATTTCATAACCCATTTGGTCAAAGTGGAGATGGTTGCAGGTAATTATATTAACTTAAAAACATCCCTTTATATTTAAAATATTTATGTTATTATATCATCATTTTATAATAACAATTTACGTAATTGGATGAATATATAAAATAAAAACACACATTGAATATCGTTACCTTTTTATTGGGTAACCTCCTTAGAATTTCAACAAATTCCTTACAAGGTTGTATTTTTGTCCAACATAAAGATTATAGGATGATATAAGGGATGTTAGTAGGTTATTTGGGAATGTATTGTTTAAACCAAAATTGTATAATGGTGTGAATAGTAGAGGATTGTGGGTTGACTTTTATAGGTGTAGTGAGTGGCACAATTTTAATAATTTGAAAATATTCAATCACACCCATGCTATTATCATGAAAAAAGATTATGAAACGTTCCATTATATAACCTAGAATTTATAATGTTTCAATACTATTGTAAAATGGTTGTTTGAATCATTGGTAGGTCATTTTTAATCCTTATTATATTAGTTTAACCCCTAATTAATAAATTTTTACATTAAAAGTGGTAATTATTTACTACTATTTTCACACTTTATTTTGGTAAAAAATAAAGATGGAAATATTATAAATTATAAATTATTATATTTCCAAACATTGAATCCTTTTTTTTCAAATTAAACACAAAAAATTGTAAAAGTTTAATTTTAAATTAATCTCAGAGACTCAAGGAGAATACATGGTTTAAAGAGAAAATGTACAATAGTTTACAATGTTTTTATATCGAAATTTATTGAAATTAAATTAATTGGATTAATGGATTTGTAATTCCACAAATTTTACTATAAAATCAATTTAAAATGTAATTTATCATTATAAATAAATTTAATGAAAAGGCTATTTTAAATTAAAATTCACAATCTTTCACTATTAATTAAAATTGTAACTTTCTAGAAGAAATAAAAAATTCAACCTATTATATTACATAAATTATCATTTGAAAAATGAAGTTTATTTTATCCAAACCATTATCTTAATGTGTTAAAAATGAAATTTACTATTATTCAAGAAATTAAATAAAAAATATTTTCTTGAGGAAATCATATTTTAAAAATGAATAAATACATTTCTAAAAGTTATATATCTTCTTATAAATATTTTTTATTTTTATAAAATGACTATAATTAGTACTAGAAAATTAGTTATTAATATTAATATATCTAATTTTAATGGAAATATTTTAATGGTTTTATTCAAATAACTATATTATTAACATATCATCGGTCTGTTAAATCTATGTGTCATATGTAATACAAGCTAACCCAGTGTTGTGTGTTCTTCGAGATTAACTTGGTGTTCTGTGTAATGAAAAAGATTCTTTTTCATTTCATGTAACCTAAGATAAAATTAATATTTCATTTAATGAAAAATATATAAAAGATATAATTTAATTTAAAAAATCACAAAATATGAAGGTGTTATATTTTATCCCTTTAAAATTAATTTTCCCATTAAGATAAAAATATTTGGTTCCAGAAATAGAGGATACTTCTTCTTCATTACATAATAAATTCCCCATGTTGATTCCCAAAATTTATAGTTTCACAACAAAACATTGACTATGTGAGTGGTCTTGTTTCATATAAATTCATTTGTTAGATTTAAAATCTCTATCGGTTGTTCATAAAAGGAATTATCATGCTCTAGTTGTATGGTCTTTAAGTCCAATACCTATGATGGATCATGTATGTACTTCCCCAGTATTAATACAAAGAACATATCATGATCTTGGGAGAGGTTTGGTGGAATTTTAAAATGACAATATATGATCCCAGTGTAATCACATATTTTAATGGGATCGATAAAACTAGGGATTAGTTTTCCATTCATTATTCCTCAGATAAATTAATAGCAATAACTTCTTAACAAATTAAAACTATAACTCACATTAATAGTTATTAACATAACATTAAGGAGATTCTTTTAGCGTTATTCAATTTTAATGAATCACTCTAACATGCACTTCTATCTAATTAGCTTTCTCTAGTCCCAATAGATTTCTTTATACAACTACATTCCAATATATTGGATTTATACACTTCTTTCTATAAAGGTGTTCATAAGGAGCCATATTAATGCTGAAGTGAAATATATTTTTCTATGAAAACTGAAATTTAGGATATTATTGATATTGAACACCTTTGAAACCCATTCAACAAGATATTATCATATACTCTAGAGATTTAATTATTCTCATAGACTGTCTCTCTGTTTGAGGTTGATATGCAGTGCTAGATCTCATCTCAGTATAAAGATATTCCATAATAATTTTCCAAAACATTGAGGTAAACTTATGGTTTGTATAAAATACAACTTATTTTTTACCTTATAAAATGTTACCACTTCCCTAATGCATATTCACTCAAGTGGATCTATATAGAAATATTTTTTTGATAGGGATGATGTGTGCTAACTGTTTAATGTGATTGACTATAACCCATAGTTACATCATCATAAAATATAAGGTAAAGCCGAATATTTACCAGTACCTTTATTCTAATTTTCATAAATTATAAAGGAATTATTCCATAAATAACTTTTCCACTAAAACATAGAAAAAATGGGGTAGTAATACCATAAATGAATCTTAAAATATGTTCCATCTTGATAGACCCCCATCTCAGAAACCTAGAAATGGGTGCTAATGAATTTGAAAATAGGATCAACGATAAACTCAAAAACCAATGGTTTTATCCATATCTTTTAAGTTAATATAACATGGATACATATGTACTTATAAAATGTTAACTTATCCATTATTCCTTATATAATCTCATATATTATATAAAAACATTTTCATTGGAACCATGGGTTCTACCTTTTACCGATAGTATATCAAATGTGATTTCATTATTCAATAATCCATGAAGAGGTATATTATAAATTATCAAAACTAATGGAGGAAAAAAAAATTTATTGGGCTCATTTATGAAAAATTATATATGAATTTACCAACTAAGGATGGGAGGATTAGTGTACCCTAATTGTATGGAATATCTTTAACCGTTGTGATCACATAAGATTTTCATTTTTCAATTTTAATTATAGGTTTTTGGTTATGATAATTGATATTAATCATAGTATTTTGGAACATTTTATCATAATGTTAAAACTCATTTTCATTGAAATAATGAGGTTTTGTAGGTGCATTTTGTGAAGTTTTATCACTATTCAGATCGTTAGATAAATTCTTCCCATCACTTCAGTATTCAGTCAGTTGATGAACTTCATTTTTACGCATACAAAATTTTCTAGTTTCCTTAAGAAAAATTCTTTCATGCTTTTTCCCACACTTTGTGCTTAAAGGAATGATTATCTTTCTCTCTCTAAGTTTCCTAAATTTTCCATTGAATTAAATTTTACCATTATTTTAGAATCCATGATATTCATTCAAAGTAAAAACTCTATTTTCACCTCGATAGTAAATCAAACAATCTATTTTTTTACACTGATGTATCTTAAGGCTAACTACCCTTCTATAAATGTTTTTAATACACTAAATAATTAATCAACATTACTATTTGGTTGGATAATAATACCAGAAGATTACCACAAAAGTATTATAAATTTTACTTTATAGGTTTCAATAGGATTATCATTGCTTTACATTAAGAATATATTTATTAAAAATAAGTTCTTGAACTCATAACAATTCATTGATTAAATGTCACCTCATTTTCTTGTATCCTTGGTAAGAATACACAATTTATTTGCTATACCTTCAAAATGGTAGAAAATCAAAATGAATTTTTTATCTTCCAAAAAATGTAGGATGCAAAATGCCATTTCTGTGGTACTGATCCATTTGTCATCAACTAGTGGATTATAAGACCCACTGAAAGAAGGTGGATATTTCCTCATGAAGGAATCAAAAAAATATTATTTCATCAAATGTATTTTTTGATGTCAAACATGATTTATATTTTGAGAAAATTGTCTGACCATAGCAAAAAGACCATGTATTTCATCTCAAATAATGTTTTCTTTCTCTAGCGAACAATTATTTAATTTTTAGTCACACTAAAAATTAAAATAATTACTTCAGGTTCTATCCAATGACTAAAACAAAAATCATAGTGTTTTTATTATTCATCATTTTGTGAAACCACATAATAATGAAATATCACTTTTAAGGTATCTAAATTAGGACACCTTATTTTTATCTATGTCATTAATGGTCATTATATATTTAAATCCTTTAGGATTTTGTATAATGTTTTTTGAAAATTTACAAATCATATCCAATATGATAATCAAAATTGGTGTGTAGTATAACCCATTTTCAAGAACTAAGTGATGACTAAGTCATGATCAATTCAACTTTCTTAGAGTTATTACCCCTAGGTACCTACGTTCCAGAGCTATATCCACTTATTGTATCAATAAATTGAGAATATTTTATTAAAACCACACATACTATCATTTAAAAAAAAATCTATACATTTTTTTATACTATAAATCAGCCATATACATATCCATAGATACATCCCTAGACATATTATTATAAATATCACCAGATATATCGCTAAATATTTATTATCTTAGTTTCCAAAGGTTATGTTAATAGTTTCAATGATACCAACTATAGAGACATAAGATTCTGATAAATGACCATTATATATATCTAAAATAATATTCAATACATTAAAAAAACACACTCTTGAGGACCATAATAGTTTAGTTCCTTTGGAAACATAGAACACAATTTTATTAATTCAAGAGACATCTTCAATTTCTCAAAAAAAATATCTTCCCCCTTAGTAATTATATTGAGAACCTTCTTCGTAACATAGGTAGTGGAAAAAAATAAAGGCTATGTTCAGATGCTTAGTAAGGGTAACCAATGGAGATACATAAAAAAACATGAGTATAAGGGTTTGAGAACATGAGGATAACATTTAAAATCGATACCATTCATATAAAAGTTCATAATATTCATTCACGGATCAAATATTGCAATCCAATAAGACATGAATCATAAGGAAATAAAAGACCATGATCTATGAGAGCATAACATTTTCACAATATTTTGATTTATAGAATAAAAATTTATCTTATAACATTGTGAACAAGTATATATAGAGATGTGTTGACTCATTACGTTATGGACATGAAATATATCCCTCCCATAAAATTATGGACATGTAAAAATATCCATGTATAACATTGTGGACATGAATTTTTGGTGCCCACATAACATAGGGAACACAAAATCAGATTCACACATAACATTCTGAACATGTAATCAGGTTCTCACATTAAATTGTGAACATGTAATCAAGATCATTCATAACATTTTGACCATGTAATTAGGTTCACACATACCATATTAACTCATGATGTATCCATCGTTACCCAATTCATTGGAGGGAGATATAGGTTTCACCTGTCTCGTAATGAAACCATATTTATGTGTTCCACGAGATTATAAAATTTATCATATCATAACCTATGGAATTAAATGGGTTTTGTGAACATTTAATTTGGTCATAACCTATTAAAATTATATTGGTTTCATAATCATTTAATTATTGAATAACTCAGGGGAAATGAAAGGGGGTTTATAAGATTTTTATCATGGTATACCTTGTGTAAGAGAAGTGTGTTTTGTAAAAACATTTCATGGTAAACCATTTTGAGAAATAATATGAATGGTATCCTTAGATCGCATTCCATGTAAAGTATAAGTTACATCAAAGGATATAATATTACATGGAGGATTATTTTTAAGTATCACATAGAACATTTATTATGGAATGTTACATTCTTTGGAAAACACTTTTTAAAACATAGAACAATTTTAAAACACTTTTATTTAAAAATAACATTGAAAATTTGTAAATAGAGATTTGAAAATAATTTTAATAATTTCATGAAGAAAATATCCTTTCAATGTTGAAATAAATTTTATATGAAATAATTAATTTTAAAAATTACATTCTTTAGAAATAAATATGAAAATATTCAACGGAATATTAAATGAAAATAATGTTCATGATGGCTGATATTTCAGTCATGTTTTATATGTTTAATAAAAAATTACATTCACATTTCCAATAAAAAACACATGAGAATTATATATGAAAAAAAAATATTCATTTAAAAAATTCATATAAATTCAAACACAAGAAAAAATATCAATAATTAATCATTTTAAAAAAAAATGTTAATGAAATTATATAAATCATTTTTAGAAAACATGTGTTTGGAATAAAAATGTTTTTTGATCAAAATGTTTTTTTAAAACATTGTTTTTAAAATAATGATTATCTAAATAGAGGAATGTGAAAGGATAATAAAATTATTTTCATGGAATAAATAGAGGATAAGACAATTAATTATATCATTGAGAGATGTATTATAATATTTGATCATCGAAAAGATAGTAAAAAACAATCCTGATAAATAATGAGATTATAACATAAAATCTTTACCACTTTGGTGAAATTGAATTGTAAGTTCCATGAATGAATAACATTAAATGAAATATAAAGTATCATTAGAATAAATAAATTCATATTATTATATGTCAAATTAGATGTATATACACCTAATGAAATAATATAAGTGCATAACATGACATCAATATCAATGAATGAAAATTGGGGAAAATCCATTACCACTTTATTTATATTTTGAATCATAATACACAATTAAAGATTAAAATGAAATGAAATTTTTTAAATAATAAAATAATGGTATTAATGATATAACATTTAAAAGGGGATGTGTAAGCACCATACATAATAAAAGACTAGTAAATTTTCATATGTATCCTAAAAATAAAATAGAGACTAGAAATCCCTTACCTTATGTCTCAACTTCCATTATATATGTTTCAACCTCCTATACTATAAATATAATTTACTTATAAATATTATAAATAACCATAATTATATATAACATAAAACATATGAATTACTTATTACAATTTATTAATTGTTTATTAATAATTCTTTGTCAAAATCATTTTTTGGTTAATGCCCGCTTAGTTTTTGGCATATGTTTTGATTAGTTATTTTTGGTTCTATTAATTAAATCATGGTTAAATATATATATATATAATTTTAAAAATTATATAATTAAAATATATATTTATTATATATGTATTTAAAGAAATTTATAAAATATAGATATAGGAAATGAAATACACCGTTCATGGAGAGAGTAGGTAGTACGCACGCATGAACACATCTTCCATTTTCTCGATGTATTGAAATAAATAAGAGTAAATGATATATTATAATAATATAATATTTTCTATTTCATATATATTTCATATTTACATTATATAAATCTTTATTTCTTTTCCTTTATTGTGTGAATGAATCACATCGCTTCGCGAGGCCGTAGTATTCCTTACACACATGCGACGTTATCATAATCCCAACAATTTGAATAAAAGAATTTATGTGTGTTATAATAACTCCGTATTCATTATAATTTCATAAATATCATATATAAATAATAAATCCATCATTATTCCAAACTGTGATTGGTGTTAATTGAAAAAAAATTGATATCATTTTGTGAGGCAGTAGACCACCGTACACACTAATAAATATTTTGTAAACCATTTGATGAAAGTGGAGATGGTTGTAGGTCATTATCTTAACATTAAAACATATCCATATATATAAATAATTATTTATATTATATTATCGCATTATAATAACAATTTAAGGATGTGGAGGAAGATATAAAATAAAAATGCTTGTGGAAGATCATTATCTCTTATTTGGGTAACCCCTTTTGGTTTTCACCAAAATCCTTCCTCAGTTGGATTTATACACAATCTAAGGCTTATAGGATGATATGGGGGAAGTTGGGAAGTGATATTTATTGGGTTTGGACAATGAAAAATGGTGTGAATGTCTGCATAAGATAATAGAGGGGTGGCCTTCTATATGTGAGTTGACTGACACAATTGTAATTTTTTAAAAAGATTCAATCATACCCATGTTTTTATTAGGAAAATAGTTTCCAAAATGTGAAATTATAGAATCTATCATATATGAGTTCAAAATATATTCATAAAATGGGGTTTTAACAAATTTTTTGGTAATTTATAAATATTCTAATAATAAATTGAACACTCGGTAAATTAGTTTTTACATTTACCATCCTAATTATTTTTTATTGTTTTCACTATTCATTATGGTAAAATATAAATTCAAAATTATTATAAATTATAAATTATGATGACTAAAAATATAGAATCCATTTTATTCAAATTAATTAATATATTTGTAAAAATTTAATTTTAAATTAACCCTGAAGACGTCACGATAACACAGGTTCTTACAGAGAAGATATTCAAATCTTCATGATGTTTTCATAGCAGAATTTAATATGAAATTGATTTCAATAACCTAAATTGGATTAGTGGATTTATTATTTAAATAATTTTACTTAAAAACCACTATATAGTAAAACATATATTTATAAATAAATTGAATGAAAAGGATGTTTCTAATTAAAATTCAGTATTTTCAGTATTCATTGAAAAATGAAACCTTTTAGAAAAATATAAAAAATTAAAAGTTGGATTATTTTTAGAGTATAATTTATGAAATTAAGTTTATTTTATCAAATATATATTCTAAAAGTGCTTAAAAATAATATTTTATTGTGCACAAAAATAAATAAAAATCATTTTTTTAGAAATTTGTATTTTTGAAATGCATAAATACTTTTCAAAAAATAATGTATATTTTATCATTATTTTTTTATATAAAACCTTTATAAATGTTTTTAAAAATTATTTATTATTATTAATAACTGAAATTTTAATTTCTAGTTTATTATAATTTTGTTCAAATGAATATATTTACAATTTATCATGGTTTCATTAAATCTCACTATTGTGTGTAACAAAAGATGACTTAGTGTTTCATTTACTACAAGATTAACTTGGTGTTTCATGTAAAAAACAATTATTGTGATTTTGTGTGTAATAAAACTTAAACTAAATATTACGTTTATTGAAAAATACATAAAATATCCAATTTAGCTGATTTTTTTTCAAAATCATGGGGTGTTACATCGGTTTACCTGTACATGAAAAAGAGACAACATACCAATAGATATATAAGTGGAGGGTGTGACAAAAATCCAAATATGATACCAGATATAATCTATTTCATTTCTTTTAAAATTAAAATGGTAAACTCTAGTTTTATGTAAATAGTTGTAAATAGTTTTTATTACCACTACGTGGTATGAAAACAAATATAACCTCAAAGTTCTTTTAGAAAACATAACCTGGTTCCTGTTTACATTTATAAATTTAAATTTGAAATAAAAAATGATTTGTTGAGATTAAAATAAGATTCAAATGTGTTTTCATAAAAATATATGTATTTTTATGAAAACCTACATGATACTATAAAAACCATTACACACCTCACAATTATCTAAAATAAAAAGGGAAAATCATATTAATTTAGAGAAAGAATGACTAATTATATGAAAAATAAAAGTAATACATGGAAAATATTTATAACAGTAAGGCTCAATAAAAAATTAACCAATATATGATAAGTAAAAAATAAAAATAAGAAGAATGATACTCACGTGATAAATAAAAAACAGATAAATAATAACATATGGTACATATCATTGTGAATCACCATAGGGATAAATTTCATAATACATAGATGGGATTATGTGGAGCTAATTGCTGATAGGTTTTACATTCCTATAACTCATCACCTAACATTTGTCAATTTTCCTCATCAATGATGTACCCCATCACTAGGTTTGTATCATGTAACTATGGGCTACCAACTGGTGTGCAATATCAACTACAAAATCTCCAATATGTCGATTTCCTACGTAATGACTTAGGTTCCCATATAAACAGGCTAAAGGTAGTGGCACACATAAACATCATTTAGTCATATGAAAAAATAAACAACAAGGTAACATAAAAAAAATAACAATTTAAATCCCAACTATAAAACACCCACAAATGAAGGTCCCTTTCCCAAAATTATATGAAAAATAATCAATAAAAAATTCTTCCATTCATCAAACATATAAATAATTCTAGGTGCAAAACCCCATGTGTAAATAATTCTCTTCTAGGAAATACCTCTATGGTATTCTATAAAATTGTAATAGGGTGGAATTTTGAGCATCAAATAAAACTATAGTTAATTAAAAAACTCCCCTTAAAAATGAATTTAATGGAAAACAATTAATATTCCTTAAATATAACCATATATATATTACAATCTATTTTTATAACTATAAAAATAAGTATTAAAGATAAAATAAGTCATATAACTGTCAAATTAATCTAATGAAATGGAGATACAAATATAAATTGATGAAAACATGTCACCATTAGTTAATATCACTATAATAGATCACAATTGGAGCTTCACAACCCCTAAAACCCAAAAACCACACTTGATACAACCCTATATATGATACTCTACAACCATGGATACTATGGTTAGAGAAAAAAGAATAACAAGGGAGAAATAAAATAAATTTAATGGAGAGGACAAATGGAGACCCCTATCTTGATTTTTTATGGAGAATCAATATAAAATCATATTAAAATGTGAGGAAGGGTAAGGTAATTAGTAGAGAGATCCCTCTGAGACTACTAGAAAGGACTGGGTAATGATAAGAAAGAAACCCCAATTTAAAATGACAAAAAATTATGATAATACCTACTTATGAGTGGGTTCTATTGTTTACCCAAAATCTTTATGAAACCATTACCAAACCAAAAAATTCTCTACAATCAAAAAATAATGTTTTATGTACAATTTGGATTTATAATTTACAAAACCATGTTAGATCATATGGCCTTGAATGTGTTCAATATTTTTATATTTTTTAGTAAAAACCACTCCAACTCAAGGTCTAAATAATTATAATAAATATATACACAAAAAGATATGTTGTTGTAGCATAATTATATAATATTAATTCGTATAATTTTAGTGACTTTTTTTCTCAAAAAGGGATTTTTATCATGTATGGTATTTTGAAAAAAAAGGTAAGATATTGATGAATTGTTTTTGAAGAATAAATATTATTTATAGATGTAATAGGGTTCATATAATAATGTTTTCTTTATGATTTATTTTTTAGAACATGTACAGTGATATATTTTCAATGATTTTAAAGTGAAACTATATTGGAAATATTATGGTCTTGATAGGTTTGATTTATGATATCATATTCTTTATGTTTGTATTTACTATAGTTAGATTCATTTTTTAGGATATGATCCCTAGAAAGGATTTTATAATTCAACAAGAAAACTCTTTTCAAAGACATTATCCTAACCTTGATGTGATCTTATCTTTCTCAAAGTATGGCCATATTATTAAAATAATTATAGGGTCATGTTCTTTTCAGTTAGTGGGGTTTGTGTGATAGTTTGTAAATTAACATCCACCAATTTTCTATGGTGATGAGGGCCATTAAATTTTTTTAAGTGGATTAGTATGGTTAAAGAAAATCTCAAATATTTAGAAACCCTTGAAACTGATAGGGTAAAACACGTCTCTATTTTGTTTTAAAGTCCATATCTTGAGTGTTAGAATACTAATACATAAGAATAAACAATTTATTCTATGTATTTTGAATAATTTAAGGCCATTTTCATTTATTTCCAGTAACAACCTAGAGTTTAAAATTTATATTTTTTATGAAATAATTGTGTATTATATTATATTCTACCGTATTATACACACAAAACACATGTATAACCCCAAAAAAGTTTATTAATAAAAAACATTACATTATTCATCAATTAAAACTATTAAAATTCCAAATATTATAAGGGGGAAAATAAAAAATCTGAAAAGTATAATGTGACAATTTGGATCACCTCAATCAGCTTAAATCACCCCTCCCATGAACAACACTATAGAAATGGAACAAAATATCATGAAACCAAACAACATTACGGAAAATAAAAATATTGAAACTTGGTATTAATTGAGCTAAATAAAGAATAATGGAATGAAGATGTACTTATTTGTGGTAAAATAATAGCTGGAATATTATTGTGACCATTGGAATATTAATATTATTGTTGGAATCGTAACATGTCTATTGGAAATCCTAACATTACAATAAGAATATTTATCTAACATAAAAATAATAAATTCTTATAGAAATAATATTTTTCCTAGGTAATTCAATTAAATATAAAATTATAATTTTAAAAAATAAAAATTATTATTTTCAAACTAAAATAATATATAAGCACATTTTGTATAAATTTTATTTTAAATTAATTTAAAAATTTACTATTCTTATATTAAAAAGGCAAAATAACCTATTTTATAGTTTTTTAGAAAATGAATATAATTTCTTAAATCAATAAATGGAAATTTTACAAGGGTTATATTTTGTTAATTTTATGAAATACTTCAATTTTCAAGTGAATAATAAAAATAACGTTTTATTATAACCCATGAATATTAAAATACATCCTTCAATATTTAATAATGACCAAGTAATTTATATAACTTGTCGATCAACCAAAAAATATTTAATTTCTTAAATTATTCATGAAAATAAAACTAAATTAATTTTTAAAACTAAAAATTATTTTCTCATAACTAAAGTACAAAGTAATCCCTTCAAATTTTTTCCAAATTCCGTTTTGATAAATCAAGTGAATTAGAATTATAAATGGGTTTAAATACCAAAAACTAATATATTATATTGATACATGATGAATAATTTTAGTAATTAATGATTATTTTTTCTAGTTTTAATAGAGTATTTTATTTTATATTTTATTCTAAAAATACACCTCTTCTCAAGTATAAATAAACCCTCACCCTCCCTTTGAAAAGACACTCCTTAATCATTTTACAAGTCCAATGGAATAACATCCCTACGCTAGAAGCCACTAAAATGGTACTCTTAGCTGGGTGGTTACATGACCTTAAATGTGCCTCCCCATATGCCAAAGGTTACGGACTAGCAGTCGGGGTAAGGATAGTCAATTAGGGAGACTATACACCATTTTATCAGATTAAGCCACAATAGAAGATAAACAAAATAGCGGAATAACAATCAATAATACAGAAGCAAGAATAAACAACCATGCCCCTAAATGGGGTATAACCATGTACAAAAGTAAATATCCCATGCAATGCTACTAGTGAAAAAGTGAACAAAACCCAAAATGAAGACAAACTGAAGAATCCCAAAAATGGTCCCGACATAATGTATGGGTCATCCTCCACATACACCCATGCGAACCAAACTACCTAACAAAGGCATTTTCCCTTATGCTAACCTAAAGACATGAACTCTGCTCAGGTACCCAATAGTGGCATGATTATGGTGTGAGTACAACCCAGCAGGCCACCACCAACGGTGTCTAGAAAATATCTGGTATAAAAAATTGTGGATGCAAAAGCGAAATGAATAATAAATAACAAGGAAAAAATTAAGCACCCTTTTCCAGTTTAGGTCCATTACCTTCATATATTATCATTTCCATATCTTACCTTTTAAACACATTTATCTAGGTTCTATTTAACACAACAAGTTACCTGGATTAAATTACACAATCACATACATATGGAAAACACACAGTTTTATTATCTCACTAGGACCAACTTCCCCATGCCAACCATATCCAAATCTCAAAGCATCATTTCTGGTGGATGTCAACCATTTCTTCACCTTGAAACATCAGTATGGGGGGATGCAACCGATTGAGAAATAGGGAATCAGTCCTATCCCTACACTGTGCATTAGGGGTCTAGTTTAGATCCTTAGTCTAACTCGACCCATGTGCATTGAACCTCATTCAATACCCCCACACTACCAAGCTATGTGCACTTGCTATACATATATGTTTTCACTAACCATTAGCACAACATAACAACCATTTCCCAAGGAAAACATAAATCATAACAATAACATGAGATGACACCATGCCATAACACAATAACACATTTACCACATTTTACATAATTTATCCATTTAACCTAATACCCTTTTATTATGCTTATCTCACTAAGGAATCATTCATTGTGCCTATCTCACTATGCTTGTTAATTACTATACTCATAACCCATTCATTTATGGTCTTTAATCACTTCCACATATTAACCCAATATCCCATAGGTTATTATAAAGACTAGGTGAATCACCTAGAATCTAACCCAACAAAAAAAGTCACATCAACACATTTATCAAGTTCTTTTCATGATTACACACCAATCTCACTTATTCTTCAAAAATAACTAGGTTCGGGAAAGTTGGATCACCCCATGGTTGTCCCTAAATTAGTCTCATCACCCACGATACGTACCATGGGGATCGTGAAGGTCTCAATTTACCTTTTAAATAACTATTTCTCCTAAAAATTCCAAGGGTGATCAAAACATACCAAGAGACACCCAAGAACAAATCCATGCATACACAAATCCATAAATAAACTTTGGTATATAACATGTAAACCACCTACCTCAATTCCTTGTTTGAAAAAAATCTTAATCAAGCCCTTATATTCCACTTAAACCAACCTTTCAATCTCAAACCTAAATTTGACACAAAGTGGAGGGTTTTGGAGATTCAAAAGAAGAGTAGAAGAAGATACAAACCCTATACTCAAAAGAGAAGTAAGGATGGGATTAGTGTTTCCTGAAGAGATGATCTGCAACCAAAGCCACAAAGAAAACATAGAAATGAGGGAGATTGATCTATTGGATCCCTTGGAAGAATCTGTTGATCCCTAGGGTTAAGTGAGGAGAAATGGGAGGAAATCCCGAGATGGGGTTAAAAATCCTAGAGTGGTAAAATTCTAATTTTTTAGAAATTTATGGGATGTACGGTTTGTGAAATCGTGCACAAACTGTATGGATTATTCTATCCCAAAAGACCCCCCAGCACAATATAGCCGCACAGTTTGTTAAACAATGCGCAAGCCGTGAAGACTATACTTTACGAAAATCTTTCTCTTGCACGGCTTACCTGTGTTGTCCGCGCGGTTAGCACTAACCATGCATAGATAATGCATCCTACCCAAAAAACCCATTTTATCTACTTTTTATTTACCAAACCATCAAAACACCACCGATCCTCTTCTAGTACTTGGGTAAGCACTTAATTAATGAACACAAGGGATTCAAACCAAAACATAAACAAGAATATACATTTGTAATATCCGTGATCCTACAAATGATGCGACCAAATCCCATATATTAAGCCTCTTATAATACCAAGGGAAATTATGAATCCATCCAAATCCAACCATTAGAGAATTTTATAGTTTTAAATAATATGAAACACTAAAAAGAGGGTATGTTCTCATCAATTATCTCTCTCATTCTCCTCCACTTTTTTCTATTTTTTCACTAACCCTTCCAAAACAAATATTATTTGTAATGTTTTTTTTACTTTACAATAATATTATTTATTCCACCCTAATGGATTAATATATTTATTGGTTAGTAAATTTTAATACTTCCCATTACCACTAATTAGAAAATGTCTCAGTAATTGTTGGTTAACCACAAACAAGGATGTTTCAAATTATTCTATTATCACGAACCCTATGGATGGTTAACATAAATTATTATGTCATTTAATTTATAAATATAATTTTTAAATCTTCTCAAATTAATTCAACTTATGTAAAAATGATCTTGACAAAAAATAGAAATCGATGAAAAATGAGAATTTTTTAAGGAAAACAACATGTCAAAATGCTTCAAGATCCACAATATAAAATTAAGAAATATAGTACTACTGTAATAATTGATAAAGAGAGACATAAATTTATATAACTAACTTCTGGTTAAATTTTTTCAAAAGCTAATTTTATTATTCAAGAGGCGTAAAAGCATATAAATAAAGTGTGATTTAAGGTAAGGGGGGTCTCAACCTAAATCCATTTCTTAATTTTATCCGTATTTCCATTATAGATATTCATATAATGTTCCTGAAATATCCTTTCAATTTTTCTCTTTTCTTTTTGTGATATAAATGATTCCACTCTGATTTATAATCAAAATACAATGATTTTCGAAAAAAAAATTCATTCCAAAATATATGTTTTACTCCACTTGAGTTGTTTGTTTTCTACCCAAGAATTATTATGTTTATGCCAAATATTTTATCACTTTTCAATTTTCGAACCCCATGTTTATTCATAAAATCATTATTTTCAAAATCCTTATGAATCCCATTATTTCCCATGAGTAATTTCATGACTATTATTTTTATATGTGATATATCGAATGCATGATTATGTAAATATTATAATGTGATGGGTTGGAATGGAATTATATATCCCTTCAATGCATTGGTTAATGTGATGTATATAATAATTTTAAGTGTATTGTGCATAAACATGAAGATAGATTTTTTCACAATAATGATGTTATTATTTATGCAGATAAGTTATACGTGGACATGATGATATATTTTTTCAGAACTATGTGTGGTATTTCAACACTATGGCATGATGTTTCATTTATATGCATTGTCATATTCCATTTTTTATTAAAATTTCATCCTTATGTTTATATTTATTATCCTATTCTTTTGAAATGATTATGGTGATTATGCTCTGCCATGTACTATTGATTCATGTCTCAAATATCTCCTTCCCTTACTATAATTTTATCTATCCAATTTCTATGATGTATATCCTCATGTTTTTACATGTACTAAGGTGAATATGAAATATACACCAGTGGATAAAGAATAAGTATTTTAATATTTTTTATTACTTAATGTGTATGATTGATTTATGATCATAATGTTTCCAATGTACTAAACATTTTGATCCTTTAATGTCTAACTATTATGTTTTATATCTTTATAATGTTCAATAGTCTTATAAAAAATAAGGGTCACTATAGTACAAAAATCATGAGGATGTGAGGGTAATGATGGTTTTATAATTCATTATTGCTAAAAAAGCTGATCATTTAGTAGAGGAATACATTAAAATTTTTTCTAGTTTAGTTTATTTATACCCTAATCTTTTATATGATTATTCAAAATGGCCTAGTTTGTTAAAGGTGCAATTTTTTAAAATAGTTTAGTAGTGTTCCAATGTAGACTCCCATAATATATGGATGGGGTTAATAAGGCTATCATAATTTAAGATATTATTTTATAAAAACATATAAATACAAGTTCCATAATTCTATTTGTAATATGTAAGGGAAATCCAATCTACGAGAATCATATTCTAGAAGAACCAAAGAAAAGAGTTTGTTATAATGTGTAACAACTACCTTAATATGTTTCCACCACTTTAATAAAAAGGGAAATTTTGGTATGTTTTTAGCGTTTTAATCTTGAAAACATTAAAAAAATTTATGTAACACCCCAAGATTTCATAGTATGTTAGTTCTTCAACGTAATTCAATAACTTACACTACACGCAGCATCGAGTTCAATTGCACCACAACATACCAAACTAGCTGTTCGAAATCGATTATTAATAGTGTTAATATAATTTTGAACTTTATATAACCATTATAATTTTAGAATCCATATTATGAGTTTCTTAGACACAATGTAAGGACAAATTCAATTTTTCCAGATAAAAGCAGTATTTTAAAAAAAATGTTATTTCACAACCTTTTAATAGAGATCCCTTTTTAAATCCAATATTTGAAACTTTTATATATTCTATTTGACAAAATAAACTTTTTATTTAGAATAGGGAGATAAGATTTTAGTTTTAATAAATTTTTGGTGTTTTTATGATAACATTCATATTTGGGTGAATAATGAAAAATACTATATTTTAACTGAAAACAACTTTCTAAATAAAAATAGTTTATACTGTTTAATTATAAATTTTAATGGTTTTAATTATAAAAATATTATATTTTTACCATTTAATCAAATTTTGGTCATTTTAAGTTATTTCACTTCGAGATTGGACATAAACAAGTGTCAACCTTTTGATAGATATTGTTTCCTAAAAATACGCGTTTTGGGTTTGACAACAGGAATTAATTTTAAATTAATAAATGAAACTTATATGTTTGTAATTTTGTAAAATAGAATTTATTTTTGAATTTTTAATATCAAAATTAGCTTAAGGTTAATTTTTGATATTTTTCTGAAAACATTCAATTTTTGATGAATAGTGAAAAACACTGAGTTATTTTTTAAAACCAACTTTTTACTTAAATAATTATTTTTTATCTAAATTTATTTTAGGTCAAAATAGATACATAATACTTATATATTTCCAATGTAATTCATTGGATTCTGTTTATAACAATTTGAGATATATAAAATTTTATTGAACTTTTCACCGTCTTTTACCCACATCATAGGAGAATTTGAAAATTCACATAAAACATAATTTTACTGCTTCTGTGAGTTGAATTTTGAAAATACTAGAGACATGGTTAATATCAAGGATTAGAATTTGGTTTAATAAGATAAAAATAATTTTTGGTGAATAGTAACTTTCTGCATTTATTTACCTCTTTTAAAATTAAATAGGGTAATTATGGGTAAAAATGATATTATTATTACCCTAAAGCATGTCCTAATTCTATTGGATAGGTATAATTCGACCAAAAACAACCTTATAAAAAATTAATGAACCACTTTGGTCCACTTGGATTAGATTAGGACATTTATTATTATTTAATTCAAAGAAGAGTTAAAAGAGTTAAAATCAATGTTTAATAACTAAAAAATTTTAATATAGGGTTACACATAAGATAAATTAGACTATAAATATTCCATAGAAGGATAAAATATTTCCTACATAATGGTATTTTATTTATATTTTTTAGATATTAAATAATTTAATTTATTACTGACACAATGATGATGTATTAATTATCTAATTAACGAAATATTAAACTAATTGATATTATAAATATCCAAATAAATGTAATTTGATACTTTTTATGAAATAAAATAATTTTATATGTTAATATGACATATTAGGGTTGGTTATATGAATTGTTTTCTAAGTAATAATGCTATTATCAATTTAGAAAAAAACAAAATACCAAATAGTGTAAAAATTGTCATAAAAGTGTTTTTAATAAAAATATTGTATTATTAATTGATATTATATTTCTAAAAATATAATGTTCGTCCAAAAGACATATATAATGATAGAGGTATTATTAATGAACCACTTAGGGATCACTAGGTAGTATATAGTATGTTTATTAACCATATAATATAAAAATACAAAGAGACATGGTAAATGTAAAACTATTTAACTAAGAGTTAAATCTAAATGTTAAGGTTAATATAGTGTCCCAAACCTGTCTAAAACCTATTTGTTGAGTGGTTTTGAGTCCCATAGCTATCTTAGACTTAAAATAATCCACTTTTGAGCCATTATAAACCGAATATAAGTTTATTATGAAATAATATTTTTAGTTTTTTCTATGGTTCCCCTCACCCCTCTTATAAAAGGGAACTTCCCCTTCTATCAAATTCACACCTTAAAAGCCTTTTGGATCGGCCAAAACCTTCCCAAATATCCTTTCAAATTCCCTCACTTCATCCTAGAGGATCTACATTGGTCATTAAGCTAACTTAAGAATCCCTTTTGATCAAATCAAATGGAAGAACCCGAAGAAGAGGTAATAATTTCACCACCCTCTTTCAAGTTCTTTTCTTCTTCCACGTCTTATTTCTTTGTTATTTCCATTCTAAAATTATAAATCCAGTATCTTCTATATAATTTGATTTTATTATAAATATGGTACATCGATATTCATTATTCTATCCAACCTTTGAATGACAAGTCATCATACGTGCGTATGTACGGATTACCGTCTCCACGCCGTGGTGTAATTGTTATTCAATACATTATTATTTGGATGGGTATAACAATGACGTGTAATTCATGTAAATAATAAATATAACATGATAATTATTCTTTATATTTTATATAATATTCAATTATATATTATTTTAATATCAAAATAATGATATTGTCTCTTGTGCATACGTACGGATTACCGTCTCCACGAACGCGATGAGATTCATTCCCCATCGTATACATTCAAGAATAAATTTCATTTGATGATTAGCAATAATGTTTAGAGACATGATATCATTCTATATATGAATAATATACATCCCATACATAAAAAATATTTCTCACATAACAATGAATATAATGGAAAACGAATCCGTTAACACCCGAAACGACGATAATACTACGATATTTTTAAAAACATCAACGTGAAAAGATCATATATGATATCATATTATTGTATATAATTATTGTATAATTCAATAAAAATTATTTCACCATTATACAGGAGTTTAACCTACCCCCTACTTATTAAAAGGTACAAATTATGGGGTTTCTTATCTCACTTTTAATTCCATGTGATTTCCATTGTTCACCACTTATATATTTCATGTGGTGTGTGTACTACCCATGATTTTATTCATTGTATAATAAACTTTAATTTATGTATATATACACCATAATTGTTTGATCCTTCTTTAAAGGGTGTATGTTTCTTAAGTTACCAAATCAATAAAGGAATTTGAAATTTCAATTCCACACATTCGGCTTTACGTATACTTCAGTGATTATTTTACTCCTAGATTATGTGTGGAATCACTTTTAATTTTCTTATGTCATAATTTCCACTCCCATTTCTATGGATATACTTTTTATACACATAATCACTCCATTGATATATTCTCAAGTCATCGATGTGAACTTGCTAAGAGTAACTGTAACTCAATCTCTATTTATTCAGTTAAACATCCAATTCATTGGTGTTTTTTTTACAAGAATATATGTGAATGTCCTCGATTGATTTAAATTGAATATCAAATAATATTGAGTGTATTTATATTTGTTACACTTAATTATGTAATTTATTTATCCTTAACCTAAGGATACAATCTTTATAAGATTTTCTATCTCAATTTACATTTCCATTGAGATTTATTTGTTGTTATACACCAATTCACTTTTATATAGTGTATATAATGTAATTTTACATAGTATATCATGAATCAATTTATTATCATGATATTATAAAGTTTTTATTACCTCAATTATTTTTATTCGAGTGTATCTCTTTTGGTTAGGAACTCTAACTAAAATATCATTTTAAAATGTTTTAATGATTTATTATTCTAAATCTTTCTCATTAATTTCCATGTTTTAAAAATGGTTTTAGAGATTTATTTATATGGACATTAAAGTTTTAAAATTAAAATTCCTTTTAAAAGTTTCAAAGTGGTATGGGACACTTTGATTCAAAAATCTATTTAAAATGGATTCTTGAAAAATAGTGATACTCTTAAATGTTTTCAAGAAAAAGGGAGATATTTCAATCTAATAGTTTTGATGATTATTTTAATCTATGTCAATATAATTCATTATTCTCCACTATGGTTAATCTGATACCATATGATTTTTCATATTGCATCGAATGAGTTATGTTTGAATGTGGGTGTGCTATTTTTATACCATTCATGGTTTGTGGATAAAGTATTGAAATTTAGTATGATGGTTTTAATATGAATGTTTATATTTTGTTTCAAACTTTTCATATGAGGAATGAATTATACTTAGTAAGTGATGGGTCGAGCCCTCTATAGCTCCTAGATGCATCGGTAGGTCTCATGAGACAAACTAGTGTCTTGGCTCAAGTCCTTGACAAAATATTTTTTGTAGTCTTGGCACAAGGCCTTGAATATGTGGTTATGATAGTCTGGAATTATGTATTCCATCATTATAAAAGTGGTTATTGATATTGCATGTGATTATTTGACTAGAATAATATCCATGTGAATAAGTAAATGGAATTATTTCATTTTATTTTTTCCATATTATGCTGAAGTTCAAGTTTAGAAAGCTTTTGTTTTAGTTATACATTGCTATAAATGTTTATGCTTATTTATGAAAGTTTCCACTATATTGTTATCCTTACTGTGCATCTGAGCTCACCCATTTCTTTGTTTTATTTTTCCCAAGATGTGAAGAAGTATTTTATGAATGACCTGTAGGGATAGTCTGAGGAGATATGAGTGTGGACTATGGAGACTTTGTTGTTGTAGTTTTTCACTTTATGATGTAATACAAACCTTATTAATGTATCTAGCACTTCCAAGGATACTAAACTAATCGGTCTTTCGAGACTTGATCTTTTCTGATAATTCCAATGTTATGTAATAATGAACCATCTCTTGGTAACTGGGGTCAGGGCGTTACATTTTATTATGTATCTCTAAGAATGTGTCATTACTATGTCCATCTCGGTCACATTTAATGGATCTTTAGCTTTAATGGCTAGTGGAATAATAATTCTTAGACCGAGATCAAATCTATGAAGTATTTGTGGAGTTTGTTTCAGCCTGATGAGTATATATTTAGACTATTGGTATTTAAGGCCCCTATTTTGTGTTTTTTTCCTTATTTTTATCAAATATAGATCCCATCCCTTTTTTAAGTTATGGATAATGGACTTACTTATGTTGTGATGAAATATATTAGATGTTTTCTATATTTAAATTATGATGGAAGTGTGTTTGAACATCATGATATGACTCTATTCCATTTATCCCTAATTAAAATATTTATAAATGGTGGGGAGATTGATTATTGAACTCATTATTAAATTTTAATTCTAGTGATTTTATGCTTCCTGGTGTGTTTCGATTGGGATGAGCTCTTGATTTCCCACACTTGGAAAGTTCATGTGTAATCCTGACAAGTGAATTTTGAACCATGGATGGATGTTCCCGTTTGTAGGTTACGTTTTTAAGAAATATATCTTGGATTGTGGGTCACTAGAATAACTATATTTTATTTGAGTGCTACAGTTATCTATATCCTTTTTTCAATAGCTAATGACTCAGGGGAGTCCATGGTGGGTATAATTTTGACACTCTAATGTTAGTTTTATGTGTATATATTTAATTTATTTATTATTCTATTGAGTTTTTAATGTTTAGGGATGAAATATTTTGTAATTTTTAACTTTTCTCCCAAAATAATGGTTTCCATATGGTTTTGTAAATCATATAAACTATGTGTGTAGCATGCTGTAATTTTTTATAGTAGATATTTTATTTGTTTCTATATTTTTTGGGAATCTATATGGTTAAACAGTGAAGCCCACTTGGATGTTAGTATTGTTTTCATTTTAATACATTTTTAATTGGTCATTATTTTCTATCCTTCTAATTAAAATATCTATCTGTGAGGGATATCTTAGCCCATTCCATTCCCTCCCCTCACTTTTCAATGTGATTTCTTGAGGATTCCTCCACCAAATCTCAAGGTAAGTGTCTCCCTTATCCATATCCTTCCTATTTCTTTTGATTTCCCCAATGTAAATTATTTTTCTATAAAATTAGAGTCTATGGTGAGGTAGTATCATGTATTAGGTTGTCTCATGTGTAGAATTTTGATATATTGGGGTTGGGAAGCTCCTCTCTTGAAATATTCTCATGGTATCATTAAAGATAGCAGGTTTATATTAGTTGAAGAGTATTTTTCCTTTTCATTCATTTAATTTGATAGTTCAATGTGTTCATGGTTATATTAGAATTGTTTTATTACTGAAGAAATTATAATGTATGATATTTATGGGTTTTTGATTAATAATTATCATTTTTACCACTAATTTTAACTATATCGAAATTTTATTTTTTATAAATTAAGTTTATATTTACTAAAAGAATAAATTTGTTTCATTTATGTGCAAGATATATTGTTAAATACTAGTTTTGTATAAGGTAATTATTTACACCAGGTTTTTAAAAAATATCATATTGGTTTTGTTGGGCATCTATCAGTTTAGTAATTTTTACAAATTTATAAAAGGTGTGTTTTAACAATGAAAGTGATTTAGTGTATTTATTACTTGATTTTTATTAGACATTCAAATTTCTATGAGTTATTTGGATTTTATATTATTGCAATTAGTTTTTTTAAAAAATATTTAAATTATAGGATTACTAGTGCAAAGTCAGCGGTTCATTTGGAGGTTTAGGAAAGAGGATTTTAAATTAATATAACCTACAACCTTATAGATCGCCATTAGGCACCCATTGTTTATGGTTATTTTTATTGAAGGATGTATGAGTTTTTATTGATGTTTTTCATATACTATTGGTAAGGGGACCTTTATTCAAGTTTGTGTTAGAAATATGATTGAAATTTTATTTTGTTATGTTATATTGTTCTATGTTATTGTATTATGGTTGTTGAATATTTAAAATGGCCTATCTTTTTTAGCTAATTCATAGGGAAACCTAGGTTAAAATTTCAAATATTCAAAGATGGGTGTTGTTATATTTGTTATTTTAAATTGATAAAATGACCCCAGGTTATATGTAATACCCTAACTTGGGGCGTAACTTTGATAAGTCCAATTGAGTGAAATTTTGGGTGATTATTTATTGGAGTGAAAGACCTTAAACAAGTTGGTTCCACCTAGGAACATAAAATTATTTTATCACTGGTCTCTATGATGATTCCCTACACTATTTATCATATATTATTATAATATTATTATTTATTTAGAATGTGTATTGGTTCTTTCTTGGTTAATTTTTACTTTTGATGTATTGGTTCATTTCAGGTTGAGACTTATTTATAAATTTTTTTTAATTGTATTACCATTATCTTAATTTTCATGACATTACATGAAAATAATTTTATATGGGTTCCGTTTTCATTTTATACAATTTTAGATTGTGTCATTTTTTAATGTAAATGTGTTTTTATTTGAAATGATAATATTTTGATGAAAACAGTTTTGAATCAAATTTTAAACCTACCTATTCACATTCAATTTAAAAGACTTATTTTTAAATATAAATGAGGACATGATTTTCTTATTTATAAAGTATCGATGAGGTGACATATGTTTTCATATCATGTAATGGTAATGAAAATGATTTAATACTATTAAATTTAAAACTATTATATTTGGGTTCTCTAACAAAATGTGAAAAACAGATTATCTGTGGTATCTTGTTTGTAATTGTATCAATCCATACATACTCAGAACGGTGGGTGTATACTCTCTACATATTATACAGGGATAAGGTCTTGGAATCCTTGTGGTATTGGAATCACTATATATTAGAAAGTCGGGGGGTGTTGATTTGTGGTAGTGACATAGAGTCAAATGGATAGTGTGGTTTGTTTTGATCTTGAATTGATTGGGACAACTCATGTGTTGGCATTCTTAACCTTATTTCCTTGTTTTAGTATTGTTTAAATATTTTAAAATATATAATAAAGATTCTAGGTTTTTTAGTAACATATTTAGTGAATTTTCATGTTATTCATTATTATAATTCCCTGTTTGATTGTTTCTTAGGTTATTATTTCCTATTATTTGTGCATGAGTGTTCAATGTATGGAGACCCCGTGTTAGGATTTTATATGGAACATCTTATTTGGATTATGGAAATGTGGGGGTGAAATTTTTCCCTACGATTTTATTGATACCCCCAATACTTTTCACTAGCTCTTGGTGATTGGGAATGCACATTGAGCCTTATAGCAATTCAAGTCATCTTATGTGATACTTTGAACTGGGCTAATTCATTACATGATTGATGTGGTTCCATGAGAAGATATTGGATATATTCCTTGTGACTACTATAGATGTTGATAATTGAATATGATATGACATGGTTCATCATGATGACACCAATAGTGATAACAATTTCTCCAGGTGGTGATGTGGTTTTCATGAGGCAAAAAGGTTTTCCATGGTTATTTTATAAGAAGTTGTTGATACTATTCATTATTGGTGGTTAATGGGTCTGTAATTGGGTTCTTTTACACGAAGAATCATCCATGACGTGGTGTAATTAACTCATTTCTCAATGATACCACCTATTATTAAGAATAATTTTGAGGATGTGTTATCTATTTAGAAGAAGGGGGTGCTTATTATAAAATTCCATATTTGGTTGTAGTTGAAACCACTCGCTGGGGTCCAGAGGGTCACTCATTGTGTTTGGAATGATGATCTAGATTTTGAATCATGGGAATTGTTATTCATAATATTCATTAGGTTATTGATCTGATGGTTAGAGAAGAAACATAGAAGACTTTGAGTCTTTTTATATAGATTTTAAGAGTACCATTAGGCATCATAGTGACATAGATTAGTTTTAAAATTGTGCAACTATGTGACACTACATGTTATGGAATTTATTAAAATGTAGATGGATCTTTCATCATGGAATATTGTGGATTTATCATTCTACTATTGCATAGAGAAAGTCATTAAGGTCTTACTCGGGGATGAAAAATTGGTTTTACATTTTTTTTCAAATAATAATATACGTATGAATATAATATAAGGACATAGTTTATGTTGGGTTACTCCGCACATAATGACACCCTACATGGGAACTTTGGGGCATATAAAAACATTATGGTACTTGGTATAGTTAAGGAAAAATGATTAACATAATGAACCTTATAGAAAGAAAATCACATGGTGTGCATGACCTTGTTATCGTGATTTTACACACAGGTCAGGTGGTTCCTTTGTTCTAAGATGGTAGATTTATTGGGTATTTTATACATGAGTAAGTGTGATCATTCTATGGGGTGTTTTTTTCTTATGTATGAAAATAAATACATGGAATATATATAAATAGATTAATTTATATATATTCTATCTTGTTGTTACTTATTACATAAACATATTTTAATACTTTGTTATTACATTATTATTATCTATCATCAAATGGTATAGTTTTCACAATATCACCCTATAATTTTTCGCTACTAGTCAACATCATTTGGAATATATAGAGGCACACCTAAGGTCATTCAGTGACCAAGTTAGAATATATGGGAGTATTCTTCCAGTAAAGGTATGGGATTACAAAGTTGTATCTGAGCTGTCTCATTAGAAAGTTGTATTCAGGAAGGGTGGTTCGGATGTAGAAACACATATTTTAATGAAAAATGGGTTATTATAAGTGGTTTCTAGTGTCTAAATGTGGCTGACTAAAGATCTTGGAATGTGGTGGAACTTGGGATGTATGCCATGCTCTGTGTTGGGCTAGTATGCATATGGGATACATTCCATGTTACTAAGAAAACCTGGATTCGTATTATCTTTTTTGGTTATAGATAGGTTTTTTGTATTATATTATATTTGCTATTATTGATTTAGGTTTTGGACTCATTTCATCAAGATGAAAGAGGGTGTACTCTTATTGATCATATAGAATTCGTGTGTTTCATATGATTATCTTTGGAACTAAAAATTGAAAAAGAATGGTTTCTATATTTAAAGTGTAAAAAAATGGTCTAAATAGTGCATTTATGGTTATTTCTTGGTGTAATTATATGTAGATGACCCTATAAGGGTAGTGGTTTTAAAATTTTAAAGGGCAGTGTGGGTAAAACTACTTAATGTTTCAGCTATAATCGATATACAATTTTATTATATAGCTTTTTAGTATCATAATACTGAGAAATCTTGGATGCATTAATTTTTTTTGATAATTATATGAATCATAAGTGGGTATTATGGATGAGGTTCATGATCTTGTTATAAGTAGGAGAGGCCTGTAAGAGATGATGATATGTGAATTTTATGTGTTAGGGTAGTGTAAGGGATAGTGGGACATACAATATATTACAACCTTCCAATTTGATTGATATTTTTTAATGCCATGACCCCATTTACCCAGATCCGGTGCATTATTTTTATTCATTGGAATCATTACAAGTAATCATGTCCCGAAGGACCGATCAGTTTAGCTGTCTTTGAATATATATTACATATATGAACGTTAAATTAAAATTTCTAAAATAAAACATAGCATAAATAATATTTTGAGAACGTCAATATTCCCCTAGAATAACCCAACATATCAATCATAACACACTTCATCGCATCATAGGAAAAATTAAAAATAAGTATGGGGTGAGCTGAAATACTCAATAAGGATAATAATATAGCAGAAACAATCATAAATAGTCATAAAAATTTAAGGAAATGTATAAGACTAAAAAACAAAATCCTTTTAAACTTAAACATCAACATAATATGGTAAATATAAATCAAATAATTTCATTTACTTATTCACATGGATATTCTACTAGTCAAATAATCACATGTAATATCAATAGCTAATTTCATAATGATGGAATGCATAATGTTAGACATCATAACCACATAGTCAAGGCATCATGCCAAGACTAAAGAAAATTCAATTCATTATTCCAAGACACTAGTTTGTCTTATGAGACCTACCGATGCATTGAGTAGCTATAGCTGGCTCCACCCATCACATACTAATTACAATGAAATCCTCATATGAAAAGGTTGAAACATAACATAAACATTCATATTAAAACTAGAATATGAAATGTTAATAATTTAACCATAAACCATGAATGGTATAAAAATAGAACATCCAAGTTAAAACATATCATAACTCATTCTATACAATATAGACGATTTTATTATAGTAAATAAACCTCAATCTAGAATAATATCCAATAATGGATGTTGAGAAAGTTGAAAATAATCAATAAAACTATTTGGGGGAAATACCCCTTTTCAAGAAATCATTTAAATGTTGAAAAATTTATAAAGGAAGTAATTTAAAAGATATTTTTGAATAAAAGTGTCCCATAACACTTTGAAACTTTTGAAAGAAATTAACACTTTAAAATAATCATTTCTACGTAAATAAATACTTAAAATCATTTATAAAACATAGACATTAATTAAAATATTTAGAAAAATAAATCATTAAAAATATTTAATATGATGATCTAGTAAAAACTTTCCTTATATAAAAAATAATTATATTCATTTTTAAAACAATTTAATGAGAAATGGACATAAATGATAAATATTTCCTGGTAGATATTGACAGATAAACAATCTCTGAAAAGAGTGAGATTGAGGAAACAACCCTTACCTTGTACTTTGATTTGGTAGAGGGTAATTTTAACCTCATATATAATGACAATATTTTGTTATAAATTTTTAATAGAACCATATTAATATTTATGATATCTTATTGTATTTATTTAAGGATTTATATAACTCATTTATTAATAATTTCTATGTAAAAATAATATTTCGGGTAATAATCGCTTTCGTTATCGTACATGTTTTAACATGTTATTATTTATTGTATCACTTATATAATGATTTAATTTCATCCAGAATATAAAACATTATTTATGTATAATATGTATTTAGAATATAAATATGTATAAATATAGATATATGAAAGGAAAAACACCGTTTATGGAGATGGTACGTCGTACGTACGCATAAATGCTCTTTCAGTTTTCATATTGTATTGAACAGAAGTAATGAATGAGACTTATATATATATTTCTAGTAACATTATTATGTCATGTATTACATACTTATTAATAATATGTATTTTTATAATCATCGTTGAATGGTGAACGTGGAAATGAATCTAATCACGTCGTGGAGACGGTAAGCCGTACGTACACAAGAGTGACAATATCATTCTATTGAAGGTGAAATAGAATGTAATTGGATGGTATATTATATATAAATAATAATTAACATGTTTTATTTATTATTTACATCAATTATAATCATTATTATACCCATCCAAATATTGAAGTGTTGAATAACAAACTACACCATGATGTGGAGACGGTAAGCTGTGCAGATGCACGTATGGTTACTTTGTCATTCATTGGACGGATAGAATAATGAATGTGGTTGTAAAATGTTTAAAATAACATCTCAGTATTTATAAGGTACTGGAATTATTATTTTAGTATTTAAAAAATTAAATAATGAGGAAGTGGAAGAAGAAAAAAACATTGAAAGAGGTGATGACGTAATTAGCTCTTCTTCGGGTTGTTCCGTTTCATTTGATCACAAGGGCTCCTTAGGTTGGATTGCAATCAAATTAAGGCCTCAAAGTTGAATTGAGGGTAGTTGGTTGGATTTTTGAGTAGGGTTTGGTAGAGATAAATGGATTTTGAGGTGTGATTTTTAGAGAAGGTGGAGTATCCATGTATAAGAGAGGTGGGGGCCACTTTAAGAAATGCTTGAAATATTATTTTACTATAAAATAATTTTAAGTTTATAAGTGCTACGAATGGATTTATTTTGAGGATAATATGGGGATGGGTCTAACTAATATCAACTAATAAATTTTATACTAGTTTAGGTCACCATAATAACCTTATATTTTAGATTTAACTCTTAGATAAATAGTTTAAGTTTTCCAATGTCTTCTTGTATTTTTATTTTACATGGTTAATAAACTTACTATAAAATTCCAAGAGAACCTCTAGAGGTTCTTTAGTTATATATCTATTATTATACAAGTCCTTTGGCCAAACCTTATTTTGTTAAGAATATTATATCGTTTAGTAATATTGTGTTTCTTTTAAAAACACATTTATGTCAATTTTGACACTATTTAGTATTTGGTTTTTCTGAAAGTAAAAATAAACTTGATTACTTTGAAAAAAATACATTATATCGACTGTAACATGTCAAATTAACCTATAAAATTCTAGGAATGCATAAGAAGACTCAATTTACATTTATTTTAATATTAATAATATCCATTATTTTAATCTTACCTTAATAAGGAAATTACTGTATCATCATTTTGTCATTAATAAATTTAATTATTTAATGTATAAAAATTATTAATAAAATACCATGATGTATTAAATCTTGTTTTACTTCTAATTAATATTTATAGTAGAATTTATCTTATTTATAACCCTATATTAAAAATGGTTTAGTTATTAAACATTGAATTTAACACTTTTTACTCTTCTATAAATTAAATAATAATAAATGTCCTTATCTAATATAAGTGGACCAAAAGAATCATATTTTATTCCAATGGATGATTTTGGTAGAAATACACTTATCCAATAGAATTAAGAAATGCGTTAGAGAGATTATAATATAATTTTTACCTTTAATTACCCTATTTATATTTAACCATATTAAATAAAAATCAAAATCCACTATTCACCAGAAATTATTTTCATCCTATTGAACAAAATTTTACTTACGGATTTCCACCATGTCTCTTGGTTTTTTGAAATTCAATTCACTGAAGCAGTAAAATTATTTTTTATGCAATTTTGCAAATGTTCCTAGAAGGTGGGAAAAAGACGTTAAAAATAATATAAAATATTATACAACTAGTCGTATTATAATATGACTCAAATTAATTACATTGATCAAATATAGGTATTATTTATATATATTTACTCTCAAATAAATTTAAATAAAAATAATTATTATTTAAATAAATGTTGGTTTTAAATAATAACGTTGTGTTTTTCACTATTCATCAAAAATTGAAAGTATTCAGAAAAATACCAAAAAATTCTCCAAAAGATAATTTTGATATTAAAAATAAAAAAATGATGTTTATTTTAACAAATTGAAAACATATGAGTATAATTACTAAATTTAAAATTAATTGTTGTTCTTAAAACCAGAA
Source organism: Viscum album (assembly GCA_963277665.1). Lineage (NCBI taxonomy): Eukaryota > Viridiplantae > Streptophyta > Magnoliopsida > Santalales > Viscaceae > Viscum > Viscum album. The sequence goes on from OY728147.1 coordinate 232,730,825, forward strand.
AGTAGATTTTTAAGAAGTAACAACTATCAAAAGATTGTCATGTGTTTATGTACAATTTAAATGTGAATTTACATCCAATGACCTAAATTATATTAAATAATATAAATATAATCTAATTTTACTTTAAAACTACTCAATTTCATAATTTAACACTCTAAATTATTTTGATTAAAAAAGTTTTTATCAATTAAAATTTAGTATTTTTCACCATTCATCAATATAATAAAGATACCAGAAAAGTATTAAAATTTATCCAAACATAAATTTTATGTCCCACATATAATGAATAATTTAATTTCATTAAAGTTAACATATAACAGTGTCAAATATTGTATTTAAAAAGGGTTCTCCATTAAAAGGCGGTAAAAACACATTTTTTTGAGAAATATTTATTTTTTAATAAAAATTTAATTTGTTCATATATTATGTCTAAGAAACACATAATATAGATTATAAAATTATATGGATTATATAAAATTGAAAATGTAGTTAATACTATCTAAAACTGCCTTTGGAATGGTTAGTTTGGTATGTCATGGTGTGCTCGAACTTGGTGTTGCGTGTAGTGAAAGTTATTGCATTACTTTAAAGAGATAGTGTACTATAAAATCATGGGTTGTTGCATTATAATATACTTCAATAAATTGTGTCCTCTCAATTTGAAGTTTTTCTTTGAGAATAAAATGTTAAAAATTGAATATACTTTTTTGGAAAACCCAAATCGAAAATAGGGTTAATAAAATTTATTCTTAATTAGAAGGAAATGGAAATGAAAAAGTAACCACCAAATTAGGATTTTTAATATGAGAACATTGGTAGGAAATTTGAGACACACAATTTGAGGAAAAGCATAATTATTTATAGGGCGTGATGGAGGTAATCAATCACTGACATGTGAACAATAAATATAAAACTGAGGGCCTCAAATCCATAAATCTAGGATGATTTAAAATATTATTGGTTCATCAAAACATAAGGTATTAGGATAAAACATTTTTGGTTTTAAGATATTTTCCCTATATTTTAAGTATTAATTTATTCATAGAATGTAACACCCCTAGGTTTTGAAAAAAAAATATAGAATTCAATTTTATAATCTATCCATTAAACACAACTTTTCCTCTTCTATGTTTTGAATTTCGAAAAGTGGTCATCTAGAATTGTGTTCAGCAAATCATTTGGATTCTGATATAACAAACTTGATTTTTGTTGATTAGTAACATACCCATATGAATAGTAATATGACCAGTATAAATAGTAAATAATATTATTATTTTATTTTCTTAAGATAATAAGATAATGAGATCTTAATTAGTTTTTCACTGTGAAATAAAACTAATTGCACTTTAAGATTGTTAATTTTCGATTTAACTATGACCTTATTTAAAAATTAAATTAATAATATTTAGAAAAATATTTATGAAAAATTGATTTCACTTTTGAATTCTACATGTCGAAAAATGGTTAGGGTGAATTTTGGGAATTTTTCTGAAACATTTGATTTTTCAGTGAATAGTAAAAAATATAGTTTTTAGTTTCGGTGTGTTAATGACATCATTAATGATGTAATAATGATTTCATATATCTGGTAGACTTTTTTATAGTTAAATGAGATGTGAGGTGTCTCATGTGGCATTAATTATGGTCAAATACCATGGGAAAGCCCATGGTTTTGCAAATACCACCCATGAGGTGTCCCTTGGAAATTTTTTAAAAAATCCCTCACTTTTCCTATAAATACCAACGCTTCCCTTCATTTAATTCATTACTAATTCTCACTCAACGAAGTTATAGCCTCCATAACTCCATAGTAGTCTTCCCAAGTTTTACTCAAGCCCCCAAGGTCCCAACCATCATTCTCTAAGGGTTACTCTACAAGGTTAGAAAAATCTCAATTTCTTTCTTTTTCCTTCTAAGTTCTCTTTTATGTTGTATGTCACTCAATTTTACATACCATGTTCTTAATTTTCTTCTTATTCCTGATCTAATCTATATTATTATTCATTTCTGGATAGGTGACCCTTGTACCATCTCTTTTTAATATTTTCTAAAACCATGTTGCGTAGCCGTTAGGCTGCCAAATTTTTGTAAGCAATTTCAAAATTATTCTTTTATTTTGAGTTCTTTATTTATTATATTTTCATCTATTCTTACCAAAGAGGAATTAAATCTCTAAAATATTGTATATTTTTTTAGTTCTCATGTTCATGATAAATTCATCATCAATCTTTTTCTTTTACCCTACTTGTTCACAGAATTAAAAACATTGTCCATGATGTATCGAATTACCGACATCGTAGACGATGTGATTTAAATTTTCATTAATTATTTCAAGTATGGTCATGAAACCATTTATATGTTTGAACCAGGTTATAATATATGTTTTATGACTCACCCATGGTTCTGTAATTCTTTGTTACTCATGATTCTAATTTATAAAACAAAATGAGGTTGTTATTATCAAAGAACCACTAAAACGATCTAAACGAACATCATTAATGTTTTAACTAATGAATCATAATCATGGTATATAAACCAATATCATTATATGATCATTTATATCTGAATAATTTTTTTAATAACGTTTATTAACAATTATTAATGTTTAACCATGATTCAAATGAACTTCCATTCATGGAAACAAGTAAACGAACCATGAGAACCAAGGGAGAAAATGCTTCCAAAACCTGAATATTGAACCAATTGAACCCATATAAAGGGCCATGAATGAAACTAATAAGGTTTTACTTAACCATTTACATGTATAGGAGTTTCTAGACATATTAATTAATGGAGATAAATTTGATTATTCTGGTCAATAAAACAAACGAAGAACACACTCGAGCATAAGGTAAGGTGTTTGTCATCTCAATTTGATTTCTATGATATTTTCATTATTCGCCACTTATTTTAGGTATGTGGTATATGTGTAGTTCCATTTGATATATAATCGCACGATTACCTTTATATTCATGTTATTCAATGATTCTCTTGATATTTATTAAGTCTGGCCATATGATTTGACCGATCACATGGTTGTAAGGGACTTTGTCTCAACTACCTTTTTATTATGACTAACTTTGTATTGTGCACCTAATAATCCTTATGTGGTGTACCTACTTCCCATTTGAGATCAATTTTCATTTGAAATTATATTTATATTTAATATCCATAATCTCATGTTGAGGATATGTTTTTTGTCTAAACCGTATACCATCTTACATACGGTGTTTATTTGGAAATTTATTTTAATTATGGAAATATTAATGAATATGTATATTCTACTATATAATGATATTGGAAAGGATTATTTCTATTATATTAAATCAATTTATAAATAATTATTTGGACATACAGTGGCTGTTGGGTCCCGCTATATCCCTTGATTCTTCGGTAGGTCTCATGAGACAAAATAGTTTGGTGACAAATCCTTTGAGTTTGTTAAAAAACAGAAGGGTTTCTACCCATAAAACTAAACCGTTTTTATGGTATTATGGTTTCATGTGACAGATACATGAATTCCAATTAAAACTCATTCTCTTTATTCATTATCAGTTATTTTTATTATCCCTGAGGTTTTCACTATTACAGAATCTATGGATGCTGTTTCATTCTCAGTTTATTAATGGAATTAGTTATTCATTTATTCACTATGCCATATTGATTATGTCAGATTGATTGTGATTCACTTATTATTGTACTCATGATTCTGCTATTTGTAACCCTTACTGAGCATTTGAGCTCACCCCTTTCATTGTCTACCTTCAACTGGTGATGAAGAGAAGATATTTTATTGAGTTCTTGGGGATTCCGTTTTTAGTTTTTGTTATGTATAATATTTTTTAAACTGATACAATGTAATTTGAGTAACATCTATATATATAGTTTCTTCAGGACTACCAAATTGATCATTCCATTGGGATTTTCATTCCTTCTAACCATGCCAATATCACAAGTAATGCACCTGCTCTAGCCTACAGGGTTCGGGGTGTTACAGTTTGTATCAGAGGAAGTTTAGTAGAAAACTTGGAAACTAGAGTTGGAAATGTATAGTAGGGAACAAATACCTCAGGTAGTATCTAAGGATTAACATACAATAACGTCCTGGTATTTTTGTAAGGAATAGATTATGTGGATATTTTAATATATACGTCCCTGTCTCGGTACGAGCAGGTAGAGGCGGCTCTGTCATAGATGTATCTAGGGGTAAAACCCGAAAACAACGCTTTGAGCTAGACTAGAATGGGAACGGGTGCATGACAATGGGCCTTGATGCACTCTTGGTTAGGAAACTCCCAAGGGATATGCTTAAGATAATTCATGTTTTTCTTCATGCCATTATGAAAGAGTAAATGTAAATGTTTCCTTAGAGGAACCATGTTTATAAGATTAGATATGCATAGAATTTCAATCTATGTTGAGTGATTTTCTATTTGAGATTCATAAACTAATCTATTTTATCCCATTATTTAGAAATGGTGTCTAATAGAATAAGGGGAATCAATACTCGTGGGAATGGTAGGGATCTCCCTACTGAGCAAGTTAACACAGTCAACATTGGAGCAGATCAGATCATGACTATATTTGGACAACCTACACAAGTTGTAACAAATAATCATTCAACACCTGTGTTGGATCGTTTCACACGGTAGAATCCCCCATCTTTCAGTGGGACTACTAATCCAGTGGTTTTAGGGAAATGCATCAAGTCCCTTGAAAAGATATTCACGGCATTAAGATGCAATGAAAATGAAAAGGTAGTAGTGGAAATATATTGTCTCAAGGGTGAAGCTGATCAATGGTGGTCCTTGATTCAAAATACCATGGAGGAAGAAGAGATAGAGGATATGGAATGGAGTACTTTAAAGGAAATATTCTACGAAAAATATTTCCCTCGTGAGCAACGAACTGAAATGAAGAGGAAATTACTTGGCATGAAACAAAGGAAAGAAGACAGTGTTGCAGAGTATGAGGCTACCTTCACAAGGCGAGCCAGGCTTACCATGGATTATGTTCATGACTAACCGGACAAGATTGCTCATTTTTTTAAGGTCTTAAGCCATGTCTTCAAAGTGAATTTTCTTTTAAATCATTTTCATCATATGATGATATTGTATCAAGTGCCATCAAAACAGAGAAGGAATTTGCAAGATCAAATTTTTTCAAAGGAAACCAAGATAAGAAGAGGCATTCTGATAACAAAGGAAATGGAGAATCACCAAATAAGAGAAAGGAAACGAATAGTTTCCCATTATGCGAGAACTATGGAATGAATCATCCCGAGAAATTCTTGAAAGGTAATAGAGTCTGCTTTAACTACGGAGATAAGGGTCATCGATCTAATGAATGCAAGGGGAAGAAACAATACAATGATGTTCAATGCTACAATTTCAGATAGACGTGACACTATAAAAATGAGTGTCCTAATCTCCAAGTAAACATGCCTCAGAAAAAAGACAAGAGAGCAAGGGAGAGACTAAGGGATTACAACCGCGGAGGTTGAAGTTCCTAGTGATGTGGTGAAAGGTACTTTAATTGTTTCCTCAAACATAGCCAACAATTTATTTGATTATGGGTCATCGCATTCATTTATATCCTATCAGTTTTCTAAGAAAATTATATATGTCCAATTTGATTTAAGAAAGGAGTTGTCAGTCAAAACTCCCATGGGATATATCATTCCAATAAAGGAATGTCAACTAGTCCCCCTCCAAACACCAAAATGTGCTTTAGTTTCTAGCCTTATCATCATACCCATGACTGAATTTGATATAATTCTCGGTATGGATTGTCTATAAAATTTTGATGCGAGGATTTATTGCAAGAAAAAGGAAGTTACAATTTTTGGAAATGGGGTAGAATCCCTTGTCTTTAGGGTAGAAACTTCATCACATGATTCTTATCTAGAACCACCCCCAATAGCCATATTGAATGCAATACTTGCAGAGGAAGATAATCCAATATCTATGGGAGAGGAAAGAAATCTTCAAATTGAAGATGTGAACATAGTGAAAGATTACATTGAAGTATTTCCATAGGATTTACCTAGATATCCTATAGAGTGGGAATTTGATTGCTCTATTGATTTAATTTCTGATGCTAGACCTATATCAAAGACTCCCTATAGAATGGCCACTGTGGAATTAGTAGAGCTAAAGAAACAACAAGAGGATTTGAGTGAAAAGGGGTTTGTTCAAACTAGTATTTCTCCATGTAGAGCCAATGTTCTCTTTGTCAAGAATAAAGATGGATCCATGAGGCGTTGCATTGATTACAGGGAAATCAATGCTATTAAAATAAATAATAAGTATCATCCTCCCTGGATTGATGATTTATTTGACCAAATTTTTGGATCTCAATAATTTTCAAAGATTGACCTTCGATATGAATATCATCAACTGCGTGTGTGGAAGGAAGATATTCCAAAGACAGAATTTCAAACCAGGTATGGGCATTATGAGTTTATAGTGATTCCTTTTGGACTGAAAAATGCACCCTCTATTTTTATAGATTTAATGAATAAAATTTTCAAGGAATATCCTGATTACATTGTTGTGGTATTCATCGATGATATCCTGGTATACTCAAAAAGCTATGAAGACCATGAGGGTCATTTGCAAACTATTCTAAATAGTATTAGACGAAATCAATTATATGGGAAGTTTAGGAAGTAGAATTCTGGCTTCAGTCAGTTCCTTTTCTAAGCCATATTATCTCTACGGATGGAATCCTAGTTGTTTCTGCAAATACAAAGGCAATCCAAGAATAGCCCACACCAACAAAAATAACTGAGGTACAAAGTTTTATTGGCATAGCAGGTTATTATCGGCGTTTCGTGCAGAATTTTTTCCGACTGGCTAACCCACTAACTAATCTCACATGTAAAGGGGTTAAATTTGTTTGGACAAATGATTGTGAAGAATTTTTCGAAGAACTGAAGAGAAGATTAGTCAATGCTACTATATTGACTCTACCATCGGGGAATGATGGGTTTGTTATTTATTGTGATGCTTCAAAGAAAGGACTTGGTTGTGTCCTTATGAAAAATGATAGGGTTATTTCTTATGCATCGAGAATGATAAAACTTCATGAGAAAAAATATCCTACTCAGGATCTTGAGCGAGCTGCTGTAATATTTTCTTTAAAAAATGGAGACATTATCTCTATGGTAAAAAATTTAAGATTTATACTGATCACAAGAGTTTGAAGTATATTTTCTCACAGAAAGAACTCAACATGAGGAAAAGTTGATGGCTTGAACTACTCAAGGATTATGAGTGCATGATACACTACCACCTGGGGAAGGAAAATAAGGTGGAAGATGCTTTGAGCAGAAAGGATCATGGAGTTATGAACAAGATGAGAGTTGAAAGGGATCCTATTTTCATGGATCTAGTAAAGATGGATATGGGAATAACCAAGGAAGGTGAAACATCAATGCTTTTTTAAATGGTTGTCAAACCGTCTTTACTAGAAAGGATAAAAAGTTCTCAAGCTGATGATGAGGAGTTTCAAAAGAAGATTAATGCTGTGAATGATTGGAGATTAAGTGACTTCGTATATGAAGATGAAATTTTAAAATTTGGGAAGAGGCTTTGTGTTCCCAATATACCTGATATAAAAAGGGAATTGTTGGATGATGCCCAATGTTCCAATTTCTCTATACACCCTGGTAGCACTAAGATGTATAGAGATTTGAAGGAACAGTTTTGGTGGGACAACATGAAGAGGGAGATTGCTGATTTTGTGTCAAGATGTATGGTTTGTCAACAATTGAAAGATGGAAGGAAATAACCTGGAGAAGTATTGAAACCTCTTCCCATACCTGACTGGAAATGGGATAATATCACGATTGACTTTGTCATGGAACTACTAATGAATCCTAGAAGTAACGATGCAATATGGGTCACTATTTATCATATTACAAAGTCAGCACATTTTCTTGCAATAATAAAAGATCTACCACTTGAATGTCTAGTAAGACTATATATTAATCAAGTTGTGAGACTTCATGGAGTACCCCTATCGATTGTTTCGGATCGTGATCCATGTTTTACATCAATATTCTAGAAATGTCTTCAGAAGGCCCTAGATACTAATCTTCGTTTGAGTACTTCCTACCACCCACAAACTGATGGACAATCAGAACAGACTATTCAAACATTAGAAGACATGTTGAGGTCTTGTTCACTTGATTTTCAAGGCATGTGGGATCAATATTTACCTCTTGTGGAATTTTCCTACAAAAATAGCTTCCATTCAAGTATTTAGATGGAACCATATAAAGCATTATATGGGAGGAGATGTCGTACACCAACGTGCTAGTATGAAGTTTTTGAAAGAAAGCTCGTGGGCCCAGAACATTTTGAAGAAACAATAGAAAAGGTGAAGATTATCCAGAACCATATCAAAATAGGTCAAAGTAGTCAAAAGAGCTATGCAGGTAACCAGATGAAGGATTTTGAGTTTCAAGAAGGAGATCATGTTTTCTTAAAGGTATCTCCATGGAAGGGTATTATACGTTTTGATAAGAAGGTAAAGTTAAGTTCCAGGTACATCGAACCTTTTGAAATTCTGGACCGAATTGGAGTTGTAGCTTACCATTTGGCAATGACGCCATGTCTCTCCAAGGTCCACAATGTGTTCCACATGTCAATGTTAATAAAGTACATTCCAGACCCAACACATGTACTCACTTATGAAGAAGTAGAAATTGAGTTGGATCTATCTTATTATGAAGAGCCTATCAAGATTCTTGATATTAGAGAACAAGTATTGAGAAATCGGATGACTCGTCTGTTAAAGGTTCTATGGAGGAACTATAAGATGGAGGAAGCAACATTTGATCCTGAGGAAATTATGTTAAAAATATACCCGAATCTTTTTAGGTAATATTTTGTGAATTTCGAGGATGAAATTTCTGTAAGGAGGAGATAATGTAACACCCCAAAGTTTTGAAAATAAATATAGAATGCAATTTTATAATCTATCCATCAAACACAACTTTTCCTCTTCTATGTTTTGAATTTCAAAAATTGGTCATCTAGAGTTGTGTTTAGTAAGTCATTTGGAGTCTGATAGAACAAACTTGAATTTTGGTAAATAGTAACATACCCATATGAATAGTAATATGACCCTTATGAATAGTAAATACTAATAATATTTTATTTTCTTAAGGAAATAAGATAATGAGATCTTAATTAGTTTTTCAATAGGAAATAAAACTAATTTCACTTGAGGATTTTTATTTTTCTAATTAACTATGACCTTATTTAAAAATAAAATTAATAATATTTAGAAAATTATTTTTCAAAATTTGATTTAACTTTTGAATTCTACACATCGAAAAATGGTTAGGGGGAATTTTGTGATTTTTTCTGAAACAGTTGATTTTTCAGTGAATAGTAAAAAAATACAGTTTTTAGTTTCGGGGTGTTAATGACATCATTAATGATGTAATAAAGATTTCATAAATCTGGTAGACTTGTGTATAGTTAAATAATATTTGAGGTGTCCCATGTGTCTTTAACCATGGTAAAATACCATGGTAACACACATGGTTTTGCAAATACCACCCATGAGGTGTCCCGTGAAAATTATTAAAGTAATCTTTCACTTTTCATATAAATACCAACTCTTCCCTTCATTGAATTCATTCCCAATTCTAATTCAACGAAGTTCTGGCCTCCTTACCTCAATATTAGTCCTCCCAAGTTTTCCTAAAGCCCCCAATGTCCCAACCTTCTAGTTCTAAGGGTTACTCTACAAGGTAAGAAAATTCTCAATTTCTTTCTTTTTTCCATCCAAGTTATCTTTTATGTGGTATATCTTTCAAGTTTCCATACCATGTTCTTACTTTTCTTCTTATTAATCATCTAATATATATTATGATTCATTTCTGGATAGTTTACCCTTGTCCCATCTCTTTTTAATATTTTCTAAAACCACGTTTCATTGTCGTTAGGCTACTGAATTTTTGTAAGCGATTTCGGAATTATTCTTTTATTTTGAGTTCTTTATATATTCTTTCTTCATATCTTCTTATCCAAGAGGAATGAAATATCCAGAATCTTTTATATTCTGTATGATCTCATGTTCATGAGAAATTAATCATCATTCTTCTTCTCCCCCCCCCCACTTTTTCAAGGAATTAAAAACACTATCCGTGATGTGTCAAATTACCAACATCGTAGAAGATGTGATTTCAATTTTCATTAATATTTTAATGTCTGGTCATAAAACCATTAATATGGTTGAACCAAGTTATAATATATGTGTTTTGACTCACCAATGGTTCTGTAATTCTTTGGTACTAATGGTTCTAATTTATAAAACAAAATAAGGTTGTTATTATCAAAGAACCACTAAAACGATCTAAACGAACATCATTAATTTTTTAACTAATAAATCATCATCATGGTATATAACCCAAAATCATTATAAGATAATTTATATCTCTATAATTTATTTAATAATATGTATTCACAATTCTGTATGTTTATCCATGTTTCAAAAGAACTTACATTCGTGGAAACAAGTAAACGAACCATGAAAACCAAGGGATAAAATGCTTCCAAAACATGAAAATTGAACAAATTGAACCCATAGAAAGGGCCATAAATAAACCTAATAAGGTTATACTAAACCAATTGCATTTATATGAGGTTCAATAAATATTAATTAATGACACAAAATTTGATTATTCAGGTCACTAAAACTAACAAAGAACACACTCGAGTATAAGGTAAGGGGTTTCTCATATCACTTTCATTTCTGTGAGATTTTCATTGTTCGCCACTTATTTATTTTTTGTGGTATATGTGTAGTGACATTTGATATATAATAACACAATTTTAATTTTATTCATGTTATTAAATGATTCAGTTAGTATTTATTATGTTTTGGTCATATGATTCTACTGATCACATTGTTGTAAGGGACTTTGTCTCAACTACCTTTTCGTTGTGACTAACTTTGTATTGTGCACCTAATAATCCTTATGTGGTGTACCTACTTCCCATTTTAGATGAATTTTAATTTGAAATTATATTTATATTAAATATCCATAATCTCATGTTGTGGATATGTTTTTTGTCTAAACTATATACCATCTTACATACGGTGTTTATTTGGAAAGTTATTTTAATTATGGGAATATTGATGAATCTGTAAACTCTACTCTATATAGACATTGAAAAGGCTTATTTATATTTTATTGAATCAATTTATAAATAATTATCTAGACATGCAGTGGAATGTAGGGACTGCTATAGCCCCTTGATGCATATGTAGGTCTCATGAGACAAAACAGTTTGGCGACAAACCCTTCTAGTTTGTTTCCAAAAATCTGAAGGGTTTCTACCCATAGAACTAATCCGTTTTTACGGTATTATGGCTTCATGTGCCAGATACATGACGTCCAATTAATAATCATTATCTTTATTAATTATCAGTTATTATTATTATCCATGAGGTTTTCACTATGAAAAAATCTATGGATGCAGTTTCATTATCATTTTATTAATTGAATAGTTGTTCATTTATTCACTATGCCATATTGATTATGTCAGATTGATTGTGATTCACTTATTATTGTACTCATGATTCTGCTATTTCTAACCCTTACTGAGCATTTGATCTCACCGCTTTTATTGTCTACCTTCAACAGGTGATGAAGAGATGATCTTTTATTGAGTTCATGGGGTTGTCGTTTTTAGTTTTTGTTATGTATTGTATTTTGTAAACTTATCCAATGTAATTTGAGGAACATCAATGTATCTAGTTTTTTAAATACTACTAAACTGATCGTTCCTTTGAGATTTTCAGTCCTTCTAACCATGCCAATATCACAAGTAACGCACCAGCTCTAGCCTAGAGGGGTCGGGGTGTTACATAGAATAAGAAAAAAATACTTGAAAAGTAGAGTTTCACCCTTTAACTAATTTCTACCACAAACTCGTATTTCACTCCCAAAAGTTAATAGAACTCAAAAATATTCTATTTCTCCTAATCATATAGGGTTCCATAAATAATTAATTTATAATTCATTTATAAATCCTTTTAAAAACAACATTATACAATCTAGGACATCATGTAGGCCAGTTGTAGGTGATGCACCCATGTCACCCTTATGTTGCGGGTTCAAGTCTCATGACCTTGTCGGACGTGACAGGTTGTTTCCCGACCTCTGGGTTTTCCTGTTCATAACAACCCAAAAATAATCTTATGAAATTCTATAAACTTAACAATATTATCCAATGTCAAACATAATCCATTCCAACCTTTATACTTATCCACAAAACTTTTTTCTGAACTCACAGTCCAAAATTTATAAGAAATGTCACATAACCTACATGTGAATAACATCATCGTGTATTCTCTTAAATTGTGGTAATAAAATGAATTACCAAAAAACCATATTTGAATATGTATTTACTTCATTATTCCTTATATAAAATATAGAATACTGGATATACTCCTAAAATCCTAAAATGTTTTAATCTCCAACATTGATCGAATAAACAAACCATTAATTAGGACATTTATTAGCGTAATGTGACAACTCCTTGTAGATGAATCATTGTACATTTGAAACCTTTTTCTTACCTTTAAAATCACGTACATGATGTATTTTTTCTCATCACATATAAAAAAACTCCCATTCCCTTCAAGCATTTACCAAGGTGATTCTTTCTATAGTTATAACATATGGTAAAATCCTTCCTTCACTTCTTCCATTTCTCCATATTTCTCTCTTCCATCCTTTTCTTCTCTGGCTTCCCTTAAAAGCCATACGACTCAAAGAATTCATTACTTATCTTATTAACACGTGATACTATTTCTATATATGAGTAGAATACATGGGAGACTATTTTCCATCTAAATCTTGCATTAAGACCATGAAATATATGATCCTTCTTACTCATTGGATCATGCATATTGCTGGAGTTTTCATTTATTCTACTGGACACAATTTCTAGACAATGGCATACAGTAGGATAGTTTGTGAATCGCAATGCATAAATCCAAACTTGTAAAATATCTAATATAAATTTATTATATTATGATATAATCCATAATAATAAAAAAATATTTTCTTTGAGGACGTATTTACTCATAAATCCTTCATAATGAGTTGTAATGGAAAATGTGAATTATCCTAAGCATATCCCCCGGAGTGTCATTATCTAGTGTGCAGCAAGGCTCATTGTCATGCACCAGGATGCCCCAAGTCAACTGCAAAACTCTTTTTCAGATTTTTCACTCCTAGGTACATCTACTCTAGAGCCGCCTATACCTTCTCATATCTAGATAGGGATGTATTTCTTGGAAAACACATAAAATCTCAAAATTACCAAAATTCTAGGATATTCTTCTATAAAAATCATCAATGTCTATCTTAGGGTACTGTTTCAATATAATAGTGTAACTAAATCTATTTCTAAGGTTGTTGCTAATGTTTCTCTAATACCAACTATAATGCCCCGACCACAGTTACCCTAAGTCACTACATTATTTTAACACATTGGCATGATTACAATTAATCATTTCCCAAAGAACCGATCCATTTAGTAGTCTTGGAAAGTAGATTACATATATGAACGTTACATTATAATTTGAAAAATAAAACACAATATAAATAATCCTTTGAGAATGCCATTATTCACCTAGATTAACCCTGCATATCAATCATAGCACACTTCTTCACATCTTGGGAAAAATAAAACATAAGAAAGGTGTGAGCTTAGATGCTCAGTAAGGATAACAATATAGTGGAAACTATTATAAATAAGCATGAACATTTAATTAAATGTATAAGACCAAAAAAATTCTTTTAAACATAAATTTCATCATAATATGGAAAAGACAAATAAAATAATTCAATTTATTTATTGACATGTATATTCTACTAGTGGAATAATCACATGTAATATCAATAGCTAATTTCTTATTGAGGGAATGCATAATGCCGGATATTATAACCCCATAGTCAAGGCCTCGTTCCAAGACTACAAATAATGATTTTTTCAAGGCCTTGTTCTAAGACACTAGTTTGCCTCATGACACTTATAAATACATATAAATGCTATTAAGGGCTCCACCAGTCACTTACTATGTCCAATGCATTCCTCATATGAAAAGGATTAGATGTAACAGGAACATTTGTATTAAAACTAGCATAAAAATTGTTAAAAATTTTACATAAAACTTGGGTGGTATAAAAATAAAACTTTTATAGTCAAAAATATCATAACTCATTCAATACAATATGGAATATTTTATTATAGTAAATAGACCTCAATCAAGAATAATATCCAATAAAGGATATAGACATAGTTGAAAATAATCAATAAAACTCTTTGAGATAAATACCCCTTTTCAGAAAATCATTTAAATGTTTCAAAATTTATAAAAGAAGTCATTTAAAAGATATTTTTGAATCAAAGTGTCCCATAGCCCTTTTAATCTTTTTAATGAAATTAACACTTTAAAACTATCATGTCTACGTAAATTAATCCTTAAAATCATTTTGAAAATGGAGAAATTAATTAAAATATTTAGAAAAATAAATCATTAAAAACATTTAAAATGATGATCTAGTTAAAGAGTCACCTCCATAAAATCATAAAATATTCCTTTTGAAAACATTTTAATGAGACATAGACATAGATGATAAATATGTCCCAAAAGATACTTTCAAATAAACAATCTCAGATAAAAAAATGAGATTGAGGAAATAACCCTTACCTTGTACTTTCCATTGGTAATGGGTACGTTTACCCTACTATATAATGACCATTGTATGTTATTAAATTATCCCAGATCTATATTCATATTTACCACCAAATATATATTTTTATTAAGCCACTTTAAGGAGAAGTGGGAAACCGTACTTCACAAAAACATTGATACCACTACATACTGAAAGAACACACAAATTGATTAAACAAAAGAATATTATTATTATAATAAAAAACTCTATATAATTCCCAGGGCATCGTACTAACCTAGATGTCTAGTTCCTTGATAATAATATCTTCATGGTGGGTAGCCATTATATCCATTGTCTAAATGAATTCCCCTGAGTTGATTTTGCAGTGGTTGAATCCTCGAGCTAAGATTCAGTCTTGTTTTTCTAAGCATGCCTCTTACTCCTCCTTGGCGTCAACATGCAACCTTCTTTCAGAAATTCTATCGATCTCCTCTTTTGAAGCGTTGACTCAAACAACTTTTTCAATCATTTCTTCCATGGAATCGAGGATGAGTTTCAAGAAATTCCCTTATTCTTATTATTCTTCAACTACTCTTGTTTTTTCAAATTTTTCTCATATTTACGATATCATAATTTATTTATTTATGGATTTAGACTACCCATTTATTAATAATTTCTAGGTTAAAATAAAATTTCTGGTAATAATCAATTTCCATATCGTACATGTTTTAACTTGTTATTCTTGTTCATATCATTTATATCATGATTTATTTTCTTCCATAATATAAAACATTATTTATGTATCTTATATATTCATAATATTAATATGTATAAGATATAGATATATGAAATGGAAAACACCATTTATGGAGACGGTAGGTTGTACGTACGCATAAACGCTGTTTCAGTTTTCATATCATATTGAACAGAAGTAACTAAATGATATATATGTAAATACATACATACATATATATATCCAGTAGAATTGTTATGTAATATATTACATACTAATAAATAATATATATTTTTATAATAATCTTTGAATGGTGAACGTAGAAATGAATCGAATCTCGTCGTGAAGATGGTAAGCCGTACGTACGTCCTATCGACGATATCATTCTATTGATGGAGAAATCATATGTAATTGGATGGTATATTATATATAAATTATAATTAACATGTTATATTTATTATTTAATTCAATTATACTCATTACTATGCCCATCCAAATAATGAAGTGTTTAATAACAAACTACACGACGATGTGGAGACGGTAAGTCGTACGTACGCACGTCTAGCGACTTTTTCATTAATGGGATGGACTAAATAATGAATATGTTTGTACCATATTTATAATAAAATATAAGTATGTATATGGTACTATAGTTATTATTTTAGTATGGAAAATCAAATAAAGTTGAAGTGGAAGAAGAAAAGAACTTTTAAAGCGGTGATGAAGTAATTACCTCTTCTTCAGGTTCTTCCTTTTGATTGGATCAAAAGGGTTTCATAGGTTTTCTTATGATCAAAGTAAGGCCTCTTGACTTATGTGAGGTTAGTTAGAATGATTTTTGGAAAATTTTGGATGAACCAAAGGGATTTTGAGGTGTGATTTTGAGATAAGGGGAAGTACCCTTTTATAAGAGAGGTGGGGGTCACTTTAAGAAAATCTTGAAATGTTATTTTATTATAAAATAATTTTCCATTTGTAATGGATCCAAATAGATTTATTTCTAGGATAAGGTGGCAATGGATCGAAATACTCTCAACAAATAGGTTTTAGGAAAGATTGGGTCACCATATTAACCTTATCTTTTAGATTTAACTTTTAGTTAAATAGTTTAACTTTTACAATGCCTTCTTCATTTTTATATTACATGGTTAATAAATATTCTATAAAATTCCAAGAGAACCAGAAGTGGTTCATTAATGACATATCTATCATTATATAAGTCCTTTGTCCAAACCTTTGATTTTTAGAAATGTTATATAATTTAATAATATAGTATTTGTTTAAAAACACATTAATGTCAATTTTGACACTATTGAGTATTTTGTTTTTTTAAGTAAAAAAAACTTTATTAATTCAAGGAAAATAAATTAAATAAACTCTAACAGGTCATATTAACCTATAAAATTAGTGGAATGCATCATAATTCTAAATTTACATTTATTTTGATATTCATAATATCAATTATATTAATCTTTCATCAATAATGTAATTACATCATCATAATTGTGTCATAAATAAATTAAATTATTTAATTTCTAAAAATTATAAATAAAATAACATGATGAAATAAATCTTTATATATTTCTAATGAATATTTATAGTTTAATTTATCTTATGTAATACCATATATTAATAATGTTTTTGTTATTAAAATATGAATATAACCCTTTTAACTATTCTTTAAATAAAATAATAATAAATATTCTAATCTAACCCAAGTGGACCAATAATATCATATTTTATTCCTATGGTTATTTTGGGTCAAAATACACTTATCCAATAGAATTATGAAATATTTTAGGGTAAAATATAATATCATTTTTACCTTTAATTACCCTATTTTACTTTTAACCATGGTAAATAAAAAAAGTTACTATTTGAAAAAAAAATTATTTCCATCCTATTAAACTAAATTTTACATATAGATGTCAATAGTGACTATTGTATTTTGGAAATTCAGTTATTATAAGTGGTAAGATTACGTTTAATGAAAATTTTAAAATGTGACTAGAAGGTGCGTAAAAGACGTTAAAAATTCAATAAACATTTATACATATAATTTTGTTATAATATGAATCCAATGAATTAAATTGAACTAATATAGGTATTATTTATATATTTTTATATTAAAATAAATCTAAATAATAATAATAATAATTTAAATAAATGTTGGTTTTATACAATAACACTATGTTTTTCACATTTCATTAAAAATTGAACGTCTTTAGAAAAATACAAAAAAATCACCCTAAGATAATATTCATATTATTAATCAAAAAATAATAAACATTTTACAAAATTAAAAACATATTTTTTGCATTAATTAATTTAAAATTAATTCTTATTGTCAAAACCAGAAAGAGTGTTTTTAAAAAGTAAAAACTATCACAAGATTGACACGTTTCAATGTACAATTTAGATTTGAATTTACATCCAATGACCTGAAATATATTAAATAATAAAAATATAATCTAATTATACTTTAACAACACTCAATTTTGTAATTTAACTCTATAAATTATGTCGATTAAAAATGTTGTTTTCAATTAAAATTTTCTATTTTTCACTATTCATCAAAATATGAAAGTTATCAGAAAATTACAAAAAATTTATCAAACCTAAATTTTTATATCCCAATTATAAATAAGAACTAGTACTCGCCCGAGCATTTCCATGGTGATAAAACAAAATTATTAGTTCATGCGTTCTCATGACGATATCGTTCACTGCTTTTTTGAAGGAAATACAATATTTTGGAAAATCAAAAGAAACTGGGAAAGTAGTTAACTATACAATGGGTAGTAATTTGAAACCAAAATTTAGTGGAAATAAATCATTGAAAAGAACAACAATTTCATAAAAATTGTGAAATGAAATGTGTTAAGAATATCTGCATAATCTATTAACAATATAGATTATATTGGAAATAAAAATTAAAAAACAATGTTGAAAATAACTGATTAATGATTGATTTCCAATTACCATGAAATTACTTCATGAAATATCCATCTATTTGATCAGTATTTTAGTTTATGTTATCCTTTAATCCGAGTTTCAGTTCAATGGCATAGACTATTGTAGAAGGGGAGTCTGGAAACATTCTTACATATCTTTATATGCACAGCCTATTGGTTTAATAGTGTTTATTTTTTAAAAGAATATGTTTTGTATTAGTATAGAGGAA
The DNA here is from genome assembly GCA_963277665.1 of Viscum album. Taxonomy (NCBI): domain Eukaryota; kingdom Viridiplantae; phylum Streptophyta; class Magnoliopsida; order Santalales; family Viscaceae; genus Viscum; species Viscum album. The sequence continues at coordinate 232,749,455 of OY728147.1, forward strand.
ATATTAATGTTCGATTTTTTTATCAGGAAGTGATGGTGCATAAAAATGGGAATGGAGTCCATAAAATATGGATACACAATTAAAATAATTGAAATAAGAAGGGATATATAAAGAACAATTTTTAATTTTGGAAGGAGTTTAAACTTATATATGAATGAGAAATAAAAATACATTAGTGTTGGTAATAGTAAAAAATGTGACTAAGCAGATGACTAATGGGAATACATAATTGCAAAACCCAATCAATAATTGTTGCTCATTTTTTACCTTCATTTATGTAGAATTTTTTTGGTAGATCCTGTTATACAGCCGTCTATAAATAAGGTGTTGTTGAAATAAATCTACACCATTAGATTCATCCAGAAACAACAATCTATAGATGTAATAATAATTATAAATATTAATAAAAAATTATAAATATTAAAATTTGAGAACTGATTCTAACAATTAAATAGATTAAATTGGCCATTCTGGAATTGTAAAGTATACCTAACATAGCATATAAATAATTGCTTCCCTATGTCATCACTGTAGAGTATAAAAGACTATTAGAATTCAAATATGGTGTTGCAATATAAATGACTAATATGGTTTTAAAAACCATAGATCACCAAAGACAAATGGGTTTTTTTAAATGAGATAATGATATATCCAAACAGATAACTCCAATAAATTGAGATCTATTTCATAATTTCACAATTTAACAAACATTTACCACTAAAACATGGCCTTGCAATAGAAATTAATATTACTGTATTGAATAGTTTACTAAATAAAGAATTGCAATCACTTGTTGCATTCCTCATCATTGCAGTGTGTAATAAACAGTTATCTATCAAAGTTTATAAAGAACAGGAATATTCAATAGTACATTGTGGTTGTAGTAGAAAACTTTACTAAAAATTTTCACTCTATGTTGAAAGTTTCCATCGTTGGCATGTCCAGGTGATTACGATGACTTGATTTTCCTGGGGTGACTTGACAAATAAACAGATTACGTTTAATCACTTCATCATTTTCAAAATCATGCAGCAATATTTTTTTCATCGACAAAAAAGTTAGAAGAATATATAGGTAACATACTATGGAATGTGTAATCATTGAAGCACATATCATATAATTAATATTAGATAGGTGAAATTGAAAATTACTATGTCTTAACATATGTAACGAATACAAACCCCCCCTAATAGTAATGAATGTAATTAGATAATAGTGTAATGAATAAAATAGTTATTATAGTTATCATTTTTTTACCTGAGTAGTTTCCATGTCTGAGGAAGAAGAAAATATTCTCGAGCCAATGTACAAAGTAGAAGACCTATCTGTATGATGATTCTATCCAGAAAATAAGAAAAGAATATTAGATTTCGGTGACTTTCAGTTGTGGATTAGAGAAATTGGAAATGTTGAAGAACATTGCACCTTGATATTTTCAGCCCCACTGCTTACCTATAAATACCCACTACAATGATGTTCCTGTATTTGGTCAAACAAACCCAAAATGTAATGTGCATAATCAATGTTATATTATTGACAACATTGTAAACATTATTAACTACTTTTGTTCGAAGGTGTCAGTGAATCAGAAAATGTAATACTCATTATCATTGATAAAAAACTTTTTATGTGTTATGATCAAAATAATGAATATGATTTTGAATATTAATATTAGTTACATCAATTGAGAATTATGATTTTTTTTATTTGAGTATCTCCAACTATGTAGGTAAACAAAACTCATCATCATCATAATTTAAAAATGATAAAAAATGAACCATTGCTCAATGAAAAATCATGATCAACTAAATAGAAACATAATAATATATCTAGGAACAATAAGAATGTGGTGAAAAAATGATAGAATGAAAGATGAAATAGACCACATGTACAGGCTAAACAATTATTTAACATATCTGTAAAGAACATATAGATTTAACATCCTCATCTTCAAATGCTGGTTGAACAATGGATTTATATATCTAGCCTCAAATGTGAAACCACAATGAAAAAAACCCCACTTTGGTTCTACTAAATAAAGAAAACTTCCATGAACCGTCTTCAATTCAGCTCAACCCCAACACAATCGCAGTACTCATACTGGAAGTGGCAGTAGCAAACCACTAGCAGAAGCAGTGTATTCCTCTAAAAGCTTTGATATTGAGGTTTCAAACTTCCAAACCTAGTATGTACAACACCTGCTTTGTTATTCTGAAACTAATCTTCCTAGCATGATCTAAAGGCCAGAAATAACCTGTAGACATCCATTTGCGAACATGCAATTATCCAACTCAAGGCCCAGGCCCTATTGGTGTCTATCCCTGCTCAACCTAAAACTTGAAATTCACATTCAAAGAAAGTATATGCACATGATCCAATGATCTAAAAAATAAGTCAGTCATGATTAGTATAATAAAATATAATTGAAATAGAATAAAACATATCATTGCTTCAAAATATGTCATTGATCCATTCTTCCCTGATGTTGTAGTTGTCCAAAATAAAATGTTACTCCACATAGTCACCATGAATGCAGGATCGAAATCCTACAATAATTTTGATTATATAGAATATATTTAATCCATAAATAATTGGTACCGAATATTTCAGTAAAAGTTTATTAAATATTGATAAAGTTAAAATAGAAGAAAACCTAAAGGATTTATTCGATAAATATTAGCAGTTTCGTTAAGACTATAATGGATAATTACAAATTGTTATCCACATAATTATGAACGGAATGTTGGCCATTTTTTTCTTCTTCATGTTTTTATCTGAGAACCTTTATATGTCAGTGTCTTGGTGATCTAAAGAGTTAAATATAATGGAATATATAGAGAACATTTTGGATAAAAACATGTCAAATAAAATACACAAATATATATTGAAATGTCATAAAACAATTGATATATATACAAATTGTCATCCATAAATAGAATGGGTTAGTTGGAGTATCCAAATAGGATATGTATACATTGAAAATTTAGTTACAGCTATATGGAAACCTGAAAATGACATACATACTGAGTAAAATTACTTTATTTTGAAGACAAACCTATAATAGTTAATATAAAAATAGACTACCTCAATAGAACCAAGGGAACTTTCTTCCAATAATATTGAATGAATATTATAGCCTGAACACACTAGATGGAATGATAAAATGATACATGTGATAATTTATGCTCTGTCAGTTGGCCTAGAATAGAAATTTTCATTTGTTCCAACTCCTTATAGACTCCCTCACTTCAGCTGGTCTATTTTAAAAAAATTGGTGCATGAACAATTACCAAAACAGCTATAATATTGTCAAATTATTTTCATAATATGTTGCTCCTAGTCTTCTACAAACTGGAAAAGGTTCAAGATAGAGGGAGAGGAAAATGGTTATATAAGGGAGAAGAATGGGTTCTTTATAGACAAAAATATTACTTTGCTTAGTATCAACCTGGGTCTTGGGTGGGAGAAAAGAGGAAGAATGTCGAGTAATTTTCTTCTCCACACAATCTTCTTCCTCCAATTACAATTCTGGTTAGTTCAGCTTTGATACAAGAAAAATCACCCCACTCTAGGGGAACTAATGGTGTGAAGTTCTTATGAGTTGATCCAAACTGACAACCTCACCCAATTACTACAACTGAAAGTTGGTTGAGTTTGACATGAGGTTGGGTTTGTTTGCATGAAGCGTGCTTGTTAACAGAAGGTGATGTTTTTTTATGCACCATGACTGCACAAAAGTAGTAATTGTATATACGTTAAATAGTTTTAACTAAAATAGAATTGGTAAATCTGTCTATATTCTAGAAAATGTCCGGTGGATGCTAGAGTTTGATGTCATGTCATGTAGAGATGCTCTAAGAAGTTTGAATTATAGGTTGTTCAAGGAAAAGAATGTAGTTAAAAAATATATTCTAGTACATGGTAATCATGAAACGACTACAAAATGAATCACAATAATAGTAATATCTACCACTCATAATTATGATCTTAATGGGCTTGTATTTAAATCAATAGTGAAATATTTTTGAAGCGTTGACTACATGTACACACAAATGTATGATCAACAGGAAATAGGTTGTTTCAAAATGACATAATAAGAATCAACTTATTCACGTTCAAGTGAAAAAAGTGATATATGATAAAACATTATGTGTATTTTTTCAGTAATATGTAAATCTAATTAATATGGGTGGCTAGTTTGAAAGCATTGAATAGATATATAGATGTTAAAAAATTTGAAACATCTTTAAGAAATTATAATAACTAGAAGACTTATATGATTAATGTACATAAAAATGAAAATAAATGGTTAAATTGTAATGTGTGCAGTGGAGACATATTACATTTGCCAAAATAAGGTGGTATTTGTTTTTTATGCACCATGTGTTAAGAAATTATTACTTGTATATGCTTCAAATTTTTTTAACTATATTAACATTCGGAAATCTGCCTATATGCTGGAGATGTTCCATTGGATGCTAAGGTGGGATGTCATGGCATGTGGAGGTGCTCTAAGAAGTTTAAATTATAGATTGTTCAAGGAAGAAGAATGCAGTTAAAATCCAAAAATGTATTGTCGTACATGGAATGCATGGAATATCAACAAAATGAAACACAATGATAGTTATATTTTCGCCCGTTAATTATGAAGTTAATGGGATTGTATTTAAATCAATAGTGAAAATTTTCTATGAAGCAGTGAGTATATAGTGATGATGAGTGAAATACCAAAATCTCCATTAATGAGATGAGATGAATAGTGGAATAGCATACATAAAAATATTAGTATAATATAACTGTGCAACTATGAATTTTATGGCATACCAAGAGTGTCGACCATCAGTTTACTACAAGAATATGATGTTATAGTATTTTTATTATTGAGACATGTGATGTAGGGATTTATCGTTGAGGAGATTATTTATGAGTATTCTGAACTATTTTCCTTTCCTACCACAAAAAACACTCAGGAGACACATCCATAATTTTTTAGAATGATAAAAACAAAAATATCACAGTAAAATCGAGTTATTGTATATCACATCCAATCACATGAGGTATTGTCATCGAATTAGAGATGAACAAAGAAGTAGAATCCAGATAGATAGATAAAAGCTTGCTGAACAAATAGATCCTTGAAAAAACATTAATAAATTTTTTTAATGATGTAACAAATTTTTTTTGAGCAATGCACAATTAGATAGATTAAACAATGCTGAAATGGAATTAGTATAATATAACATAATGAAATCAGCATCTCTGAATCACGAACGTAAGCCTAAAATGATTTAATTAAAGACTAAAACATTGATTGAATCCAAATCCAAGAAAAGGTGAAATTAAAGAACATAACTCCATGTACTCATCAAATAATTAACCTATTATGGATAACCATCTATATATTGTACTGAAATAACTTTCAATAAAATCCTAAGAGGCATCATTAATGTTGTAAAAATAGTTAATATTTTGGGGATAGAAAGAAATATTGAATGAATAGTTAGCAAAAAATGAAACAGAAAAATCTCAACACAACAAATGTTAAGGTAGGAGTGCAGAATTGAGATGTATGAAGCTATACATATGGTCTGCGTCGATAAACTAATCAGGTGTTAGGGAAGGATGCTTCTGGAGGAAGAACCGTAGGTAATGGGGTCGACTGAAGATGGATTTGTGAGCTATAAAAACCGATAAAGATTATGTGATGAAGATAGGAAAAATGATGTAGAATTATGCTAAAATTGATATAAGGAGGAAGACAGATCATGAGCATGTCCAAATAGATAGATACCTGGAGGAGGAGATTGACGGAGTTGGGATTTTACGGGAACCCTAACTCCGAAATAGGTTCTTACGGACTTGTAACGGAAGAATGAAAAACCCTAAGACTGTACTTCAGCAAGGGAGAAGCCAAATATCAATGAAAGAGCGATACATAAGGCATGTTTAAGGGGATTAGTAGATCTAAGGAGGTCGAGGGAGATGCATACCGTGACCCGCAAGGAGGTTTTCCAGGCAGGGGATGGTAAGTGCGATGAGGCTGTTGAGGTCGGGGATGGAATACGGGAGGAGATTGATGGAATCGAGGACTGATCAAACCTTAATTATGGCTAGAGTAGAAGGGTTAGACGGGCAGGTGAATTTTTATATACGGGCAAACGAGAAAAAATTGTGGAGGTGGGGCGCGATGGTTGGGGGGTATAATATGGAATGAGTGAGTCTTTTGGGTGACGTGGTTATTTGTGGAGGCAACACATCATCTTGAAAACACCCGGCTTTAGTATATATATTGGATTTAATTTCATTAAATTGAATATGTAAAAGTGTCAAATATTGGTTTTAAATGGGGTTCTCCATTAAAAGGAGGTAAATTTTAATTTAAAAAAATACTTCTTTTATCTGAAAAAAAAAATTAATTTGTTATTATATTATGTCAAAGAAGAACATAATATAGATTCTAAAATTATTTGTAGTATATAAAATTCAAGATCTAGTCTATACTATTCATAACTTCTTTTTGAACGGCTAGTTTGGTAAGTTGTGGTGCGCTCGAACTCAGTGTTGTGTGTAGTGTAAGCTATTGAATTACATTAAAGAGATAATGTACTATGAAATATTTGGTTGTTACATATTTGGAGTATGGAATATTTATTTAGAATGTGTTTAGTGTGAAGGTTCCACATTTCCTATAAAAAAATGGCTGGATGAGCATATCATATATAGTTTTGTGTGGGTTATAAAAATTGTTGAAAATGATGATTAGGGAGATGGGTTATCAATGGCCCACTTGAGTTTAGATTCATAGTTATACCATACTCATTTGTTTTAGATATAGGGTAGACCATATATGTTTCTGTATTTGATTGAGTTAGCGCAGATGACATTTTACCAGAATTAGGCACCCAAGATTAAAGGGTGAAATTGGCCATATATATGCTTAAGGGAACAAAAAACAAAAGGGGGACTAAAAATTACTTCTGGGATGTTCATATATAGCTAAGAGGGAATGAGAAATTTACATAAAAGGACATAAAAGCTATGTTTTTCAAGAAATTCATTCTTGATATAATTAAGTCAGAATTATCCCATGAGATTATTCACTTTTATTAGATAGAGACCTAAATTTAGGTATATTCTAAAAGGTTTATATATTTTCTCCATTTTTATCCCATGGCAGATGGACATGAGATCGATGTGGTGATAATGTTCAAGGATTGTTTAGGGTATGAAATCAGTGCATTGGTAAAAATACTTAGGTTTACCTAAATATATGAGGGAGTGATTTAGGAATTGATAATAGAGAAAAAAAACCTTGATTTTTAGATGACACAGAGCTGGCTGATTGGCTCATGTGAGATAGGTAGTGGTGGTTCGGGCAGCCCTAAGTTGGAATGTGAGAAGACTTGGCCATGTTGTTAAAGCAGAGATATTGTGATTTAGTAGTATATTAAATCACCAATTAAATATTTCTAGTATGGTAAAATAAGACACACTTGGTACTAGTTTGATAGACCAAATAACATTGTACGATGTATGACCAACTAAGGAAATTTGTCTCAATAACATGGATTTGAGATTGAACTAGATGAAATACTATGAGCTAGTTGACAAAATTCATCTTTATATGCAGGTCTTAGATGTGGGTGAGAAACTCAGTAGTGAGGAAAATATATTGAAGAGATAAAAACTCCATAAGGATTAAAACAATTGGGATGAAATTCTCAAGGCTAGATACTTTTGATTGAGGTGTTTTTTTAGAATAGGATAGAGTGTTGACAATAGATAGAGGTATGTTGGGATCATGTAACTATGTGATATAGTTTTGTATGATGAATACTGAGACATGAAATTTGGATGTGATGAATAAACTCACCAAGTGGTACGTAGTATGTGATAATTTGATATGACATATGTTAAATGTGGGATACAATATAAGAAAGAAAAATTTAAGAATCTGTTATAATGATGTATAATGTTGGAATTGTGTATGACGTGGGATATAGTGGGAATCAAGTATAATTTGAGATAATGTAGAAATTGTGTATGGTTCTGGATCAGATGTGGGCCTCAATATAATATAGGGTAATGATGGATAATGAATAATGGTCATGTGTTAATAACTACTCTAAGAAGAATAGAAATATCTTAGATCTTCATTCTATTGGGTAGTTGGGTTGAGATGAGACTAGATTTGTGACCTCTATAGTGGGAACCACTCATAGAAATAATGTGCCCATTTTAGTGATAAAATATGGTATTTTTGGATATTTGAGATAATATGTTATTGTTCTAAATAATCACAGAATTTTTTATATGGGGAGAAACAGGTTCTTTTTATGGTGACAGTTTTGTCAGTTTATGGTTGGGATTTCTTGTAGATGAGTTATCATATGGTTGTGATGCAATAAGGAAATAATATTTGAGAATAATTATTTGTGTTGGATCTTGGATTTATTAGGTGTGAGTGGACCATATTTAGGTGTTAAAGGTATCAGTGTTGGCTAGATATCAGCTTTGGATATTTGATGAGCACATAGGAATGGAATTCTAAAATAGGCTGAATTCATGGTGTAATTTTGGGGAGATTCATTGTGGAAATAACTTTTTGAAAGGTTATGGAATGATGTATTGTGAAGGGATGGAGGTAAGAAATTTGGATATGTATTTGGTGGTTACGAAATTCTCATTTCCTGACCCGAGTGTATTGTCCCCTAATGAAACAACATATGTAGGTCTTTGTGAAAATAGGGGTTTTAGTTTTCGTACTACATTGAGCATGTTAGTGTCATGATATGGGTGGACAAAGATAAAGGACTAGATATGATGGTGTCTTGTGTATGGTTATCACACAATATAATAAATGGTCATACTATGATAGTCCTAAATGAGATGTTTGATGTTCTTAATTTAAAACATATGGTTCTTTTGAGATTAATATGATTTTTTTGTTTGTGAAAAAGTTGAGTTTTTGGACCTCACACTTTGATTGGGGTTGTCATGCCGCGATTAGGGAATCTCGGTTGACGATTAACCCAAAAGATTTGGTTTTCCTGATAGTATCGAGTTATGTAGATATTGTTACACTATGATAAAATGTTAGGTTTAAAATTTGAGGCTTCGAGGGAGGATTATCATGCCACGAATGGGGGATCATATCATATGGGGTATAGGTGCGGGGGGGGGGGGGGGGTCACCCTGCATGACATAGGATTGTTCTAGGACCTACTTGGTGAAAACATATAACCCCTGAATGGCCCGAAGGCCTTAATTTTTATTTAATTTTGATAACCCAACCCCTATCAAGGGATGAGGGGGAACCCTTACAAGGCCCGTAGGCTCAGAGATTACAAGGCCTGTAGGCTTAGGAGATTACATGACCCGAAGGTCTTAGGGAATGCAACCAGACTCACTACATAGAATTGCCACTCCCCATCATCTGCATCATGATAGTAGTTATCTACCTTTGCATGGACATCTGGCTATGCTTCCCTTGAAAGCACAGACTCGTACAGATGGCATAGCCATACCCTCTAATTCTAACAATCCATTTGGTTCTGCTCTGGTGAGTGCACCTGCTCTGAATCCTCTTCTGGGGTGGCTCATTTTTTGTAGTGTGACAGGGGAAACTGCAAGTGGACTGAAGGCCTTGAGGTGGCCCGAGGGCCTTAAAGGTGGCCTGAAATCCCTACTGACCTGAAGGCCTAGGTGGCCCGAAAGCCATATGGACTCTAAGCCCAAGCCGGTGTCCCAAGGTGAATAGTTCCCGCTGCTATAGTATAGAAGATTAGCTGCTACAGTAACTACTACAGTAACTGCTACAGTAACCGCACAATGTACAGTTATGCTATAGTACCTATACAATGTACATATAAGGCCCCAGCCTTAAACCTTACTTAATCTTGAGTTATTACAAGATAACACATTGAGGATCTTTTCAGGTTTAGAGTTTTAGAGAATTAGATCATAAAACTTTCATTACATTCCACATTTAAACAAAGTGGTTACATAAATATAGTATTCATTTTTTCCCATCAACGGAGCATATTTAAAATAAAACATGGATTCATTATTGACACTTCCTTGACACAATCATCATATCATGTACATTTACCTTGACCTGTGAAAAACGTTTCAAAAATGACTTGGGATGAGCATAAAAAGCTCAGTATGGGTTATATAAAAAAATATGGAAAGGAAACATGAGTTCATATATACATAAGAATGAAATCATAATTTACCCATAAAACATAAGCACTTTAACATACCTCATCAAATCATGAATAAATCATAGAAATCATAATACATAAAGGTAACTTGAGGCATTCATAACATTCTTACGTAGGGAGTAACCCTCTTGGTTACATTTGGAATACCCATCACAGTATATTCCCTAAATCTCTTCGGAGAAACCTTAAAGTTTCACTCCTTCACGTTACCCAATGCATTGGAGAGCTATATAGGGCTCACCAGCCCATAGTTTATCACGGAACCACAAATCTTCATAATAATGCCCAAGAACCTCAACATAATCGTATCACATAAAACATGCATAAAGGAAACATAAAATTTCCACCTTTCAATCACAAGATATCAATACAACACCTTGATTTAAAAACATTATGAAAACCATTTTGAGAAAAACATGGTCACCTACCTCAAAAGATAGATCCTTCCTCCTTTTTTTCTGCATAACTCTTCTGCCTGCTCGGAGCTGTTCTCATGTGTTTCTATATCAGCTGAACTTTTTCTACCAACTCTTCTAACAATTCTGGTCCCATCAACTTCCTTTCACCCACTTCATCCCAGAAAGCTGTAGTTCGACACCACTTCCCATATAATGCCTGAAATGGTTCCATCTGTATACTAGATTGAAAAGTGTTATTATATGAAAATTCAACCAAAGAAAGATCTTGGTCCCAACTTCCCTGATAATCCATCGAACAAGCTTGTAGCATATCCTCCATGGTCTGAATTGTTCGTTCCGACTGCCCATCTGATTGAGGATGAAAATCTGTACTAAAATTTAATTCAGTACCCTATGACTTTTGAAGGCCCTTCCAAAAGTTAGAAGTAAACCTGGGATCACGATCGGATACAATGGAGAGAGGAACTCCATGTAACGTGACTATCTCTTTAAGATACAAACGGGAAAGTTGATCTTGGGAAAAAGTATCTCTTATAGCAAGGAAATGAGCAGATTTGGTCAAGCGATCAACAATGACCCAGATTTCATTATTACCTCGAGATGTCTTCTATAATACCACAACAAAGTCCGTGGATATATTCTCCCATTTCCGCTCTGGCACGGGTAGAGGATGAAGCATCCCTTTCGGTAACTGCCGCTCTGCTTTAACCCGCTGACAAGTCAAACACTTCACAGTAAAATCAACAATATATCTTTTCATTCCATCCCACCAGTAATACTCCCACAGATCTCTGTACATCTTAGTACTGCCAGGATGAACTGAAAACAGAGAACTATGAGCTTCACATAACAACTCTCTCTTCAACTGTGAATCACAAGGAACTCACAATCTCGTCCCAAATCTCAAAACACAATCACTATCAATGTTGAATTCCGGAAACTTACTATTCTGAAGTAGCTCTACCTTTTTCTGCAACTCACTGTCTTGCTTCTGTGCGTGCTTGATTCTGCCTGATAGAGGAGATCTCACTGATACCTGAAACAAAACAGAAGAACATCCTACACCAACAACTTCTATGCCAAATTTCATCAAATACTTATCCAAAGGATCACACTTCAAATGCAACATTGCTAATGAAGCATTACTTTTTCGACACAAAGCATCAGCCACTTTATTTGCTTTTCCCGGATGGTAATGAATTGTAAAATCATAATCCTTGATTAATTCTATCCTTCTCCTTTGTATCATGTTCAAATCTTTCTGAGTGAATATATACTTTAAAATTTTGTGATTAGTATATATTTCACACTTTACTCCATACAAATGATGCCTCCAAATTTTTAAAGTGAAAACAATAGCAGTTAATTCCAAATCATGTGTAGGGTAATTTACCTCATGAGTTTTCAACTGACGTGAAGCATAAGCAATTACCTGATCATTATGCATTAGGACACAACCAAGTCCTTTCAATGAAGCGTCACTGTATATAACAAACTCACCATTCCTGGAAGGTAGTGCCAAAACTGGAGCATTCACCAATCTTCTTTTTCAATTCCAGAAAACAATCATCACATTATTTTGTCCAGATAAACTTAACACCCTTCCGAGTAAGCTTAGTCATTGGACTAGATAACCGTGAAAAATTTCTAACAAACCTTCGGTAATAGCCTGCCAAACCAAAGAAAATACAAATCTCTGTTACATTTGTGGGTCTTGGCCATTCTTCAACAACCTTTGTTTTTGTAGGATCAACGGTTATCCCATCTTTAGAAACAATGTGACCATGGAACGAAATTTTTTCCAACCAAAACTTGCACTTTCTGAATTTTCCATATAGTTTCTTTTCTTTTAAGGTTTGCAAGATAACCCTTAAATGTCTTTCATGCTCTTCTTTACTTTTAGAAAACACCAAAATATCATCAATGAATACCACCAAAAACTTATCCAAGAACTCATTGAAAATTCTATTCATTAAGTCCATGAATACAACATGTGCATTGGTTAGCCCAAAAGGCATTACTAAAAATTCATAATGGCCATATCTTGTACGAAACGCAGTCTTCGGAACATCTGCTTCCTTTACCTTCAGCTGATGGTACCCCGATCTCAAGTCAATCTTTGAAAAAAAACTCAGCTCCCAGGAGCTGATCAGACAAATCATCGATATGAGTCAAAGGATATTTGTTCTTAACAGTGATGTCATTCAAGGCTCTATAATTAATGCAAAGTCTCATAGAACCATATTTCTTTTTAACAAATAAAACAGGATCTCCCCATGGTGATGTGCTAGGTTAAATGAAACCTTTCTCTAATAAATCTTGCAATTGCTCCTTCAACACTAAAAGTTCAATTTGAGCCATTTGATAAGGGGGTTTTGAAATTGGCTTAGCATCAGGATCTAAGTCAACAGTAAAATCAAATTTCCGATCTGGTATTATTCCAGACAACTCATTAGGAAAAACATTAGGATACTCATTTACCACTGGCACATCATTAATCTGAATAGTTCCTTTATTTTCAACTATGTGTGCAAGGTAACATTCATTTCCATCTTTTACAAGTTTTTCAAACTCTTGATATGTTATCAACAGTAAGGGTTCATTCTTGTACACAAACTGAAAGTATTTCTGAAAGGAAACTTCTTTAGCTCTACAGTCAATCTTAGCATGGTAAATAGAGAGCCAATCCATACCCAATATAACATCAAACTCTACTAAACGTAAAACAATAAGGTTTGTAAGTAGGTTCTTTCCACAGATAAGGATAGGAATATTCTTATAAATTCTTTTTTCCTCAACATTTCCCCCAGGTGTTTTTACCACATGTTCAGGAGTCATTTCTTGAGATGGTATTCCCATTTTACTAGAAAGGTTTTCAGAGATGAAAGAATGTGTAGACCCTGAATCAAACAACACACTGGCATAATCTGAAAAAAAAAACAATGTACCTGATACAACTTCATTTGACGGTCCGACATCTACTGAAGTAGTTGCAAAGGATTTCACCACCCCTTTATGCTTGTAGTCTAACTTCTTCCCATCACTCAAGCTCTTTTTCGGACACTCATTTGCATAGTGACCCATCTCATTGCACTTAAAACATTTCACTAACTTTAAATCAAATTTAGTCTTACCATCACCTTGATATTTTTCAGTACAATCACAAGCCTTATGTCCCATCTTACCACATCGGTAGCACTTTCCAATATTCATAAGACATTCCCCAACATGCCTTTTACCAAATTTCTCACAAGCTGGAAACTTAGATTTCTTACCATCAGACTTTTTTGAAGAATTATTTCATTTCTCCTACCACCTCGGTCTCTTCTTATGCTGGTTGTTATAGAACACTTGATCATCAGTAAACTCCATTTCCACCTTCTCAGCATATCAAAAAAGCTTTTCATAACCTTTAAACTCACGAGAAGCTAATGCCCTTCGATATTTTGGCTTTAATCCTGAGTAAAAATGATTGATTTTATTATCAAGTTCTCGGATAAAATTTGCAGCATACCTTGCCAATCGAGTGAACCATTCTTCATAAGCGTCCACTGAGTCTTCCTCTTGCCTCAATTCCAAGAATTGTTTTTCCATCCTAAGTCGAACAGCCTTAGAAAAATACTTCTCAAGAAACATACCTTTGAATTCATCCTAGTCGAGAGCATCAATCTCATCAACATCCCGGATATTTTTAACCATCCACCACCACTGATCTGCTTCACCCTCCAAACAGTAAATAACAAGACTAACCTTTTGATTGTCTGAACACCCCATGACATCAAAATTCTTCTCTAGTGCTTTAATCCACCCTTTAGCTAGGACAGGGTCAGATGATCCTCTGAATTATGGGGGATGTTGCCTCCTGAAATGTTCCACCACTGAAATGTTCCTCTGCAGTTGATCTGGCTGGTCTCGTGCATGGATACCACCGCCATTTATCGCTTGAGTCAACTGCGCCATTACTGCAACAAACTGTTCATTTCCAATTCCGACCATCTCAGGATGCTGATTCGGAAGGTTATTTCCTTTAGTATGCCTTCCTAGCACTTCTTCCCTATTTCATCTGCGGAAAAACATTTTGAACAAACATGTCTTAGATGAAGCAACATGGTAATTTTCAAATTCTGTAACATTTCAAATGAAAAATCATATATATATATATATGGATAATCATTTAATAGAATTCTAACTCCTAATGTTATCTAAACCGACCTCTGATACCAACTATAAGGCCCCAGCCTTAAGCCTTACTTAATCATGAGTTATTACAAGATAACACATTGAGGATCTTTTCAGGTTTAGAGTTTTAGAGAATTAGATCATAAAACTTGCATTACATTCCACATTTAAACAAAGTGGTTACATAAAGATAGTATTCATTTTTTCCCATCAACAGAGCATATTTAAAATAAAACATGGATTCTTTCTTGACACTTCCTTGACACTATCATCATATCATGTACCTTTCCCTTGAACTGTGAAAACATTTCAAAAAAGACTTGGGATGAGCATAAAAAGCTCAGTATGGGTTATATAAAAAAAATATGGAAAGGAAACATGAGTTCATATATACATAAGAATGAAATCATACTTTACCCATAAAACATAAGCACTTTAACATACCTCATCAAATCATGAATAAATCATAGAAATCATAAGACATAAAGGTAACTTTAGGCATTCATAACATTTTTACGTAGGGAGTAACCCTCTTGGTTACGTTTGGAATACCCATCACAGTATATTCCCTAAATATCTTCAGAGAAACCTTAACGTTTCACTCCTTCGCGTTACCCAATGCATTGGAGATCTATATCAGGATCATCTGCCCTTAGATTATCACGGAACCACCCGTCTTCATAATAATTCCCAAGAACCTCAACATAATCGTATCACATAAAACATGCATAAAGGAAACATAACATTTACACCTTTCAATCACAAGATATCAATACAACACCTTGATATAAAAACATTATGGAAACCATTTTCAATACCAAATTAAAAGAAAAGTAAAACATGGTATTTATTTTTCTTTTAAAAAGAAGGTATGGCTTATAGAGGAAGCTGAAACTCAAATAATGGTCACGGCGGCGGAGAAGTCGTTGTCGCCGCATACGTATGACAAAAAAAACATTCCCTTTTGTCATTTAGTAAAATCTTAGTATAAAAAAGATTCCTTTTGAATAAATGTAAATGTCAAAGGGGTTTATACACCATATAAATAAGGTTGTGTATAAAACAAAATATGCCTCAATGAAAGGAGATTTAGATGAAGTCCCATACCTCGGGTCCAACTTGACTCAGTCGTTCTTTAATCTCCTGAATAATAAACTTGAGTTAATTTATACTTGTTTAAGAACCATTTTCAAGTTCATTATTCCTTTTATATCACTTATTTCCATTTCATGAAAACTATGTAATTATTTAAGTTAATAACGGTCATTTTAACGATCATTGGTACTTGAGTAAAAAATAAGCCCTTTATAATTAGAAGTTGTTCATGTATACATTATATCCAGAATGTTATTCATGATGTAGATATCATATATGTCATATATATCCAGTACATTCATGCATTTATAATATTACATAATCATTTAGAGGTAAGAAATGAAATGCACTGTTCATGAAGACGGTAAGCCGTACGTACGCATGAACGCTACTTTCATTTCTATTTCGTATTTTATAGAATGGAATAATAATGATATAAAGGTATATTATAATTCCAGTGTAATATCTTATATAATATAATAACTCCATCCTTTATATGTCCCACATATGGTATTTAACAAATCAAATGACTTTGAGGGGGCGGTAGTCCGCACTTCCTTAAATGAAGATATCCTGTTTACCCATAATGGAAACCATAAAGGTATGCCCAAAATGAAAAATACAGAAGCTTAAGGAAAACATAAAAATATTATATATCATATATAAATATATTATCATCTTAATGACCACCTTTGAATGTGTTAAAAGAATGTTGAACAATCATCATTTTGGGAGGAAGAAATTCGCCATCCAAGGAAACAGTGTGTTCTTTAACAATTAGATGTTGGTGTGTGTAAGCGTATCTAGAATCCTTCTTATAAAAACATCCTAGTATATTGAATATACTGTATTTGTTTCAAAATAAATTAATAAAAAGAGTTTAGGGGGTTGGAGAAGCAAAATAAAACAAAAGGACTCAAGTGAAGACATTACCTTAAAAGCGGGTAACTCCCTTTGGTTTGAGCTCAATGGCTTCCTTGGGAAGTCTTCTGCCCAAAGTGAGGCTTCAAGGAGTAATAGAGGGAAGTGGAGAGACAAAATGTGCAGGGATTGGCCGAGCCAAAGGATTTGGAAGTGTGGGTAAGGAGGTAGAGGTGGGGGCCTTTTATAAGAGGAGAGGAGGGGCACTCTTGGAAAGTAATGAAATGTTACATTATTTTCAAATGGGTTTCTGATTTTAAAGGTACCACATTGATATAATTCGAGGATAAGGTGATACAGGTTCGAAATATACCCACCCAATAGGTTTTGGACATGTTTAGGTCTTAGATTTTACATTACCCTACCATTTTATTTAAATCGTCAAATAATGTGGTCATCGCTGGATCATTATGATGTCATAAATAATTTAATTTATTTAATGTCTAAAAACTATAAAACAAATAATATGATTTAAAAAATATTTTTATATTTCCAATAACTATTTATAGTCCAAAAGATCATTTATGTAGACAAAATTAAAAATATTTTACTTAGGTGATACATTCATTGTTACATTTAACATTCTTTAAAAATAAAAAGATAAAAAGTAATTTTCTCACAAAAGTGATTTCATGGGGCCCCCAAGATTGGCACAATGCATCCCATGGTCGTCCATGAGACAAATCATAGCCTTATGACACATGTTGTGGTCATTTTTTATTATTATTATATTATCTTATTATCCTTAACTACCCGATTACTCATTAATCAAGATAATTAAAGATAATTACCGTCGTTACTATTCATAATGTCCAAAAACAAAAGAGTCTTGATTACATAATTTTGAACTTCTGATTCCAAATATGTAATCCAGTTTACAAAATTCCAAACACATAAATTGCAATAATTTATTTAAAAATAATTCTCGTTGTCAAAACAAATAGCGGGTTTTATTGAAACAATATCTATGAAAAGTTTGGCATTAGTTTATGACCAATTCCAAAGTAAAATTAATCCTAATGACCACGATTGTATTAAATGGTAAAAATATATTCATATTACACTTTAAGACCAATTAAAAATATAATACAACCATATAATTAAATTAAATGAAAAAGAAGTTTTGATGTAAAATGCAGTATTTTTCACTATTCATTAAAAAATGACCATTGTCAGAAAAATACCAAAAATTTATCCAATGTAAATTTCAATGTCCCAATCATAATGAATATGTTTATTTTGACCAATATAAATTACAAAATTTTTAAAAGTTTGATTTAAAAAGGGGTTGCCATCAAAATGCAGTAAAACAATCTTTTAAGAATATTAGTGTATTCCATGCATAAGTTTGGATTTATTCTCATTTTAAGCCTCTAAAACACCATCTAAATCATTAATAAAAATAGATAAAAATATCTATTATTCATTACTTACTTGGGATGTTACAGTACAGTTCTGCTATAGTACCCACACAGTGTATAATAATGCTACAGTACTGCTACAGTGCCTCCTACAGTACTACTGCAGTGCCTGGAAATATGCCTCTGCCTTGTTTTGAACCTGGGTATTGTGGATTCACTTAAGGATATTAATGATTTCTTAAAAAATTAAATAATAATGTGGAAAATAGAAGTCTATTTTTTCAAATATTAATGAAACCCTGAAAGTTTCTCATTCTAATTCATTATTTACATCCAAGTGAGGGATCAATATTATTTGTTGATTGACATCGGTGTCTTATATCATACAAGGTATCCATAAGAAAAGATAATTGTTCATTTGTGTCTATTATATAGATTTCGTTGTGTTTTTACTATTTCTGGTGATGGTTCCCCATATAATAGATTTTGTTTGATATGTTTCATATTTTAAGACTTCATATAAATAAATAATAGTTTCTTGGAAAATGGAGTCTTACTGGCTTATGTAAGGTAGTTACTAGATTATTCCTAAGTTATGTGTGTGTTATATGATACGTAGTGAATGACCACATGTGTACTAGTCTGAGGGATACCATGATTTAAATTTTTTGTATTTTCTGTAGTTCCTAACGGCTATGGAGGGCCGTGTCTTTCGTGAGAAAAATTATATTGGTTGGGTTTGTCTTGGATCATGTGATATGTTATTCCTTAGATCACTGTGAGTGGTAACACTATTTGGGGATTATATCTTGTTATGTAATGATTGATGTGGTTCCATGGGAATGTGTTTTATACCACATATATGGATATGGTTAAAGTTGATCATCACATTTTCTGTGACATGGTCTGTTAGGATGAAGTGGATAATGTTGACCATTACCATAGGATGTGACATGGCTCTCATGTGGATAAAAAGGTTCTATTAGGGTGTGGCCTATAAATTTGGTTATGTCGCTCATAGTGGGTTCGTAGTGGGGATACTGGGGTTATGTGCACACATGGAATATCCTATGAGGTGGTTTTTCCTAGCATTAATGGAGGGAGGACTCCATAGATTAAGTGACATAGGGGGTTATTTTCACTAAAGATATGGAGGTGGTGCTCACACTAGAAGGCCAAGGTTGGTGATAGATGAAAACAATAGACGAGGGCTTGTAGATTTCTATTTATGTTGGTGATGATTCACTATATTGGGAAGTATATGTATTATAGTGCCTCTAGTTGACCAGGCTACTGATTCTATAGTTGGAAAATAGATTTATAAGGTTATGGGTCTTATGATACAATTTTTTAATGTGGCATGAGGACTCATGGTGACTCGAATTAGTTATATGGATATGCTAGCATGTGATTCTCTATGGTATAAAATTTATAATAAATTCAAGTGATATTTTGGTAGGTCATAATGTCGATCTATTATTACACTTTGACATCAACAAAATTTTTTAAAGAGTCACTCTGGTCAAGATGATCCTAAGCAGAGAAAATTGTGTATTACATATGTAATTTTATTTTTTTTATGTTTTAACATAGTGTTATAGGTATGGATATATTGTTGGGAAACCTCTAGGGTGACCTAAAGAGTTAATATTCATGCCTTTACATGGTACCTCCAAGAAGTGTACAAACATTACTATTTTCGGTATAGGTAAGAAAAAAGGTTTTATTTTTTTAACCTATTACAGATAAAAGTGTAATGAATGTTAGAGTTGGTTAGAATGAATTTTATGCATTCCACGTTGTTCCAGAGTATTGTGGTGGTATATATTTTGGTTATTTTGTATATTTATATATGTGATCAGACCACAAGAGGTTTTATTTACCCCAGTATGACTACAATGACATCAAATATATTTATCTATCAAACTCTATGTATATTTGGGTTTGTTGTTACTTATTATTTCAATTCATTATTTTGTGTTGTTATTATAATTATTACTATATATAATAAGTGGGTATAGTGTCCTTATTATCACTTGATAGACCTCAAAAAATTTTAGTAGCATTTGGAGTATATAGAGGTGAGGATAATTCTACAAGGAGAACTAATATAGACTCCAGAGAGTGGTGGCATTAGTTCGGTGAATCAATGCATAATTTACTTTATTTATTTTTATTACATATATATTTTACTATGGATACAAATAAATACATCATACCTATAAATTCTTAAAATACAAATTCCCATATATAGTAGTAATATGACATTATTGGTATAGAATATAAGAGTTTCTAAATAATCCAACAGTTTAACAGGCTTTAATGACTAGATACATGCCTACAATAAAATTCAAAACATAATACGCAACATGAACATATTATCAGAACATTATTATGCCTTATATCAAATATTAAATAAGTACACATAGTCCTCTTATGGGTTTAATAGGCAAAGGAAAATTGTTAAGTGTGAGCTTGGATTTACACTTGGGAGTAGAATATAAGGAAATATTATATAATTTAAAAATTTCATAAGTAATATGGTAGGAATAAACGAACAACATAAGTCTATAATCAACTAAAAATAATTTAATTATATATCCATAAAAATAAATGCGTAAATGGATGATAATAATAATTTATATCATTAAAATGGAATTCATAGTTTCAAACATAAAAAACCATGTTTTCAAGGCCTTATGCCAAGACATCATCCTTTCATGGGAGAGGTATGACACAAAACCAATCGTTTTTTCACATGATACCTATTGATGCATAAAAGGGATATTTAATTTTAAGACCCACCCATCTCATTATTCTGTCCAATTCGTTTCCCAAAATTATCATTAATACCTTTTATAACATTCGACATAGAACCTATTTTTAAATAAAACATGGATATAAATATATTGGAAAATATGGAAATCTATTAATTTTTCACATAATATAATAATGTGTAAGTATAGGATAAAATATCTTAGTAAATATAGAATTTGTGGGGTATATAAAAAATATCTTGAAGTACCCTCATCAAAGATATAGGTGAAGTTATTAGAAAGTTTATGATTTATCAATGGATTATAATGATTGGGTTCAATAGATTGCATCTGTAGTTGACCAATTAAATGGTAGTAAAAATCATTTATCTTGTTTCATTAATAAGATGTGAATATTCTAATGCATATCCCCTAGGAGTGTGTTTCCAGATATCCTGTTTTAAGACCACTCATCACACATCCATGTGATGATTGATTCAATTATCAACCAACCATTTTCATGGTGATTACCCCTTGGTGAATCTATGATACAACCAAATCCTCTTTCAAGTACCAAAATATGGATGCATTTTATAGGAAATTATACATGCCTTTACTTTACCATATCATAGAATGGGTTTTCCTCTATTGAAAAGATTATGTTTTACAATGATTTTGAAAACCCTTAAATCAAAATAAAATATGATAATGGTTGTAATATAGACTTATAAATAATTTAAATATAATGGAGAATATAGAAAACAGTCTTTCTTGATAATGTATTCACCGCCCAAAATAAAATAGGTGGTGAATATAACATGTGTCCCAAAGAATGAAAATTTCGATGGAGAAAACCCACAAATGGATGGGGTGAAAATATGATAAAAACTAATTTGATAAATACTGAATAAAATTGATATTTAAATTACATGAATAAATAAATTTTATGGTAAAAATTATCAAATAGTTGGTATATACACAATATAATAGAAGTTAGGTTCGAAATACCAAACATGTCCAAATGGGAAGAATTTGAGATGAAAAACTCTCACCACTTTTCCTGATGTCAATGAACATACATTGAACTCATGTATCACATACATACATATATATATATATCAATTAATTATTAAAAATAATAATTTAAAATTTCATTCACACTCTTAGAAAATATTCATTCTCTATTTAATTCTTTAGATTGTCCACATCAGCTGTTTAAATTTTTGATCGTTTTTACTAGTTTCATAACACAAGTGTCTATATTCATTCTTATTAAAATTGTCCACATTAATAAACCAATAATGTTATTTTTAGGGGATATTTATAATTATTTATTTTTTTACACATTTATTTTATTAATATTTTTTTTCATTATCCTTGAATATGAAATCAATAAAAGGAATGCTTTGGTGATTTTTGACGATTGAATAGTGTTTTTATAATTTGTGAATGACATATCGATATAACATATAAATAAAAAAGAATTATTTGTATATTTATATTATATTATATGATTATTTATTTTCTGACAATAATTTATGATATAAAATCATATTATTTTTCATGTAGGTCGTTAAACCGACCTAGACACGAAGATACAATGATCTGATGATTAATTATGATGTGATTTTGTTTTAATATTATTTTATGAGAAAAATAATGATATTATTTGGTTTTTAATAGTATGATATATCATATTTATAAATTAATTATAATATTAAGTAATGTATATGAAAATATTACATAATTTTCATCAAATATTTACCTCTTATAACACATATTTTAAAAAATTGAATTAACGATGATCATTTATTGACGATGTAATTAATAGTAGATATAATTTATCAAACCAAAAATTAGTACTCGTATATAAATTTTATTCGCTAATTAAATCCACTCTATTAACCATCTACTATGGTTAGTGACAAAAAATGAATTTCATTGCATATAGTGGTAGTAAAATCCACATATACCTAAATGATGATTTCATTTATATTGCTATATGAGATAGATTGAAAATAATGATAATACCCATAATATAGTAAAATTTAAGTATATAAATTATTCTAATATCATTATGCTTTTTTTCTAGATTAAATTTTGATAGATTAAAATTGAGATGAAAAGAAAACTAGTTAATAATACTTATGTCAGTGACTTGAACATTACATAGAAGTCTCCTTGTAGATGATGGTATTATAATAAATTGTTGTGAGTATACAATTTTGGACATGGGATATGGTTATGTGGGTGGAGAAATTTCATATTTTCAGTAGTTAATTTAAAATATAGGCTAGTCATTAAGTGGTGGAGATGTTACCATTTTATATGTGAGTAGAGAAATGTTGTTTTGGGAGTAAAACATACATTTTCAATAAGGTCTGGTCATTATAAAAGGGTCAATGGACACAAAGTCAAAACAGTGGGTGGGGATAGTGATTGTAGTCTGAAACTCACCATAAAACCATTTTTAGAAATATATTTGAGATTTTTAGTGCTTTTAAATACCTTTTAACTTTTATCTCAATTTACTTTTACCTTGGTAATGAATTTGAGTCCATAGTGAATAATTTTAATGAAAATGTTTAAGATTCACCCTTTTACATAATTTTATAATTCTAATATAAAATTTGATTATAATTTTTTAAAATAATATTCCAAAATTAATGACAATTTTATTTTAAAATAAATGCATTTAATCCTACAAAAAATAATTTTTGGAACAATAATGTCTTTATCCATTAAATTTATATAAAAGATAAAAAATATCAGATATTTATTTTAATGAAATAAATTGAATTATAATAAACTAAATGTTATTATTCTTTTTAGGTAATCCAAAACAAAAAATCTTATGAAAATACATGATTCACATAGAAGATAGAAAATAATTTTTTATTAACGTAACATCTTTAATTGTTATAAAAATGTTAGAAATATGATTTATATATTTTAATATTATTTGAAAATTAAATATTCATTCCATTAATTAATTTTTTATTTAGAATATTTTTAAACATATAAGTCATTATTATATAATGATAAAATAATAAAAAGTACATGTTTTTGTAAAAACCTCAACATTTCACTAAAAATAAACCTTTTCCGAAAAAACATAAAAAATTCAAACTAAAAGTGTTTTGATTTTTTTTGTATTCAATATTGTAGTTAATTTCTTAAATTGAAAATACTAAATTTTAAAATTTAAGAAAATTCGTGAATAAAGGATCTTTAGAGTCTATTAGTTTGGGATATGTTTTTTACCTACAACAGTGGGTCGAAAACATTATAATAACTATAAAAATATGAGAAATAGAATCTATATATCATTATAAAATTATGATTTTTGATCATATGATTTTATCATTCAATTAAATAAATTTTATAGGGCCGTGTACAAATGTATATCTAATACATAATTTAGAATATTGTATAAAGATATATACAAAAGGTTTCACTTGATGATATCATATTAATAATAACGAATATATACCCAATGTTCATGTAACAACTAATAAGTCCATATACCTTCATATTATAATTCTAATATACTGATTTACATGAATCACATTTATATTTCACATCTTGTTCTATTTTTTGTATGAACCACACTTATTATTGGTAAAATTGTTTAAGATATAATGAATTAATATTTATTATTTCTCTACCTTTACATGTATTATTTATATAATTAATTGTGTTTCCATATTTTTTTAACATAAATAAATTAGTATTCTATGGGTAATATGATTTTTTATTTTTATAAAAGATTAAAATATTTATATCCCATATTTCTAAAATTCTATTTCACTAATTATTTATTTAATTCTAAATTAAATTTCATAAGTATGTATTTTTTAATTACTTTTTAAATTTATCTTTATGTTCATTATATAACTCTTATTTATTAGTGGCATTATTTTATAACTGTGTTTCCTTGAAAATGAATCAAAAAACATATAATAATAATTAATACATATTATATATCTATATATATATTAAATATATGGTTTAAAAAGGCGATCAAATAATATAACATAATTTTCTAAGGGAGGAAAAGAAGGCGAGTTTGAATTATTAGGAGAATAAAGTAGACAACATTTCTATTTGTAATATAATTTCACATAGTAATATTTAATTTCGATTTATAAATAAATGTATATTGACATAGTAATATTCCTCTATAAAAACATATATATGCAGTTAGTAATCAAAGCATGAAATTGGTTATGTCTGTCATAAAAACTTAATTGAACAAAATATAATTTAATAGGAAAATATATCAT
Organism: Viscum album; assembly: GCA_963277665.1. NCBI lineage: Eukaryota > Viridiplantae > Streptophyta > Magnoliopsida > Santalales > Viscaceae > Viscum > Viscum album. Next base: position 232,774,698 of record OY728147.1, read on the forward strand.
ATCATAAATTTCTATTTGGTCTAATCGATTAATATAAACAATATAATTTCAAGGTTTAGTCAATTTATGTAAATTTTTGGAATTAATATGTGGTGGACACTCTTTTCCTAATCGACCTCATTATGATACATAAAGTGTTCTTATAATGTCTTATTGTTTATAATAAACCATTATAATATTTCCAAATTAATATGTCATAATTGTGTCTTTATCCTTAATCGAAAAATACCTTTATAAATCCATAAACTATCAGGAAATGAACTGTTAGAATCCATAATTTCAAAACATATCACATAATATCATAACTAACGATGATCATTCAACACCCATGTTAAATAAATTTTTGATATTTTAAAAACACATTTATATTCACACTAGACATCCCATAACTTTTTCCAATTGACTATAATAATTAATTAATTTTAAAATAATCAATTATGAAATTATGATTAAATTTTTTATTGGTAATTAATTTCAACATACATTCCCCCCAATTAATATCAACTTGGAAGGAATTACATTATGGAATTGTTTCACCATACCATATATTAAAAATTCTTTTCACTCAATCGCAATCCTTTTCAGATCTCTATGAAACATAAAAAACAATATATTTCAATAGAAAATGTAGGTGATACCCTTTTCAATTATATATAATTCAAAAAACATGAAAATTTTAAAAAGTATTTTCTCAATGGTGTGGAAATTATTAAAAATTTGATTAATCCAAAAAATAGAATAAAAAATAATAAACTTAAAACCACACATATAACCCCTAAAATATTGATGATTGATTTAACTTCTCTAGAAAAAATTCAACAGCATATAAAGTCCCCATCCTAGAAAAGAACCCTTAATGTTTTTTGGATAGTTTTTGATATCTCTATATTGAAAATGATAACCATATTAACATGGAATCTATGTAATATTTTGAAAATGAGAGCCATCTATCCAAAAAAATTAATTTAACTATCATATTACACCTAATTTTGATTATAAGTGGAACTAAAATATCATTCATAAAATAAATATGATAAATTTATTTCTCAATGAACAATTTCATGAATAGATATTTTTTTTTATTGATACATATATTGAATATAACAAATATATAAAACAATTCCATTCCAGTGTTATATAGGTTGGGAAATCGTTGAAAATTTCTAAATCTCTGTACATATAGCCCAAATTTAAATATATTCAAGAAGGATTTTTATTAAGTTATAGTTAAATAAGTAATATATTATATATATTTCTAATAACCTTAAAATGGAAGCCATAACCATACAACTAACCCTTTTATAAAATAATTTATATGATAATTGTTACGTATATCATAGTTATAAAAAAAGTGTATGATCCTAATATTGGATTTTTATTTTTTATTTTTTATGATTATTGGTATTCGCATAGATCAGTTGCATCAATCATTCCATTATTTCAATAATATTATATGGATTAATATTTCTACATAGGTAATACTTATATAAAAATTGAAAGAAATTACTTTTAAGTATTTAGTCTCTCATAGACCCGAAAATATGAGGGAGTACATATGAAATACTATTTTCCCTAATTACTCATGATCAAAAATTGATATAATAGAAAATATGAAATTTTATTGGGTGGAGAAGGTTTAAAAATTATATTATATTTATAACTTAATAAAAATAAACAATGTTTCCAAAAACCCATATATTATTCATACCTCCTAAACCACTTTCTCTCCAAACTCCCCACTAATACCTTGCACATTATATCCTCAAATATCCTTTCAGCATTGATGATGGTTTATTTATAGTGGCATGTATCAAAATTTCTATGAAAAAATAGAACATTCAAATTTTACCCTCTACATTTATTAATACAAAACTATCCTCCTTCTACTATTGTGATAAAATATAAGCATAAACCTTGGAGTGATTATTATAGAATGAAGTATAAGTTAATGATAAAAAAATCTTATAAAAAACATGTACAAGTATTTACCCTTTGGAAGGATCCTACAACAATTATTATATCTCAAAAAAATACCAAATTTTTAACTAACATATGAATCATATAAATTTAATATATTATTTTTAATGATATTATAAATAGAATAAATTATATATTGAAGTTAATTAATATGGATAATAGTCGGTATGTAACCCATCAACTAATTTAGGTAGCCTCAATGAAAAAATAAAGGAGTCTAATTATCCATAAGAGAATAAATAAATAGAGAACCTTCAATTCTTGAATTAAGAAATAACATTCATAATGAGATAATATATTAAGTACATGAAAATTCATTACAACCTTTTAAAAAAAATTCAAGAATAATTTATTTTTGAGATGGAAAATAAAATGAATTAAAATCAAAAAAAATCATAAAAATTATAATAAAGGAAGAAAAAGTTTAGAAAATATTTAATTTAGTTTCACTACTTTTTTAGAATAAATATTTGTATTTATGCATCAAATTATACAACATTACAAACTAAAAATTATGAAAAAAAATTATTGTTTCTTAATTTTAATTTCTCGTTTACCAAAGTGAAGAAGTTTTTAAAATACTGGTCATTCTATCAATGTGAAAATGATTTAATAATGTTTCAATTGCTTTATAAATATATATTTTCTGAATAAATTTATATATAAGATAGTGGGTTTTTATTTAAGAGTTAAAAAACAAGGTAAATAAAATAATCAAAGAATCCATAAGTAGAAGAGTTAAATGATCTACCCATTACATCAATTGATTATCTACCATATTCTATAATTTTTTTATTAATTTCAATTGTGTCGAATAATATTTTAACTATAGAAACATATAAAAATTTTAGATCTCTACAAAGAAAGAAACTATTAAACAACAAATAATTTTCAAGTAGTAAAATTATAAAAATATGCTCAGATTGAAATTATTAATTATTCTTTTTTTGTGGGTAAAAAATTGAAAATAATACTTATATTATAAATTACAATTTTCTATGTTCATTTATTTGATTTTAATTATATTAATAAATACAAATTCATTTTAGTTGAATTAAAAAAAATTAATTAACATGATTTACAATTTATATAACCTTATGTACTAATTGTTAATCATTTGAATGATTGATAAATTAAAAATATAAAACCATATATATAAATTTACTTAATAAGGGAACATTAAGGATTTTGATTTTAAAAGATTAAATTTTAGTTGAAAATATTATCAATTCTTGGAAAATATAATCTTTGTTTATAGGATTAATCATCTCATAAAGTGTATTCATAGACATTGACTTAAAAGGCCATTACAAAATATCATTAAAGATTGAATTATAAAAAACATAATTAAAAAATATATATTTAGTTAAAATAAATAATATCAATGGGATCAACTATAATAATTATTCAAACACTATAATAATGAAGAGATAGAAGAAATAATCTGGAATATATCCCTACATCAAAGGATCCGACATTACAAATGCTAGATAAATGGTAAAAACCCAAATATTAAATAAACATACTAATTTATATCTAAATTTACAAAAATCGTATTAATTCATATTAATAGATCAAGTGAGGATATATGGTTACAAATGTTTATATGTTGGAAAAGAGAATATTAGATAAAAATTTAATTCTCTATAAACTATTTTTTCAACCCTATCCCATGTAAATGAGTTTTACTTCCACCAGGTTAAAATAATTATATATTTTCTTTTAATATATATTATGATATTTAACTTAATAAGATTCTAAATAAAAAAAATATTTGGCTGAAATGGATTTCAAGTGTCCATGGTGAGGTGTAAAGTCTGATTTTAATTTAATGGGCCCTTTCATCCAATATAACATTAAAATCTAATAATGATAACATATATGAAATTTTTTTTAAAATGAATGAGAAATACATTTGATAAATTATGAATGAAACTATATATTACTATTTATTAGAAAAAATTATAGAGTGATATCAAAAGGTCCAGAATAATAATTTCCATTTATTTTTCAATCGATTGATCTGATTAAAAAACAAGTTAATAAATCACATATTTATTTTATAAAATGATTTTTTTCATTAATTATTGACAAAATAATCAGTAAAATATATTGTTATCAACATCCTAAAACATATAATTTTCAATCCAAGGAAAAAGTAATACCAAAATGAGTATGATAGATAAATTATAGTGTCTTAACAATGAAACTGATACACCTTACATATTTTAAATATATTTAAATTATCAATTGAGTGAGATAGAAATTATAATAGCATCAACAAATTTTATTTATTAATAATTCGCATTATTCAAGAAAATTAAATTAAATCTAAAAATGATAAATTATTTAAACTAAATTAAAGTACAATTTCAGACAAACCTTAACTCATAAGAATATATTTTAATGTGATCTTTATGTTTTCACATATAAAACTTGTTTTGATATATTTAAAATAGTTAGTATGTCCCTAGAGTAGTCATTATTATTTATAAAAAATTCTATTTGTGTTATATAATTTTCACTATTTTTTATTAAAATACACATATAACATGATTTTATATTCCATTGGAACATTTTTAAATTCTCACATAAGTGTAATGTTTTATTAAAAAATTTATAGGGTATCAATCAAGAATATCCTTGATCATATTTGACATTAGGTTTTCAAGTATGTATCATGAAAATTTCATAGGATCCCCTCAAGATCAATTCTTGATTAATATGGAATATACTACATTCTAAAATATCATAATATAAAACCTATTTTTAGCTCATATTTTTTAAAATAATTATATATATATATATGGGGAAAATAAATATAAATTTATATATATATAAGCATCTAATAAATATAAGACAACACATAATAGTCTTATGGATGTTTATTAAGTGATTTATTTGTAATGGTATTGCAATAAAATTATCAATATACTCAGGTTGATGAAAACAAATTAGATTTACATTAAAAAATAGAAAGATCCAAAATTCTTGGAAAAATAAAATAATTCTACAAGTTTCCATCATTATCTAGAACTTTATCATAAAAATAATAGTATATTCTGGTAAGTGATTTTTCTAGTTTTGAATACCTGATATCCGAAATAAAATTACAATCATCTCATACTTCATTAATTTGAAACCATAACTAATCCTAAATTTTATTTCTTTAGATATTTATAGAATATAAGAATCTATCAATATTTCATAATATGACATTAATATTTTTAATATCACAAAAAAGTTATTTTATAGGGAAAATAAATATAGAAATTTGTATTCCTAAAAAAACTAACCAAAATGTTGTCCCTTACCCCATATTTAAAATATTATATTTTACCTAATATTACCTTAAGATATGATTCATAATCATGAGGATATAGTATTTAATTTAAGAAAAAAAATATAGGGGGGAGGGTAAGAAACAATCTGATGGAATCATGTAATAAGGGGTAATTCATATATAATCTTATTTGATAACTAATACATCATAAAGAAATCACATGACAATTTTTTTAAGTTCCTACTTTCATGAATGAAAGATATTATTCAATATATTTAGTTCAGAATTATATACAAGGAATTTATATCCCACCAAACTCCCTCTTTTGAATCATTCTATCAATGTTTTCTTATTATTTTTTGAGAATTAAATTCTCATACGGTGGAAATAAAATATCCTAAAATCGTGAATTTATAATTTATTAAGATCCCTTAATTATTGTAAATTCATGTTTTATTTTCATACCACCGAATATGGTTAATTTTAAACCTACACTAAACTATTATAATCCTTTTAAAATATAATTTAACATAGAATCATTTAATCTAATGTCCTTATCAGATTTTAAATTCAAAAATTCTATCTTCCTATATATTTATATAATATTTAGTGTTTTATTGTACAATTTTATATAATATTTTCTAAGTACTAAAATAAAATGGTAACTTCACTATTAATTGGTGTTAGATAATATTTTTTTTAAGATCCACCTTAGACTTTTAAAGGAGTGAATATATGTTTTAATTATGTAATTTACACAGTTTGTCTTGGATAACTTTATTTGGTATTGCATACCCAGAAAAATATGATTCTTGATAAATTTTACCATAATAAGAGATTTATAAGTGATTTTGAGTTGGTTTCCAACTATTTTCATACACAATCCAGAAAAAATAGAATTTACTCATATCCAAATGAGCATTAAAATGAATTCCCAATATTATTATTCCATTCATAAATACCTTATAAGGAAAAAAGATTTTTCAATGAATATTTTGTCTCCTTGAAATATTTTTAGTGTGTTGGAAAGATATAAAAGATCTAGAAAATATATGGAACATAATAGAAAAAACATGGTCAATATAATTAGACATAAAAAAAACATTCATAATATTTCATTGAAGAAACAATTATCTACCATATACATATGTATAGAATAAAATTAAAACAAGTTGTAACTCATGGTTAAATATTATTCTTCTAATAGCTTGGCCCCAAAAATAGGAAAATGTTAAATGAAATCCAATATATAATACCTAGAAAATTACATTATTTTTATTCCTAGTTTTTCTTAATATATGGGAAAATATCATAGTTGATAATTTAAAATGTCATGTATACATACATATATGTTAATATAACATTCCATTTGGAAATTTTTTCTTAATTTGCACCTGGTCAGATTTTTTGGCCTATAATTTTTGAGGGGTTAGTCCCATGATACAAAATATCATAGTATTTAAAACCTTCTCATATCTAATATAAATTTCAAAATTTTAAATAAGAATCATCAAATGAATATGCTAATGTTTTATATATAAATTATTCTTTTGATATATTAAATCTTCTTCATAATATAAATAAACAATATTATAGACCAATAAATAATAGCTCAATTTATTTATTCAAAAAATATAACAACAATAATTAATGTTTTTCAATATTGTGAAATTAGATGGTGTTGAGGTAAAGGTCATGTAATCACAATCAATCGCATGTTTATATCTATCCACCATTTTAGATAATACCAACCTAACTATAAATAATTATGAATCAAAAATAATCTCAATTAGGAGATCAAACTATGGTTGTTTTATAAATTGGAGAGTGATAAGGAATTTCTTTAAATGTTTAAAATTTAATGGGAAGGAAACATTAAATATAACATTAGAGTCATTATAATGTTATCCAGATATGGAAAGATAAATTTTTACAAATTATTTGTGATATTTCAATAAAAACAATCATGTTTACGGAATTAATGAATATCAAGCACACATATAGGATATCAAAAGTATGGAATATTTTGTAACATGGATTTATAACTCAATATTTAATGATAGATACTAAATTCCATGGGGAAATATAATGATCTTTAGTAAAATAATACCTTTAATAATATAAGGATATATTATTCTTAATTCATCAATGAAACATTGAACTAATAAAAATAGATATACCTTAAATTAGGAAAAATATATATCAATTTTATAAATGAATATATACATAATTTTATTATATATAAAATAAAAGATACTAACAGTGCATGATTTGAAGGTACTTTGGGCATCAATAATTCTCAAAAGAATCATTTATTAAGATAATGCATCAAATATACAAGTGAATTTCATTTTTATGTACCTATATAAGAATATGAACATAAAATTTACATATATACTATCCATGAAATAATAGTGTATTCTACTATTGGGGTTCTCTAGTATCAAGTTAATGAATAAAAATAAAATATTTCTTCTGAGTGGTTTGATATGGTTTCATATAAACTATATGCACTAATAAAGTATTTGTCACCTAATATCCAAATCAATATTTTTAATATTTAATAAAATCCTCATTTTAAGTTAGTGGAAACCTAAAAACCCAAACTGGGAAAACATAACACATTTTCAACATCACATATTCCAACAAAAAATTGAATCTAAAAATTGAAATTGAAAATTCAAATACATTAATCCATCCTTGCATTATCATGCTTCTCAAGGGTGAACCCCATATAATTCCACAACATCACAATATTGTATTAAACATCGTCAAACCCATTATTAGTGGATCACCTCACCAACAAGAATCATCACACTTGATTTTCATGATCTTATCAATGTTGGTTCCCTATCTGCCATCATTATTACTATTACCGAGAAACATAACAATTTTTAGATATCGCCTAAATTCAATGAAACAAACACCACAAATCCATTCATACTAGAAATCAAAATCCATAATTTAAGAAACACAATATAGAAAAAAAAACTCAAAAATCATGAGAAACATGAATGAACAAATCAAGTCAAATCCATGAAACACTACAAATATAAACGATATCATACTTTCATAATATCAATAGGATACTTTATCTCTAGGACTCTCTAAACTACAACCTATTCCCAAACCAAACACTAGTGATGAATATTGGTTGAAACACAACTAAAATAAGATGAACCCACTTCCGAACAACCATAATTGGAGAATCTCTTTTAAGTCAACTAAAACCCCACAACCCCCCAAATATAAAACTATTCAATAAAGCATATTCAACAAGGCCGTCAAGGATATATAAACATCACCCCAGGATGGTAGACCTGCTAATAAGACTAAAAATCCACCATGAATAAAGGACTTGGATTAATATCCCATAGATAAACCTCTCATTGATGGGATTTACATAAGCATGATAATTAGGGGAAAATTTTGCACTAAAACTGTGAAAAAACCAAAGGTGATCCACACTTGTGAGGATGAGAAGGAATGAACTCCAGGAAGTGAGGTGAATCCACATGTATGCTGGAGAGGAAAACAATAGAAAGAAAACTAATATAAAAATATAAAATATGAGACCAAGAATTTTAATGATTGTAACAGCCCAAGATTTTATGAAAAATATTCATTTTAATTTTATTAATGTCTTGTGTTGTATGCTACACCAAAAGGAGCTTGCACAACACACATCTTTGACTTTCCTTTCATTACACGCAATCACAACCTTCCTCGATAGTGTGTCTAGTACGCAATACTGAGTTTCACAAAACAACGATATGCTATTAAAATATTATTAAAACTAGCTGTTATGAATAGTAATAACCACTTTTTAAATTTTAGAAATTTTAGCTCTCAAAATGGACTTCATTTTTGGATTCGGAGTATCGAATTTAGCCTAAGGTGAAATTTTGGTACTTTTCGGATAACTTTCATATTCTGATGAATAGTGAAAATTACTAAATTATAATTAAAAACAAATTTTTTAATAGAAATAATTAATAGTGATAAATTATTAATTTGAGTGGTTTTAAAGTATATTTAGAATATATTTTTACAATTTAATACAATGTTGGTCATTGAATGTAATTTCACATTTAAACCAGACATAATCAAGTGTCAATCTTTTGATAGATATTGATTCTTAAAAACACGCTATTTGTTTTAATAGCGGGATTTAATTATAAAATTAATTAATGAAACTTCTATGTTATGAATTTGTTAAAATAGATTTCATTTTTGAATTCGGAATATGAAATATAGCTTTGGATGAAATTTTGGCATTGTTCTGAAAAACAACAATTTTTGATGAATAGTGAAACTACTAAGTGGTAGTTAAAAAACTAAATTTTTTTCATAAAACTTAATTTTACCGCTTCTGTGAATGGAATTTCAAAAAATATGAGAGACACGGTTGATGTCAGTAAGTAAAATGTGGTTCAATGAGATGAAAATAATTTTTGGTGATTAGTAACTTTTTTCTTTTATTTACCACGGTTAAAAGTAAATAGGGTAATTAAGGGTAAGAATGATATTAATATTACCCTAACACATGTCCTAATTCTATTGTACAAGTGTATCTCGACCAAAAACAACCTTAAGTGTAAAATATTATCATTTAGGCCCACTTGGATTAGATTAGGACATTTATTATTATTTAATTCAAAGAAGAGTTAAAAGAGTTAAAATCAAAGTATATTTACTAAAACATTTTTAATATATGGTTGTACATAAGATAAATTCGATTTTAATTATTCATTATAAATCTAAAAAGATTTCATACATGATGGTATTTTATTTGTAATTTTTAGACATCAAATAATTTAATTTATACATGACACAAAGATGATGCAGTAATTATCTTATTAATGAAATCTTGACATAATTGATAACCTAAATACCAAAATAAATGTAATTTAAGACTTTTTATGAATTACACTAATTTTATAGGTTACTATGCTATATTAGTGTTGATTTAATCAACTTGGTTCTAACATATAATTCTGTTATGACTTTAACAAAAATCATATATCAAATAGTTTGAAAATTGACACAAAATAGTTTTTAAATAAAATATTATATTATTAATTGTTATTTTATTCCTAAAAATCTAAGGTTCGGCCAAATTACTTAGATAAGTATATATATATTAATAATATACAATTTGGGGTTCTTTTGGCATGTTATATTAAGTGTATTAACGATATTGTGAAAGAAAATAAACAGACACGGTAATAGTTAAATTATTTAACTTAGAGTTAAATCTAATTGATAAGGTTAAAATAATACCCTAAACTTGTCTAAATCCTATTGGATGATAGGATTGCGACCCATCCCCACATTATCTTAGAAATAAGACCCTTTGGAACCATTATAAACCGATTTTGACTTTAATATAAAATAATATTTTGAGATATTCCTAAGGTGCCCCTCTCCTCCCTTATAAAAGGGCACCTCTTCCCCTCCTCCCCACACCAATTTGAGAACTCAAGCTCGGCCAAACCCTGCCATTTTCTCCTCTACACTTTACTAGAATAATCCTAGAGGTCCTGGTCTTCTTCAAAGACCAATCATAGTTCCCTAAGTGGAGGATTCAAAGAGGCGTTCCAAAGAAGATGTAATATCCATTACCGATCTTTTCAATTTATTTCTTCTTCAACTTATTCTTATTTAGTTTTTTCATTATAAAGTAATAACATCAGTATTACTTACATACTGATATGTTATTATAAATATGAAACAACCCTAATTCACCTTCTATCCATCCTACGAGAAAATGAAATCACCGCGCGTGCGTACGTACGGAATACCGTCTCCACGCCATGGTGTAATCTATTTTCCACCATCACCTTACAAAGATGGGTATAATGGTGTAATGAGAAACTATTTATGATTATTATAATGTAATATTTATACTGAAATAATATATATATACTCAAATACAATTCCACGATCATAGGAATGATATCATCACTCGTGCGTACGTATGGAATACCGTATCCACGATGTGATGCGACTCGTTCTACATGATCATCATTACATAGTAATTATATAAATGAATTGAATGAATAAATATGATATATGTTACACTAATACCATTCTGGATATAAGGTATCTATAACCTTAAAATAATAATAAGAATTTATTCGACAAAACACGCATAAGAACAAAAGGCAATAAGGACCCGAGTAACAAGTAACAATGAAATATTACTAACAAGAAGATATAAATATAACCATATATGATATCATATCAATATATATGATTCTAGAATAAGTTAATAACATTATTAAAACCATTATACAGGAGCTTCGGAAATGTACAAAGCAAATCAGACCTAAGGTAAGGGAAATATCACAATCTCATTTTTATCGGAGATTGTTTATTCTTGAGTATTTACTGTGGTGTATTTTATTATCCACATCCATGTTTCATCAATATGTAATATTATTTCCATCCACCTACAATTGTTTAAATCCATTTTTACCCTTCGGTGAGTTTTTAGTAATATGTATGAAAGGAATCTTTTGTTGTTTTTCGTACGAGGTACTTTTTGACTTTTCCGACAAAAGTACGAAGAATGTTTTTTTAACTTATACGGCATGAATGGATTTCTAAAACATTATTTCCAAGAAGTTTCCTTTACAAGTATTCAAGTTTCTTTTTAATCAACTTCTTTTAGTTTAAAATTGTATGACATGTTAAGAAAGGAAAAGTGTTTTTGAAGTAGAAAGGATATTTTCCTCAAGAATGGAGTTCAAGTATTTTATCAAAATTATTTTCCATCTAAGATAATAAAAGGGTTCTGTTTTTATCCCTATTATTACATGGATTTGATTATGTTGTGATGGAAATAATTTTTTTCTTTATCTTATATGAATTGTTTTATGATGTCATGTTGTTTAGGAATCCCATTTTTATTACATGGGTTACGCTATGATGTATGGTTTATGATTATGTGGAACACATAAGAAAGGATTCATTATAAGATGGGTGGGACCTATATCTCCCTCCAATGCATTGGGTAAAGATTTTATATCTCATGAGATAGACAGGGCTGGAACGGTAGGTCATACCGGTTCAGTGAAACAGGACTGGAACGAGGGTGACTCAGTTCAGAAAGGGACTTTGTCCACTAAAATAGTCTTGGCAATGAGTCATGACTAACAAGAAATGATTTTCCATGATTATGTGTGCATGCCACAAAGTTTCAAGTTTCATGTTATGATTATGGGGATCTCATTTTCACTTCTATGATTTGTTCCATGTTATGATATTATGATCTCTTTTACAGGTTATGATTTTCAGAAATATATGATATGATTTTTATTTCCTTTATTTGCCCTTGCTGAGCATTTGAGCTCACCCTTTTATGTTTTCTTTTCCCCAGGATATAAAGAAAGGTTTTAGGTAAAAAAAGGAATATCTTTATGGGAGATATTAAAGATTTTTCACCACGATTAGAAGATTACATTCCGAGTTTCCAAAGACACTAAACTATTACGATCCTTGTGTGTGTGTTTTTGTTATGTACCAAGTATTCCGTAAAAGTAATGTAATGTCCATGTACGTCATGCTTCGGGTCTCTACAGTTGGTATCAGAGGAAAGGTTTAGTCAACCTTTGGAAACTAGGATGCGAGAACTTTATTGAGATCCCTAGAGATATTTCTATGGTATGTCTAGGGATGTCCCTAAGGTTAAGTTTACGTATAGGTTATAGTAATAGAATTAGGATAACGATCATAGAATTAAACCTAAGATTTTAGATATTGAAGGTACTCCCCCTTTATTATGTTGTTTTCCCTAGCATGATTTTTGCCTCTCACAATATTTTTTTTGGGTTTTAGACAATGGCTGGAACCCGAAGGAACCGTGTTGATCAATGCAATGGACAATGCAATGATTTCCCTCCTGAACAAAAAAATGTTATGGGAGATGGAGTGCAAAATATTATTTCTATACTTACACAAGCTATGAATCATTCTGGACTTCCAAATGAGCAGAGAAGGGAACAATATTCTATTGAGTCCTTCATGAGGAAACGTCCACCTTCTTTCAGTGGGTCTTCTGATCCACTTGTTGCTGAACAATGGATCAGTACCACTGAAAAGATATTTTCAGTTCCTCAATGTTCTGAGCATGATAAAGTCATCTTAGCAGTATATCGTTTGGAAGGTGAAGCTGATCAATGGTGGAATCTTATCAAGAATACGAGGCAAAGAGATGAAATTGAGTCCATGGAATGGGACGAGTTCAAGAACTTGTTTTTCAGTAAGTACTTCCCTCGTATTCTTCGACCAATGATGGAAAAGGAGTTTCTTGAGATGAAGCAGAAGGATGATGAATCTGTTGGTATATACGAAGCAAATTTTACAAGACTTGCAAGGTATGCATCTGGCATTATCATCCAACCTGAAAGTAAAGTTGATCGATTTTTCAGTGGCTTAAAACCAAGTCTTCGAATGGCATTAGCTATAAGAGACTTTAGTAGCTATGACGAAATTGTGCGTTGTGCTATCAAGGTAGAAATGGAAGTTGGTGTTACATATCCATCTCCTGGTTTTGACAAGAAACGAAAGATGGAGTTCAAGGAGAAATCTCAGAATAATGGTGAAAAGAAGATGAATGTTTCCTTATGCACAAAGTGTGGAAATAAGCATGGTGGAGATTGTCTTAAAGGGACTAGAAAATGTATTAAGTGTGGAAAAGAAGGTCACCGAGCAGCTGAGTGTCAAATTAATGGAAAAAGGGATTCTAATGATGTGAATAAAGCAAACACTGCAGAGAACGCACCACCAACACTTCAATGCTTCAAGTGCAAGGAAATGGGGCATTATGCTAATAAATGCCCTAATCCAAGGGTTAGTGATGATCGACATGAGCAACCTCTTAAGGAAAAGGACAAAGGGATGTCACATGCGATCACCATTGGCGATGTTGAATATGATAACGATGTGGTGGAATGATTAAGTGTTTATGTAATGGGATTCCAAAATAATGTTGTATCATAAAGTATTGGAATATTTATGTATTGGTCTAATGTGGTATTCAAAGTGATTGAGATATTTTTGGAAATAAGATGATATGAGCATAATGAAGGGAAAATGAGAAAACGAAATGTTTAACAGTATTCATGAGCTCATGATTGATATAAGGACTAAGTGATATCATTGATTGAGTATATAGAATTTTGAGGATTTTGGTATGTGGAAAGTGTTAAATTTTAACTGCATTCATGTTTTCACTAAGGTATTCAAGAGAATACATGATTAAGGACTTTGAATGTTTGAAATGTGACCAAAAAAACATATCTTATTATATATGGGGATCGACGATGGTGTTAAATCTCTGGTAATCGTTTTCACTATGTTATAAGAGTGGACTGCAGTATTATGGATAAGACTAAAGATTGGAATGGATTATGTTGGACATAAGTCAGTATTGTTTAAGGATAGAATTTTTCTCGATATTATTGATGGGATGTTATAGTAATATAGTTTTAGAAAAAGGACAACCTGCAGGACGGGCGACAGCCCATCGCGTCGGACAAGGCTGTAGAAATTGAACCCACAACCGAAGTGCGACTGGCCTTTATCGCCTACCACTGGCCTACAGGAAGTCCCTGTTTAGTAGAAACTAGTTTTATTATATTAAGCTGTATGATATATGATGTATAAGTCCATTTTAGGAACCATATATGATTAATCTCACTATAGATCGACTTATGTATATAATTTGTTTGCTAACCTTTTGTTTGAGACAGATGGAATGACTCGTCATTCAATCACAAGATCTGCTAACACTTCACGAATAACAAATTCAACTTCATTTATTTAAGAGATGAATTGGAAATTGTTAAAGGCACGAACAACAGTGAGATTGTACCAAAATAAAGTAGGTATTTATTCTAATTCTTTAACTTTAGGGAAATGATCTTGAAAACCAAAAATGTTGACATAGTGATCTTATATCTGATGAATCAGATGGAACCTTAGATCGTCACAAATTTATGGCTTTGTGATTGCTGGATTTTCCATAGACATGTTCTCTACCACTCTCCATCAGAACATGATGGTTAGATTTCTCTTCCATATCCATATTTTCACCTATGTGGAAACCCAGTGATTAGTTTATTTGGGTAACCGTTACGTTTCATACTTTTGTTTTTAAAGATTGGTTTTGATATTCTTTTTTACGATGTGGTTTTCTATTAAAGAAACTTTCGAATAGTAAACCATTTATAACCCCAACGAATTTCGAGGGCGAAATTCATTTTAAGGGGGGTAGAATGTAACAGCCCGAGATTTTATGAAAAATATTCTTTTTAATTTTATTAATGTCTTGTGTTTTACGCTACACCAAAAGGAGCTTGCACAACACGCATCTTTGACTTGCCTTGCATTACACTCAATCGCAACCTTCCTCGATAGCGTGTGTAGTACGCAATAATGAGTTTCACGAAACAACGATATGCTATTAAAATCTTATTAAAACTAGCCGTTATGAATAGTAATAACCACTTTTTAAATTCTAGAAATTTTAGCTCTCAAAATGGACTTCATTTTTGGATTCGAAGTATCGAATTTAGCCTAAGGTGAAATTTTGGTACTTTTCGGATAACTTTCATATTCTGATGAATAGTGAAAATTACTAAATTATAATTGAGAACAACTATTTTAATCGAAATAATTAATAGTGATAAATTATTAATTTGAGTGGTTTTAAAGTACATTTAGAATATATTTTTACAATTTAATACAATGTTGGTCATTGAATGTAATTTCACATTTAAACCAGACATAATCAAGTGTCAATCTTTTGATAGATATTGTTTCTTAAAAACACGCTATTTGTTTTAACAGCGGGATTTAATTATAAAATTAATTAATGAAACTTATATGTTATGAATTTGGTAAAATAGATTTCATTTTTGAATTCGGAATATGAAATATAGCTTAGGATGAAATTTTGGCATTGTTCTGAAAAACATCAATTTTTGATGAATAGTGAAACTTCTAAGTGGTAGTTAAAAAACTGAATTTTTCATAAAACTTAATTTTACCGCTTCTATGAATGGAATTTCAAAAAATTCGAGAGACACGGTTGATGTCAGTAAGTAAAATTTGGTTCAACGAGATGAAAATAATTTTTGGTGAATAGTAACTTTTTTACTTTTATTTACCACGGTTAAAAGTAAATAGGGTAATTAAGGGTAATAATGGTATTAATATTACCCTAACACATGTCCTAATTCTATTGGACAAGTGTATCTCGACCAAAAACAACCTTAAGTGTAAAATATTATCATTTAGGCCCACTTGGATTAGATTAGGACATTTATTGTTATTTAATTCAAAGAAGAGTTAAAAGAGTTAAAATCAAAGTATATTTACTAAAACATTTTTAATATAGGGTTGTACATAAGATAAATTCGATTTTAAATATTAATTAGAAAGATAAAAAGATTTAATACATGATGGTATTTTATTTGTAATTTTTCGACATCAAATAATTTAATTTATTTAGGACACAAAGATGATGCAGTAATTATCTTATTAATAAAATATTGACACAATTGATATTATAAATACCAAAATAAATGTAATTTAAGACTTTGTATGAATTCCACTAATTTTCTAGGTTACTATGATATATTAGTGTTGATTTAATTAACTTGGTTCGAACATATAATTATGTTATGACTTTCACAAAAATCATATATCAAATAGTGTCAAAATTGACACAAAATAGTTTTTAAATCAAATATTATATTATTAATTGTTCTTTTATTCCTAAAAATCTAATGTTCGGACAAATGACTTAGATAAGGATATAGGTATTAATAATATACAATTTGGGGTTCCTTTGGCATGTTATAGTAAGTGTATTAACCATATAGTGAAAGAAAAACAAAAAGACACAGTAAAAGTTAAATTATTTAACTTAAAGTTAAATCTAATTGATAAGGTTAAAATAATATCCTAAACTTGTCTAAATCCTATTGGATTATAGTATTTCGACCCATCCCCACTTTAGCTTCGAAATAAGACCCTTTGGAACCATTATAAACCGATTTTGACTTTAATATAAAATAATATTTTGAGATATTCCTAAGGTGCCCCTCTCCTCCCTTATAAAAGGGCACCTCCTCCCCCTCCTCCTCACTCCAATTTGAGCACTCAAGCTCAGCCAACTCCTGCCATTTTCTCCTTTCCACTTCCCTAGACTAATCCTAGAGGTCCTGGTCTTCTTCAAAGACCAATCTTAGTTCCCTAAGTGGAGTATTCAAAGAGGCGTTCCAAAGAAGAGGTAATATCCATTACCGATCTTTTCAATTTCTTTCTCCTTCAACTTCTTCTTCTTTAGTTGTTTCATTATAAAGTAATAACATCAGTATTACTTACATACTGATATGTTATTATAAATATGAAACAACCCTAATTCACCTTCTATCCATCCTACGGAAAAATGAAATCACCGCGCGTGCGTACGTACGGAATACCGTCTCCACGCCGTGGTGTAATCTATTTTCCACCATCACCTTACAAGGATGGGTATAATGGTGTAATGAGAAACTATTTATGATTATTATAATGTAATATTGATACTGAAATAATATATATATACTCAAATACAATTCCATGATCATAGGAATGATATCATCACTCATGCGTACGTACGGAATACAGTCTCCACGATGTGATGCGACTCGTTCTACATGATCATCATTACATAGTAATTATATAAATGAATTGAATGAATAAATATCATATATTTTACACTAATACCATTATGTATATAAGGTATCTATAACCTTATATGAATAATAAGAATTTATTCGGCAAAAAACGCATAAGAACAAAAGGCAACAAGGACCCGAGTAACAAGTAACAATGAAATATTACTAACAAGAAGCGAAGAATATAACCATATATGATATCATATCAATATGTATGATTATGGAATAAGTTAATAACATTATTTAAACCATTATACAGGAGCTTCAGACACGTACAAAGCAAATCGGACCTAAGGTAAGGGAAATATCACAATATCATTTTTATCCAAGATAGTTTATTCGTAAGTATTTACTGGGGTGTATTTTATTTTCCACATCCATGTTTCATCAATATGTAATATTATTTCCATCCACCTACAATTTTTTAAATCCATTTTTACCCTTCGGTGAGTTTTTAGTAATATGTATGAAAGGAATCTTTTGTCGTTTTTCGTACGAGGTACTTTTTGACTTTTCCGACAAAATTACAAAGAATGTTTTTTAACTTATACGACATGAATGGATTTCTAAAACATTATTTCCAAGAAGTTTCCTTTACAAGTATTCAAGTTTATTTTTAATAAACTTCTTTTAGTTTAAAATTGTATGACATGTTAATAAAGGAAAAGTGTTTTTGAAGTAGAAAGGATATTTTCCTCAAGAATGGAGTTCAAGTATTTTATCAAAATTATTTTCCATCTAAGATAATAAAAGGGTTCCGTTTTTATCCCTATTATTACATGGATTTTGTTATGTTGTGATGGAAATATTTTTTTCTTTATCTTATATGAATTGTTTTATGATGTCATGTGGTTTAAGAATCCCATTTTTATTACATGGGTTACACTATGATGTATGGTTTATGATTATGTGGCACAAATAATAAAGGATTCATTATAAGATGGGTGGGACATATATCTCCCTCCAATGCATTGGGTAAAGATTTTATATCTCATGAGATAGATAGGGCTGGAACGGTAGGTTATACCGGTTCAGTGAAACAGGACTGGAACGAGGGTGACTCGGTTCAGAAAGGGACTTTGTCCACTAAGATAGTCTTGGCAATGAGTCATGACTAACAAGAAATGATTTTACATGATTATGTGTGCATGACACAAAGTTTCAAGTTTCATGTTATGATTATGGGGATCTCATTTTCACTTATATGATTTGTTCCACGTTATGATATTATGATCTCTTTTGCAGGTTATGATTTTCAAAAAGATATGATATGATTTTTATTTCCTTTATTTGCCCTTGCTGAGCATTTGAGCTCGCCCTTTTATGTTTTCTTTTCCCCAGGATATAAAGAAAGGTTTTAGGTAAAAAAAGGGAAGATCTTTATGGGAGATATTGAAGATCTTTCACCACGATTTGAAGATTACGTTCCGAGTTTCCAAAGACACTAAACTATTACGATCCTTGTGTGTGTGTTTTTTTATGTCCCAAGTAATCCGCAAAAGTAATGTAATGTCCATGTACGTCAAGCTTTGGGTCTCTACAGTGATAATGCCTTATTTTTTAGGGAAGAACCAAAATAGGTGTAACCCATTAGGAATTTTATTTGAAAAAAATGAACTTCTCTTAAAGATATTTTCCACCTTATATTTAATAATCACTAATAGAATGGGATTATATTTCTTTTATATCCATTTAACAGGTTTAGATACATACTCTATCATAATTCTATGTTTCCTTCCCACATAGGGGTGATACATTGGGGGGGGTAAATTAGAACATGTTGAATTAAAATATTCCATTTAATGATATTTTTATATAGTTAGTAGGACCACTCCTCTCTTCCTAAAAAATATGAAATAGATAATAAGACACAACAAAAGAAATTTTTACATAGTTTACCCATACTATGATATGTATGAGGAGTATAAAATGACAATATACAATTTAGTGAAATCCATTAAGTGGAATAATTTTACTAGAATCATAGAAGACCCACTATTCCTCTTAGTTCATAACCACACACATATGACGTATCATTTATCTCATTCATATGATTCACTTACTATAAAACTTGTAAAGAATATTTTCCTAAAAAATAAAAATACAATGGAATAAACCCCAATTTATATTGTAATAATCTCCATTTTGATAATGGTAATGATATAATTCATCTTATCTCATTATAGAACCATTATGTTTCAATATTATTGAATATTATTATGATTCTAAGCACTATCTTAGTTTATAATTTATATAAAATATCTATTTTTTCGAAATCTATATAGTTTTTATTAACTCTGGATATATTTGCTCAATATTTTTCATATCCATTATAATAATAATAGTTTTCCTCCATAACTAAATAAATAGTAAAAATCATCTAAATGGGTAAAAAATATCTCTATATAACCAATAGATACATCATATTTCAAAGTATGTTGAATTTATGATACTATTTACAACCAAATAGCATTATAGAATAAAAAATATATTATGGTGGAATATATTCAAATTATAAATCTGCCTGAAGATTATATGCCAATTCAAAATGAAATCCTAAATTTGTCATCATTATTTACATTAAAAATATATTGTAATAAAAAGTATGGTTTGGTAGAAAATGTTATGAATAAATCATATACTTCCGAAAACATAAATACTTTAAATTAAAATATTACTATTGAAAATTTAATATAAAACCTTTAACACTATATTAATAATACAGTTTAGAACTTAATCACACCATCTCATTTCAAACATATCATCATCCCATATTCCATCAATTAACATTAATTATTAATATTTCTATCATACAAAAAACCATAGTGAAAAATAAAACCATTATGATGAAGTATTTACCTTGAATTGAAAAAAATATATTCCTTAGAAAATAATCATGAATTTTTAAAAATATTTATGACTCAATGATCAAACCCTTTTCATTATAAATATATAAAATGAATTGTAGCATAATAAGATGCACGTTAAAAAATAAATTTCTATTTTATTTTTAAAAACACTTTAAAATCCAATAATCATTATGAATTACCTTGTAAAACAATGCATATTATCTTTAAAGTCCTCAAATATTTATTCTTTTATATCTTTATGAGTCTAAAAACCTATTAATTTCATTCATTTTATATTCTTGAGAAAATATTTATGTATCTCTCCCTAATTGAATTTAATTTCATTGACCCTTTTTTAATAAACCCAAAGAGAAAATATTCATGGTGATGATAAGAAATAAATAAATCACAGAACAATTATTGATAGAAAATTAACCACACAAAAATACTTATTGATTATAAGACAAATTTATAAAAAATTTAGTGAGTGAAATCACTTTTTATAGGATATCATAGAAAGAAATATAAATATAAGGGAGGGACAATTTATTCTATAAGATATTAAATATTTGGAGATGGAAAAACTATAATAGTAAAAAAATTATTCTCAAAAATATTACTGTGGTATTGTCTCAATCATTGAATCGTGAACATGATATTTATTTAATATATAATCCTATTTTACCAATTATTATTCAATTTTCTTCATTATAAAGTTAATATTAATCCCAATATCCTCCATCATTGAATGATGAACCATATTTTATTATATTAATTATAGAACTTTAGGTATATCATTGAATTGAAATAAGATAATATACCTCAATACATATATATATTTAAGGGGTCATCACATCTATAAGATTTGTCTAAAATATTTAGTAGTGGAATTATATTTATCTTCTATATTGATCAATGATATGTAGTTTTTTCTTAGTGAATATATTGATAAATTTCTAGGATATAATAAATTATCTATGTCTGGCTTCACATCATCTAGTGTGATTACCTAATCAACATATGGATCTCGTAAAAACACTTGTTTTATTTATTTATTTATAGAGCACTTAAAAATATACCATGACTCTAATATATTGAATTATCCTATTTATTAGTTAAAATTTATCAAACATAATTTTTGGTCTTGATGTTTTTATATAAAATATTCTGTTAATGATTTTATTATACTATATAATATTGATAATACTTCCATCATTTCCCATTAAAATTTCATTTCGGTAGTAATCATTATTTTAATATGTTTTCTATCCTCTCTTCTAAATATTTTTGGCACTTACCTAATATATATATATATATATATATTTAAATATTAAAGTCACATTCTTTCCTTGTATAACCCATAAACCATGAAAAAGATTAATTCACCAATCATGAATATTTGAAAATGAATATTCATTAAATCCATGAATTCCCTACATTAAATGTCATTCGTTCCTAAAAATAAGATGTGACACAACTAAATAAGAATTATCTTCATTTAATCACAATCCAGCATTACATATAGATTATTATTTACTCCTAGATGATATAACCTATGATTATAAAAAAATAGTCATGCATAGAATAAAAAAGCCTTTGAATTTATTTTAAATATAAAGTTATTTATTCAATTGACACACTTTTTTCTTATATTTATGTAAGAGAATTATTATTTTTATTAACTATCGAATTCCTTTTATAGAACATCATTATGAAACTATTATCTTGTTTTTCTTAATATACCATAAATTTAACTTCCACTATTATGGCTATAAATAATCTCCTATTCTCTAAAAATTATTGGGGATAAAAATTTTAATCCATATATATTAATTCAAATCCGAAAAATCATTACACACAAGTTATTATTTTATTAAAATGACCATGAATTATTAATTCAAAATGTTTTCGAAAACCCTATCAATTTGAAGAAACACTAATTTTTTAACCAAAAAAAATCTCCCATATTTCATGTTTAGAAATATTGTCAAGATAATATGTTATAGATATTACATAATTATAATATTGAGAGAACATTATAAATATTATTTGGCAATAGATTTTATAGAATAATTATCTATTGTATTGTTTCATACTACATGTTTTCAATGGTCTTATTTTTTTACCAATATCATTTTTATTAATCAAATCCATACTCCTTGACTTCAAATCTATTGATGAACTTATTAGAGATATATCATAATTAATGAGTTTATTTGAATCATAATAAATATTACTTTATCCTAAAAAAACCCACTTCAAAAACTATTTATATTCTAAAATTTCAGAATTTTTTTTACTTTTATTCATTTTCTAACATAGCATTGTTTTTACTATAAATATGTTTATACATTTTTATGAAAATTTTCATACTTTTCATATAGTCTAATATCTAAAAAAAAAATTTATCCCCTTATTATCTATAAATTTGATGAATTTTATACCCATTACGATTAAAAGAATTAATTTTGAAGTTTCAAAATTCATTAAATGATTAATTTTACCCATAATACATCTCGAATGAGATTTTACCGTCACCCAGCCAAAACACAACCCTTTTAATAATATAAACTAATGTCTATATTGATTCTTTTTAAAATATATCCAAAAGATTTTTCTTAGTAGGCATCGTTTGATTCTTTTTATTGAATATATAATTTCTCTTCTCAGTTTCACTAAAATGTTAAAAAGTTATCAAAATTGAACCATTATTTCTTATCCAATTTTTTTAGATAATCTTGCACCTCATTTTTTTAAAACTCTGTATCATTATTTTTTTTAAATTTTTATATCTTATTTCAAATAATATTATCTTCAAATCGTTGATACCATGTTATTAAATATAGCATATAACATTTATGAGTGATCATTATAAACATGAAATTTAATTGTATTTATGAATTAAAAGATCAAAATGCATTTTTTATTAATAGCTCTTGGTGATATTGTCCCACAATCATCCATTTTCACAAATTAAATAAATCTAAGGGATTACATCTATGATGGCTATCACATGAAATCCATGGGATATCCAATGAATTACATGTATTGAGTCACTTAATAGACTTACACAATATAGATTGTGACAAATACCAAAAAAAAAATGAAGAAAAATATTTTAAAAATTTCATTACCCTTTATTTTAATTTTCTTAGATCCTAATATCTATAAGACTTAATTATTTAAAAATACTAAAAATCCCCCCTTGTGGTATTTCATATCTTTCAGAAAATTCTCTTTTATCATCAGTAGATTTTTTAAAAAATAAATACTCACAACTATAGTCTTTTTTCTCTATTAGTTTTGATACATATATATTCCTTCACATCCATTGGTGGTTAATATACATGTAATTACTCTCATAATAAAAATAAATAAACCAATTTTTCATTATCTTCTAATTAGATGACTACTTGAACTAACATGTTTCCCTATTTTATTTCCCCCTTAACACATCCCATCATATCAATGGTGGTAAATACATGGGATAGGGTCTATAAATTTTACACCAATAATTGTAAACATAAAAAATATTTTTTTAAGGATAAACATAAAAAATATAATGATAGTTTTCAAGTATTCATTTCTATCATGTTTTCTTGTACATTTTAATGTAACACATTTCTATAGAAGATATATTTTTTACCACATATTTTCAATGAAATAAAACAAAATTTAAAGACTTTAATAATATATAATCATTTCAAATCTAATGATATTTTAAGCCTCACCAAATTTAATTATTTTCAATGGGTCATTGCCATTTTCCATGAAATAATCATGATTTGTTTTTATTTCTATTGAATTGCTATTTCTCATTTGTTTTATGATGAATATGATAAAATTAAATGAAATCATTAATATTATTTAAAGTACATATATACCTAAACATAATATAATCAATCTGTAGTGTGATACAACATATTAAGGTTATTTTCAGGGCCATAACTTTGTTTTGATATTTCACCTTCACCTCTTTTAATTTCCCCCACCATTATATTACTCAATTTATTTAACAATTTTTTAATATTTTGGTAATGTAAAATGTACTGGGGTTATGATATTATAATTTGATATTGATCTAAAAAAATTATATTAGATATTTTTTTCAATCCATATTTTTTTTGTAATATCAAACTTTAACTCATATTTCCCTCCTTTCCACAAAGTTATCACATAACATTAAATTAAAATTCATATTATTTTCCCTCCAGATTTTTATCTATTCATGTGTAGCCTTGAGTTTGAGTTTATATATCATTAACACTATAAAATTTATCTTATTTAATTTATTTTTAATCCTTACTCTGATTTATATTAATTGAAGAATATATCTTCAATGATGCTAATTTTATTTCTAGACACTTTCACTTCTAATTCCTTTAAAGCATCACCATTTTGTAACGGAATTATCATATATTTAATTAAAACTTTATCAGTTCTATTATTTTGTCTAATAAATATCAAGGAATTATTATTCATTGGATTATATTTCATTTTATATTAAAATTTATTGGGAAACATAGTAGAAAGATACCCAATAATTTCACATTAAAATAGTGTGAGTGGAAAATTTCCATTGATGTTTACAGTACCCTTTTTGATATTTTTAGATTTGAATGAACTCATCCAATCAAATTTTTTCTCCTGTATATTTTATTCAATGCTTATATTTTTATCACCTTGAATTAACCATCTGGGGAACTATCATTTTCTATAAGATCATCCTTGTTTATTCTGTTATCAAATGAAAAAATAATAGTATTCAGGGAATCTAAGGAGACTATACTAGGATACCGCATTTTATTTTCCACAAATGTTATAAATATATGATGTGTTTTGATATTTTTAATATACAATTTATGATATTCAAATCTTCATGTGTTTCAAATTGTCCAAAAATTTCCTCTTTAATTAAATTCACTTGGTAAGTGAATGCATCAATTGATTTTGATTAGTGGATACTAAAGTCCCCATATTTAATACATGAAATTTTAGTTTTACATCGCTCACCTTTTTTGACCTCCATACATGTTTTAATTTTTTCACACATGGTTATAATATATTTAAAATGAATCACCTAAGTGAAAATGTATTTATAAAAATTTCCCTAAAATTATTGTTTTCTTTAGAATACTAATCTAATTCATTGTCATCTATTTTCATAAGAACATCACATTCCATGATAATCGAAATTACTTGAAAAATAGTAACATACACATATATGTTGAGTGGTTATAAGTAGTTATTCATCTAATTATTCGATAATCGGGACATGAGTCCTTTAATTATTTAAATCCCCTTATGATTAATGATTTTTGTTATATCAAAAATAGTTAGAAGATACTACCATTTCCATACCTTCCCTTTATATAAAACTTATTTCTCCCATTATAAAGGTACCATAATGGGGGATAAATATTAGTATTTAAAATTAAAAATATCCCCTTAAATGATATCATTATTTAGAAAGTATTAACATAACTTTATACTTGAATAAATATGAATGAAATAAATGAACATGAAAAAATAGATTTTATCTTGGTTCAACCATACTAGACTACATCCAAGTATTATACAACAATTTTGTGATGATTTACATATATTCAATAAGAACACATAATGAGAAATATTAAAATAAAGCTCACTTTCCCTATCAGTTTTCAACCACTTGTACAAGATAGATCCACTGTCAATTTTACAAGATTGACTAATATTCAAACTATTAAAAAATGGTCATTTCAATTCTAAAAAAATTTATTACACATTTATTTGTATAGAAATATGATATATTATTATAATGTACATGATATCTTACATCTTCCTATATTACATTGTCATGATGTGTTTATAGTAGTTAAATATTCACTTATTTTTAGAATCCAACACTCTGGAATTTTTATCCACTATATTTTTATAACTATCTCAATAACATTGTTTATTTAATTTATAAATATGATAAATATCTAGGATCCCTCCATGTTTTTATATCCATTATAATACTAAAATCTTTTATCCCACCTTAATTACATTTCTAGGATGACTCGAGTGGTCAAATAATATCACCCTATCTCATCTCGAGTCTTCTAATTTTCTTGGATTTTGAATTATTCAATATGTACTAAAATATAATATACTATGGTGTAACCAAATCTATATTGGTGTAATGCATAAAAATTATATATCCCTCTAAAAATTATTCTATGAGTGAAATTATATCAAAAAATTTATATTTATATAATAATATATATATATATATATATATATTGGGAATATATATTAATGGAATGGAATAAATTATTATGGCACTGAAATTACCCAACCCATAAGACCCCACCTGTGTAGGTATTAAAACAAGAATGCCACCCCATGAATTCCTTGAACTAAAGAGTGGCTAGAAAATGACACCAAGAATGATTATCACATATATGAGAGTCCTTAAACATTTAATCTTTAAAAAAAATAGTTATAAAAATATATATAATAATTCAAACCATGTACATAACAAACTATATAAAAAGTAGAAATAAAATCATGATAAAAATACAAAAAATATAACGAATAATTATTATATTAAATAAAGATAAAATAAAAGTCCCAATATCCCATTATAATAGCTAAACTAAGAAAATTGAAATAGATGAACTCTATATGATTTCAACACCACATAGATTCATCCATAACCAAAAACTATTAATCTACTCTATTTCTAATAACCAAGAACAAAAAATGTATTCAACCATTTACCCAATCTAGTAAAACCTAGATATACATTAAGAGAACAATTAAACCAATATTACAACGTATATGAATTTTTACATCTCACCTACACAAAACTCATACAGTGTAGGGAAATCGAATTTCCTAAAGAAAATACAAACTCAAAGAACTCAAACCACCTACCATATATTAATTCCATGTTATCCCTATATTTTATTTTTTTGAGGGACTCACACCTCATTCAAGGGTTCATGTTATTCAAAAGGGTACTGTCCCTATGATGGACCCACACCTCATTGTGTGGTTTACACATAGACTGAGGGTTTTTCTCACTCCAAGAGATGGACCCATTATTTTTCATTAAATTGGGTTTTAAATCACCACAAGAAATATGGTGGTCCCATGCTGTATTGTCAGTATAATTCAAGTTGGGTTACCGACCCCGTATCAGCTCTAACAATATCACCCAGTCTTCATCACCATCTCTAAAAAACTAAGCGATCCCAAATATTGAAACCCCTTGTATATAATTCTTGGATGAAAAATATATATTCCCCATCATGTTCCACCAAGAAAAAACACTCAAAATTGATCTATTTCATGACCAATTCTAGAACCCATGAAAGAAGATATTAAGGACATTGTAGACTTCCTAGTACATGACATATAGTCTAGAGTACATGTTTTGTAGACCTTATTTATAGTTGAAAATATTATTAATTTGTCCAATTAATTTTGATTCTACCTACATGTCATGTACCAGTGGGGTAGACAATGTATAAGACCCTCAAAATAGTCAAAATTGTATTTATAAGAGTTTTTTAGTTGTGTAACTGATGTACATGTCTTGTACTATGTTCACATAGAATATTAAACCAAATTAGTATCATGGAATTTTCTCGGGTACATGCTGAGGCATGCAATCATAGGATACATAGTTTGTGACATAATGTCACACCCCATATAATATTTATAAAAACACATTAAACCTAATTCCACATGTGGTAAAAGATGTACCATATAGGGTATTTGATATATAAATTTTTTATAATTAAATTTTATAAAATTATATATATATAAATCAAATAGATTAAATTAATTTTTATTTCAAGGATTGGAACATGTACCTTACATAACTTTTTTCCTATTAATTATTTCACTAAATGATTAAATATATGTTTAATTATAAAATAATAATTTACGTTGAAATTAAACCAAAAAATATTAAAAAAACATTCAGATGATATATATTTTAAATATTTATAGAATATTATAACAATATAATTACACATGATTTTAAATTTGGAAACTTTTTTCAGAATAAATAGTATGACATATTTAGAATAGATGAACGATAAAATAAAAAAATTATTTTTTAAATAATTGAGAAAATTATAAAATAAATAAACCTAATAAAATTTGTAATATTATAATGAGATAATAAATTAGAAAACACCAACAATTTAAAAAATGAGGATCATTTTATTCTCCATGAAATGTCACGCACACAAACAATAGTGTAAAAAGGAAACAAAATATTAGTAATGCAATTGATAATTTTAAAATTAAGAATGTATAATTTTTAAGAGGAATTGATTTTTCTGATGTTTATATAATTAAAATGTTTTTAGTGGAATTATAAAAACAATATTACCATTGGATTTTTAATATGATGGGTTGGAAGAGTAACATGACACTTAGGATTAGTTACCTGACCGTTGAGATATGAACTTCACCTCAAAATATTAAAATGAAATGTAAATAATATTTAATTAAAATAAATAAATATATTATTAATATTGTTATTCCGAATGATATTAATTAAAATTATAAACCTAAATAAAGTGAACATTTTTTATTAAGTGTATTTTCATGAATTTCATAAATACCATAATTCTATATTAATAGTTTAATTTAAATACATTTTATATTTAATTTGAAAAAAATTAATTCATTTTTGGTATCATAATGTAAAAATATTTAACGGACTAAATATTTGGTAATTTTAAGAAAAACATCAACTATTAGTTGAATAATAAAAATAAAAGTTTTTCATTACTAGTTTGTTTTAATTGAATCAGTCTTGATGTACTAATTACTCAATAATTTCTATAATTGGTGTATTGAAAAAACACTATTTAATATTGTATTAAACTCATTTTCAAACAAGAAATTTAAATTCCAAATGTAAAAATGTAATTTTCCAAATCCTAATAATATAAAGTATTTTATTAAAAATTAATTTTACATGATTCTTATTTCAGTTTTTATAAACTAATAAATTATTTATATAAATTGTTTTAAAGTTAAAAAACTATATAGTTTTAATGAAATAGGATTCATAATTTGATTAAGCCCATTACTCAAATTTTTTACTTTGGATATTAAAATTTATTCAATATTTTAACGCAAAATACCCCTCCCTCCATCTCTACATACCCCTCTCACATCCCTTGGAACAAGATTTCCCACTAAATTCAAAAAACCTATCAAATTCTGAATTACCAAATCTTAATCCCCTTAGTACCTTATAAATATTTTCTAGGAACACATCTCTAATAATTCAAGGGGTTATAGGCTATAATAGAGTAACAACATTAAAAAGCAGGTTTCGTTCATTCATATTCTCCTTCTTTTTACTATTCAGTTATTCTATCCGTAGAACCATTTCTCATTTAAAACTTTTAAATTTAATTAAAAAATATTCTAACACGATATTAATGATATTATGCTCTTAAAAACCTATTTACCATAGATGTATAATATATATCTCATTATTTTTTGACACTTCCAATTAATGATTGGTATATTCCTATAAAGATATTTTTCATGATTTCCTTATCTTCTCTTATTTGGATTATTAGTGTATATTTTTTTAAATAAAAACATATTCTAATGCCTTTTAATATTTTTTAAATAATTTCAAAAAATTATAAATTAAAATAGTCAAAATGAGGAAATCAAAATAGTGTGTGATAATTTGAAGAAAACATCACATAAAACAATTTCAAATTTATCAAATAAAATTGAAAAATAAAATAAATTGATTTTAATTTATAAAAAGAGAATTAAATGTATTTAATTTACTTATGTATTCATGTTTTAATAAATATAAAATTATTATATATGCGTTTTAAACATAATGAAATATAATAGGACATATGGTGTGAAGAATCACTCTTAAACATTATTTTTGGAATTTCTACCTCTATCAAAACACAACATCAATTTTTATAATAATTTTTTTCTTAAATAGATAGCTTATTATTTTTTATATTCCATTTCTAGGTACTTATATTATCATTTCATTATGATCTAAATTATAAATGATTACATTAATACTTATAATATTCAAATGAGTAATCTTTCTCAATATTCCATTTTTGGAAACATTCTATCTGTATAAACCCTATTTCGCTAAAAAAAATTATTCTATTATAATAGATACTTATTAATTTATTATTATCCTTTTAATGGTATTATATAATATTATCCTTTTGATACCAAATATATATAGTAATTTCAATATTTAAATGCTCATAATGGGAATCTCTCTCAACCCTACTGTATGGAACTATCTCACATTCTATAAATATTTTTCTAATGTCTTGTATAGAATTTAAAATCCAATTATCATTGTAATTTAATATTTTAATTTTTTGTGGATTTAAATTCCTATTCATAAAAATATATTAAAATTATAGTCATGTCAATCCTTATAATATTCTTAAGCGGAATCTCAATCCCAACACTCTCTTTTTTGGTTTATCACATATTTCTCTTTGTTTTCATAAAATAATAATCAATATATATTCTAAATTCCTATTTTATTTATTTCCATTTATTTCTAAAAGGATATACATGTTCTTACATCATTGAGATGAATTTTGATAAACTATAAGGTTTTTTTATCAATAAAATTTCTCAAAATAATTTCTGTACATCTTTCTAGTTTTATTCTTTCTCATCACAAATAATAATGTTCTCTTATTTGATAATACATCCATTTCATTAATAAAATAATGATTCCAGAAATCATTTAGAAACCCCAATGAGTATTATTTTATATATTATTATATCTATATGGAACCAATTATTTTCTCATGGTATCATATCATGATTATAATTTATGCACGTATTTCATTTCATGTGAAGTGTATTATTATGAGAATCTTATAATGTGATAGGTGGGACTGGAATAGAAAATACCACCAATTCATTGGTTAGTGTTATATGTGTAACAACCCGAAATTTTGAATAAATATTATTTCCTAATTCTATGTGCTATTTTATTTTTTATACTCAACAAAAATGTTTCATTTGATAACATGAGTATAATTAAAATGATACTGTTGGTTTTTGACTGTTATATGACCATTGGTAAATATGACCACTAGAAACTAAACGTTTTGATTATTGTCTCTAAATAGAAGTAATCTTGGTTAATTAATATAGAAAGAAGATTCGATGGCCTCACCCAGTAGTCTTGGACCAATCAAATCCCATCTAACAGAACATGGGAAGGAGGTAGCACCACTGGGCTTTTCTCTGGACCAAACCCAAGCTGAACTTCATCGTATAAAGCTAGAACGGGATCGCCTTCGCGAGAAGTTAAAACTGATAGAAATTACTACTCGTGCGATTTTGGCCGAGCCTCCCTCGGATTCTCTCACCTTAGCACACCTTACACTTAGGTCCTATGCTGGTGTGATAAGAGGCTATGTAAGGAGACCGTAACTGCCTTATGTAATCATTTGTTTTAAATAAAAATTTGGATTTTTTCTTATGATGAAGTTTATGAATTTTCAAATGACCGGATAAATATAGTATGCATATTTTTGATGAATTTTAGAAAAAGGATATTATAAAAACGGTTGTGTAAACCTTAAATAATTAAAAATGTGTAATGATTTTCGAAAAATGGTCTTCTACAATTATGTTCAGTACGAAATTTAGAGTCTAGTAAGATCAACTTAATTTTTGATTAATAGTAAATTATGAATAGTGATTTTATGATTAGGATTAGTAATGTGTCCAAATGGATTAGTAATCTCACTTAAAGAAAGTATTAATATAATCTAGGCACCTTGATTAAGTAATGTGATTTAATAAAATGGTTAAATAACGGTTTCATAAATTATTATTCAAGTATTAGTTTTTTCGGGTGAATAGTGTTTTTTATTTAAAAATTTAATTAAAAATATTTAGATAATTATTTTTATAAAATGGATTTCATTTTTGAACTCAGAGCACCGATATTATGCTATGGTAATTTTTGGGGTTTTTTATGAAAAAAATGAATTTTCATTGAATAGTGTTTTTATTTAAAAATTAAATTAAAAATATTTAGAAAATTATTTTTATAAAATGGAGTTCATATTTTTAATCAGAGCGTTGATATTTGGGTAAGGTGAAATTTTGGTATTATTCTGAGAAAGTTGAATTTTCAATGAATAGTGAAAATACAGTTTTTAAGTTACGGGTGTTTAATGACATCATTAAATGATGTATTAAGTTTGTAATCAATATGATCGAATTATTAATAGTGAGATAAGGTATGAGTTGTACCAAGTGGCCAATACCATGGTAAAATACCATGGGAAAGCCCATGGTTTTTCCAAAACCACTAATGAGGTGTCCCTTTGCCATTAATGCCTTGTCCCCTCACATTCCCTATAAATACCAAGCCATCATCTCATCCATTCGACTCCCCACTCTCCCCCAACGAAGTTCTGGTCTCATTACCTCCCAAGGAGTCCTCCCATGGTGCCCCCAAGCCCTCAAGGTCCCAACCTTTGAGTTTTAAGAGTTGTGTTTTAAGGTAAGGGATCTGACCTCTCTCTTTCATTTCAAGTAATCTCTTTTATGTCATTCCTTTTATGCTCCATGTTCTTATGTTGGAGGATGTTCTTTTATACTCCTCTTACTTCCCTTTTAATGTTCATATAATGAGATATCCCCTCTTTCTCTCATTATTTCATTTTATAAAGTTTTAAGTGGAGCCGTTAGGCTATCGAAATTTTTGTAACAGATTGTTTCTCCCTTCTCATTTTTCAAGATCTATTTTCATGTAAAGTATTTCAAGTTCCTTTTTATTATGTTGGGGTATGATCTCTAAATTTATCATACTGATCTTTTATGATCATCTGATTAGAGACCCCATTTGATTGCTTCAATTCAGTATTTTAAAGTTTTAAGTGGCGCCATTAGGCTGTCGAATTTTTAAGTGGTTGTTCACCCTTCTCGTTTTGAAGATCTACTTTCATGTCAATTATTTCAAGTTATTTTTTGTTATGTTGGGGTATGATCTATATATATATATATAATAATGGACTCTTATGTTTATATAATGAGAGAACCCATTTGATCTCTTCAATTCAGTATTTTGAAGTTTTAAGTGGCGCCGTTAGGCTGCCAAATTTTTAAGTGGTTGTTCACCCTTCTCGTTTTGAAGTTCTACTTTCATGTCAATTATTTCAAGTTCCTTTTTGTTATGTTGGGGTATGATCTCTATATCTATCATACTGGACTCTTATGTTCATATGATGAGAGACCCCATTTGATCTCTTTAATTCAGTTTTTTGAAGTTTTAAGTGGCGCTGTTAGGCTGCGGAATTTTTAAGTGGTTCTTCACCCTTCTCGTTTTGAAGTTCTACTTTCATGTCAATTATTTCAAGTTCCTTTTTGTTATGTTGAGGTATGATCTCTATATCTATCATAATGGACTCTTAGGTTCATATTATGATATAACCCATTTTATCTCTTCAATTCAGTATTTTGAAGTTTTAAGTGGCGTCGTTAGGCTGCCGAATGTTTTAGTGGTTCTTCACCCTTCTCGTTTTGAAGTGCTACTTTCATGTCAATTATTTCAAGTTACTTTTTGTTATGTTGGGGTATGATATCTATATCTATAATAATGTAATCTTATGTTCATATGATGAGAGACCCCATTTTATCTCTTCAATTCAGTATTTTGAAGTTTTAAGTGGCACCGTTAGGCTGCCGATTTTTTTAGTGGTTCTTCACCCTTCTCGTTTTGAAGTTCTACTTTCATGTCAATTATTTCAAGTTACTTTTTGTTATGTTGGGGTATGATCTCTATATCTATCATACTGGACTATTATGTTCATATGATGAGAGACCCCATTTTATCTCTTCAATTCAGTATTTTGAAGTTTTAAGTGGCGCCGTTAGGGTGCCGAATTTTTAAGTGGTTCTTCACCGTTCTCGTTTTGAAGTTCTACTTTCATGTCAATTCTTTCAAGTTCCTTTTTGTTATTTTGGGTAATTATATCTATATCTATCATACTTAACACTTATGTTCACATGATGAGAGACCCTATTTTATCTTTTCAAATCATTTTTTTTGAAGTTTAAGTAACGTCGTTAGGCTGCCGAACTTTCATAAGAGAAATCTAATTTTTGTCTTTCTTCCATGTTTTTTATTTCAAATAGTATGTCCTTAAAATTTCATTACAATGATCATGTATCCTTCTTATTATATCCATCTACTATTTTATGGGCCATTTATGAATGTTTGACCCATTTTACCTCTCTTTTTAATGTCTTCTAAAACCTCGTAACATAGCCGTTATGCTGCAGAATTTCCGTCTCAAAATGCCTCTCTCTTTTTCTAAAGTTGTTTTATGTTATTAATTGAATACTCAAAGCTCTTCCTTATAAAGGGGTATTCACGTATATACCAAAATGTTCTATTTTAAACTCTTGTATTTACATACATGAGACCCACCTTCCTTTTCTGTGGGTTTTAAAGTGATGTAAAGATCATGTCTTTAAAGAAGTTTTTAAAACATTATGATTATGAAATGAAACCCATTTATTTTATGCTATATGGGTTATAAATGAAATGTTTGATGATGATATATGTGGCTCAAATTATAATAAAGGCAAATTTAAGTGTGCACCCTGATAGTGCTCCAATGCATTGGGTAATGATGTAACCACTAGAGATTACAATTTTCACGATACCTTGGTGAATAACCTTGGTAATTTTCAAATGACACCTTGGGGATGGACCTTGGTGATATGTTCATGATTTCCTATGTTAAATGATCTAGCCACATTTTCAAGTTATGAAAAATGTTATTTTTATTATGATATGCCTCCTTATTTCATTCTCATGCCTTAAAGTTCTTTTTCATGACCTTATTGAAGCATCTCAAGTTCACATGTAAAATGTTTCTCTTGTTTTCCTTTCTGGGCTTTTTGCTCACCCATTCTTTTGATGTGTGCTCCCAGGTTATGTGATGCAGTAATGAACCTATGATGAACATTAGGAGAAGCCTTTCAAGTGTTTTAGAAGAATGTTTTATGTTTTCATGTTTAAAGTTCCTGGTTTCCAAGAAACTAAACCTTAAAGATCCTCGGTTTTGTAAAATGTAATGAAAGTTTATGTGATAAAGAGGCGGGATGCTATAGTTGGTATCAAAGGATGGTTTAGTTATTTGTGGAAATTAGGATATGAAAAATCTATGAAGAACCCTATAGAAAAGTTTAAATATAGGAAATCGTCCTGGTATTTTGGTGAGTATTGAGTAAGGGGTTTCCAAGCAAATACATCCCTGTCTGGATACGAGCAGGTAGAGGTGGCTCTGGCACAGATGTACATAGGGGTAAAACCTAAAAACACTGCTTTAATCTAGACTTGAACGGGAACTGGTACACGACAACGGGCCTTTCTGCACTCTTGGTTACGACACTCCCGGGGGATATGCTTTGGTATCCATAAGCTTAGTATGAACCATTATTAAAGGAACAAGGATAAAACAAAATGAAGATTCACATAAGAATATATGATCATGGATAACCTAGATTGGAACCTAGGGGATCACAAGTTAGGATATACTTTTATTCTACATGTTTATCCTTTTATGCTTAATGTTTTCTTTTTCATGATTATTAGCTAAGTAAATAAGCCCCTAATTATAGTTTCTTTTCTTAGTTAATGGCAGGAAATGGAAGAACATGTCCCAAAAACCAATGTGATAGGAAATGCGACGATTGTCGTATTAATATGACAGAGGTGATTAGGGGATTAAAAGATGATTATTATTTTGGAATACGTTCACTATTTTAGGGACCCTATATGATCTAGGTAAATAGATTACTACGGTATTTTCATTGAGGAGTAAGGTTGACTTATATTTTGAAGAATCGATGAATTTATGGTGGACTTATAGTAATTTAGGTTACTTATGGGATTGATTAACCTATCATGGGTAAAATATGTTTAGTTTAGATAATTTTGTTATAAGATGTTAGGAGTGGTTGATGTTGTTTGTAGATGAACAATGAAGTTTATTTTGGAAGACTATGTTATTAAATCCTTCTTGTATTTGGGTTTCAATCTTAGTTTGGTTTGTTTTGAGGAATTTTAAGGACCGTTATTTATGGTATGGTCTATGATGAACTTTGGGTATTACCATGGAACATTGAAGATTTACAATTTGTTTCCATTCCTATGGGATTTTTCCGTTTTGAAGAGTTGTTTAACCTTACCCTTTCTGTTTTTGGTAAAATGTTTAAAGATAAAAGAAATAGATAGTTAATCTTTTGTGGATTATTTGATTCTCTAGAAGATGATTCTTGTGTTTTGATGAGACCAAGTAGTTTTGAATGCTCATCGTTTGGGAGAATAGATTAGTTTTGGTAGAAACTAATTAAATGGTGAAACTCTACATGAAGGTAGATATATTTCCTTATGTTTTTGTTCTATGTTGTAAATGAATTCCTCAAAATTATAAAAAGGAACGTAAAACAAAAACGTTGTTGGTTTACGTTTCCTACTAGGTAATCAAAGATCGTTTACACACATCATAAGTTTGGGATTTTCTTATGGTTAACTTTCTCCTAATCATGTTCTCTGTCACTCTCCCTCAGAACATGACCCTTTGTTTTCTCCTCCATGTCCATGTTTTCCTACATGGAATCCTAGTGTGGGCTAACTCGGGTGACCTTCGTACTTCCCTTTCTTTCTTTTAAAGTTATAGTTTTACTGACTCCTTTTCCGATGTGGGACTTTCAATGAAATTTCAAAACCTAATTTTAAAAAATTATGAGGACACAATTTCTTAAGGGGGGGAAGATTGTAACAACCCGAAATTTTGAATAAATCTTATTTCCTAATTTTATGTGCTATTTTATTTTTTATACTCAACAAAAATGTTTCATTTGATAACATGAGTATAATTAAAATGATACTGTCGGTTTTTGACTATTATATGACTATTGGTCAATATGACCACTAGAAACTAAAGGTTTTGATTATTGTCTCTAAATAGAAGTAATCTTGGTTAATTAATACAGAAAGAAGATTTGATGGCCACACCCAGTAGTCTTGGACCAATCGAAGCCCATCTAACAGAACTTGGGAAGGAGGTAGCACCACCGGGCTTTGCTCTGGACCAAACCCAAGCTGAACTTCATCGTATAAAGCTGGAACAGGATCTCCTTCGCGAGAAGTTCAAACTGATAGAAATTACTACTCGTGAGATGTTGGCCGAGCCTCCCTCGGATTCTATCACCTTAGCACACCTTACACTTAGGTCTTATGCTGGTGTGATAAGGGGCTATGTAAGGAGACCGTAACTGCCTTGTGTAATCCTTTGTTTTAAATAAAAATTGGGATTTCTTCTTATGATGAAGTTTATGAATTTTCAAATGACCGGATAAATATAGTATGCATATTCTTGATGAATTTTAGAAAAAGGATATTTTAAAAATGGTTGTGTAAACCTTAAATAATTAAAAATGTGTGATGATTTTCAAAAAATGGTCTTCTACAATTATGTTTAGTATGAAATTTAGAGTCTAGTAAGATCAACTTAATTTTTGATGAATAGTAAATTATGAATAGTGATTTTATGATTAGGATTAGTAATGTGTCCAAATGGATTAGTAATCTCACTTAAAGAAATTATTAATATAATCTAGGCACCGTGATTAAGTAATGTGATTCAATAAAATGGTTAAATAATGGTTTCATAAATTATTATTCAAGTATTAGTTTTTTCGGGTGAATAGTGTTTTTTATTTAAAAATTTAATTAAAAATACTTAGATATTTATTTTTATAAAACGGATTTCATTTTTGAACTCAGAGCACCGATATTATGCTATGGTAATTTTTGGTGTTTTTTCTGAAAAAAATGAATTTTCAGTGAATAGTGTTTTTATTTAAAAATTAAATTAAAAATATTTAGAAAATTATTTTTATAAAATGGAGTTCATATTTGTAATCAGATCGTTGATATTTGTTAAGGTGAAATTTTGGGATTATTCTGAGAAAGTTGAATTTACGATGAATAGTGAAAATACAGTTTTTAAGTTACGGGTGTTTAATAACATCATTAAATGATGTATTAAGTTTTTAATAAATATATTCGAATTATTAATAGTGAGATAAGTTATGAGGTGTCCCAAGTGGCCAATACCATGGGCAAATACCATGGGAAAGCCCATGGTTTTGCCAAAACCACTAATGAGGTGTCCCTTTGCCATTAATGCCTTGTCCCCTCACTTTCCCTATAAATACCAAGCCATCATCTCATCCATTCGACTCCCCACTCTCCCCCAACGAAGTTATGGTCTCATTACCTCCCAAGTAGTCCTCCCATGGTGCCCCCAAGCCCTCATGGTCCCAAACTTTGAGTTTTAAGAGTTATGTTTTAAGGTAAGGGATCCGACCTCTCTCTTTCATTTCAAGTAATCTCTTTTATGTCATTCCTTTTATGCTCCATGTTCTTATGTTGGAGGATGTTATTTTATACTCCTATTACTTCCATTTTCATGTTCATATAATGAGATATCCCCCCTTGCTCTCATTATTTGATTTTATAAAGTTTTAAGTGGCGCCGTTAGGCAGCCGAAATTTTTGTAACAGATTCTTTCTCCCTTCTCATTTTTCAAGATCTATTTTCATGTAAAGTATTTCAAGATACTTTTTATTATGTTGGGGTATGATCTCTAAATTTATCATAATGATATTTTATGATCATATGATGAGAGACCCCATTTGATCGCTTCAATTCAGTATTTTGAAGTTTTAAGTGGCACCATTAGGTTGCCGAATTTTTAAGTGGTTCTTCACCCTTCTCGTTTTGAAGTTATACTTTCATGTCAATTATATCAAGTTTCTTTTTGTTATGTTGGGGTATGATCTCTATATCCATCATAATGGAATCTTATGTTCATATGATTAGAGACCCCATTTGATCTCTTCAATTCAGTATTTTGATGTTTTAAGTGGCGCCGTTAGACTGCCGAATTTTTAATTGGTTCTTCACCCTTCTTGTTTTGAAGTTCTATTTTCATGTCAATTATTTCAAGTTCCTTTTTGTTATGTTGGGGTATGATCTCTATATCTATCATACTTTACTATTATGTTCATATTATGAGAGACCCCATTTGATCTCTTCAATTCTGTATTTTGAAGTTTTAAGTGGCGCCGTTAGGCTGCCGAATTTTTAAGTGGTTCTTCACCCTTCTCATTTTGAAGTTCTACTTTCATGTCAATTCTTTCAAGTTCCTTTTTGTTATGTTGGGGTATGATCTCTTTATCTATTATAATGGACTCTTATGTTCATATGATGAGATACCACATTTGATCTCTTCAATTCAGTATTTTGATGTTTTAAGTGGCATCATTAGGCTGCCGAATTTTTTAGTAGTTCTTCACCCTTCTCGTTTTGAAGTTCTACTTTCATGTCAATTATTTCAAGTTCCTTTTTGTTATGTTGGGGTATGATATCTATATCTATCATAATGGACTATTATGTTCATATTATGAGAGACCCCATTTTATCTCTTCAATTCAGTATTTTGATGTTTTAAGTGGCGCCGTTAGGCTGCCGAATTTTTAAGTGGTTCTTCACCCTTCTCGTTTTGAAGTTCTACTTTCATGTCAATTATTTCAAGTTACTTTTTTTTATGTTGGGGTATGATCTATATATATATCATACTGGACTGTTATGTTCATATGATGAGATACCCCATTTGATCTCTTCAATTCAGTATTTTTAAGTTTTAAGTGGCACCGTTAGGCTGCCGAATTTTTAAGTGGTTCTTCACCTTTCTCGTTTTGAAGTTCTACTTTCATGTCAATTCTTTCAAGTTCCTTTTTGTTATGTTGGGGCATTATCTCTATATCTATCATACTGAACTCTTATGTTCACATTATGAGATACCCTATTTGATCTTTTCAAATCATTTTTGTTGAAGTTTAAGTAACGTCGTTAGGCTGCCGAACTTTCATAAGAGAAATCTAATTTTTGTCTTCCTTCCATGTTTTTCATTTCAAATGGTATGTACTTAAAATTTCATTACCATGATCATGTATCCTTCTTATTCTGTCCATCTACTATTTTATGGGTCATTTATGAATGTTTGACCCATTTTACCTCTCTTTTTAATGTCTTCTAAAACCTCGTAACATAGCCGTTATGCTGTAGAATTTCCGTCTCAAAATGTCTCTCTCTTTTTCTAAAGTTATTTTATGTTATTAAGTGAATACTCAAAGCTCTTACTTCTAAAGGGGTATTCACATATATACCAATATGTTCTATTTTAAACTCTGGGATTTACATACATGAGACCCACCTTCCTTTTCTGTGGGTTTTAAAGTGATGTAAAGTTCATGTCTTTAAAGAAGTTTTTAAAACGTTATGATTATGAAATGAAACCCATTTATTTTATGCAATATAGGTTATTTATGAAATGTTTGATGATGATATATGTGGCTCACATGATAATAAAGGAAAATTTAAGGGTGCACTCTAATAGCGCACCAATGCATTGGGTAATGATGTAACCACTAGAGATTACAATTTTCAAGATACCTTGGTGAATAACCTTGGTAATTTTCAAATGACACATTGGGGATGGACCTTGGTGATATGTTCATGATTGCCTCTGTTAAATGATGTAGCCACATTTTCAAGTTATGAAAAATGTTATTTTTATTATGATATGCCTCCTTATTTCATTCTCATGCCTTAAAGTTCTTTTTCATGACCTTATTGAAGTATCTCAAGTTCACATGTAAAATGTTTCTCTTGTATTCATTTCTGGGCTTTTTGCTCACCCATTCTTTTGATGTATGATCC
Organism: Viscum album; assembly: GCA_963277665.1. Lineage (NCBI taxonomy): Eukaryota > Viridiplantae > Streptophyta > Magnoliopsida > Santalales > Viscaceae > Viscum > Viscum album. The sequence goes on from OY728147.1 coordinate 232,816,383, forward strand.
CAGGTTATGTGATGCATTAATGAACCTAGGATGAACATGAGGAGAAGCCTTTCAAGTGTTTTAGAAGAATGTTTTATGTTTTCATGTTTAAAGTTCCTGTTTTCCAAGACACTAAACCTTAAAGATCCTCAGTTTTGTAAAATGTAATGAAAGTTTATGTGATAAAGAGGCGGGATTCTATAATATGTATCATGATATTATGTGTCTTATGCATGAATATTATGATTCATATGCTCAAATTTTATGCCTAATATTTGACCAAAAAGTTAAAGTGATTAATTATTATGTATATACCACATTCTAGAACTCTATATAATACTTACTCTATTATAATTATGATTGTCCTTTTCATAAGATTTTGATTATTATTATCAAACATTTACAATTATTATTTAAGGCATGTATTCCTGTCCTATTATTCCTCCCAATACTTGGCTTTTACCTCGTGATTTTTTTGATGTATACCATCATGTGATTGAAAGTAGTAAAAAGTGTTTTCCAACATATAAAATGTCTATAAAAACTAACAGATTAGCTTCTTTTGGTATCATATAAAATGATTATGTTATATGTTTATAGTTATAAAAGGAAAAATAATATTGAATTCTATAAATGGTTTTTGTAGATACATTTTCATTTTATTTATAAAAGTATTTATATTTGGCACCCGATCTAGAAGTGTTGGTCTTGGGGTGTCTCAAAGGACATAATGTGCTACTTAGTGGACTATATGCCACATGGTTAGGTTTCCTAGATCCAACCAATTTTTTCATCAATGTTTTACATAGAATCAACCATTATCTTCATTTTCAATGTCCATTCCTCTATTTTTCAATTAATTCAAATACCCTTATAGTCCACATACTTACCTCACTATATAATTTTCATAATAGTTGGCCATTTCATCATTCATCCCCATATAACCTATCTTCATACCTACCTAAACCAAGATAAAAATCTTTTGGAACCCATATATTACCACCATTTCCTTGTGTGAGCCTGAATAATCGTGGAATACCAACCCATTTCACTGAATCTCCATTATTCAAATCTTTTCATGGGGGATGATAAGAAAAAGATGAATAAAAGTGGTAAGAGGAAATTCTAACCATGAAAATACAAGTTTATATCAAAATTTTACAAGGAACAAGGCCTTGAAATTTTTCTGAATATTTATGAATGATGGATAATAGTTATAGTTAGAGGAAACATTAAATGGTACATAATTCTATGTAAGGTGTATATTAATTTAAGAAACATTATTAATCAAAATAAATATGAATCCTTAGTATAAATTTAACAATAAAATTCAATATGTCCCATAAATTAGTTAATGATATTCAAAAAATAAAACCTACTAAGGATTCAATTTCAAAATAATAATCAAGTAGTCAATAGTTCATAAAGAAATTTTGGGGAAGCATGATATTTTTAACTATCCATGTAATATTAAAATAATATATGTTGAATCCTAATCGAATATGCTTTTTGAAATATTAGGGTATTATTATTGTATAGTTTTTATCAGGATTCCATATTTGAGAAATTTATAATATGTACAAGAATTCAAATATGTGTTGAATTATCCAAACCTTAATAATTAGTTATCTTGTCTCAAGGGTGAATCACCTTCTCTTCAATAATAATGCCTTCATTCAAAATCACTGGCAAGTACACCATGAATAATTACTTTAAATCCATGTAGAAGGCAGAAATACTCTTTGGCTTCATGTTAATTATTGACAAATAACCCTTGGTAGAAGATATAATAACATACTTATCATTAAATATTGTGTATAGGCATAAAATATTTTTAGTTTAAATAAATAATTTCTAAACCATGATCCATTTCCCAAATAGTATAAGTGATGTCTATGAAACTTTTTAGTATAGAACCCTATTATTAACAAAATTGTAGTGTTGGAATTTATATTCAAGACTTCATTAAGGAGATATTTACTATTTTCATTCACCTAGATAAGAATAAATATTAAATATATTAAATATTTTTCAAAGTCCCAGGTCATAAATTAAAATAAACCTACTCTAAGAAAACTTTTATAAATACTAGAAAATATATCTAATAGATTTTATTATAAAAGTTTGGGTTTATATATGTGAAATAAGTATCATCCATAAAAATAAAAAAAATTAAGTTATTTAATCACTAAAATTATAATGTACAACCATGCACACTCCATTTATAAAATAATTCTTTAAAAAAATCATGATATCTCATTGTGGAATAACCTTTATCCCATAATTCGTAGAGTTTCTTACATTCTTCACAATTTAGTATTAATTAAACCATAACAATTTAACAATAATCTATTATATAATAATATTTTCTATTCTATATACTATAACTATTCCATTAAAATAATCCTGATTTTTTTCAATTATTTATAATGAATGGTCATCCCTTAAATTTCTAGTTATACACCAACCTTATCTTGAACTACTCTTATTTATATAATGGATTAATTATTTATTCTCTTACAATTTACAATTTTGTTTACTCCAATATTTAGGAAACTGTAAAACATGGTTTCAAAATAAAGTTTCTAATATTTTCCATCGATTTAATGCAATATTCGTCACTAAACACGACACAAATATACATGCCTGTATTCTTTCAAACACTATGCATAAAAATATATTGAATAATACAAGGTATATATGTTATGGTCAATAAAAATAATATAATTTTATCCATTAAAAAATATAGAATTTTTGGATCATATTTGGGGCAGATAATATTAGTAATGATTATGTGAAACTATTCAAATCACTTTATGTCTGATTTTTCTAAAATTTGAGGAAAAGGATTGATATCCAACTAAAACATTTATTTAATTGATGAAAATATCTATAAAATACAACAACACCCATAATAAAAATATAATTCATTATTTTAATGATCAAATTTTTATAAAAATGAATCTAATCGAAAAATAAAATCAACAACCATATCATAATAAAAAATCACATGATAAAAATCATAAAATTAATGAATATTATAATGAAAAATTAGAGTGGTTTAATCCAAAAAATTCTCATGGAAATTATATACGATAGAAAGACAACATCATTAATTATAATATATAATTCTTATGTAATAATTAATATTTAAAAGGGATTGTAAATAAAAATCATTAAGTACAATTAAATGATGGTCTTAAAATATCTACATATTATATCCAAAAAACGTAATACCATAACTATATAAAATAATTACCCACATGGAAATAACGATCATTATTTTGTTTTGTTTAGGGGTCTAGGAAATATAATTCTAGGATGAAAATGAAACTAATTATTCTCTATGATAAGCATATAAAAAATCATTAGAAAATAATTTTGGTTATTTGAATATGTATGTCCCCTTAGAATCAATATTTTTATGTTGTAAAACCCATTTATAATTATGAAACCACCTAAATTGGATACATCTCACTAATCATTAATGAAAATAAAATAAATTTAAATTTTATATTAATAGAATAAACTAAATCACATAACGACTCCTATATATGTATCACTATTATATTTTATAGAATTGTTAATGTCACAGGGTCTTTTAAATATTTATGAATCACTAGTATGGGTATAATATACACTAACATGTTCCCCCAATGATCTGTCTTATAATTATCCTTTAGTATTATATTAATTTTACAATGTTGATTCAGGATTTTGACATAATATTGAATTTGTTATGACATCAAGTAGAGGTATAATAATTATTACTTAGTAAAATGTTTCAAATATAACTTTTGTATAACACATTATAATCCATATTATTGGTTTAAGAAAATATTCCATATAGGATCGTATAACCACATCGAGAGGGGGATGTGGTAAATTAGTGTGATATACCATTTAGATAATTATTTCCACATTATTAATGTGAACCGCTATACTTATTAGGGTTAATCACTCATTGAAATCAAAAAACAAAAAAACACTTCATGAAAGATACAAAGTAAATATATCACAACACTTTATATTTTAAAAGGGTTATGTCCAATGAGTATGAGTACATTATTGATATGTTCTATTATAGTACAAGACATAAGTTATTTATTAGTATATACATGTGAATACAAATAGAAAATGTTATCATCCTGAATCCATGAAACTAGTTCCTGGTAGTTAGCTCATTCCCAATATTTTCATTTTAGTAACTACTTCTAGTTTATAGTGGATGTTTAATCCTGAAAAGTGAGTAATTTATTCATTGTAATCCAGGATGTCACAATATTATAATGTCATAAATTCTTCCTCAATAGTTAGAATTCAACTACCATTGAACAAAAAAATTCAACTAAATTCATGTTTTCCTTGTAATCTAAATCTACAAATTGATCGACAAAAGATTAAGCAACTATCTACATATTGTATTCTTCCAAAAGTATCCATATATTAAAAAGTGAATCTTCAATTCAATTTTACTCTAATTTTAATAAAATATTGTTCTTGATTATCTCTTCTTCTCTATTAGACCAGCTTATAAACCTCTTTGATAAATATAGTTTGAAATATAATTTTCACACTTAATTACTTGAATCATATGATCGTCCAGATGATGCTTGTTAGATTCAATTATTCTCTAACTCATATGATTCTCCCGAACATACAGGTTGGGATTACTTATTCTTCAATTCATGTAATCCTCTAGAATATATATGTTAAAATGAATTATTTATAAATACAAATGATCTTCTATTAGATTCATACGAGACTCACTTATTATTTACCTATAATTATCTTGTAGAATGAAAAATTCAGTCCGTCTGTTTTTCATAAAAGACACTCACTATCCATAATTTCTTTGAAATAATATATTTCCTTTTATACCCACTGTTTCATTTGTTAATTCCAAGAATAAGAAAATTTTATCTCTAAGAATTTCTCAATCTAAATTTCCTAGTTTCTCAACTACTTGATCATCTTTATTTATAGATTCTTAAAAATCCATCTTGACTAGGAAGACTTATCATTAAAACCATAATAAATAATATTTACTAATTTCATTAGCTATAGGTTTATTCCTAGATAAGGACTCATTATATTCACATCATGAAGAACATATTATCATTACCACATTAATTTATTTAAATTAGAAAATCATTATGCTACATCTCTAGGTTTAACTTATAAAATTATCAGGTTATACTTACATAGACTTCACATATTGTTAGTTAATCTTATGTAGCTTGAGATATATTCTAATGTTATCATTTATTTGTATCATCTCATCATCCAAATATTAGATAAAGAAAAATCATTCTTCAATATATCTTCTAATCATCACTCACTGTAACCCAAGGGTCAAGACATCTTCTAATCTCTTTTATTTTTGATCTCCATAGCTTATGAACTTATCTACAATGGCATACTATCTTCATGAAATATTTTTTAGGATAAGTCTAGATTAATATGTCATTTGAATGTAAATATTCCTTATAAGTGATTCTTTTGAGCATATAAATTATCTAGATTATGATTCCTCTACTTATTATACTTCATATCTTTAATAAAAACCTTCTACATATTATTCCTCTTTTGTTTTCAACATTATGTGAAACAGTCATTAATATTTTCAACATTTTGATAATTTTTAATTTGTATGCCTATTAAAACTATCATCATCATTGATTTATTCCACTGAATTAATCAATATTCTATTTCATTAATTTTTTGAGTCACCTTTCATAAATAAAAATAATCAAGAGAATACTCACAAACATAGTTACTTATTCATCAATATTTATTTTACTTATCCAAAAAAATAATAAACTGTATCTTTAATGGGTTTCACACATCAATTTCCTAAAAATAAATTCAATAAATTCTGATATTTTTTTTAATTTTGAAAATAATGTAAAACTAAACATATCTTCCTAACACAATCTACATACATCAACAATTCATATTAAAAAAGGTTATTGACATATATTCTTCAAGAAATTATATTTTGATATCTTCATATCATTCTCAAACATTCCACTTTCAGAAATTATTCTTATGGATATATTCAGATATTTAATATTGGGTTTGGAATCAACCTTTTTTTGTACGATCATGTGGATAGAAGTTTATGGATTACATAAAATCAAATCTCTCATGGCTTTATTTAATGCTAAATATATGAGATATAGGTTGATAAAAGTTTTTTTAAAAGACGGTAATATAGTGATATCCCATTATATATATCTTATCTAGATGATTTTTTGGACTATGTTGTTTGTTATTAAGAATGAATCAAACATCATTTGAGGAGTTGGATGTCATTGCTGCTATAATGGTCTCCTTAGGAAAATTCCATCACACATCTCTATCTAAAAGAGTATTGGAAAACAAGTGGTCATATTGTACAATTCCAATAAAAAAATTCACACCTTTATAAAAAGTGTTTCTGAGTAATTTTGAGCTATGTATACTTTTTTCAAAATATTTCCTAAATCATTTGATATATTATCAAATATATGATTATAAATTTTTGGGGATAGTTTACATATCATAGTCTATGTGCATAAATAGTTGAATTATTATTATTTTTTATATATTTTATGATAATATACATTTTATAACTGGTGGTTTTGAAAAAATAATTCTCATGAAAAAAGATCCACTATATTCCTCTCTTTTGGTGAAAAATGTTTAAAGAATCACAGGTTTTGTAGTTTCTCAATGATTTTTGGATATAAAAATCTAGAACAAAACATTCTAAACCACTTTTAATAATCTAAGAGTGACTCGAAACGTTTCTTAATAATCCCTAAAATCTTTTTAAAAATGTTTATGGTCTACAATAATAGAAAAAATATTTTCCAAACTATATATTTTAAGCCATTTCAACAGGTGATGCTGTTACTTTTCATGTATTATATATCGTCAATCACTCTTACATTTGGTGAAAATGTAAATTCCCTTAGTTTTATTTTTCCTTATTTATTTTTATAATATCATAGTAGTAAATAAAATATTTATTTTTTTATATTCTTATTTAAATATTTTTCTACAATCTCTTAAAATATAGTATAAATATGTATTAATTTTGATTTAGTTTAATGTTCTTTTTTATAGTTTGGTATGTAATGAATGTTAATTGATAATTAATTTCTGATGCATCCAGTTCTATTTTTATTGTATTATGTTTATTATTATTTTAATATTTTATTTTTTATTTTTTATCAATATTTTAGGGGTTATTAGTATCACTATGCCTAAAATATTAAATATATTTTAATCAATGAATTTTCATACTAATCATAGAATTATATTTCTTAATTTGAGCCTCAAGAATATATTTAACCATGAGTTATTTTTTAAAAAGAATGTAAATATGGTATTATCTCATATAGAAAATCCTAAAACATCATATAAAATAATAGAGTATAATGACAAAATTTTTCATCTAATGGTTAATAAAATATTATAAAAAATGACTGAAATAAAATTAAATAAAATAAAAAGATAGATGAAATTAATAAATAGAAAATGATATAAAATAAGGAAATAAAAAATAAATTAAAATAAAGATAATAATTATAAACCATTAAACATTTAATTAAAATAACTTATGTCTCAAAAAATGATTTCAATTTGATGTGGAGACTTCAAAGTTAGTCCAATATATTATTTATGTTTACTAAGAAAAACATAGTGGTGTTCCTTGGTAATTATATTATTTAAATAGTATTATCAGAACCATTACCTATATGATATTTACTATTAGTAATAAAAAAACATTAAATTTAATTTTATTAAATATTTATATTTATATTTTTTCATTGTAGAAACAATAATATTGTTCTTATATTCCATTGTTATATTAACTATGATATGTGCACCATATATGTTTATTTATTAAATGTTATTTCTTGATTATATTTTTAAAGTATAATGAAGAACTATTTTCATTACATTATTATATTAATAATTATTTTGAGAATGATAATATAAAATATACATATGTAAAAATAGAATAATTTAATTATTATTTACGGAGTATGAAATATTTAGAAGTATGCATAATTTTTCTCTACTTAAAACAAGTTCCATGCCTTCCACTATCGAAATATTTTCCAACCACATTCTAGTGAGTATAATTATTGATATTATTCATCCTCTATTGTGAAGATCCCACAATTGAGAGATTATTGCTTCACTTTTTATTGGTGGTGAGAACAACAAGTGAGATCTAGATGAGAATGTTTTTTACGGTACTTATAAAAAATACATTGTCCACATTAGAAAGTTATAATTCGATTTTAATAAAACTGATGAAACAATAAATATCTATGAATCATCCTATGCTGGTTTATAAATATAAACACTAATTTTTTAATGAATATGAATGTGCACATCAACATGATAAATTTTGACTAAATGTATGTTTAATGCTTTTTGAAATATAAGCTTTCCACACTATACCATACAGTTTTTCAGCTATGTGTAGTATTTCATTATACTCAATAAGAATTTTTAACCTATATGAATCATGAAATGGACCGCGATATAATTTTCAGTATTAAACTTATGCTCTTACCATCATTTAAAAAAGAATGATAATAAATTAATTGGAACACGAATATCATTTGAAAATTAAAACAATAAATATATATATAAATTATAGTAAGAAAATGAGGGTTTAATCTCTTTGATTCTATTCTCTAGAATGATCGCCATCCCTTTATAATGAGAAAATCAGGACAATATCACTCACAAGAAAAGTAGGCCTCCCTTCATTATTATTCATTCATTGAGATGAACAATATTTCAAAGAATGATGGAAATGAATGATTTTTCAATGATGGATATGATTATATGAAAGTTTATTACATTTATAAAGGTTTAGTTATAATGATCCCCTATAAACTTCTTTTATAAAATTCATAAGTCATGAATTTAGGCCATATAATATATTAATTTAATTGTTAACAGTCAAGGATATTAAGATATTATACTAATTTGAGTGAATCTCAACTATAAATTTACTATAGAGTTCTTTGAATTAATATCTATAATTTATTAATAACAAAAATAAATTTTGGTTATTTAAATATAACCCATTTATATGAATAAATATAAAATTGGGTTTATGGAATTATCTTATAATTGTATATGTATAATATAAACCTTAAATACCGATATGATTATAAATATATTAAATAGATATGGTATATTTTAAATAAAATAACAATTTAATAAAATATTGTTTTATTTTGAGTCAATAGTAAATCAAAATACATCACATAAAATATGGAACACGATCAGATTAAAATTTTCTTTACTGGAAAACGTATTTATGATTCATTTTTTACCTTTTACAATATTAGAATAAATTATTAGTCTAACATATAATTATAACATACCAAATAAAATATTCATTGTGATCTCATGACCCATGTGTATACTACACCAAGTTCCAATTATCATAGACATCAAGTATGAGTATAATATTTGTATTATGTTAACCCCTCATCACAAACATTTTATATATCACTCACATATATGAGTTGACTTAACATATTGATATATCCAATGTATTATACATCGTTATTAACTTTCCTAGAATAACATAAATGAGGACCATGATATCAAACTTGTCTTCTATAGAAAAAATTCTCAATATGGTCTCAAGAATTGTCCAACCCGTTATTATCAATAAACCAATTGACCATCTAATTGTCATGAATTCTAAAATGGTATATTTTGGTACCGAAAGTACGAAAATTATCATGGAATGTGTACCTCGATCCCATTTTTCAATGGTGCCCAGAGTAGAATCCCAACATAGAATAAACAAAGGCATAAATGGGAAAACCCATTTGGTGTTTCTCATGTTTAGTCATATCTAATTCAACAGGTATAATGTATATAATCACTATTCATGATAACATTCTATCGCACTCCTTATATCTATGATAGTTCTTGGTTAGGGATAAAACGGATACCTTAAGTACAAAGAGGACTTTTATCATAATTAGTTATTCTAAAAAACTAGAACACAAAATAATTATAATAGAAGTCAGAATTTACTTATATAATATAGTAATACATGAAAAAATATTTTCTAAACCCACATCCATTGATAGGCCTATAGGTCACAATTTATGACAAATTGACTTGCACTAGAGATAACATCCCATGAATCTAAAACCTATTGATCATACACTCCCCTTGTGATTCTATCATAGAAGTGGTTTATTCATTATATCTATTGCATTATCTTCTTAATAAAACATAAAAACAAATAAATACCTATGATATATCATCTCATGAATAAGATGATATCATATGACGATATTCTCATATTTCTAGTAAGATCAATGTTCCACTTTCAATTCAAATTTCCACATTTTCAAAAAATAGTTAAATGTGAGTCACAATTTTCGAAAAAACCTCAAATTTAATAATGAAATTTTTGATCCAAACATCATATTTTTCTATCAAATTTATTTATATAGTCATATATAGTTGCTTTAAGGGAACGTTTCCTACTAACCAAACCCCAATTTCAGATAAACATAGTTCATACAGTGATTTAAAATAAGCATTATATTTTTGAAAACATTCATCACTACAAATCCATAAAAAAACTTTTTCATGACCTCTATTTATAAAAAATGTATACAAAGTTCTATGAAGGCATAATTGGATATTTTTTAATGCGATCTAGTGTTTTTACCTTGTAATATATTTGTATCTACTCTACATGGTACATGCATACAACACATCTAGATGAGTACAGAACATGAAATACATAATAGTCCCTATAGATGATGTAAAAGTTAATTTATCCATCTATACCAATTATTCATTTGAAAAAGGAAATTGATCCTTTATAATACACTGATTATAAATAATTGGTTTTTATCCATTCTCATAATAATTCTTTTTTAACTGATTCTTGACCTTACTAATATATTTAAAATGAATTAGTCTGTGAATCTTTCATAATCTCTCTTGAGAGAATATTATGGATAATATTTATGATTCTTACCCTAAGTCTTTTGTTGATAATATATTATTTCATTTAAAATATTACCCACTCTATATATTGGAATATCCTTGCCAAAGAGTAATATTTCATGAACTTATAATTCTCTACATAGAATAATCTTCCCACTGATCTGTTTATATAAACACGGTGCATCTTCTTTATTAATTAATCTATTTTCTTAGATTAATTCAATAAAATTATGATCCTAACTCCAAATAAATTCTAATTTCCATGAAGGGTTCCTTACAACTAACATAACTTTTCAACAGTCATTAGATTGAAAAAACATGTGGCATGTTTCATGTACACTTCCTTGATTAAATTCCCCTTGAGGAATGTTTTTTGACATACATATGATATATTTAAAAATAGTAGTAATCATTAATATTGTAACTCCATGAATCATATCACTATAAATATTAATAATATGGGACTTTCATTTGACCCTAGTAACTCCTTCTTATATTCTAGAGGCTTCCAAAAAACCGCGGGGGTCTAAGGAAGTACCATGAAGAGACTAAACCACCTATACAAGAGTATGTAATGGAAATATAATAAAATAAAAACATAAAAGATAGGGAATTTAAAATTAAGAAATAATTAATTATTCCCAAATAAATAACACATTGGAAGAAGGAAAATAAAACTATTTTCCTGCTAGGGTGATCACATATATATATACCGAATAAAATATAAACCAAGAGATGAACAATGATGTCACCAAGACATACCTCATACCATGTTGTATGTCCCACATGTACTTCACTAGCTAGAGCACATAATGTTGGGCCATATCCAAATATGTTCATGTATCCATGTGAGAATATAATTTGGTATCCCAGTGAAATATCATCTGAAGAAAAGCTTGATAATATAATATAGTAGGGAACCCCCAATGTTGTCATGTACTATACTATCAATGCAGTGATATGTGAATTTCACATTCTTAGAAGAAATTAATTACTACTAAGAGAAATAAAACTACCAATAATTCATGCTTTGAACAGATGCCTGAATTTTTCTGAACACATCATGATTGATCAGGCCAACCAGAAACTCAACCACCCCATGGGAACATTAATATAGATAAATCCAATCCCGAAAACCATTTTCAATCCACATTTACAAAACTGTAATCAATTATACCCACCTCATCTAGTTATAATGTTTCTGAAAGTATAAGAGTCCTATTTGGGGAACATCTTTCCACTCATGGGGATCCCATGATCATGACTTTATTATTATGAGTCCTACACCCAGGTTACAACCAACATCCCTCATCCTCAATACCTTCAGCTAAACCCTATAAAAGTACCTAGTTGTTCTTAATGCTAGACTGACATTTGATTCCTAGGTGGGGGGGGGGGGGCTATGAAATCTTATACTTCTAAGACTGATTGATTCTTGGGTAACCTATTAAATTAAATAGAATGACCACTCTAGATCCCATGGTTAGTTTTCTGGGAATCTAAAATAATTTTTCTCCTCTTCCGAACCATTAATTGTTTTTCCTCTAAATCCCAGTGAGGTATCTTAGGCATTAATTAAGGGGATCCAAAAGTCACCATAAGAATGTAGAAAATTCATTTTCAAGGATATACACCATACCAAATTCTCATCCCACAATTATAATCTCATTTATCATAGGAATTCATAATGGGCTACTGGCATCATCATTTGAATCATGATGCCCGATCAATCAGAATGGCATCATATTATAAGAGTAATCCAATGCATATTAAGAATTCCAATATAAATTTTCACACGTTATCTGATTATGAATTTTAGGTACTATCTCTTGGAACCCACTCCCATATCAACTGAATAATTTTATTCCATCTAAGATATGAATCCACCACTAATAATTCACAAGACTGGATCTCAAACACAACAGGAATCCTAGTGTCCCATCCATGCCAACATGTGATTCTTAAGCATCTCTAGAAATCACAATATCTCTAATACTGATTTATTATTACCCAACATCCTAGGAAATCATATACCATATAAAAATACTAAAAATAAACATACCAAGGTCTGGCTAAATTCCCACTCATGTCACTATCATCAAAACCCCATCATGATTTCATGTCAATTCGGGTTCAAGGGGGACACCTAAAATAATCTCTACCCATAAAAAAACACCCACATAAGGTCATATCATGAATGGGGCCCATAGATTTCCACAAGATCAATACCATAGTATTGGAAACCCTCTTATGTTCATCAGTCAAGAATGGTCTTTTGATTCACCACATGATGTTTGAAGGGCATCTTGTACCTTGAAATCATCAAGTTATGTCAAGGACTCACATATATCAAGGTTATACCACTATGGTGACAAATATATTAGATGTATTTATGACCATATATATGTGTAATATCTCTATAGTCTGGTCAATTCACCCCAAATCATTTCGATATGAAAATGGCTCCCATGTCTCTCATGGTTCTCACTCAACATACTCGAGATGCTACACTTATGTCAGGAAATGTCTATAAATATATATTTAGAAGGATCTTATATAACATAACATGTCATACCAACCTCATTCACACCCATCATGGGTTAGAAAATTATAGGGAATAACAAATCACCCATTACCTCCACAATGTCTTGCCATCAAACTAAGCAGAAGGCCAATGTGGCCTCAATTGCTCGTTCCTTTTTTCTCAAGAAATTTCATTTTAAAAAACCTTTAAATTTAATTTAACAATTAAAATAACAATTTATTTTGGATAATTTTCATCTGGGTGTAACTAAAAATGAAATTTATCATAAATGACTCACATTATGTTAGAGTATTGAGGACCAACTACCTTCATCTGAAGCTTCTATCAATTATTTACCAGGCCATAAGTATCTACCACATCCAAACAATTCATGTGTATCCTCATCCATCTAAAATAAAGATTTTATTAACGGATCATCCTATTAAATAATCCAATCACAAATAGTTAATTAATTATTTCAATTCCAACTGGACATAATTCTAGATTAATATTAGTCATCAAATGATCATTGAATCTTCAAGAAGTGGGTTTTCAACAACCCATGATGAACCCATGATCCAAAATATCACAAATTAACCTACCTAAGAGTCCAAATATATCATTAAACAATGTTAAATTTAAATAAAAATAATAAAAATCCATTATACAATGTACATTTGACAAAAACACAAGTAGATAAAGACAAATTCTCTCTAAGGATTTCCCCTTTGAGGGTTACCCAAAATCCCCAATGAAAATAAAAAATTTCCCCATTCTATGGTGAAATTTCCATTTCTAACCTAAAAAAAAGAAATTCTGAATAAAAGATATTAATAAGAGAATTTATGGGAGGGGCGAGAGGATATTGTACCTTGTTCGATCACCAAAAATTCCAAAAAAACACCACCCCAAACCATGGGAGAATAAAAGAGGAGAGTGAAGGTGGTGATATAGTTACACATTCCAGTAGAGGACTGGGAAGGGGTCTGACACATCTTAAAAGACATGTGGGAAATTGATTATTTTATGCCATTTAACCTCTATGGGATAGTCAATACACTACCAATCTCTAGATGGTGGCTATAGGCCATAACCATGCCATAGCCTGGCCTCCGTAGGCCTATGTTAGATCCAACCAAAATCCCAACGACACAAATTAGACACTATTCCGCATCTAAAATTACTCATTTGAGGGTACCCAACCTTTTTTTGTCTCCAAATATTAGACCAAAGTTAAAACCATAGGAAAAACAAAAGCAAAATTATTATTGAATTTTAAATGCTCGTACATACATGATACATTAAAAACATTCCACTATTACAATTATCATCCTCAATAATTCCCTCTAGAAATAAAATGGTAAATGTTAACCTATAACTATCACTAAAACCCACTCAAACTACCATTGTTTATCCTTGATTTCCCAATATTATCTTTCAAGGAAATATTAAAATTAAGATGCTCAAATCACTAAAACATAATCCAATTCTCATTATTATTTCTAAAACATTTAGTTAACATTGATGATGTATAACTATATTAAGACACCCATGTGTATTCATCCAATTGATCACTGGTCCATGGTGCTCCCTACCATAATACCTACTCCATAAAGTCAATTCCATACAATAGTGCTTCCCGTCATTTAGATTGCCTATCAAAACATGTTTCCAATAGTCCACAGAACTACATGAAATGAAACCCAACGTACCACACCCAAATATATATAATAACAACATTCAAAATATTATACCCATTCACATTTCTATATTTCTTGTCAAAATAGATGTGCCTATACCATCTATACACAACATGAGTATGCCAGATTCTACTAAAAAATCTCAATCCAGTGATTGATATTTTCCCATCATATCCAAAGTGACACATCTGATGTGATTTCCATATCATTGTATCAATTTACACATAGAATAATCGATTAGACATCCTCTAGCTAGAGTTCTTCCTTATAAAAACCCACTTACACATTCCCAATCTACATTATCCTAATTCCTACACTTCTAGATATAACATATATTTCTTGAACACATAGATTAAATTCTCAATCCAACATATAATGTAAATCCATGGATGGACCATCATTCATAAAATTCCCTAACCACTCTTTAAATTTGAGTATAAATGCGTTCATGGTCCGATGATGTTCATAATATTTCAAAATCACCCCATGCCCAAAGATAATGGTTGGACCCTATCTAGTATCACATCGAAGTCTATAAATGGAATTACACATAGAATCCATTTGGATTCATATTAGTTTATCCACTAGTATATAAATTTCCTAACGATCATCCAATGACAGATACCATGATCTAATTCCCCCTACAATATGATTTCCATGTAACCCTTGAGTAACATCACACTCTCCACCCTAGGAATGTCATTGTCATTGTATAACTAAATAAAAGCTCTAATTACCTTGAACCATACCCTATCAATCCTAAAATATAGTGATTGGATGTGGGAAAACCCACTCTTACATTTGGTCCATCACAATATCAATCACCTTATGTTCTCAACCTCAAATAATTTACCACACGACATATAATAAGATCCAATTCATAATGTGTTCCTTTCTCTATAACTATAGATGACACATTCAAAAATATGTGGATATTATTATACTCATCCCGGGGTGAATTATCAATATATTCCATTATCAAATATGTGTGTTTCTTTTACTAATCCATGCTTTTACTTTCATTGGATGACCATTTCATCACACCAAATCCATTTTTGTGTATCCTATACCACTGAGTAACATCTTTCTTTATATTCATGGCTTGTAAATCCAATATAAAAAGTTCCCCCACAAACATAACAAACCTCAAATTGCATCTGTTCATCACCAATTCCAAATTTAATAGCATAGTGTGTAACATTCATGGGCACTGGATCAATGAAAGCTAAAAATAAATGGGTGTATACTCCACTAGCTCCCAAACATAAAAAACTGACTCACACATCAATGATTTATAATCCATAAAACTAGGCTAATGTGATAAAATAATTTACCGATCTTTAAAATATGTATTTTTTTAATACAACTACACTCATAGCCTCTATCTATTCCTTTCCAATTCAGGATTGTCTATTTGTGCACTCATTGTGTAATAAAAACATCAATAAAAGTAGTGTCCGGAAACCAAACAGCCCTTCCCATAATGAAATACTCAATTACAAATAACCTAAGGTGAAATTTTCATTAAATAAAGGAATCATCAGGCCTACACTTTGAACCCCTAAGCACCTCATGTACATCGACCTCGAATAAATGCACATATTCGTGCTTCTACTTCAAAAGGACTCATAATCACAGCAACCATTTATCATGGGTATCGCTCGATCACATATTTCACTAACTCACTGATGTCTTAAGTCATATCATAGGTTCTCTCAGTCTCCCACATACCAAAAATGGATTTTATCATTGAAGGTAATAGCTTATAACAAGTTTTTCATGCTCATATATCAACAAACCAAGAAATTCAACATGTCAAACACCATATCAAGTGTCTTATAACCCTAATAATATCACATACCATCTCAATAACCTATATATACACATGTCATCATCGAGAATCCACCCATGGGTATACTATTTTTTCAATACCAACTCATCTAGTGTCATAAATTCATAAATAAATTATCTTGAATAATCTATAAAAAATAAAACCTTAGTCGCATGCTCAACTTTGTAGAATTTCATTACATGATATATTTGAAAAAAATATAATGTTTGTTATGGGAATATTATATAACTAATAATTTTTTCACCTAATACATACATACTCACTCATCCATCAGTTTCCTTTGATAATATGTGTCATTGAACAATGAACCATAGGTTCAGTTAAATATAATTCCATTCTAAGCTAAATGTTAAAATTCCATATTTGCTGTTATTGGAATTTTAAATAACCAAACCTATATTGTAAATTAAGCCAACATCATCCCATGGCGATCCATACATAGCAAACAAACATCACCTATTTTAGTTAAGTAGAGTTTTATTCCAAACTATACAATAAAACACTATACAGGTTGTTACAAAAAAATTAAATAACTAATCCTGAGCAATAAAAAAACATGGGGTTTCCCACTATGGGAAACTTTTCCTCATGGACCTCAAGGTTCACCTAATTTACCATACAATAATCTACTATGACATTGACATTGAAAAACATATCACATATTTCCACATGACTTTTCATCAGAAGGAAATACATATACATGTTGGTCTAGTTGAGTAAAATTACACTAAGTACTTATACTGAAAAATGACATAAGAGTAGTTGTTGACACATTAAGCCTTTGAATATCTCATTCATGAAAGAAGTTATAATAGCATGTCCCTATATGTGATGTTAATCCTATATGACAAATCATGATTCATGTGATACCTCATTCTTCAATGTGATAATAGAAACATATTATAAATATGTTTCTTGACAAAGAAATAATAGAAAAAGTTCCATAATCAATTATAAATATAAAAACTGTGCATCACATGAGTTGAAAATAATATCCATGTAACATAAAAAATCCAAATCATTAATCAAATCCTTGGTAATTCTGGACTTCCTACTGGAAATAGTGTTATTTATTCACTAGCTTAATATATATCATAATCTTTAACACATCTATTTGTCTCCAACATACATTATCCTAAATTGTAAAAAAATACATGAAGACTCTAATATCATGTTGTAACACCCTAACCCATCTCACTATGAATAATAACTCTACCAGACCACTAGGTGACCTCATGCATGCATCCTTGTACACTAGAGGATTCTAACTAATAATGTGGTTTTAAGGAGGTATCATGGGATGGATAAAAAACCTCTAACATAATGCATAATTATAATAAAAATAAAAACTATAAAATTTATAATATATATAATTGATAAATAACTAATCATGGTATAATAAATAAAATGATGACATAAGTCATACAAAACCGATCACAGAATAGGTTAATCCCATATTCATATATAAAATAAAATAAAATTTGAAATATATTCCATGACTTCATAGAGCCATACCACATCCAAATATAGGTCCCGGCTGATTTGACCCATCTCAAACACATAACATCAAGTCTCATCCCAAATTATGCCCACATCCAAGCGAGCGTCTCCTCAGGTACCCCAAGGAAATAACCTCCCAACAAGGGTGTATGTACATAACTCCATAGGGAAACACCCATGTATCACCATACTATACCAAAAACATAGTGACATGTGAACATGAAATGATTTGAATAAATAAATAACCAATGACAAAAATAAATAAAACCAACAACACTAACTACATTAGGATGATTCCATAATATCTCTGATCACAGCCTGATGTCTATATAAACCAATAAACCAAATGACCTAAGGAAGGATATATATTATTGGTCCATGCTAATAAACCATCATCGATCATTAGGTATGTGGCCCTGATATACCATACCTACCTCAACTAGGGAAAGAGTTTATGTGAGAATTATCATCACCTTAGAGGAACCGTGTTCCACTAACTAGTTATCCCACGTCCATGCCAACACCATATGCTTAGTAGACAGTGGGGATTCATCAAGAATTTCTCTTCCACAAGACTTTAGGGCGAACCCATTGATAATACCTGCTCATTCTTGACATCAAGATGATATCCTATTATTAAGAGCGGTAATACCTATAGAATCTTATATTTTTTTAGAATTAATAATATATCTAAAAAGAATTAAATTAAAGGGAACACCATTCCTGGATCTCATGGTCAATTTCTTGGGAATCCAAAATCTCATGGACACTCAGTTGAACCATCACTAGTGCATCCATACTATCCATGTGGGGGTATCCTTGGAATCGATCGTGGGGATACAACATTTGTGATCTGGGATATATGACAAAAAAACATTTCATATAACAATTCAAATCCTGTTAATTATATAAATTCATCATGTTCTACTGCTATCCCCATTCAAATCCAAGATCCTAGACAATTTTAATTGTATAAATATATCATAGAAATCCCTCATCACTTGAATTATTATATACGTGGTCACACACACAATATAATGGTTTATCGTAGGTATAACCTCTATGAGACCACTCCCAAATCAACTAATTAATTGTATTCTATATAATATGGGAGTTAACCTATAATATATAGTATGATATGATCTGATGCTTACTCGGAATCCTGGTTTCTTATCCATGAAAATAGGTTATTCTCTAGAAACCCATAAATCACAATAATGTAATTCCCAGAGAAGTATTCCCAATAATAATTGGAAGTAAAATACCATAAAAAAGCAGAGATAATAATTCCAAGAGTTGGTCAAATTCCCATGCTAAACACTATCATCACAGCCCGATAGGGCATGATTATAAGTTCCGGTTCTTGGGTTACACCCACAACCATCTCTACCCATAGTAAGAGACACCCTCTATGGGTTATTTACTAATGGGGGTCCCCAAAAAATTCCCATATAATAATACTTGTGTAATTTCATCCGATATGGGATCCTTGGTCACCATTGGTGTTTTAGGTCAACACTAGATACTTGAATGACAAATCAAGCCTTGACATCATCAAATCATTTTGTGGCCTCAATTGCCTCATGGGTTTTCTAGATTGTTGACATCCTCAATAGACTGTGTAATGCCCATATTTATATACATGGTCTCTTTAGACTAGTCTACTAACCCATCCTAGCTTGATAAGCCAAAATGTCTACCAAATGTCTCAATGTTCTCACTCATCCTTTATAGGACACACAACTTATTTTAGAAAACACCACCCCATAGAGACTAACAAGGATATTAAATATGCTCTGAAGGTCACTTAAACCTCTATCACACCCTCATGGGTTTGAAAATCACAAGAACTACCAAATCACTCATGGATTTGGATATTAGCGATCTATAAAATTAAACTGAGAAAAAGTCCAATTTAACCTCAACAACATATTTCCTCTATCACAAGGAATTTATTATCAATTAAAAATTTCAATTTAATTTTACAATTAAAATAAGTAATTAATTTGGAAAACTCAATCTTGGTTTGGGAGACACATCACATGAATCATTAACATCTAGAATTATTGCATTGGGAATGTAGCAAGGAAAATCTTATTTTCTCCAAAGCAAAATTCAATTATTTTGAAGGTATGACATATACTTCCATTTCCATTCCAAGACAATATATCCCTACCAATCCACAATATATCTTGTCTAAATGAACCATTATCCTAAATTCATAAAAAAAATTAATAATTAATTAATCATAAAACTCATAATTATTTAATAAATTCAATGTCAACTATAAATAATTTCAGATTACTCACTAAATTCCTAACTTCTAAAGATTCTTTGATTAATAGGGTTCCCACCACCCTCAAAACAACCCAGAATGTAAACCTATAAAAATACTCAAACTATATAATCAAATAATTTATTACAAAATTTTATCATTAAAAAACGAAAATACAAGACACAATTTACCATTGATGCAATGATGAGTGGTGAAAAGTTGAAATATCCTCTAGACACCCTCTTTTAGGGATACATGAAAGCCCATATGAAATTATAAAATTTCACAATTCACCATTGAAATCACTATTTAAAACCTAAACCAAAACATTTTTTAATTGTGGTGAAGAATATGGATAATTGAAGAGAGGAGGGATATGATAATATAACTTGTATATTGATTAAAAACACCCAAAAACATTTTCCCAAACCAAGAGAGAAGAAGGGAGGAAAGGGGAGGGATGCTCTGGCTACCTGATCAAATAGAATAGGGGAAATGGGGATATCATATTGAAAAATCCTTGTGATTTTTTTTTTGATTTTATACATTTTTATCCCCATTTTCTAAATTGTACACTATAGTTGGACTTCTAGTGGCACCCCAGAACAAGGGGTCCCACTATCCAGCCACTGTCCAATGGGTGGTTTCAGCTACTTTTTTGTAGCATGGGAAACTAGAGTTTACCCTCACTCTAACTTGAATCTATCAGAAACTAATTAGACCTCATTATCTATCCAAAATTCTACCTTTGAGGGGTCCAAACATTCATAATCTATCTCTTATTCCTAGCACAAAATTCAATCAACTCAGAAAAAATTATATTAATCATTATTTTTGTATTATAAAACATACATGTGGAATTTTAAACTCTCCACCACAAAACATCTCATCCCAATGAGACATAGTGGCCCTGAAATTATCTATCTCAAACTACCATAGTTTTCAGAACCCACTCAAATGGCTATGTTCTATCCCTGAATTCCCAAAACACTCTCACATTGCAACATTAAAACCATGAATCCAAAAATAAAAAAACCCAATCCAACACTAATTATTCTGAACAAAACATTTGTAAAATTTAAATTATACCCACCCACCCCAAGTCTCATATGTTTCTTTATCCAAATTATAACCAATCTATTTATCTCTCCACTATTGGACCTAGACCAAAAATCTATTTCCCAAACTATGATGATTACCATTGTCTAGATTTCCTATTAAAAGATACTCTTAGTGGTCCACCAACTGGGTTAGCATTAAACCAAACATTCAACACCTGAATATATATAATAACACCATTCAAACACATCTTCCCATTCTTATTTTAAAATCCTTTTAATAATGGATGTGCCTCCACAAGATCATTCCATATTTTAATCAAAAATATTTGGACCCTAATTTATACATTCCTTAAATATAAAAAATGATGTATCTTTTTATTTCTTAGATCACAAAATATATTTGCAAGTATAATGAAATGCTAGACCCCCTTTATATGTCCTTCATCAAAGAAATTTTTTACACCAACCTATGTGTTCCTAATCTACCATGTCTCGATGCCTCCACACCTAGATATACCCAAGACCATTCACAAACATACACTGAAGTATCTACATGAATTTCAACGTGACTACATGGTTATATTATTATTCATCCAACTCCACCTCTATGATCTAAATGAGATCTTGAAAACATTCCAAGTATGATCATGTTAATACCATTTTCAAAATAAATTATATTTGATGTTAATGCTTGAACTCTATCTTGTATCAATTTTGATTCTATACCTTTAATTCAATAAATAATCTAGTTGTATTTAGTTTTATTTTTCCACCATCATTAAAATTACCTAAATATCATACAATGATAAATCCAAAGCTCTAATGACCCCTATACCAATATTTTCATCCAAATCACAACCAACGTCATTATCTCCACACATATAGTGTCCTTGTAATTATAACACAAAATCATAGACCATTTTAGGATCAAAATAGAGATGCAGATGATCAAATAAAAGATAGAGGTGAATTTTAAGTATAAAAATAATTCTCTTTTAATCCTAAAAGGAAATATATGTTTAACAAAGTTGAACAAGGTATATTTTTAAACACTCTTTCATTATAACTAAAAGGGATAATAGGAAGGTCCCATGTACAATTATAAGAAACCTAAACATAAACAAGATAAGCATAAGGAAACTAAATAAGGTTTTAATTAGAGAATTATTCTACCTCATAGAGTATAAAATCTTATGTATATAAGGTTTTAAAATGTATAATAATGTATAGGAAAATTATACATTATTTATTTAAAAATATAGTGGAGATAAAACTTGTAATAAGAACAAGTAAATAAGTAGGAAATCATTTAACTCAAAGAGATGGGTATCCAACAACCATGCATAACGGTCCCATTATTTATTCTTTAAAAATATTGTGTTTTCCCCACACCAAGGTAAGCCCTCTATAAGAATATCAGAGTCCATCTTGCTATCACCACAATCCCTTGAACATTATGTTAGTCGGCACCGCTGTCTTCCTATCCCCATAAGTACTCAAATTTAAGGTAGTTGAAACCTCTCTCTTCATATCTCTGGAAGCCCATGATTGTACTCAGAAACAATCATATTCATGCCAGGTTGGATGGAAAAGTTGTTCATCATTGGAAAAGTTGTTTATAGTTGGCACAACACACAAGATTCATTATCACACTAGAAATCACTTCACAACATCATAGAATTCTTGTTCATGAATGTATTGAGCTCATTCAAATGAGCTCCTATTTATAGAAAAGGGTTTCATGGGTTAGCTCCCTCCTCTAACAGTCATATTTTTTCTTAAATCTGAGAGGGACATGTACCAAATTCACTCAGCCAATAATAAGTTAAAATCATATTACACGACATCATTTTGTATAAGTAAATATAAAAAACTATTTCATGTTTAAGAAAAAAATATGTAAGGAAAATGATATCATGTTTAAGAAAAGAGGATTTGATAAACTCGAAACAATATGTTAATAATTTAATATAACATTATACATTATGAAAAATTGGAATCTAGGAATATTAGAAATCATAGTTTAAGAATATGAACAATCAGAATCCAGAACAAATTGGATATTTAGAGTATTAATTATGGGAAATTCAGAGTCTAAATTCTGAGGAATTCAGAATCTGAATCCTGATGAATTTATAGTATGAATTCCAATGAATTAGGAGTCTGAATTATATTGAATTAAATGTCCAAATTCTAAGTAATTCAATGTATGAATTGTGATGAATCCAGAGTCTTAATTTCAAGGAATTTTGATTCATGATTTCAGAGAATTCAGATTCTAAATTTTTGAGATTTCAGAGTCTGAATTTCAAAGAATTAAGTGTTTGAATTTCATTGAATTAAAATTCGGAATTTTAGAGAATTTAGAATCCTAATTTTAGAGAATTTTGAGTCTAAATTTTAGAGGATTTAGAGCTTGAATTTCAAAAAATTTAGAGTACAAAAATTGGTAGTTTCTAATTTATGTAAGGATCTGAATATGTTTCATAAGAATATATATTTGTTAGACTTGGTTTAAGGATACAATAAATAAGACTTTGAATACTGAGTGTAAGGGTAAAACTGTTCTTAGAGAGAGAAAACTTTCCTTAAGAAAATAATTCTAAGAGAAGGATAATTTTACATAAAGAAAATGTGTTTTTTATTTTCAAATCATAAAGGAATGAAAAATTCATAAAGGAACTTATTGACTCAACAATTTCCACCCTTTTTTAATGTAAATTTTTTTGAAAAAGAATATAAGGAATAAGGTTTTTTCTTTTCAAGCATTAAATAAACATAAATCTTTTTACATTGAACATGATGAATATGACTAACTCCCCCTTAGTTTTTGAAATTCCTAATGATCATATTATTTTATTTCATAGAGAAGTTACTTGTTATTTCATTAGAAAATATTCTTAATGTAATATCCCCTAACATAATCTACCCCTTACATAGGGAGTTATTTTATTTTCACTTAATATTATTTTGATCATTATTTTCTCCCCCTTTGTGATTTTCAAAATGGAATGGTGGGAATGGAAAAATAATGTACGTGAAAGGTTATAAATAAAGAAGATAGAACAAAGGAAGTACAATGAAATTTCATTATTATTGAAAATTTACTACAAGGATAATACAACAAAAGATCATATTTTAAGGAAAATGATTATTCCTTCTTTTCCTTCAATATCATCTTTCTCAAGGTTGATTTCAACTTCTTCAATTCATCTTGGCATATATGAAATTCTACTTCCGACATAAGCAATTGTTATTTCTATTTGAATTTTTATTCCAACACTTCCCTTAGTTATATTTACCTTTTCAAATTTAGAGAAATTGAATTGAGATTTCCATTCAGGTATTTTTCCTCCTGAATCCAGCCTTCCTTATCTTGATTCAGAGTTTTTGAAATATTTGATGTAAGGTTCTTCATGGTCTCATATGGCTGATCAAATGCCTCATGTACTGAATCATGGTAATAATCCATGTTTTTTAGATCTCTTATAACTGACATTTAACATTTAGTTATATCCTTTCATGATCTCATATGAGCATCATAACCAATGTGAAATGATTTGAATTCCACTTGATGCTTGATATAATTTTCCATGAGAAATCTTATCAAATTTGACTTCTGATTTAATGAATGTTGAAGCAACTGACATCTTGAATAAATACATCAATATAATAGATTGGTGTTTACTGGATTTTTAAAATATTGAAAAACAAAATATTGTCCTAGGGAAAAGAGATATTCTAAAGAATAATCCTGTACTGGTGGGGAAGCTTTATCTTTTTCTTCATCTTTCCTCTTGGATGTCCCAACAACATCTTTCTTTGATTTCACAACCACTACTTTTCTGAAAGAATCTACAACCCATTGTTTTCTTTTTATAGATCTTGATATTTCTTTCTCAATTTTCGGAGTCCCATGATCAATATTAGACACTTGTATAATCTTATCATCATCAACATCATCTTTATCAACACCTTACTTTACATTATAAAGATAAATTAAATCATGTTTGTTGCTTTTATCCTTAGTTGGATTATTAACCAAATCTTGTGCATCATCATTTATCCCTTATGAGATAATTTTGGTTGATTCATCTTGTGAAGTGTTGATTTACATCATTTCTGAAGGTCTTTTATTCTCATGGTATTATTTAACCATTTTTACAACATCTTCACATTACTATTTGTTTTCTTCTTCTTCTTCTTGTTGTTGTAATTCTTCTTCAACAATGGTTTCTAAAATTGAAATTTACTTTCTCAGATTTTCTATTGGAACTGATTCTTCCATGAAGGATTTAAGTACCTATATTTGTTTAAAAGAATTCTAGATATCTTTATTCTAGGATTACACAATTTCATTTTTTTTACATTTTCATTTTCATCTTTTTCTCTTTAGATTACTTCACAAGCACTTCTGCTACATGAATTTTTAAGGACATAGCCTCAGTAGGGTTTAAATAAAAAATTGCATCCCCTTCCTTCTTATTCTACATACTCTATCTCTACTTAGCTTACTCTTCATTACAAAAGGCATTTTTTATTTTTCCTATTGGTTGGAAAAGGATGTGTCTCCGGAATGGGTTTTATTTCTTTTAATTATCATTCTTTATATATTTTCTTCTTCCATGATTTCTTGGAAGTTTTACCAACTTCCCCTTTAGTGGCGATAACATGAATCTCACTTTCAAGAAGATCATAAAACTCACCTAAGTTAATACTGAACCCAATATTAATTTTTTATAGAGTATCATCACTCAAAAACATAATCTAAAAGGTACTATATTTTTAACTACACATAATATTAAAGGATTCTAATCAAATAACAATGTTCTTGACAAGATTTCTTGTTACATGATATTATGGGACATGAGGGTTCCAATTTTGATATTTCTAATTATTATGAGAGTATGCATGATAAGGTTTACCTTTCATATATTTATCATGAAATCTATCTAGAAATATCAAACTTCTTAAGGGAATCCTTATCTCCATTTCTTGGCATGAGAAACCCATGCATCCACCAGGCTAACAAAAGATAGTTGGTTGTAAGGTGATTTTTATTAGGTGACTAAACTCCTTTAATTTATAAGTACTCAATTGACTTAACCTCCTCAAAATATCCTTACTTTTCTAGAAACTTTTGAGAGGAAAGGATAGCCTCTCCCTCATAAGGTATATCCGTTATACTGGCTTCTTTATATAAAGATAAAGAGTATGTATTCCCATATCTATTGAAGGAAAATAATTATCTTCCTCCATGTTCCTAAAAATTTGATATATCAAATAATTCAATAAGGATATCAGGATATACCATATTCTGATTCTTCGACATGGATACACAAAGTATTTCCCAGCTATTATTCATTATAAATTTAGAAATTATGGAATCATACTTCAGAAAGAAATTCGGTTCGACGAAAAATTCTCTTCAAATTTTACAATATTTAATTTTTTTGTTTGATTACATATAAGTTTTCATGGAAATTTAAAGAGACATCCAAAACATAAGGAAACTGATAAATCTGAATGAATGATTTGAAGGGCGGCATAGCTTCGAGGGAAAAAATGGAAAAAATGATGTGGGACACAAATAAGGGGGGCCTTTATGTAGGCTTCATGGTGACCATTCGAATTCTTGATTCAATTGAAAGGTTGATATAAGCTTGATCTAATCTGACAGTTGATATCAATTCCAATGAAGGATTTAGAAGTTCCTATCTTTTGTGATTTTAAGAAAAATAAGATTTAAGGAAAGTGCATCTCATGAGTTTTCTCATGAAGCATGGTAAAAATACCAATAGAAATAAAATTATAATTATTAATATATAATTAAGGAAGTATTACTTCCATATTTATTAGAGTGAATTGCCAGAATTGATAAGGTTCTTGTTGAGAAACTTAGATTCCATAAATTTTTTTTATGGAATGAAAATTTTGTGTTCCGAAAATTTTATTATGAAAAGTAAAATAAATAGGTTTCGAAATGTTTTTAAGAAAAGGAAAAACTATTAGGTTTTAAAAATAATTTTAGGTAAAGAAAAAATTTTAGGTTCTGAAAACATTTTAACGAAAGGGAAAATTTTATTTTCCAAAAAATAGAAAAAGTAATTTTTTAAAGAATAAATAAATATACTCCCCCTATGAAAAGGATTTTATTTATGTAAGGAGATAGGTTTCGAAAAAAATTAAATATCAATGATTACATTATGATTAGGATTCCTAACTTTTTCTTAATATATTCAAATTTATCAGCTGATATTAATTTTTTAAAATTGTTTGCAAGTTGATCTTGAATTCCGATAAATTAAAGAATTGTATCTCTTTCAAGTGTGTGATCTATAATAAAGTAATGCCTAATATTTGTGTTCATTGCATGAGAGTGATGTATAGGGTTTTTACTTAGGGAAATGGCACTTGTATTACCAAACAATATATGTGTTTTGGTAAAACTCATGCCATAGTCTATGAGTGTGTGTTGCATCCACAACGCTTGAGCACGACAACTTCCATCTGCTACATATTCAGCTTCAGTAGTGGAAAGTGATACTAAGTGTTGTTACTTTCATGAACAAGAAACTAATGAATCTTTTATGAAATGAAATGTTTTTTATTTACTTTTCCTATCCATTATACATTCACCAAAATCATAATCTGAAAAACATGTCCTTTTTAGAAGAATTATCCCACAAAGGTTGATAATCAATTTTTGGAAACACATCTGAGGTTGTATATTGGTGTTGTTTAAAAACAAAAGGATCAGTTTCATCAAATTTAACATTTATTTTTTCTTCAATAGTACATGATTTTTTTTCAAATTACTATAATCCTTATAAGTAGTGTAATAGCCTATGAAAATTCTTTAATCAGATTTGGGTGAGAATTTATGGAATTTATCTTTAGTATTCAAGATGAATACTTTAAATCTAAATACATTGAAGTAAGAAAAATTAAATTTTTGACTAATCCATAATTCAATGAGGTGTTTTATTAAGAAAATATCTGATTAAAACTCGATTTATAGTATAACAGGAAGTACTAACAGTTTTAGCTAAGAATTATTTAGCAATATAATATTCACTCAACATGGTTATAGTTATCTCTTAAAAATTTTGACTTCTTCTTTCAACAACACCATTTTATTAAGGAGTTCTTGGAGCTCAGATGATTTGATTAATGCCTTTCTTACAACAAAATGTTTCAAAATATGAATTTTGAAATTCTCTCCCATGATCACTATGAATAGTTATCAATGGAATGATTTTTTCATATTAAACATTGGATAAAAAATATATAAAATAATAAAAGGATTCATATGTCTATTATAGAAAATACACCCAAGTAAATCTATTATAATCATCAACTAAAACAAATACATTGTATTTTCCTCTAACAAATCATGTTTCTGTTGGACCGAAAATATCAATATGTATAGGCTGTGATGCATCAAACGTTGAGACTTCACTGATTTATTTGAAGCTTGACTTACGTTACATTATATATTGAAAATGATTAAAAAAATTAAAGATTCAAATCTATGCATTGGTAGATCCTTAACAAGTCTGTTATTTGAGAGTTTTCTTAGGTTCCTATTGTTACAATGTCCTAGTCTTCTATGACCTAACAATGATTGTTCTTAAATTTCTCTATGGAAAGGTAGGTCTTTGCTCCTAAGGTCATATAAGTTTAGTGTATAAATATTCTCATGCCTATTATGAAAGATAATAAACTCTTCCATGGAATTTTATACTAAGAATTTATCATTCCTAAAATTCACAAGGTTACCTTAATCACATAAATGGATTATTCTCATAAGCTTGTGCTTAAGAACATTAACAAATAAAAAATTTGAAATTAAATTATTTCCAAGAAGAAAAATGTTACCCATACCAACAATTTCTCCCTGAGAATTATCTCTAAATGTTACTTTTCCTCTTTCCATCTTGATAATATTTTAAAAAAACTTCTTCTTACTAGTCATGTACCAATAACATCCATTATCTATGTACTATGTATTTTTTTGGTACTTCCATTATTTTACTAAAAATACAAAAGCTTCTATTCTTGAATCTAAATATTCTTTTATCCAGAAATTTTAAGAAATAAACTCTTAGGTATCCACATTTCTTAGAAAAATATGCTTTAGGAAAAACTAAGGATTGGGTTTTATTTAAAGAATTTTTTTTCTCACAATGTCAGCTATATTGGCACTTAATGAAAAAAGGATATAATTTGTAAACTAAATAATTATGACTAAAAATAGGTTTTCAGTGAGTATAACAAAATCCAAAACTAATCCTATGACGATGAAGTTGTGAATACATTTTATCAAATTATTTCCTTCAATAACTGAAATTTGAAAAATGTTTCATTAAGGAAAAAATTTCAGATTTTATTCTGTTGAATAAATTCTTATCCTCAAAATTATTAGTTTTAGTGTTTGAGTTATTCTCTAAAATATTTTTCTTACAAATAACATTTTCAAGATCCTTAGAATGATTATCCTTCTCCGAATTAACTTCCTTACTGTTTTTAGAAATATTTTCAAGATCAGGATTTGTCTTATCAAGATCATTAGAAAGATCTAATACTTATTCAATAAAAAAATAAATTCTCAAATTTTATTTCTCTAGCTTCTTTTTTATCTTACAGATCTCATTGTCATGTAATTTTGTAAATCTAGAGACTTCTTCAAATGATTGTAAGGTAATATCTTCTAATGAGGAAGATTCTTCATCTTAATATTCATAATATTATTCATTGGAAAAAGTAAAATTTAAAGAAATATTGATTAAGTATTTATCACTATGTAGCTTAGCCATAAGAAAATTATTTTCAATAGGTACCCTGGCTATAAGACCAGTATTCTTCAGACTAGAAGATTAATATTCTGAAGATTAATTTGAAGAGTCACCACACATAGAACTCTAGGTGTCATTAGCCTTCAGTACATTCTTAACCGTAGATTAATAATACTTCTTTTTGTTACTTTCAGAATTCTTTTTCTTTCTATTATTTCTCTTGAGCATAGGAAAATCTGTTTTGATATGACTATCGCTTTTGCATTCATAACAAGTTACATCAGAATCTTCCTTGTCCTTTCTATATTTCTTCTTATAATTATAATAAAATAATTTCATTCCCACAATCTCATTCATTCTTCGAGAAAAAATGGATAGTTCATTCATAGAATGTTCACTATTACATCATTTAGATATAACAACAACTTTCTTGTCTTCAGATCTAGGTACCCATTCTTGAGTCTTGGATTTTGATATAGTAGTGAAGGAAACACTTCCAATACCATTATTTTTCCTGTTTAAATCAACATATATATTCATTCTTGTTTCATACGGAAGAATAGTTATATGTAACTCATCATGATTAATGTTAGATACTTTCATATTTTCATCAATAAATACCTTTTTTTATTCGCGCACATTTGGCATGATATCAATTATCCAGTCCAAAAGATCTTCATCATCCAGAAATTTATCTACCATAGATTGATGATTGTTGACGATAGTCATAAATATTTAATGGACATTTCAAATAGGTTCTACATAAGAAAAAAATCCATGATATTCATCTTTTAACATATCTCTTCTGGTTTCATTCACTTTTGATGTTCCAAAATTTGTTACTTCAAGTTTCTTCCAAATTCTAAACACTACTACACAAGATGATATTTGACTATAGATATTCCTGGTCATGGAACATAAAGGATTATTTTATACCTTATAGTTTAGTTTATATTACTCTCTTTCCTAATTTGTGAATGTTCTAATTCATTGTCATGAATCTTTTAGTCACCAGTAAGCATAACAAATTTATCGCCACATGTATTGATAATGAAGGTCATATCCTATCTCTCCAGTACTCATAATCAATACCAACTATGAATTTTGGTTTCATAGTAGTAATTTCATCAATAGAACTAACATTCATACCTTCCATTTTTATAAGAAAATATTGTTTCCACAAAACATATATGTAAAAAAAATTATAAACAAAAATATAATACAAAAATATAAATAATGTTCAAACAAGTAAAATTAAGCTATAAAAGTTACGCAAGAAAACATATATGCATGTGCAGGTTTTCTAGAGTCCTACTCTGATACCAATTATAGGATCAAAATATATATGTAGATTCTCAATTACAAGAGGGGGTGGGGTTGAATTATAAGTTTATATTATTTTCCCTTTTAAGCCTAAAAGGAAATATTTGTTTAATAAAGTTAAATAAGGTAAATATTCAAACCCTCTTTTTTCTAATTCAAAAGGATAATTGGAAGGCTCTAGGTCCAATTATAAGAAACCAAAACATAAACAAGTTAAACCTAAGGATACTTAATCATGTCTCATATAAAGAAATAATCTACCTTAAAGAATATAGAATCTTATTTATATCAGAGTTAAAAAAGTATAAGAAAGTATAGGAAAATTATACATTATTTTTTTAACAAAATACAACATAAATAAAACTTGTAACAAGAACAAGTAAATGAGTAAAAAATCTTTTAACCCAAAGGGAAGGGTATCCAAAAAACACTGGATTATGGCCCCTTGATTTATACTTTCAAGATATTCTTTCTTACCCACACCGGGGTAGGCCCTTGATAAGAATATCAAATTCTATCTTGTTATCCTTGGTAGCCCTCAAACATTAAGGTGGTCAGGACTTCTATCTCCCAATCCCCAGAAGTATTCAACTTTAAGGTAGTCAACACCTCTTATTCCTATCTTAAGAATCCCTCAGTTGTACTTAGCAATAATCGAATTCACTCAAGGAAGGTTGAACAAGTTGTTCATGTTTCAAAATGATGTTCACAGTTTGCATAAAGCATGAGAGTATATCTCTCTTTAGAAATCAATTAATATAATCATAGAATTTGTGTTCATGAATGTATTGAGATCATTCAGATGAGATTTTATTTATAGGAAATGGTTACAACAGTCATCTCCCTCTTCCAACGATCATATTTTCCCTTAAATCTTAGAGGGACATGTACTCATGTCACTCAATAAACGATAAGTAAAAAAAACAGATTACACAACATCATTTTGTATAAGGAAATATAAGAAACTATGATAAGATAAAGAATAAAAGAATATGAAAGGAAAATGATATCATGTTTAAGAAACTAGGATCAGATAAACTCTAAACAATTTTATAATAATTTAAGGTAAATTTAAAAATTATGAAAAATAAAAATATTGGTAAAATAGAAATTAGAGTCTAAGAATATGAATACTAAGATTATGTAAAAAATGGGTATTCATAGTCATAATTATAATGAATTTTCAGTATAAATCCTAAAGAATTTAGAGTCTGAATCACATGAATTCGGAATCTGAATTATTATGAATTCAGAGTCAATGATTTGAGGAATTCGGAATTTGAATTTCAGTGAATTCAGAGTCTGAATTTCATATAATTTCAAGTCGGAATTTAATATAATTAAGAGTTTTAA
Organism: Viscum album; assembly: GCA_963277665.1. Taxonomy (NCBI): domain Eukaryota; kingdom Viridiplantae; phylum Streptophyta; class Magnoliopsida; order Santalales; family Viscaceae; genus Viscum; species Viscum album. The sequence continues at coordinate 232,849,752 of OY728147.1, forward strand.
TTTCAGAGAATATAGAGTCAGAATATAAGAGAATTCGGAGTCTGAACTTCAGTGAATTTTGAGTCTGAATTTTAGGGAAATTGAAGTTTAAATTTTAGAGAATTTGATGTCTGAATTTTGGAGAAATCAGATTCTTAATTTCAATGAATTTAGAGTCTAAATAATGATTAGGTTCTAATTTATGCAAGGATCGTAATATTTTAATTAATAAAAAATTTGGTTAGACTTGTTTTGAGAAGACAATCAATAGGACATTGAGAACTGAGGGAAAATATAAAACATTTCTTAGAGAATAAAAATTTTCCTTTAGGAAATAATTCATAGAGGAGGATAATTTTCCTTAAAGAAAACTTGTTTGTGATTTTCAGAACATAAAGGAATGAAATATTCATAAAGGAACTTATTGACTCAACATCCATATCACCACATCACACACCCAACCACCCACAAATGAAATGACAATATGTGGAAGAAACCCACTCATATGAGATAAACAACACAACATCAATAACAACCCATTCATGACTACTAAAAATGACACCCAGGATATCAAAAAGATCCATTCCATAATGAGGGTATTATCCTCTGATGGATGATCATGTACAACCCCCTATACTATATTCTTTATACTAATCAATGGGTTTATTTTCAATAGATTCCATTATCAAGCATGTGTTCCTTTTTTCTCAATCGATAATTTTCACATCTTGAGCCAATAGTGCCATCACCCCAAGTCTATTTCCGGTGAATCATCTACCACGAATTAAAATTTCGCATTATCATAAAACCTAAGTCAACAAAGTCCACATGTTCCTCAAAAAACATACCATCCCCTAGATCACACATGAAAATCACTAATTACATCTTAAATAATCTATGTGTTATTTGGGTTTGAAGTACCTTAATCTCATCTGAAAAAAAACAAGCACATGCTATAGTACCACCCAAACTTATAAAAATGGAATCACACCATTATGCTTTTCATACCATTAAACTAGTATAAAAAACAAAATCATTAATCTTGTAAATGTTATTTTTGTTTGAAATCAAAATACACCCTTAGCTTTAATCTAAAACTATTCCAAGACATGATCATCTACCCACACTCTCACTACATATTACATGATTCCATAACACTAGTGTCCGGAACCTGATTGGTTCTACTCTTTGAATACAACCTCAATACCAAATAACTCAACAAGTGTTCTTACAAAATGAAGGTATCTTGGATCCAATTTCACAAATTCCCAAACAAGACATGTGAATCAGTCTTGAATAAAATAAAATACACATTCTTACAATTTAAAGTACTCACAATCCCAACTAATCCCTATCGGAGGTTACCTATGATAACCTAAGTTATAGACTCACCAAGGTCTTGAGTAATGTCTGATGTTATATAGGTCCCCACATAGCTTTAAATTATAGTATCATAGAAGGTTATAACTCACTAGAATCCATACATGCTTCCATAACAATAAACCAAGATATCCAAAGTTTCAAACACCCACTTGAGGGTCCGATAACTATAATGAAATCTCATAGACTCTAAAAAGTCAACCTAGGCATTAATCTCCACCAACAATTTTCTGATCGGATTTCTCTGTCCATAATAGCAACTAATTAGTGTTAATAAATACATAGCTATATCTTCCTAGAAAATGCATGCTAATGGAAACCACAATTGAATGCTTGGAAAAGTATAATAAAAATACAAGATATATTGGAAAACATTGTATATATTATCACTGGAACAATAAATAACTAAGTACCCATTCATGTCAAATAGGTTTCATCACACAACATAGATTTCCCTTTTATAATTCATATCAATGAACTATGAACAGAAGTTTTAGATTTATAGAATTACATTATAAACTATATATAAAAACACTATATTGGTTGATACTAAAAATTTAAATAAAAAAACATATAGGCATCATCCATCCATCACCACCCCATATAAATTAGTATCCCAAAAACCACTATCACATAGTTTAAATATATAGAATTTCATTCCATGCTATATAGGAAAATGCTATAGAGGTTTTTAAAGGAATTTAAAATAAAATACCCCATGAAATTGCAATTGACTAGGGGTTTTAAAATATAGAACCATGGTTTTCACTAACCTACAGAGGTCACCTCATGTCAAATACATCAAGGGACTATGCCATCATTGTTGAAAAACATCTCATTATAGATCCATAATACCTTCCAGTAGAATATATATATATATATATATATATTGATCATGTTGAGTAGAATGATACAAAGTACTAATATCAGAAAACTATATATGAGTATTTTTTGACACATTAAATATTTAAAACCATCATTAGTGGAAAAGGTAAAACTATCAGTTCCCTATATGTCTTGTGAATTCTCTATTCGAACGCATGATGCATGAGACCCCTTTGAACTATATTCCCCAATAGAAAAAAAAATCAAATCCAGACTCTTGAGAGTAGTCCAAGAAAAATAATAATAACAAATCATAAATTTAATGACCATGTTCATATTGTGAGGTGAAATTCTTAATGTAAGAGAATGAAAAATCCAAAACATTAATCACAACACTATAAATATTGGACTTTCTATCAGAAATGGTGTTCATGGAGAACTAGATTTGTATCCATCATAGGTTCTGACACATCATAATGTCTCTTTGAAACCCTATCCCAAATGGTATAATAATATGAAGAAGGTTATGATACCACTTTTTAATTCCCTGACCTAACATACTATCAATAATAACCAGACCTGATCGCAACATGAAATTTGGAATGATTCCCCGTAAGAGGGAGGTTTTTAACTAATAGTGAGGGTCTAAGGAGGTAAAAATGGGAGGATAAAACCCCAATACCAAAGTGTTCAATAATAATAAAAATAAAAAACAACATAAAAGTTAGAGTACATAGAAAGTTTATATAAATAATCATGAATACCAAATAAAATAATAGAATAATACATTCCAAATGGATCAACCATTGGGATGATAAAAAATACTAATACAAAATATAATAAATATAATATTGGCTCGGAAAAATCCATGATCCATAAATCATCCTACACACTATGTCTCACTCAAGATAATATTTCTTGAAAATAGAATACCAAGCCTCAACCTCACATGAACTATAATTCAAGTACCTTAGTGTAATGGTGGAAGAATTTGTTTGTGAATACATAACTCAGTAGGTAACCACCAATATAGTCCCATAAAATATCATAAATGTTGTCACACATTCACGTGATACGGTCAGAAAAAATAAACAATTATAGATAAAATATATAAATCCACCAATAATACTTGATTCATCTTGATATCAAAATGTATCTTGGCATGTGATGATTTCCATGCCAACTAGTGAACCCAATTCCATAAGGGAACATTTATATTAACTAGGTCATTCCCAATAACGATTATCAATCCTTATGTATAAGACCTCGATCAACCATACCTACCATTACTAGTTCTAGAATATCTATGAGAATTAAAATCACCTTATGAGAACCACTATCCACTCATTGTATGTCCTAGGCTCATGTATCAGTCATGTTGAGTAGTTGAACATGGGGAATCACAATGAATCCCTCATCCTCAATACCTAAATTGGAATCACATAATATTACCTATGTGTCCTCTATGTGAGGATGATGTTTAATTCCAAGGATGGAAAGATGATAGGAAAAACAATGCATCCATTCATGAATTATTCCTATGAGACATAGGAAATCAATGTAAATACCCACCTTGGATCCCAAGTCTAGCCTCCATGGAATCCAAAATATCATTGGTTCTCATAAGAACTATCATAAGTGTGTCCAAATAAATTTATCGGGGTATTCTAGGAATCATTCAATGGGATCCAATATTCATTCTTATGGTGTCCAAAATACAAGCTCAAGGATATAAAATCACTCTAAATCTTATACCTCCATTTGATTCCAAAGAATCACTTATATTCTCAATGGTCCACTAATATCACCATTTTAATCCCTACACCTTGTAATTCACAATGGTATTAAAATATGAGAAAAATATTTCCATCCCAATAATTCCTATATATATTGTAACATGTGATCTGATGATGGATACTAAGTACAACATCTAGGAATCCATTTCCACATGACTAAAAGATGAGATACTAGTCGATCTTGGTATCCACTCTTAATTTTCAATGAGACTAGACCCTAAATATACTATGCATACAAGTTTATCATGCATGTAAACAAGTGATTCTTGAGCATCTCAGGAAATAAAAATATTTTATGGGCCAATATAATATTTCTAAGAATAATGTTCCATCACATACGATATAAAAATATAAAAAAACATATTGAGTATTGTTCAAATGAAAAGACCAATAATTTTCATCAAAACCCCATCGAGATTGCATGTTATTTTGGGTTCTAGGTGAAACTATTAAATTATGTCTACCAATATCCATATACATACACTTGGGTCATCTCATAGAGGGGGACCTATAAGGGTACCATAGAAAAATCCAAGAGTGGAGGAATCCCCATTAAGATACTTTGTCCCCATTGGTCTTTTTGGTCAACACTTGATGCATGGGGGACATCCTTCCCCACGACATCATTAACTAATTTAATGACATCATGGGCCTATGGGGTTTTTCACATTGGAGAAAATATCAAGAGAAGGATAAATATAATTTCTATGTCTAGGGTCCCTAGAGACCTATCAAATCACATCAACCTAGATTGAAATGCCAAATGGGTCCCATGTGTGTCAAGGTTCACACTTATCCTACTCATGCCACTCCACATGTATTAGGTTAACGCTCTACGTGGAGAGGGACACGGCTCTATCCCAAGGACCCTATGTAACAACTACCATAGTCACACCCTTAATGGTTTTAATGACATAGGTAATACCAAGTAACAAATTAAAATTTTCATTTAGAGTTGTGACAATCAAACTAAGCGCAATGTCAACACCTCACTCCATTTTTTGATTGGAATTTCATTTAAATCAAAATTTTAAATTTAAATTTAACAATAAAACTAGACAATTTATTGATACAATGCACTTGGGTTTTTAATTATGGGTCAAATTATCATAAAAATTTGTATAAATCCATATGGTATGTACAGAGGTCCACCTGCCTTTATACAATGAGACCTTAAATTATTTCCATGGGATGATAGTAGTTTTAAGGCCCTTAGATGCCCATCTGGCCTTATATACTTCTAAACACACTTCTTTCAATTACCCAAGCACTAAATTTAATCCAACCACAATACATAATTAATTATGAAATTCAAACATAACTAATAAAGTCAATTAAAATTGATTATAATACAATACCACTCACCAATAATTCAATAATCACTACTTATTTAAGTAATGGGGGATCGATCACCCCTGAACCTCTGAAAACCAAACATTGAAAAATTCACAACATACACCACCAATTCCTTCATTAAACTCTTTTATATTAAAATAAAACCAAACAAAATCAATGACACAACCTACCATTGATGAAATCCTGATTGAAGAAAGATACAGGTTGCATTGAGATATCCTCTTCGATGGGTGTATGAATGCCCATTCAAAATTTGGAAGTCTAACCATTCATCATTGAATTCTCCATTTTATACCAAATAAAAAACAATTTTATATCAATGAGAAAAATAAGGAAAATTTAAGGGAGGAGGGAGGGGATTCCATACCTTGCATTATCACTAAAAACACCGAAAACAACACCTCAAACAAAGGGAAATGAAGTGATGAGAGGGGTGGGAGGGTGTTCTCTAGCTTCACCCTCTAAGAGATGAGGGGGAGGGGGATGCCACTATAAAATCTAAGGGGTAAAAATGGGTAATTTTCCCTATTTGTACCCCACTATATAGTCTATACACTACAACATTATAGTCGGCAGCACACCTATACATGTGGGTGTAATTTTTAAACCACCAGCCCTAGCCACACTGGGCATACCCTCACTTTAACCTAAATCCCCCATGCACCAATTAGACCCCATTACCAATCCAAAATACCTATATTGTGGGGTATTAAACTTTAGGGATCAAATTTGAATCCTATTCTCAACTTCAACCTCATTAGTAAAACAAAATTCAAATTGATACTGAATATTAAATGTCTATATGAACATTAGGTATTAAACGTTTTTAAGAAGATAGTTATAGATTTTAGAATAATAAATATTGAATATTAATCTTTATAAACTTTCACTTGAATTTTCAGGAAACCTTTTCAAAACAATCGTTCCTTAAAGGTAGATATTATACCATCCATATAAGTTATATTATTAAATAACCTATTTCACCCTATATAGGTGGAAACATAAGAAAAATCTTCAAATTCAAAGATTTTTTAGTGTATTATTATTCATCATAATCCTTCATTTATCCCAAATATTTATCACATTAAAAATTATTAATTTATTGTTTCGAGGTTCTTAGATCCTCATTAATGGCCATAATCTAAATATAATTTCCCATGATAAGTTCATACCTATTAGAATAAATGACGTTTCATAATTAACCTTCTTTTTTAGTGTATATTGAGTTGGTTCTTCTTCTATTACAACATGTTAAAAAAACTCATGCATCAAAATAAATAAATTCTGTTTTATCTCTATCATTTTTAAATTTCCCATTCTCCCCAACTACTTTTCACCAAAGGGAATCCAATTTCCATGAAAATTACACTTTGAGAAATTGAAATTTTATGCTCTGTGGGAATATAAAAACAACATGACCTTGTTCTATATCATAACTAATAAAGATATTCATATTTTATTATGTTATAACTTGAAGGAATTCAATTTCTTAAAATATTATTCTCTACCTCAAATCCATATAAAAAATTTATTAGGATATACTCATTCCATATTTAATATATTTCCTTTTCCATTTTCATTCGTAGAATTTATTTTAGTGTAAAAAGAAACATTTATAAAAAATAGATAAAACAATATGTAAGTAATTTATTGTGAATCTTTATTGGTTGAATGATATATAATAAGGTTTTATTTTCATTTTAGACATAGTATTACTTTATGGATTTCCTAGTTGAGTTATTGATAACATAATACCACACTCCTTGAGGTTTTTTTGAAACTATTGGTTTATGTGTTCACCTCCTCGATCTGATTAAATATTTTTAATATCCATTCTAAGTTAAATTTTTAATGAAATGTCTTTTAAATAAAGGTAAAAATTATTATTATTTTAATTTTTATAAATTAAAATTCCCAAATATTTATGTTTAATCATGTCAAGGAGGACAAGGGTGCATTCGGGGCTTGTTCAGAGCCGCTCGGAGCACTAAAATGAAAAAAATAGACCAGGCTAGAAGATTTGTGTTCTTCCATGCAACCTAGGTTGCATGGACATGCGGCCAGTTGCAGACATAGGACATAGACCATTTGCATGGTTTTCACATAGTTATTCAAACCATGAACCAAAACATACATTGTTCCCTTCTCTAAAGATGAACATGATCGGTTTGCACAATATTTGAATAAATATGTTCTTAATTAATGTGCTTGATATTTTAGGGTGAAATCTAATTTTTCCTTAATTTAACTATTATATGTTATTTCCATTTTCTATTATTCCTCCAATGTATGAAACTGTAGATTCCTTATATTTTGATCTCCAAAGCACATTGAGTTAGGTATTGAGCTAGATCCTCCATCAGATGACTAATATTCTATCAATTATAAGCAATGGATATTTCATTGTATGCTTACCTACTATTTCAAATCATATCAACGTTTATCATTCCATCCATTTCAATATTTTGGTGTATGATCATTTTCCCCATTTTTTGGGAATTTAAATTTTTCTCAGATATATTGAATCATACTTCGAATCTGAGTCTGATATCAAGTGTAGAGGCATCCATGAGCTTGAGGTAGGTGTTTGCATCATTTTATAGTTGAGTTTTTTCTTTTCATAATTATATTATTGTTCCACATGCTGAAATTTGCTGAGAATATTCTTTATATTAATTCCTCAATTTATAATTAACTATTGCACCATAATACAAGTATATTGATCTTTGTTTAATGGGTTAGATCATGTACATATTTTATATGGTCACCCCATGGGTTTTCCATGTACAATTGTCCATTTAGGCCAATTGGTTCAAAATGACCGGAACATCCTTTTACATTTCAGCTTAGTTTTTAAATGAAATTTAACTTGATTATTGTGTGACAAATATATCCCAAAGAACATTTTAGGTGTTTGGTCATCTTGTTTATGGAATTTCATAAGTTGGCATATCCCATGTTTCTCATGACACCGTATATTGAGATTTGAGCCTCTAAAATGGAATTTATATACCTTAATGAACATAATGGGGAGGATATGTTGAATGGAATTGTTTGTATATAATTCTATACTCTAAATGGTTTCCTTTTTAAATGGATTTTCATAATAAAATGAAATGGTTTAATTAAAATCACATATAAAGGATGTTGAAAACATGCATTTTTATTATGTATTATGAAATGATTTGGGTGACTTGTGTTGACTTGAATTGAATTGAATTTGAATAGGGAGACAAATAAGTGGTAATTCTTGATTTTTTTATATTGTAATGATGATTATGCATGATAGCTATTTTATTATAAATGTTTATGCATCTTCTATATATATGAGATATATGAAAGAAATGGATGGGAGGTAATGATCCATATGAGTTATAATTATAATTTTCCATAGATAGGTTGTGTGTGAAGGTACGAGGAATTGATCCAGGTGGAAAATCATGCTCCCTTATATCAAGTGTTCATCATGGCATCTCACACTAAAAATACTATATTGGTGATGGGCTATACATGCCAAGTTCTATGATAGAGTGTTTCCATGGCAGCTCACTCACCATCCTGACTGATGTAGCATGGTGTATCTCAATTCTTGGGATGTAGGTCATGTACCCTATTTCATGGTAATTTAGGCTCTTTAGATTGGTTATGGATGATTGAGCTATGCGTCGGTCCAGTCCGGCACTGGTATTCCAGGTATATGTCTATTAAGTGTCCACAAGCAGTTGGTTCATATTAGTTGATGAAATATAGAAATAAAATTTATATATATATAATTACTATATATAAATATATAGTGAAATGATCATATGAACTTTTGAGCCATGATTTTAAGTAAGAAGACTCACCAGGTGTCCTATAGTAACTTCAGTGGGCAGGCTATTTATTTCACTTATATTTACATTTTTTCTTATACTTGTACAATGTTTAGTTACATGCACTACTCGGGTTACACATAGACACCATTGGTGGTGGCCTACTAATATTTTTATCTCACAACCTACTCAAGATAACTTTAGTACCATAGAATACTATCTTTCTGTAGGTATTTATAAGGTAAAAGTCCATACTACATGTTGTTCATTTTTTTACCAAAACGGACCATATGTTCAAGGAATCGTGCTTAGGTGAGAGATTCTTATGAAGTTATGTAGTCATTTTTTATATTTTGTGTTGTATTATTGAATGGTGGTATCTACCCATTATATTTTTAGTATATTATTCAATGAATCCACATAATAGAAAATTCCTCAGAGTCTTTTGGTTATTATATTCAGTTATTCTATTCTGTTTATTCTTTTGTTGTTTATCTAGTTATTCTATCTAATTGTATAGGTTTCCCATACTTTGTATTTCTATCATTAATATTCATCATGATTATCTGATATTAGGGTATAGTCTTCCCACTTTATCACAATTACAATCACACTACTAGTTGATAGCCTTTAGCATTCGGGGAGGTGCGCTTGATGTTATATGACACACCAGGTAGGGATACAGGTTTTGTGGATCCTAGGTCGGGATGTTACAAAGTGGTATCAAAGGGGTTACATTAATACCTTACTATTTGGAGACAATAAATTGGAGATAGTGAATGCTTCGAACATGGTCATGATCCACTCATAGGCCTCACAAACCAATTTACAATGTAATGGATGAGTTTTTTAATTGTAATTATTGTTATCATTTTCATTTTTTTATGATACATATTTATCATTGGGAGACACACATGGTTTTTTATATTATTAAAATTAATGTTATTGAAATTACAATTTCCTTAGTTGGCCTAATGAAATAAGGATGTTGCATTAGACGATGCGTCATTTCTAGGATGACTAGGACAAATATGAGATGCCATGTTTAGTTACAACAAGCATTTTCTTATTTTTTTATTTATTGTGCATGGATATGTATTGAATTGTGTTGGCACTACTTAAGGGTATTAGAAAAAATAATTGATACTTAAAGTGTCTTCCTTAGCCTATCCTTATTTACTATAATATCTTAAAGAAGAAAACATAAGAATTCTATTATGGCACATTGAGATATGGACCATCAGTCACATGATCTGGAATGTGTAATTGTATGAGTTAATTGGATTTTGAATTTTGGTTCATAAGGAGTATGAGACCTTATGGATCAAAAATAAAAATCCACTCAATTCGACCATTTAATTTTTTTTAAATATGTCTATTGATGTAAATATTCAAAATGAATATGATTCCCAATTCAAAAAAGCCATCTTGTCCATCCCTCAATGTGAAATAAACCCAAACACAGTGTTAGTAGTGGGTAATGGGTGTCTATTTTGTTTTTATGGAATGTTCTATCATGTAGACCTAGATTTTTAAGTAGGGAGAAAGGTGTGGGTTTTTCTATAGGAAAGTTTTAAACGGATGCTAGTTTCTAAAATTAAATATTCGGAATTGATTAAATCTTTTCAGAAGTGTGTGTTTGTAATTGTAGTGTCATGTTTCCACAAAACCAATATTCACATTCCATAAAGGTAGTGATGATCATGTTGTTGAGGTGGAATGATGTGAGCCGCCAGCGATTCGTAATGTAGATCCACCCATGCCGTCTCTTCCAGTTCTATATATGGTCACTGAAGCCCATTTCAATGAGTTTTTCATCATATAATATAGTCTATAATGTTGTAGTTAAACATCCCCTAACCCTTGAAGAGTTGACTCATGATTTTCAATAGAAACATCCTCCCACATTTTTAGGGGATGTTGGACCACATGTTACTGAGTCTTTGATCAATGATATCCTATCTATTTTCGATCAATAAAGGAACCCTCCAGAGAATAGGTTCAAGTTATCTACATATATGCTACGAGATTCCGCCAAGTGGTGGTGTGATGTTATCACATAGGATGAAAGGACTCATAATATGATCGTTGATTACTTCTAGAATTTCAAGTATGGTTATTTCCCAAGATTTGGAGGGTTGACTGAGCTATAGAATTCATGAACCTAAAGTAGGGGAGTATGTCAGTTATTGAATACTCTACCTATTTCAAAGGTCTTCAGAGATTCACTCAAACTCTAAATACTAATAATTATATAAAAACTAAATGATTTAAGGATGGGATTGTTTACACTATGTAATCATAGGTCAATGTGTTCAAGATGAAGACCATTTCAGAAATCTTCAATCCTGTCCTAATTAACGAGCAGAGCATATGGGATAATGAAGGTGCATTTCAGGTATGTTATTCACCTAGGGATTCTATTGGTTATTATTCTAGGTGAAAGAGGTGTGTTGAGACTACTTGTTCAGGTAGCAGCAGACTGAATCCTCAAGCAGAGAGTTTTCTTATCAACCACAAAAGTTGAATGTTGGGATATGTCAGGTCTACGTGTAAATGAGATCTATTCGACTAAACAGACTATTGAATGATAGTCCATCATATGAGTTTCTAGTGGTCTTTACCTCAAGTTATAAGGGAGCATGTATCAGCACCTACTCCTCAATCAAGAGTGGGGTTAGTAGGATTCTGAAAACCTGGAAGATGGAAGATAACCAACCGATTAGGTAGAGGTGGCAGTCGAGGAAGAGGCATCCAGACCTATGATTCTCAATTCCAGTAGAGCAGGATATCCTAGGGAAGTCATGTAATTACTAAGGGTCATGGTACAATATGGTTTCATGAAGTCCAGTATACATGGCAGGAGAAGAGTGTCAGGGCTTCTATAGTTCGATGTAACATTATAGTATCCTCTATTTTAGTGTCTACATTATTTTTAATAGGCGCATCTCACTCATTTATATTTGAGAAAATCAATAAGATTCTGGTCCTTGAGCTTGAGAACCTTCATGGAGTTATGAATCTAGACACATCATTAGGTATCCATTCATAGGGAGTTCACCACTATTGGGACTGTCCCCTTGAGAATGGGAGTTACCTTTTTGTATGGAATATGATTGCCCTTATCCTTATGGGCATGGATGTAGTTATGAGGATAGACTGGTTATTTCCCTACAGATCCCATATTGACTTCTATCATCGGAGGGTGATGTTAACATCACCAAAGTGTGGTAATCACATGAATAAGGGTGATTGGGGTGTATATGTGACATGATAAGGACCTGAGAAGCAGAGGCTGAGTAATGTGACAACTCATATCACCAATATTTCCTCGATGCCTAGGGTTAAAACACAAATTCATTCCTCATATTGTGCATTATTTCAAAGAGGTATTTCATGAAGGGTTCTATAGTATGATTATAGTGTGATATGTAGAGTTTACTATCGAGTTAGTGTTTGGAAATTCACTAGTTACCATTAATCCTTATTGGATGGAACCTAAAGAGCTTCTAGAACTCCAATAGGAATTAGAGGATTGGGTGGATAATTGTATTATACACTAGAGGAATTCAACATGGGGTTCACCGGTCATTTTTTCCAAAATGGTGGATGGTAAAATTAGGTTTTACTTTGATTACTTTCGTTTGCACCACTTAGAATTAAATAATCAGTATCCACTACCTTGAAAAGATGACCTCTTTTACCATCTCATAATAGAATAGGTTTTTTCAAAGATTTATTTTTGGTCAGGCTATCATTATATGCATGTCAGGACTTCTGAAATACCTCTCATGGATTTGAATAATATGTATAGTCTATACCAGTATCATGTTATGTTTTTCAAACTCACAAACACACCTACAATCTTTATGGCTATTATGAATTTGGTATTCCAGCTATATTTGGATTCATCTGTGGTTGTCTATTTGGATGATTTCTTGGTGTGTTCTTGTTATAGACATGACCATGATACCATTAATGAGATCATACTATATATACTTAGATATAATTAGCTCTAGGTCAAGCTTAGTAAATTCCACTTTTGGAAAAAAATTACACTTCTTCGATAACATTATCTCATCGCCAAGAGTTTTAGTAGACCAAGAGAAAGTGAGAGGTGTATATTATTTAGAGTCTCCCAATAATGCATTAAGAATTTGGAGTTTCTTGGTGATAATCATTTTTCATATACTTTTCATCTATAATTTCTCACACATGTAATCACCGCTTACAGTCTTGACAATGAACAATGTAAAATTTGTATGGCCATAAGCATAAAAAGAATCCTTTCAAGACCTTAATGGAAGACTTACTATTCCAAATATACTGATTCTTCCAAAGGTAGGAAGATATTATATTTTATATGTTTTCCCATAAACTATCATGAAAAGAAATTTTTTGGTGTTGGAAGAGAGATTCTTCGCAGAAAGGTCTCATCATTTGAGGCCTCATGAGTATAATTACACAACCTTTGATGTTAATATTATTGTTGTATTTTATGCCTTAAAATTTGGGAGAAACTATATACTTTGAAATAGTTTTGTGGTATTCATATTCCAAAAAATACAAAAGTATAGATTCTCATGGTGGGGTCTAAATATCAGCAAACACTGGAGGTTGGAGTACCTACAATTTTTATATTTTGAGCTTTCCTAAACACAAAATGAATATAAATTGTGTGGCTGATGGTCTGAGTCAGATGACTCACATACATGTGGTTCCACAATCTAGTGGTGAATAGAAGCTTACGTCCTTATTTCCAAAGATACATGTTGACGTTCTGGGGGTAAATGGGAAGAAAATCCACTTAGCATTAGCAATGAATTTTACTCTTCCTAAACAAGTAAGAATGAATCCATTATATGATCCTGAAGTCCTTGTCCTGGGGAAATATATTTCATATGATGGTACATCATTTTGTTTGAATATGGATGAGAATGGTACTTTACTATTCCATGGGATATGTATGGGTTCCAATAGACATCAGAGAGGAGAGAATTTGGTAATTTCACACATCAGTGTGGGCAGTTCACCTCATTGTCCCCAAAATGTACCATGATCATTGGTGCTAGTATTGGTGGCCTGGTATGGAAGGACATATTGCATTCTTCATCACTCGGTGTTCAACTTATCAGCAGGTGAAGGTGGAACATCAGTGTATGGAATGGATTATTTAATCATTATCCATTCCTGTATGGGAATGGGATAATGTGAAAACAGGTTTCATTACTGGTCTACCTAGATCACCTAGAGGAAATGATATAATATAGGGTTTTGTTGATCATTTGATGAAGGCTGAAAACTTATTACTTATGTGAGATACATTCATAGTAGATGGGCTAGGAAGTTTTTATTTCAGAGTGGTTGTACATATTCATGGAGCTCTATGTTCTATAGTTTCCAAAAAAAATATACTCATCTCCCATGATGTTTCTAGAAGGTGTTACCGAAATCTTTGGGTATGTAGATAATTTTGAGAACAACCCATCACCCACAGACTCATGTATAGATAAAATGAACAATATATGTTCTATAGGACACGACTTGTGCATGTTTCCTTGACCATAGAGGATATTGGGAGAAACACATCTCTCTTGTGGAGTTCTCTTTTAATAAAACATTTTAGGATACAACATATATGGATCCCTATGAATCCTTATATGGTAATCATTTCTTCTCACCTATGTGCGGTCAAGAAGTAGAGTAATCAGTTATGAATTCACCACATCTCATGAATGATACTATATAGAAAGTCCAACTGATCAAGAAATTCAAGTTTAAATCTTAGTCTAGACCAAATCCATATGCCATAAAATGATAAAAACCATTTGATTTTGAATACAATAAATGGTTTTTCTTGTGAGTCTCTCCTAGGATAGTGAATAAATTTATTTGGAAGAATGTAAAGCTCTCATTGGGGTTCATTAGACCCTTCAAGGTTGTGAAATAGATCAGACTAGTGGATTACCTATTGAAAATTCATGAGAGATACTAATCAATGCAGGATGTCTTTCATGTATCATAACTTCACCAATATTATCTAGGATAAACTCATGTATTTCATCTTGATGAGGCAGATTTGGATATTGATGCTTACTATGAGGAGTATCTTATTCATAATGTTGATTGGAGCTTAAAGGTAATCTGAGGTTGGTTTATTCCTTTGGTACACGTGATTTTATAAAAAGTCTTAGTAATGTATGATACTTAAGACCATGAAGTTGATATATGATCTTAATGGATGGAACTCATTACCGATGATACAACTCTTCCCATAGAAGGACAACTCAGGGACAAGTTTCTTTATGGAGGGAAGGTTCTAACGATATTTATTTTAAACAAAGGTAAGGATCATATGTCATTCAATTTATATACGATAAACATGGAAAATATTTATTTTTAATCATGTACAAGAAGTCATGTGTGCGTTTGGGGCTCATTTAGAGCCTGGAGTTTGAAAATGGAAAAAATAGACTAGGTTGCATGTTCTTTCAACAAGCGTGTGACTTAAGATACATAGTCATGTGGCCGGATGTAGACATCAGACATAACCAATTTTTATTGTTTTGTAATAGTTAGTAAAACCATGTTCCTAACCATGCGAGTCTCTTTTATCTGTAGACAACCATGAACGGTTTGTGTATGGTTTGAATAATCATGCACATAAACCATGATCTTTGATATTTTGGGGTATAATTTCATTTGTTTCCCATTAGTTAACTCGTATACGTTATTTTCAATTATATTTCATCCTCTAGTGGATGAAACAGAATCTTCATCCTCCTTTGAGCTCCAAAGAACCAAGATCTAGGATTTAAGATAGATCATCTATCTAGCATTTGATCATCGATTCATCAGAATCATTAAATCCTTCTTATTATGATTCCTTAGTCTTTCAACTCCTATCAATGTTTTTCTTTCCATGCATTTCACTATTTAGGTGTGGGTTCATTTTCCCTAGTTTCATGAAATTGAACTTTTTCTCAGATCTCCTCCAATGTAATTCAAATTTGAGGGTGATATAGAGCAATGATTCTTCTATGGCCTTGAAGTATGTGGTTCTATCATTTTACCGTTGTGTTTTTTTTGTTTTGTAATTATGTCATTGTGCCACATGTTAGACTTTATCAAGCATCCCTATTATATTTTTTCTATAATTTTTAATTGAATTTTTCATCTTAATACATGTATATTGATCGTTGTTTGGAAGAATAGTGATTTTAGAAACGTCTTTTGGTCACCGCATAGGTGTGCTGAGTTGAATTTTCAATTTTGTCCAATTAGTTTAATATGCCCGGAACATCTTTGTACCTTTCAACTTAGTTTTTTAGGGAAATTTACATTGATGAATTTGTAAGAAATGGATCCCAAATAACCTATTAGGTGTTTGGTAATATTGTATAAGGATTTACATATATAGGCATATGCCATGTTTCCCATGACACCTTCTCTTGAAACATGAGCCTATGAAATGTAATTTCCATTCCGTAAAGAACTAAATGGGTTGGATATATTGAATTGATTGGTTTTAATAGGGTGGCCAACCCATTATGGTTACTTATATTTAAATTTATTTTCTTAGTCAAATGATATGGTTTAATTAGAATGAAATATAAAAGATGACTAAAAAATTCCTTTTGATTATGCCTCATTAAATGATTATGTTGAATTCTATTTTCTTGAATGGAATAGAATTTGACTAAGGAGACATGTGAGAGGTAATTCCTATTATGTTATATTATAAAGCTAATTATTCCTCATTCCAATTATATTATTAATTATTATTCATCTTTTATATATATTTAAAATATGAATGAAATGGGTGGGAATTAATTCCCCATACCTGTTATAATTATAATATTCCTTTGTATAGGCTATGTATTATGGTATGGGGTGTCGATCCGAGAGGGAAATCTAACTCCCTTGCATAGGGTTTTGAGCACTGAATCTCCCACAAGTGATGTTGTAAGGTATATGGGCTTTACATTCCATGTTCCATGATGGAGTGTTGCTATGGTGACTCACTCTCTATCTTGATTGTTGTAGCATGACGTCTCTCACTATACATGGGATGTATGTCATGTACCTTATTTCTTGAGATTTCATGCTCTTTAAACTGGTTATGGATGTCTGAGTTATTCCCTAGTCTAGTATATCACTAGTATTCTCGATATATGGTCATTAGGAGTCCTCACAAAGTTGTTTTATATAGGTGGAAGCAATGCAGAAGTAAGATGTATATATATATATATATTATTGCTATACATATATATTGACAAGATCACATGCACTTTAAATACTTTAGTTTAAGCAGGTAGACTCATTGGGAGTCCTATATGAACCTGAGTGGGATGGTTATTTACATTCTGTATGTTTACATATCATCTTATACATATACATTATTTAGATGTTATCACTACATAGATTACATGTAGAGACCATTGGTGGTGGCCTTATGATATTTCTGTATCACAACCCACTCAGATTAACTTTTGGTACCCAATAATATTATCCTTCTGCAGGTATTGATTATGGAGTAGGCCATGTTATTGGTTGTTAACATGTTTACCTAGTTGAAGCTTAGGAGCATATGATCGAGCTTAAGCCTGAGTTTCTTATGGATATGATTTGTTTTTTTTATTGTTTACTATTGTATAACATTATTGTATCTACCTGTTCCTTTTGTATTATATCATTCAAGGAATCCATGTATTGGACACTAATATAGATCCTTTTAGCTATTCTCCCATGCATCAGACACTTCCTTAGAGGATTTTAGTTATTATATTTATTTTTTCAGTTCTGTTTATTCTTCCTCTATATATCTAGTTATTTTTTTATTGTATATGCTTCCGCTACTATGTATGTTTATCTACAATATCTATTTTTCTACTCTAACATTAAGGTATAGTCTACCCATCAAACCACCTTTACATCCTCGTTACTAGTCATCATCCTCTATCATATAGGGAAGGTCACTTGAGCCAATGTGACCCACCGACTTAGAACATGGGTTAAGTAGATCCAGTCTTGGGTTGTTACAATATTTTTACTTAAATTTTGAACATCATGTTTTTATCAAATGAGTCATAATTTTGTATCATAAGGAACACATTACTATACCAACTATTACAGTCTATATAAGTAATAAATTATTGATATCCCCAATTCAAAAAAATTTTAATTCCCATATATAGAAGAATATTCCAGGTATGATAAATCATTATACATATCTCAATTTATAGAAAAATATTAATTGAT
Source organism: Viscum album (assembly GCA_963277665.1). Classification (NCBI taxonomy): domain Eukaryota; kingdom Viridiplantae; phylum Streptophyta; class Magnoliopsida; order Santalales; family Viscaceae; genus Viscum; species Viscum album. Next base: position 232,868,161 of record OY728147.1, read on the forward strand.
TATCATACCCCCTAAATAATATTAAAATATTTAAAATTATTCCTAATCAAATGATTTTGCGAGACCACATGGTTTAAGTCTCCAAATTTGATACCCAATAATGTGAGTTAGGATAAAATAAAAAATATATGAATGATTAGAATTATAATATTTGACCCATTTTAAATCTAATTTATAGAATGTATTTTCAAATATAATAAATATAAACCATTAATATTATTTTCACCATCATGATATATTTTAATTAAATAAGTAAAATTATTATTATTTATAAATAAAAATAAAGACCTCTTCTTCTCAGTACAATAAAAGAAATCTAGTTTCTATTTATGGTTGGTAAAAATTATTAATTACCTAAATAAAAATATAATCTAGTGGGAATAATTATCCTTTTAATATCAATATAATAGGATATATAATTTTCCCGATTCCTAATGTGAATATCCACTTCTCCCATCACAAATTCCCACTTATTTCACAACTATTATATATTCTAAAAAATATGATATGTATAACATAAATTTAATAATAATGAACTAATGTCAATAATATTGAATTTTATAAAATACATTCCAATATATTCAAAGAAATATTTACAATACCAATTACCATACCATTACTTTAGTAGTCCTTAACAAGTTAACAATCTCGGTGAGTGACTTGCCAATCTTATTCATGTAGTAGTTAACAATGAATTAATTAAATAATATAATTAAATATTTTAGTATAAAGTTCATATTTAATTCCTTTCAGAGTGGAAAACCTATCGTCCACAAATTATCCATGTACCCAACCATATTAAGAACATGTGTAAACATGGGTACAATATTAACTAGTATACCCTAAAATAATTCCTTATATAGTTCAGAGTGATCATTCCAAACCTTGTTTTGGTAAATATTCTTTAACTATTCAATCATATTTACCACATCATTTGATTCATGAACTTTTTATATCACAAAATTCATGGTCATAACTACGAGTCATGTGATATCATTAGAACCCTATTAATGTTTACTATTAGTATAATACACCTTATTTTCATACTGAAATAATGTTCATTAGTGATTTCTTACTCTAGAATATACAACACCTCATTCCCGAGGACTATTCAGATGTTTTGATTTCAATTGATAATTTTCTTTCCATTCAACATGTTTGTCTCATGGATAGACCTCCAATATATGTTTGAGATTGTGTTATTCATTTCTAATTATGTTAATAAGAATAAATGAAATTTATTATTGTAAACAATTTAATAATATTTAATAATAACATTTATTAATCATTTTTCACGGACAGGACCCTCATAATGTATGGTGATCTATGATTGAAAAACATCAAAGCTTGGTTTAGCTTTAAAATTTCTCCAAAATGATGATTATTTTCGTATCAACCACTTTTCCAATATCTATACATGAAATTTTTAATTGGATGGGTGATTTATCACGTGATTTGCAAATTTATACAATGAATTTAACCAACATCTTTCCTTAGGGTACATACACACATCAATGACCTAGCCAAGTGAGACCCACATGCCCGCTTGAGTGGTGATAGTATCTTCATATAATACATAATATGTATCAATGGTTATTATAATCATAAATACCATCAATGTTTTATTGATCATGTTATTGAAAAGTATGATCAATTTAAGGCTTAAACATTATATTTATTTGAATTCCTATATATATTTGTTTTGACCATTTTTAAATGTATTATTCCTATTATTTTAAAATATATATATATATATTAATAAATTCATCCAATTCATATCCATAAACACATTAATTTTTATCACAAGAATAATTATACACTTCTAATATATGTTTCCATTCTAATGATTTTTATAATGTTATATTAATAATATGCACCAAAAAATACCTTAAGGGGAGGTGGTAGATTCAATAAAGGACACTCGATAACATGGTTGAAGTGGATGATCCAAACTCTATTTATCTAGTGTCTCATTCTTAGTAATAGTTTCCATTATTAGTATAAAAATTATTAATATAAATTTATCGACAACAACCATTTCATGTTTAGTAATTATTTTATTGGTTGGATTAAATACAATATTATCTATTTATTAATGATTATTAATCAATTTAATTTATACTTAAAATAATTTTATAATTTCATTCTCAAAATGATATTAAATTTTATTATGTATGTTCCATATTACTATTTATGGTTTAAAATTTATGTACATTTTAAATTTCAAAAGAAAAATCTGAAATATTATAATCTCATTAAAGAAATTAATTGTATTTTAAAAGTATAATATAGCCTTCATATTTGTTTCTTTTGTCTTATACCATGTTTTCACTTGATTAAACCCATTTATAGATTATTTTTTCCTATTTTTAGGCCCTTATATAATTAATAACATTATTTCTTTATTATTATAAATATATCAATATATTTTTTAATAAATACATTAAATAAATTTTAAAGATCCAACATGGACTTTTTAAATCAATGAAATATTATGGAAACCATAAATTAAATGACATTGAATATCAATGACTCTGAGGAACTAAATTTTAAATATATTACATTGAAAAATCCTTGACCCAAATAATAGATTTTTTAGTTTTATTTATATTTAAAAATTTATTTAAATTTTAACAAATATAATAAAAAATATATATTATATAAATACTTTTAAAAAAATATTAGGATTTTTTACCATTTTAAAAAAATTAAATGAATTTAATAAATTTAATAATAATAATTTAATATTAAATAGATGATTTAGTTGAAAAATCTCAGTTAATTAAATGTCCAGATTTGATATTATATAAGTTGACTCATAGTAAACAAATTAGATAGATAAACTATATATAATATTCAATAAATATCCCTTTTATAAATTTTAAAATAATTAATAAATTAAATAATTACAATAAAATTTTCCAACAAAATTCAAATTTTTTTATAAAACCCATTGACCCAGATTTAAAATAAATGATTTATTTTTATAGACATAAATAAACCAAAATAGTTAATTTTTAAAAATTATCTTTTTGCAATATTCATATAACAAAAAAATTGTATTCAGTTAAAAATAATAGCATTGACATGATACCATTGAATTAATTATTTACGTTGTCTAAGCATAATTTTCAAAATATAAATAATAAAATAATTCCACAAAAAAGTCCATCTAGAAATTAAAATAGTAAATAGAAAAAAACAATTATACTGGGAACATTATAATTTTTTCTTACCAATTCTCAAGTCCAAAAATATTTTCATTTTTTCTAAAGTGAAAATAAATTTTTCTCTCATTGGAAAGGTGGGTGAAACTCTATCATGGGGTGTCAAAAAAATTATTAGTATCTTTCTTAGTGAAGCACCATAGTTTATCAAGGAAATATCTCTTCAGAATCCTTCAGCTTCCAAGACAATCACTCAACATTCTTATTCATTAAAATTAGTTTGGGTTTTTTATATTCTATTAATATTAGGGAATTTGTTTTGGGTTTAAAAAAAGGATTCATACATGAAAATAAAAGAATATACTAAAATCATAAAGAGTGATATAATTCATGGAAGTAAATCCTTGAATATTAACAATGCTTTCCCTATAATAGTATTACTAAAACATTTTACAAAAATTTAATTTTTCTTTATTGAGTTACTCAATATCATTAACCACCCAATACCACATGTCCCTCAATCATGATTTGCAACACACTGAGATCTCGATAGTGTGTTTACCCTTTCTTTGTATTCTAGTGGTAGTCACTAAACCATAGTCGAGAGTGTGACATCCTAGTAAATTTACCAAGTCATGCCTAACTAATGAAAGAGCCCCACTACATGGCCAAAATTCACCAAACCACTCGCCATTATACTACATACTATAATTGTATGATGGATAAAAGAGTGAAGGGAATAATTGAATGGGTTTGGTATATGAGAAGAAGAATATAGTGTGTGAGAAAGAGTATCATTGTCTTGACCAACCAGTTTAATTACAAACTATTTGAACTTGTAATGAGAATAGATAAATGAAAATTCAGAGGCTCAAAATATAAGAAAAATAAAAGTATTTATTCCCCCTTGAATGAACATCATAGCCAGTTCTCCATGGATGGATAAATATAATTTCTTTGGTGGGAGATATATTGAGAACTAATGAAGATGGATATGGAGAGGGAAATGTTTACAAACTATTAAAAATATGAAAATATGAAAATAATGAATCAAAAAATAAAAGATACCCCCAATCCATCTTAACATAGTCACAAATCCCAGTGAATTTCCCTACCCCCTATGTGAGTCCTATTGTATTTATAGTAAAAATATGGTTGATATTACCTTGTAAAAATCCCTTAAAATTATACAAGAGATCATTGATGTTCAGTAATTGAAAAATACCTCCAAAATCACTACATATTTTAAAAATATCATGTTTATTTAATATTGTTAACCATGCATGTCATTATATGAGTTGTTAGTGGTAAAACATAATCTTATTTAAATATTTATCTCTATATTATTTATAATGAAAATGATGTGTTATAACTTGATCATGGTGTGGTTTTTGTTCTAAATTATGGAAATGTACAATTACCTTAAAAAGATAGCTCAACATTTATAGTCTCAACTTTGGGTGAATTCATGGCATGGAAGGAAGTTATCTATAAATTGAACCCCATACATATCTTTATTTGTATATATTATTATACACATGTCATGAATGTAACATCATGGGGCATTTTGAGACCTATTTTTTTCTCATCTACCTCATTTCATCATCTATTATCATAGTTTGATAACATATCATAATGATGTAAATTATATTTCATAAAGAAGTTAATGTTAACACAATATTCATCATAAATGATTCATATTAATTAATTTTTAGTATCATACTTTGTTGATTATATTTCAATGAAATTTTTTTCCATCACACATGTTGTGGAAAATTTTCTTCATAGTTCTCATATTAAAGATCACTTACGATGTTCATGGTCGATCATGGGTGGCCTAGAGGTGGTAGGAAATGCCTGAGAACCCATCACGTATAATTTAAGTATGTAAGTGTAATTCTACGGTACTACCATTTAAAATATTAAATGATGAAAAATTCCATTGTTTATTGAATCCAAAATAAAAGTCTCATGTAGAGGCCACCAATTTATAATTCCCATTACAGGACACTCATGATCAATGGCTTCTCTTGGTTCCTCTGAATAAAATTCCACATAATGATGATGCCCCACACTAGACCTCCCCTCAGCTACAAACCAATGCATTCACTCTCATGGTAGTCCCATTCCATCCCGGATCACCTTTAGTGACCCATGCTGCCACTGCCAGACATGGTTGGGCATGTCACCCACACCACATAGTGGATATCATTTCTCCTATAGCTGGTTTGGGAAATCCCATTTTTTATATAAATTATTTATTAATTAATTTTTAAACTTCCATCATTAATATAGAATTACATTAATGTCATTAATCTTCTATTTTTTTCTAAATGCCACTAAAATCAGTTTTATATCAAACTCATTACAAATTTTAGTTTCTTAAAATAGAATTATTTTTATTTTCTCATATAATCGTCCAACATAAAAGTTAATTATTTTAGAATAATAACCAGACTAAATTAAAATTTAATATATGAAACATTCACGTTATTTCTGAAATTTATAAAAATAATTTATAATAAATAATTTTTTTATTTTCACCATGGAGTTCAAAATATGTCTATAATCTAATTTATTTTATCAATTTTTAATAAAATTATATATTTATAGACTTTAAATAAAAAATATAATTTAAAATTAATGAACATATTTTCCTTATTAATTTTTCCTCAATTAAAAATATTACCTAGGGGTAATCATGTTATAAATAGGCCAGTTTAGGTTTATCAAGATATAATTTTCTAAAATTCTAAAACAAAATTACTAGATAAATTTCATTTCTCTAAATTAAATCCTATTTATCTCTATCAAAAAAGAATATATAGTATTTTCAATCTCCTGTTATCTCTCATCTTCATTTTTTTTTTCCTCTCTAGAAATATATCTCTCTTCACTCAAGGATTTTAAAATAAATATGTTTCATTATTAAGGTATTGAATGATTTCTGTGAGAAAAATGTATTACAAGAATCACTAAATCATAGAGATATTAATGTGTTCCAATCATTAGGACATTACATAGTTTTTTCTATGGCTATGAGTTGGTTATTTTTAGATTTTCAAATATCCAAGGAAAATGAGGAGGGTTTTTGATAAAAATTGAATAAAATTTCATGAATGAAATTACCACTTAAGAATATATCTACAATCACTACCCTTTAATAAATTTTAACTCTAAATTCCTTATGATTATTTTGGGTAGTCTATACAATGAAACATTTAGCTGAAACAATTTTTTTCCCTATACACTTGTTTTTATCAGTGCTAAATTCAACATTTAAAATATAATTTTTTTTAATAACTATATTTTATAATAAATATATATCTATATTTATCTAAAAAATGTAGTTAAATTTATTTTCTAACATAAAATGATATTTATGGCCACCTTACATCTTTCCATGATGAATTGTTTCCCCAAAAATAGCAAAAAATTTGATGTATTTTTTTCCCATCTCAGTCATGTTCTTTAGGATAAGAGAATACAACTCATTTTCCCCTTACCCACAGTCATGTTCAATAACAATCATGAAATAAATTTTATATTAATTTTTTTATAGATAACATGTAATGTGGATTCCTGTAAAGGTATTTTAGGGATACTAGGAATTTAATAAAAAGATAAAATATAAAGGGAATGCTAAAAATAGTGTTTAATTTAAAAATATAGTTCATAATGGTTTATTAATCACATAGAATGCAATTCCTAAAAGAAAACATCATTAATTAAAATAAAAAATTTATATTTCCCTATAACATCACTCAACACTCTGAATAAAAAACTAACTTCACCAAATTAATAATAATATTCTAAAATGTCATAGGGTGGAAAAAATCCCAATTTTTCATAGCACTATTAAACATGGGTTTCTAATTTGATTAAAATTAAATAAATGAGTAGTCAAAAAATAAATAAATGAAATCCATTTCAACAATCATATAATTCTTTATAAATTTAATTTAAGTAGGTTTTCAAAAAATATAAAATTCATTTGAATTTTCCAAAAAAGTGTACAATGAAGCCAAATATTTCTAAAAACATCCCAAAAAATAATTTTAGAAAATAAAATCATAGAGTTCCTAAAATTTATTTATATCTAAAAAGGTTTATCTCCATCTCACACACTTGTATAACACTATCTCTTATTTTTTAGTTGTGTGTACAAATGTATAATAGTGATTATAAAAATTCAAAGGATAAATAAAACATGGTTTATTAGTCTTGAAGGATTCTATGAGTTAATACCCTAATTATTTACCAATTCATACCTATAAGTAAATTTAATAAAGGAATCAAATAAATAAACATAAAAATAAATAGGAAATAAATGGGATAAATCTTTTCTTACACCACCCAAGTGGGTACTGGGTTTTGTCTATCCTCAGCGAGGAAGATCAAACGATTATGAAAAATATGGTGGTGTGTATATCTTATGTTGTTTTAGTGAATGGATTATTTTTCATCCATTTTTAAAAATATACAGTATTTATCGAGGTCCCAATAAATAGAGTATTGCATGTCCATCCAAATTTCTAAACTATATAACATGCATGGTTGTGTAATAATTACAATGTTCCCCAATCTACATTAGCCACTTCTTGAGAAACATTATTCTTAACCACAATGAACTTATAATATATTTTACACAAATTATTTAAATATGGGGATATCTATATAACTATTTTATCTAAATATAATTTAAAATAATTTAATTTGGATGTTATTTTAGCTCATTTATATCTTTGACAAAAACAATCTTTGTACACAACCCTATGAGATTCATAAAATTCCCAATGAAATTTCACTTCAATGGTGACTTCTTTTAATTATTGATTACTATTTGGGGATGTTTATAACTCAAAAAATCTATTATTTCATCTTAGAATGAGGGATAAGGTGATTACAAAAAATAAAAATCAATAATGAGGTAATATAATGAATGGTTTATACCCTTTAGTGATTTGTCCTATTTCACTTATGCTCTAATGCATGCCTATGGGAGGATATTTGTAGGAGAGGATAGTGGGTAACCATAAAATTAGTCCTTAGCCTCTTCAATATACTATTGAAATATTATATAAATAGAGGGGGGTCTTACAGTCATTTGGAAAATTATTTGCTGAACTCTATAAAGTCTATAATTAACTTTTTTAATTCCAAAATCAAGTATTCAAAAATTTACATTTCAATTTTTTATATAATATCAAAGGAGAGATCTATAAACAACTCATGTTTTAAAGATATTATTCATCCTCCCATAACATTTCCTGAAATTAAATAAATAATATCATCAATGTCTATGGGTGATTTTAAAATAGTTTGATTTTTTATATAAAAATTGATATATTATTTACAAACTCTGAATTGAAAAACAAGTAATTGACCATAATGGCTCCATAATAAATATAATAATTTTTTATACACTAGTAATGGGGTTGTATAATATGTTATTTATATTTTTTCATAGTGTATCACTTTGGACGACCTTTGTTGTGTCTCTTGAGAAGCCTTTTAGTTCCAAGTTAATCACTCAATATTCTAATCCCCTTATATTTTTTTAGTTTCTAATATTTTATGAAAGGTAGTGAAAATATAAGGGTTCTGAAAAAATAATGCATGGATAAAAATAACGCAACCTTGTAAATTACAATTCAATGTTAGAATGAAAGATATTCGGTCCTTTGGAAATTCACAATCTATGTCCTATCATTGTTTTACTTTAATTTTTTACCTTAACCTACACTCACATAGTTGTGTAGATCAATATCTATTACTAATTAACCCCACATTAGCCTCAATAATAACGAAAAACTCACCAAGAAATATAATTATAATTTAATTTTTTCTCAAAATCTACTGGTGGTCAACAAAACTCATTCAAGAGATTGACTTCCTTGAAAATTGTTCCAGTCAATCCTAACCATGGAAAAATAACCATTCCACATGGTCTATGATCGCCATATCACACTCCATTATAATTAGCACCCCATTAAATGATGTAAAAAAATAGATAAGGGATGAATCAAAAGAACATGGAAGGAGAGAATATGAATATAGTGTAGAAGAAGTATGACTATCACTACATAAAACATGGTTAACTACACATTTGTGACTCAGAACTATAGCAGATAAAACTAATTGAGATGTTCAAAACATGATAATTACCCACTAGTTAATTTACCCTCAAATAAAAAATGATTTTATTTATCTATGGATATAGATAAATATTAATAATAAATATATTTTTATAGAGAAAAAAATAAAAGTGAGAGGGAAGTAATAACCGTTAGTTAAAAATTTGCAACAAGAAAAAAGAAAACTAAAAGGTACAGTAGGTTCATATCTAACACATACCAACCAAATGTTTTAATGTACTGGGTGCCACCTCTTTGTGATCCCTTTTCTATTTATAGGAAAAATATGGATTTTTCCTTGGAAAAATACTTTTGAGATTCACATTCCATCCTCATTATCCAACCATGCATAAATTCTATTAAAAATCTATGATGATCTTGCAAAGATAGTGTCTTTTTTAAATTGATGATTGTTCATGATGTATAATGAATAGTGAGTAATTAAACATAATATTATTTAAACATATATTTTTACCATCCCATTTATAAATATGATGAAGTATAATAGACTTATGATGCATCTCTTCTTCAAAATTTTAGAAAAAGTACTATAAAATTATAGAGTCATTTCAACATTTACTATCTCGACATTAGGTATTTGTTTGATGTGGTCAACGGTCAATATTCATGTTTTAATTATCATCCCTTATTTTATATATCATCCATGTGTATGTAATTAATAGAACATCTTGGTGTATTAAGAACCCCATGAATTAAATATTGCCTTCACTATAATTCATTCTCTTCTATAACGATGCAATAAAAAATTACCGAGACATGAAAAATCATCTATGTAAGTTTATATGACCACATAATAGTTATCATGGTCATGATCTTCATCTTATATGGGGAGAGTATATCTATTTGTATTAACCTCTTTTAATTTCAAGATAGCCTCTATATAAAATTTCAAAACATGCTATATAAAATATAATATTCAATGATGCTCAGTCTGTGCTTCTTTTCACGGTGTCGACCTATTCCAGCACTCTCATATCAGAACCACACTATTCTTGGTCACAATTTCTCACAAATTTAACCCCTACAAGATATAGTGTATATTTTTGGATTGCCCATACATCTATCTTAGGTTGTCCCTTATTTATTCCAAAAAACACTTACTTACTTTTCCAAAATTATTTAGTTCATAATTCCATTCATTTCTTCTTCCCTTCCATATTTTTTAAAATTACACTAAATTCCATTTTGTATTGAAGGATTTTTTAATTTCAGTGTATTTAAGGATATTAATTCTAATTATTTTCAAAATATCTCCAAAAATAGCAAGACAATAATTTTCTTATAATAAAATATATTAAAGGATATATTACGGGTATGAACATTCCACAAGATTTCAAAAATAAAAAAATATCTTTTCTAACCATTTATTTATAAAAAATAATATAATCCAAAAAGTTATTATTTCTAATAAAATGTTAAATTGGTGGGATTTTAATCACTAAAAATAAATAAATTTATTAAAAATATTATATCAATTAGCGGAGTTTTTTCATCATTTATTCAATCCTTAAGATTGTGAATATTTTAAATAATGGTGGAGGATAATGTTTTTAAAATAATGGAGTGTGTTTTAAGAAATTTATTTTCATTTACAATGGTTTGGGTTTAATGAACCCCTTGAACCTACATTTATAGGGTTCTCAATACGTGGATTAGGCCTTTCTATTTTTTATATTGAGTTTAAATAGTTAAAACTATTTATTTAGTCTATTAATATGAATATATCCCAAATGAATATTTACTATTTACTAAATTGAATAAAAAATGACCATTCAATAATTATTAACAACCTTTATATTTATTTAAATAAATAACATATAAAAATGTAATAAAATGGGCTTCATGGTATGAAATTATTATTATACACATATAGTATAAACCAAAATTTCTAACATTGTTTAATGTATATACATCCCAAACATACAAATATATATATATATATATATATGTTTTATTTTTAATAATAAATATTATTTAAAACATATTATTTTTATTTAACTAAATTTAATTATAAAATTAAATCCTATAAAATATCTAACTTAATTGGATTAAAAATTAAATAAGTAGAAATTTCTTTGAAACATTTTAAACTGTTTAAATATTAGTGTAAATTTGGGATATAATATATAATTATAAAATAGTTAATAAAAGGTTCATCATGATCCCTTCAACCTTGTGTAAACTATTTCAAGTTAATATTATCCAAAACATCTTATATGAGTATATTGAATGAACAATGTCAACACCACAGCACAAAAATTTAATATATCTCTTATCTTAATGATTTAATTGAATATATTAATACGTACAATTTTTAAGTATAGTAAGGAACATTCAAAATATAACTCAAATGGGGATCATTGTGTCTAACTTGTACCATGGGTGGACAATTCCCAATATTATATAAAGATATATCCCAACCATGATCAATAACATACCCAACGACAATAGCGTAAGCTCAAATTCAAAAAGAACATGGGATGGACTACTATATATGACATTTCTAATAGAAAGTGTACCCTGATCACATTGGTAAAGAGGGAAATGAATAATTTCCAATTATAGATACAAGAAATATATAAATTGGACAACCCATGTGGTGTTTCTGAAGATGATTTTCCCCTAATTCCTCTTATCTGAATTATAACTTGTGTGAGCACTCAATGAATCTAAATGCATGGAATCACTATTCACACTAACCACACATCACAATAATTGTATCTATGGTGATTCTCAGCTAGAAATAAATCCAAAAACCTATGTACTAGGGGGATTGTTATCCAAATTATTGTGTTGAATGAAAAAAACATGAAATATTGACAATGAAAGAATTATTTCCTTTATTTAATAATTTAATACATGATAAAAAAATTTCCAAGGCCACTATCCCACGATTGGTATCTAGGGTACCTTTTAGAACAATAATAATATATTAAATAATGCTTAAAATATTTTTTTAATGGTTCATTAATATTTTATTTAAAACAAAATTAATGTTTTCTGTTGATCCATTTCCAAATAAAATAGTTTTTTGGAATAATGATTTTAATTACAATTTTTTTACATTTGAAAAAATAATTTTTATGTTTCATATTAATTTCCACTAAATTAATATTTTAAATTGATTAATAAAAATAATAAGTATAAAAACAAAAAAATTACTATAAATCATCTGAATAGTTAATACAAGTAATAAACTTCTACTACCACTAACAACATCTTTATGAAGTTGAATGTTCATCACTAGTGTATGTAAGATGTAAATAATTGGATGAGTATGTCCATTATCCACCACATTATTTTCATGAGTCACATATTAGAAATCATCCATATCTTACTATTAGAAAATATCATGATCTCTATAATAATTGGGAAGAATATAAAGGATAAAATAAAATTAGTTCAATTAATAAAGTATGATAGCTCAATCTAACTCAAAGGAAACCTTTAACCAACAAAAATCAATTTCATTTTTCAATCAATAAAAAATATTTGTCACCTATTCTTCTTATACATAACATGTATAATAATTTTATTCCACTGGGACCACCATGAATCCATAATATTCAATATCTACAACAATTTGTACAAAACCATTATTTGTCTAACAAAAAAAAATAACTCTATGGAGTTAATAAAAGAAAAAATACTTTTTCAACGAAAATATAAGAAATAATGAGTTTTTATACTAATTTATTGGATATCCCTCTTTCCATTGAAAAAGGATTTGATTCCAATCCAATCATAACTCCCAGGCCAACATAACAATTTACTCAACAATAGTGGATTCTCCCAGACATGATATATCACTTAGTTCCACCCCTAAATAATACTCCACTGTAACTTGTCCCCAAATACTAATAATATATTTTTCATAAGGATTAAATTGAAATATATTATTTGTTATGTCCCTCGATAGACACTAATAGTATTACGTTTCTGTATATATTTTATAACTAAATAAAAATATTGACATTAAATCATTATAAATAAGTATTGAATTGTAAATTTTCACCTTATATTGAATGATAATACTTAATATCTTCTATGTAAAAGAAACCCTAATGATCCACAATAGACAATATATCATTATCCTTAGATATAAAATGATGAAGTTAACTTTTTTTCAATTATATGAACTCTATTGAAAATAAATTGATGAATTAGGAATAAAATTCTAAATATAAATAGAATAAAAAACCATTAATGAGATTATTTCAATTAATACATACCTAAAGAAGAAAAATATTCTCCTTTAATAATTAATTCCCACCACCACACTTCCATGACTAAAAGATTAAACACCCACAATATTATATTAACACTCACTATCAAGAAAACCTATTCGAAGGTATTTGGTCGGTGTATCCAAAAATCATTCTAAATTAGTATCTAATAATATTTACTACCCTTCAACTAGAAAATATTATCTATAAATCCTATATTTTGTCATACCTCACAATATATATGAAAACATTTTCCCAATCCAACCTCACCCGACACTAACTGGTGCTCAATCCGCACCTACCCCATGTTTGCATCCATAGGCCATGTGGTGGTGACAAGTGCTGAAAAGAATATCCTAATTGGGAGGCCTTTACCTGATGTAACATTATGAAAACTCCAATCTATATAAATGAAAAAGGTCATAGGAATAATAACAAAAATATATAACATCAATAAAATAAACCAAACATGAAATTCCTCAAAAGTGTACAAGAGAATATAATTCGAAACCAAAAAGTCAAGGAAAAAATAAACATCGAACCAGAAAGATGACTTATCCTGAATAATATAGAAAGTAAACTAATTATAGAGACCATATTTTGATCCTTAATCTACGACCACCATATGTGGTCCAATGTACCCAGTAATCCTAAGCTCCATGAAATTCACTGACCACCTATTTTCCATCTTCATAAGACACAAAATGTGTGAGAAAATCCCATGCAAGGATGAGTATATACATACCCAATAGGACACCATGAAAGATGGACGGGGAGAAATAAGATATACAATTTTAATATAAATAAGGTGGATAGTAAATTGGATAATGATCAACCCAAACCAAGAGAAAGGGTAACCTCGTTTAAATAAGAATGGTCTCAACATGGTGTGTAGATAATCTATACATTGAGTTTTTTCCACCCCTAGTAGGCGGGTAACCTCATCCAATAATGAGAATCTAACCATTGAAATCACATGGCATACCCTGAGTGTCTTCAAAACCAATGTAAGGTGAGTAACCAAATAAAAATTTATGGATATATATGTACATATAAATATATGCTCAAACAAAACTGGCTTGAACGAGAGATTAAGGAGATCTCCATCTCACAAACCATCCCTATAAAATAGTACCCTATAACTCTAGTAGTCCCACAATAATTCCCAACATCTCAGGTATCTACCCAGTATAAAAAATTAAAATTTCACCATGGATAGTCAATATGTTTCACAGTCTAGGGGGAAAAATATCTTTAGAGAGGACATATTCCTTGTTAAAATAGGAGGGTTCCACTCAGAAGATATGTTGTTGACCCCTACCATGTTCTAACATGAGGTTTCCATTCTAATAGTTAATTGAGGACCCATACCATATCCAGCCGGAGGGTACCACTCAAATGGTTGATGACCCATGCCTAGAAAATCTGGAGGTTTCTACTCTATAACTCAATATAGGACTCATGCTCTTTTCCAAAATGAGGGTTCAACTCTAATGATAGATGATCCATGCCCAGCCTTGTTGAAGGGTTCCACTCAAAAAGTATATAGAGGACCCATTCCCTGTGCATTAGGAGGGTTCCACTAAATGAGTATATAGAGGACCCACACCAAACCTAGTTATGGTGTTCTATGCCCAGAAACCTCAAACATACTATCCAAAAACCCACAATCGATGGAAATATAATGTTAAATGTGAAAAAACACACACGATATGATACTCTCGAGCCAAAATTTGAGTCAAAAGGAGGACATATGATGTTTTGAATTTTCCTCGAATGGAACCATTGATTACAAATCATGTGGTCCCGCCACAACTCCAAAATTTGTCTCTAAAGGTACATACCATTACAACCATGTAGTGTTACATGGTGTTTATTGGATACACATGGTGTTCCCCTGAAACGCAGGGTCCCACCAATGTGCTTTTCTAGGTCCTTTTATCCATCCTATGTCGTTCTTACTTTGGTAAACCACATTCAAATTCACATGGGGTGGCACCCAGATCATTGGTCTTGTCCATTTCCATGGGAACATAGAGTTTTCCTAACCATGTGTTCCACCACAAGCCTTTTACACTTGAGTAATAGGTTCATTTAATATAATAATTCTAGGAGACATTCCATCATTATAAAATCCCAAAACCCTAGGTGTATGTGGCCATGGTTCATCATTTTCTCGGATACGAACTCTACCCTTAAAATATTTTTATTTAGTTCTATTTTGGCATCATTTAATACCAAAATAGGTGTATGTGGCCATGGTTCATCATTTTTACCCTTCTGGTGGATAGAAAATGGGACATGTTGGTCTTTGAAGGTTTTTCGCACACCTCGCATGCCTCACATGCATCCTACAAATTCAATTCAAACATTGAATCAACAAAACAATTACTTTAAATATAGAAAATACAGGTCTATCCATTATATTTTGAAACGTTGCTCTCACATGTATCTATCACGATTTTGGTGGCACGTTCGAGCTCAATACCATCCTGTAATGTTGAATCGTGACTAAGGGGTCCAACAGGTGACAAATTTGAATAAATTGAGGGAGAAAAGCATAACAAATATTTATCTATTTTCCATGGATTCTTGGTCAATGATCAAGAACAGGGATATTTAGGGATATGTTTATAAAAACTAATAATACTCATCTCAATGAATACATGGGCTCAAGAAATGTTTTCCAAATTGAATAAGACCATAGAAAGGATGTTATAGCTCAATTAATTTAATCAAAAAGTACATAATCTATATTTTGATTAGTCCTATAAGGTGATTGGATCCTATTTCATTAAATAATGAAATATCCAATGATTGAAGATTTTTTTTTCATTCTATGGGCTTTGATATTCTCTGATATTCTCTGATCTTGAGATTCGTCATCGTAAGGATCCATCTCACTAATGAATAGGGAGGTGGAGGAAGCTCAGGAAGATCCAAGATCTATAATGATAAAACTAGGAAAATCATCATAACAATATATTTAAATTAATTCATATAAATTTTATTCTATTAACTTAACTAAATTTAACATTTAATTAATTCAAAAAACACTTTTCTAGCAGGTGATATATCTAAACTCCTCATTCCAACCTATTTCAGGTTGTGCCTATAGTAAAATTCTCATTCCAAAATTAACCATGGTCTTAGAATTATAATTGAATATTATGGTTGAATATTATTATTAATAGATACAAACATTATTTAAGAAATTACCATGTGTATTATAAAATATATTTAACATTTTTATAAATTTTATTTTGGGCACACCAGGACTTAGAATGACACTCTATCTCAGCAGCTAGCTCTCTAATTATATGTTGAACTATATCAAATCATTACATTGAAAAAATGGGGCTCTGAATCATTCCTTCCATCATGATATTTGTCCCCAAAAATAAAAAATAATTAAAACAACTTAGGATATTGTGCTTGTATCTTATTCTCCCACCCCCAGGATCTGTCCTAAACATTCCAATACTAGTATTACATGCCAAAAAAGGGAATAGTACATCTATGCAGGTTCCTCTCATGTTCATCCTCAATATCCATTAAGTGATCCGAAAAGGTGGATCCATATTCAATGTCCATCTTTCCTCAATAGATGACGTCCATAGTTTCATGCTTGTATCTCTTTAGTTGATAAACATTGAAGACATCATGAACCCACTCTAGCTTTGGGGGTAGGGTGAGGTGGTAAGAAATGTTTCCAACCCCATGCAAGATCTCGAGTGACCTGGTGAACCTTGGGAATATCTTGCCTCCCCGTATAAACCTCCATAATCCCCTTTGTGGGGAGATTATCACGAAAACATGATCTCACATCTCAATATCTGAAGGCTAATGATGACGATCTATGTAAAATTTGTGACTAATTTGAGCCATCCTCACCTACTCACAGATTATCTAGTCAATCTCTATCATCACCTACACCAACTATCGACCCACAATATATGTATCTTGATTCTTTTTCCAGCACTTTTAGGGACTCTCTCACAGGGCCTCAAAATATTATATGATGATGGTATAGTGGAAACTACTATTCTACACAAAAAATAACAAGGTATAGTGATCCTCCTAGCTTAGGATTAAGTCAAATATATAATCCATCTGAATATCCTCACACACATAGATAATGCACTTAGTTTTCCCATCGGTCTGGTGGTGAAAGTCTATATTGATCCTCATCTAGGTATAGAATTCCTCATTCGGGACTCTACAAAATCATGATGTAAACCATGAATCTTTATTAGAGACAGTCATCGAGGGAACCCCATAGTGGTGAAACATATCTCGTACTACATATTCCCTTAACACATAACTGAGCTCTGCTCCCTAATAAATAAGAAATCTGATGGCATCATGAGTTGGTCAACAATCACTAATATGGAATCATGTACCATCTATGTTTATAGAATACCTTTCCAAAAGTCTATGGGTATGTCATCCCACTTCCACTATGTGATATCAAGGGGCTACAGAGAACCTACTGAAACCTTGTGTTGGGACATAACATATTGATATGTGAGGCGCTGATTAAAAAACTTAGAAAAACTCTATCTCATGTCGTACCAAAAAAACATCCACTAAAGGTATCTATACATCTTATCAACACTAGGATGTAATACTCAGTGATAACTGTCGTTCTCTCACATCACCTCATCTTGCATCTTGACTAGGACAACTGGCATCACATGAAATGGTTTATGTGATTATCTCCTCTTGAATATAAATCTAGTGAGTCTCCTATGTAAATCTGGTCACATAATACATCAAAGTTGACGTATCCTAGCCATGACTCTCTCACATGCTTGAAAAAATACACCTTTTTTCTCATCCAGGGTCATATACAAGGAAGAAAACTTCTCATAAGCCTCCCATATCAAGTGATCTCAATATGTTATTCTATGGGAATATGCTACTACATTTACGTTTGTTGGGGTATAAACTATCTCCAAGTCAAAGTCCTATAATAACTCTAATCAGTTATTGTATATCATGTTCAAGAATCTATGTATGAAGACATATCTGAGACTCTGATCGTTAGAGTAAACCACAAATAGATCTCTAGAATATAGTTCCACCACAACCTTTGGGAAAAGTCGTCTACTGCTAGATCTAGGTACAGATTCTCCTAGTTTTTCTCATTGCTTCACAACTTTCTCAACCCGTATTTTATAAATTACTACCACTTCATTAACATGTAGTCCACATAATCTCTTGAGGAATCATAATACACTATGTAATAGATAACTTCATATGTTAGTCTCAACACTATATCACTCATTAGCATTAGCCTCAGCTCTTTAAAAGACCTCTAGAACTGCTCGGTCGAGATAAAAGGTCGCCCTTTTGCATCAGGGGTGTCAAAAGTGATGCAATCCAAATAATTCTATTATAAACCTCATGTATTATCCTTCATAGAAATTAAAAATCTAAACCTCTAATGTTGACTTTGGTGGATCCCAGGAAACTAGTGTATCGATCATTGCAAGGTCTATAGCTAAACTAAGCTCATAAAAGACATGCCCCAAAAAAGATAACTATGTGAATCAAGAACTAGAACTTCAAGAGATTACCTAAATCTAATGAAATCAATGAAAATAAAGAACCATACTTAAGTATTATGGATTATCCCAATTTGATTTGTAGTAAATGAGTGTGTCATCTATGAAGTTGAACTCAAATTGTTTCATATATGGCTAGATGATCTGGTTCATCAAAGACATAAACACAAGGGAAGAATTTATCACTCCAAAGGGTATCACCAAGAACTCATAATTCCCATAGTGACAATGAAATTCTATCTTTGGGATATCAGCCTTATGAACCCACAACTAGTGGTATAAAAACCTAAGATCAATCTTTTAGAACCTTATTGTGCCTTGAAACTGGTCAAAGAGGTCATCAATCCTCAGAATGGTTTATTATTTTCTTATTGTGGTCTATTTCTAATGATGATAATACATGTGAAGTAGTGATATCACATCAAAAAATTTCATGAATAATGAGTGTGCATCCTAGAGGGAAACAATGGTCCTAATGAAACCCCTCTATTAAAGGCCCTCCAATTATGACTAGAACTCCTATAGATCATTTGCGGACATCCGATATAAGGTAGAAGATATCAGACTAGTCTTGAGATGCATGGTGATGAAATACTGAATCTACCACATCGGTGGTATTCTTGGAATGTCATCAGCAAAGATATCTATATAATCCTCTTGAATTAAAGGAATATATATGCCTGAAAAGCCTGATTCTCTAAGGGATATACTCGTTAACTGATGGGGGGTGGGTTATAGAATCCTACTCATAGAACCCACTTTTCCCACCTTGATGTCTCCCTCACCCAAGCAAAAAGGTATCATAATGGTGTTTATATGAACTACACATCAAGTATTCCCCCATATAAATGGAGAGTAATCTCATCCAACCATGAGAAGATAAACCCATAAATAATGTGCCATACCCTACGCATCTTCGCAACCCATGGAAGGAGAGTAACCAATTATAATGGTATGAATATAGATCTATATATATTATCAAACCAAGGAATACCAAAATAGAGAGTAAGGGGGATATCCATATCATAGGAAAATCTAGGGAAATTAAATCCTATAGCTCATGAAGTTCAACAAATATGCCTAGTATCTTGCGAATCTACCCAACAGAAAACATCCAAGTCAAGCCAGTCCCCACCAATATATTGCACAGTCACATAGAAACTATCCCAAGGTAGAGGACCCATTACCTAATATTTCTAGAGGTATCAACTATGTGGATAGATAGAGAACCCATATCATGTTCCAAAATAAGGTTTCCACTATAACAGTCAATGGAGGACTCATTCCCTTCCCAACCGGAGGGTTACACATTGATGGTATAGGAACAATGCCTGAAACATACAGATGTTTCCACTCTAAGTGACGATAAAGGACTCTTGCCCTTTTCAAAAATGAGGGTTCCAATCTGATGATAGAGGACTCTAGAAAAACCTAGCTAGAGGGTTCCACTCTAGAAGTTTGTACACGTCCCATGCACAAACCAGTATGAGGGTACCACACTATGAGTCTTTAGAGTTCCCATGGTCAGCTCAGCTGAGAGAGTACCACTCTAGTCATTGAGGACCCATATTGAGCCCAAAAGTAGGGATCCACTCATAATTCCTCTAGTGATCTTGCATGATCACCTCCATCATTGATCATCACATAAATAAGGGACATTCCCAAAAACATCTCAAATAGTATCCGAAAATCAATTTTGGGTACCATCGTAAACTATATAGACAAACACTTCGGATATAATACCCACAAGACAAAATATGATTCCAAAATAATGAGATACAATATTTTGATGTTTCCTAGAAATTAATAAAGTGGTAAATGAAGAGTTGGGGGCCCACAAAATATGTCATCCCACCCCATAACCTGGTCATGTCCCTAGAGTTACATGACTTTCCAACTGTGTAGGGATATAATGCATGTAGGGGATATACACAGTATATTTATTCCTCTTAGTGGTCCTTCATGTATGCTTGGTAGGGTCTGTGTATCCATCATATGTCTTTGTACATCGATACATGAGGTTCCTATTCACAATTGGTGTCACTTGTGTATCTGGTCGTGTATGCAAAAGTTTTCACAAGGCATTTTCAAATCTATTTGATCTTCCACAAGGATCATCCACTCAAGGAAAAGGTACATGATGTGCAGGAATTATACATGGTGTTCCATGATTATTAATTCCCAAAACCCTAATCATCATAGAATAGGGGCTACATGTACTGTGTTCATCAAGGTACACAACATGTAGTCACGATTTTCACAGTTTCATACATCTAATCTCTATACATCATTTTTGGATTTCATTACATTAATTTAATGCTCATTCATTCCACAAAATGATGAATCTTGATAGGGATTCTCATTTTTGACTATCTGGTGGCTAGAAAATGTTACTTTTTGTTCATCTGAAGTTCGTCGTATGACTTACATGCCTACTCCATCTTTGTTTCGAAAATAAAATCAAGAAATTAACCACATTAAAACCATAAACAATTCATATTTTTCTTGAATTCATTGATATTCCCCACACATGTGAATTTATTGTGATTCTTGGGGTCCGATCTGGCTCAGTACGACCAGATAATGTTGAACTGGGACCATAGGGTCCAACCGGTGACCAATGTGAATAAATTGTGTGAGAAAGAAAAAAACAAAAGTGTATCGTTCTTTAAAAATGTTTCTTTTCCCCCAATCAAAAATATGGACATTCGGGGTTAGAAAATCAAATAATAATCCATTGAATCATTACACAGGTGCATGGAAAGGTCAACAAATTGGTGTGTGCCATATAAAAGATGATTTTGATCAATCAATTCAATCAAAAAATGCTTAATTCATTGTTTGATAATTCCTACCAAGATATTGGATTATTATTCTTTGAAAAACTTTCTCTCCAACAATTGAAGGAATACATTGTGTTAACTGTGGTCTGATATGCTGCGATCCAAATTTTTTTCTTTATTAGGGGTCGATTTCCCAATGGAATGAGAGGGGGTAAATTTTTGGTAGTACCAAGATCGTTGGGTTAAATTTGGGAAAATCACAATAATGATATATTTAAAGGAATTTAGATTTATGTTATTCAATTAATTTAAATGAATTAAAATTTTAAATAACTCACTAAAACTACCGATGACGTATTAGATATATGAATAATCCACAGAGACAAATTTTATGTCATTACTAGGGTAGACATCATATTCCAGACTAAACTGTTGTCTTAAATTATTTATACGAGTTTGAGTTTAAGTGTTATCCCACATTCTTTATAAACCCTCATTCATGTAATATGAATTATATTTAAAAATTTTATAATATTTCTTTTGGTCACACCAGGCCTTGGAATCATAAGCCATCATAACACCTAGATTAGGAAATATATGTACAAATATTGTAATGGATTACAAGGTAAAAAGAATGTCTTAACACAATCCAAGTTAAAAGGAAATCACATGATGAAATTATTTTCCACTCAATGCACTACACTATGATGACAGTGATTTTTTAACCTATCACTACCTTTTTATTTGGAGTATTGAAAAATTAAAAGCACTGAAGTCTCTTATTCCAAAACTCCCACACACTATTTTCTTGACAAATAATATCAAAATTTATCTAATCAATAATGCAACCTTGATCTTCAGCCCACTAGAAATTAGAAATTATAGATTTCAATGATTTATAGATGAAGATAAAAATATTCATATAGGTCGTTAAAAATTTCTTATGATCTCAAGAGATAACCCATCCATGATCCATAACATACCCAATGACTATATCTTTAGCTCAAATTCCAAAACAACATTGGATGGAATCCTCGGTATAAAATTTTTCACAAAAAGTGTACCCCGGTCTCATTGGTCAAGGAAGACATGAATAACAAACAACTCTAGATATAATAGTTACTTAAATGGGATAATCCTGGTGGTGTTTCTCAGGTCAAGTTTCCTCTAATTCATCAGGTCTGACTTGTAACTAGGGCGAGCACTCAATAAATCATAATTCATTGAATAACTATTCAAAGTAACCTCACATCACAATAATTTCATCTATTTTGGTTCTTAGTAAGAGATAAAACCATAAAAATACATAATAGGTGGATTGTAATCATAATTTGTGTGTTGAATGAAAAATATTAAGAAATATTGAAAATGAAAGTATTCATTTCATTATTTAAAAATTTAATTAATGATACAAACATTTTCCAAGGCCCCCTTCCCATGATTGGTCTCTAGAGAACATTTCAGAAAAAATAATAATTAGTTTAATATTACTAAAAATAATTTTGTAATAGTTAATGTATATTTTTTTAAAATAAAAACTAATTTTTTTTATAATAATCCATTTCCAAATAAATTAATTTTTTTGGAATATTGATAATTATAACTATTTTTTAAAATAAAAGATATAATTTTGATGTTTCTTATGAAATTCCACTATTTGAAACTATTAAATTACATTAGAATTATAATGATCATATAAATAAAAAAATGACTATGAATCAACCAAAGAGTCAATAAAATCCATCAACTTCTACCCCCATTAATAGCTACCTCAAGAAGACCAATATTCAACATTGAGTGATGCCTAATGAACTTACTAAATGAGTAAGTACATTTTTCACCAAATTATATTCATGTGTCATATACTAGAAATCATCCGACTCTAACCAGTAGGAATACCACTTGATATCTATATGAATAGGGAAAAAATATAAAGGCTTCAATAAAATTATTTCTATTCATAAAGTATAAAAGTTGAATCTAACTCATAGGACACCTTTAACCTTCAATAAATACATTATATTAACAAACATTGAAGAGGATTTTGGGCCTATACTTCTTATAAATAACCTATATAATAAATTTCTTCGATTGGGACCACCATGTTACCATAATATTTTTTATCCACATTAATATTTACAAAACTGGCATTAGTCTAACACAAAAGAAACTACTCTAAGGAGTTAATGATTCCAAAACATATTTTCAAACATCATAGAAAATAAAATGAATTATTCAAATAAATTATGTGTTATTCCTCTTTATATTTATATATAAGGTGACTCAAATCCTCCCACAACATCCATGAAAACATAATCATTTACTAAATAATAGTGGATTCTCCCCTACATGATATATCAATTAGTGCCTACCAGAAATAATCAACCACTATAACCTATCCACAAAGACAGAAAAAATATTATTCCCATGGATTCTGTTGAGAGATTCTGTTAGTTTCTCCCCTCAATGAACACTAATAGTAGTAGGTTTCCACTTTTATCATATACTTAAAAAATAGTCCTGAAGTTAAAGCATTATAATGAATCATTAGATAGAAAATTTTCCCCTTAGATTGAATAATATATGTAAATATCTACTAATATAATGAAACCCAAATGTTCCCCATTTGATAGGATAAACTTATCCTTAGATCTTAAACCAAGTAGCTGACATGTGTCCAATTTTATGAACCATATTTTAAATAACATGATAATGTAGGAATCAAATTTGAAATATAAATAGAATAAAAAACATGAATGATATTTTTACAATTAGTATTGCCATAATTAATAAAAAAAGGCCCCTCTAAGAAGTAAATCCCATTAAAAACCTTGATCAAATAAATTATCAGAAACCCACAATATTAGATTAACACTAACTCTCTAGAAAACCTATCAGAAGGTATTTTATATAGGGAATCAAAAAATCCTTCCAAACCAATATGTAATTATAAGTACTAACCTTACACCAACTATTAATATCAATAACCCCTATATTATATCATACCTAACCATATATATGAAAGACTTACCCCAGTCCATCATGACCTGACCCTAACTGGGGATCCAGATGCAGCTACCACAATCTCACCACCATAGGTCCGTGGTGGCATCAAGTTCCAGAAGGAATATCCTAAATGGGAGGAATTTTCCTAATTTACCTATACACAAAAACCCATCCATATCAATTCATAAATGGAGAGGGATAATAATAAAAAGATATAACACTTAGAAAGTAAAAAATCATAAAAAACCTCAAGGTTGTAAAATATTACAATAGTGAAATTTGAAAAGTAATTGTGAGAAATACAAGCCCAACCAAAAATATATCTCAACCTAAAAATACTAGAAAGTAAACTATTGAGAGATACTAACTCCTGATCTCCAAGATATGACCATCATATGCATTCCATAACACCCAATATGCTTACAATCCTTGGAAGTCACTATAGAGCTATCTATCATCTTCATAAGACCCGACATATATAGGAAAATACCTATTTAGGGGTGGGTATATACATAACCAATAGGACACCCCAAAAGATTAAGGGAAATCAGTAAGAAATACAATAGGAAGAAAAAGATGGTAGATTTTAAATAGGATGTTGATCGATCAAAATAATGAGAAATAATAACTTAATTCAAGAACAATTGGATCAACAAAGTGTGTAGATGAACTACACATCATGTCTTTTCCACATAATGTAGAAGAGTAACCTCATTTAACCATATAAAGAGAAACATATAATGCACAAGGAATACCCTGTATGACTTTAAAACACAAGGTAATAGAGTAACCAAATAAAATAGTATGGATACAGATGTATATATATGCTCAATACAAAGAATCCCAAATGAAAGAGTAAGAGTATCTCCATCTCACATCGCATTATAATAAATGAGTTTCCTATAAATCCTGAAATCCAACAATGATTCTCATCATCTTGTGTGTTCTCCTTGTAGAAGAAATCCCTATTAAGTCATTCCATATCACATTGCATCATATTCAAGTGTCCAAAATATCTGGGTAGAGGACCCATGCCTTGGTATAATAGGAGTTTTCCACTCAATGGACAGATTGAAGGACCATAATATGTTCTAACAAGTGGGTTCTAATCTAATAGACAATAGAGGACCCATACCATACCCAGAAAGATGGTTCCACTGAAATGGAAGAGGACACATGCCCAGAACATCAAGGTTGTTTCTCTGTAGAGGTCTGTAGAGGACCCATGCCCTGTGCCAATAGGAGGGTTCCACACTAATGACAGAGGACCCATGCACAACCTATATTGAGCGTTCCACTCTATACATATGTATGGGACCCATTCCCATATTAGTTGAATGGTTCCACTCCAGGAGTATGCAGAGGACCCATGCCAGACCCATTTGTAGGGTTCCACTCTAGTCAATTAATACCCTTGCACAACCCATATAAATGGTTCTACTCAGAATGCCTCTAGTGATCTTACATGATAACTACCGTCGTTGACCATCACCCAAACAATATTTATTCACAAAAACATCTCACATTCTATCCCAAAATTGATAACAGAAGGAACCATAATGTTATATATTTAAAACACTCATAATACGGTACTTGCATTCAAAAATCATAAATGAATAGTAGACACTAGAGTATGATGTTTCCTCAAAAGGAACCAAGGGGTGAACGACATGTGGTCCCTCCCTATATCATGGATGTGTCCCTGGAGGAACACTATATTCCAACCATATAGTAATACACATATTTTAGTGGATATACATGATGCTCCCATGCCACTTATAGCCCCACTCATGTGCTTAGTTCTGTTTGTGTATTCATATTTTGTCTTTGTACTTTAGTACATGAAGTTCCTATTCACATGGGGTTTAACCCGGGTCTCCTTCCATGTTGGTGTACTTTGTAATAATAAATGTTTCTAAACATGTGATTTTCTACATTCCTAGTCCCCTCAATTAGTTGGTACAGATTATATATTAATTATCTGTGTTGTTTCAACCTTATAAATTCAAAAAAAACCCAAGAATCAAATGCATTGGGGATAAAAACCATGTTTTCATCAAGCTACATGATATTTAGTCATGGTTTTCATATTTTATCATAACTAAACCTTAAGCTTCATATCATTCATTTTCATTTTGATTTCAACGTCTCTCCTTCCAAAAAATTGTGTATCTAGCCATGATTCATCATTTCTGGCCTTTTAGTGGTAGAAAAATGGTACATGTTGGTCTTCGAAGGTTCTTCGCATGCCTTGTATGCCTCATCCAAATTTTATTTCAACTTTGAATTAATATATCAATAACCTTAAACCCACAAACAATCCATATATATCCATGGTTTTATCCATCTTCTGTATGTGAATCCATCATAATTTCTGAGACCTAATCGACCTCGGTTCCAAACGACAACGTCGAACCGGGACCGAAGGGTCCAACAAAGGATGTATGTGAATATATTTAAGGAGAAATCCATTAAAAAACTTATCATTTGATTTGAAGATTTCTTATTCAACAATCAAAATGGGGATATCAATGTTTAGGGTTTGAAACCCAAATAATAATCAATTGAACCGTTATACACGAATAGGGAAAATTTATCAAACTAGTGTATAATATAATTAGGATGTTAATGCTCAATCACATTAACCAAAAATGGTGTAATCTATAGTTTTTTTAGTCCTACTTGGAGGTTTTATCATTTTTCGTTAAAGAATTAACTTTACATTTATTTAAGGAATTTGTTGTGTTTGATGCACTATGATCTGCTCTGATCCAGAGATTTGTTGTCGTCAGGAGTCAATTCAGCAATGGAATGGGAGGAGGTAGATTCTCTCGATGAACCGAGTGTTATGAAGATAAAACTAGTAAAATAACCATAATGATATATTTAAATAAAATCATATTTAGTTTAATCAAATAAATTAATTAAATAAAACCTTTAATTAATTCACTAAATACACCGCCAATGGGGTAGAGAACCGAACGACCCATGCCAACATATTTTAGGTCTCATCTAGTGTCAAAATCATGTTACAGACTTAATTGTGGTATCTGAATTCATATCCATTCTTCCATTTTAGTGTAATTGAACATTCTTTATGAAACATCACATGTTTAATATAATATGTATTTTATATTTTTATAAAAATAATTTAGGGCACACTAGGCCTCAGGATTGCATTCTATATCAACACCTAGCTTTATAAATATATTTATAACTATTTCAAAGTCTTACAAGTGAAAAGAAATTCTCTAAATAATTCCCTCCTTCAATATATTCATCCAAAAAAAAATCAAACCAAAAACTTAGGATACTAAGCCGGCATTTGGCTCTCCCTCTCCCATGATCTCTACTACACTTACCATACTTCCACAACACATGAACCAAGGGGATGGTCCATCCACATAGGGTCCTCTCATGTTTATACACAATCAACACAATGTTCTCTAAAAAGGTACCTTTATACTTGATGACCAGCTTGCTTTTGTTGATGACGTGCATAAATTCAAGTATTTATCTCTTATCTTATGACTCATGGAAGATGTCGTGAACCCACTCTATATGTGGGGGTAGGGTGTGGATGTAGGAAACATTTACATTCCTCTTTATGATCTTGAATAGACCAATGAAACTTGAGGATAACTTTCCTCCTCGTCCCAACCACCAGTTTCTTCTTCAAGGGGAGACTATCTGGAAAACATGGCCTCCCAAATTGAACTTCCAAGGCCAAAAATGATGATATGTGTAATACTTATGCCTTATCTAAGCCATCCTCACCAACTCATGGAATATCTATACCTTCTCCATCATCACCTTCACCAAAACTATACCCACTTGATATGTCTCTCCAAACTCTTTCTTGTATAAGGGTGACATGTAGGGTATCCTGTATAAGGCCTAAAATGGTTCCTTATTGATGGTAGAGTGGTAGATGTTTTTATATGCAATCTCTAGAAAAGTTATGTGATCATATCAGTTCTGGAATAATTTTAACAAGAAATCCATCAACATATCCTCCAACTCCTAGATATGGCTCTTGGTCATCCCATTGGTCTGGGGGTGAAATGTTATAAACATCATCATCTAGTTTGGGAATGACTCCTTCTAGCTGCTACAAAATCATGATTTAAACTGTGTGTCATGATCAAAGGCAATTATTGAGGGAATCTAATGGAGGAGAACAATATCCCATAGTAAAACTTCCTCAAACTCTCGATTGTAATCTAATCCTTGATTTAAAGGAAGTGTGAAGACTTTTTTAATTGGTTAATTATCACCCATATGGAATCATGGAACTCTGATATCCATGTAATCCCTACCACGAGGTCCATGGAAATGTGATCCCACTTTCACTTTGGGATCTCATTGATCTGCAAAAATCCTACTGATACCTGGTTCTTAGACTTCATCAGATGATAGATGATGCACAGAGATACCAACATGGAAATACACAATCTTATGTCAGACCACCAAAACTGATCATGAAGGTATCTATACATCTTACCTACACAGGGATGTAAAACTAGGGTATAGGTGTGGAACTATCACATCACCGCCACCTGCATAATGGTTGGGGCCACTATCTATCCCTATAAAATTATGAAATCATTACCACCATTATAATATCTATATAGTGAGTCTCTTATGGATATAAATCCATTAAAGACCTCACAACCAATTTATCCCAGCTAGAAATCTCTCACACACTTGAGAAGTGAAGGACTAAACACCAGCGACTGACGAAAAGATACACCTTCCATCTCAAATAGGATCACCTGTAAGAATGAGAACTGATCAAAAGCCTCCATAATAAAGTGAGCCTATGAATTCATTCTATGGGAATATTCTACTATGTTTCACATTTATGGGGAATAGGCTATCTCAATTTCATATTCCTATAAGAAATCAAACCAATGATTATGTATCATGTTTAAATCTCTTTGTGTGAATACAAACCTGATACTATGATGGTCTATGTGAGCCATAATGTTCTATCTGGGAAGATAGTTCCTCCACATCCACAAGGAAAAGAATTCTGCTACTTGATCTAGGTCGTGAGTCACTTAGTTCTGCCAATGGGGTCTTAACTACCTCAACATGTCTGTGATAAATGCCTCTTGGTTCACCATCACGGATCCGAGGCCAACTCATAATTAAATGTAAACACTACCTACTCCACACCCTTATTGAGTAGTATCAACCTATGATAACTCTTCATCTATAGCCTCAACTCCTTGAAGTACCTCTAGCATAGCTCATTCTAAGTAAAATGTCTCCCTTTTCATGTTAGAGAAGTCAAAGTTTCCACAATCTTAGATATTTCTATCACAAAATTATTATAGTATCCATTCAATATAAGAAATACCTACACCTCTAACACCCTCTTAGGTGGATCCCAAGTAAGAATTTAATTGACCATATCTTGGAACACGATAAAACCATGCACCGAAATGACATGACCCAAAAATTGACCCTCATGAATCCAGAACTTTTACATTGATAGATTACCATTAATCTAGTTCTCTCTACAAAAATTTATAACCATCCTCAAGTAATCAACATGCCCCACCAGTAATGTTGAGTAAATGTGTATTTCCTTGAATAATATGTCCACAAACCGATTCACTCATGGATAGATGATATGGTTCATCAAATACAAAACATGGTGGGGGGATTCATTACACAAAAGGGAATCACCAGGAACTCATAGTGCCAGTAGCGACATCAAATTTCCATCCTTGGGATACCAACCGTGAAAACTCTCAACGGGTAGTATCTTGAATGGATATCAATCATTTAGAACCCTCTCATACCTCAAAACTGTCCATAGTGGTTTCAAATCCTCAAAAAGTGCATTCATTTTTATTGTGGAATGGTTTAGGTGAAGTTAATATAGGTAAAAATGAAAGATCACGTTCATATGTTTCATGGATAACACTAAATCTACATAGAGTGACACACTAGGCCTCAAGAAACTATTTTTTCAATGGTCCTCCAACATCTACCATAGATCCCGGGGCTCAGTACATGCTATATGATATGATGTATAAGATATCTGAGCATATGCAAGATGAAAGTAAATGAAAATATCAATATACCACCCTAGTGGTAGTCCCAAAATTTCCACGGGGATGACTTTCATAAATTCCTCCATGAGCAAATGAATCTATATTCTCGAAGAGGCTATTGCATGAAGGGATATACTCGCTAACTAATGGGTGATGGGATACAACCTCCTTCTCAAAGAACCCACTTATCTTTCCATGAGATATATCTTTCCTAATAACAAGGGCATCAAAAAAGTGTGTAGATGAACAAAACATCACGTATATTCCAATCATATAAAAAGAGTAATCTCATTCATCCATGAGAAGATAAACATGGAAAGCATGTGACATGGCCTGAGACAACTTTGTTACCCATGGGAGGAGAGTAACCAAGTAAAAAGGTGTGATCATAGATGTATATATATTTTAAAACAAATGTAGCCCAAAAAAGAGAGTAAGGGGATCTCCATCCCACATCCCCTCCCATGAAAATGGATTCATATGGATCCAAAAGTCCAAAAAATGATTCACATCATCTCATGCATCTACGGACTAGAAAACTTCCCAGTCAAGCCAAGACTCATTATCATGTTTCATAGTCAAGGGGCCATAATCCCAATATAGAGTACCAATTACCTAGTAAAACTAGAGGGTTCCACTCATTGGATAGATATTGGACCCATATCATGTCACAACAGAAGGGTTCCACTCAAATAGTTAATGGAGGACCCATGCCCTGCCAAACGTGAGGGTTACACTCAAATGGTAGAGGACCCATGCCAAACGCATATAAAGGGTTCCAATCAAGAATTCAATATAGGACTCGTGCCCTGTGACAATAGGAGGGTTCATCTCTAATGATAGTGCACTCATTCCCATCCAAATTAGAGGGTTCAACTTGAGAAGTCTATAGTTGAACCATGCACAAAACAACTGCAGGTTTCCACACTAGGAGTATTTAGAGAACCCATGCCCAACCGAGCTGTAGTGTTCCAATCTACTCATTTAGGACCCGTGTTGATCCTAGTTGGAGGGTTCCACTCAGACTACCTTTGAATATCTTGTGTGATCACTACAACCATTGAGCATTTCTTAACCAAGAAACACACCTAGAAACATATCACATAGTATAACAAAATCCACTATTGAGGAACCATCTCATTCTATGTAAAAAAAACTCTATATAGACTACTCATGGGGAGATTTTTTATTCCAAATGAAGGATATATGATAGTTTGAGATTATATCAAAATAAACCAAGGGGTATACGATGTGAGGGGACCCATATGTTGTGTGATCCCACCCAATCTCTTGGACATGCCCTTAGATGATCAGAGTTTTCCAACCATTTTGGGATACATTGAGTGTTGGGGATATACACGACAATCCCATGCCACTTAGGGCCCTGCCTGTGTGCTTGGCCTTGCTCAGGTATCGGTCATATGTTTGTGTATTTCGTTATAGACTGTGCCTATTCAAACATAGTTCACCCTGTATCTTTGGTCGTGTATGCATACTTTGGCATATGTAATGTTCGTAGCAATTTTCTCCACCACAGGATCCATCCACGTGATGAATAGGTACATTATGTATATGAAGTCTACATGGCGTTCCATCCTTATAAATTTTTAAATCCCTAGTCGATATAGCATAGGGGATACACGCTATGTGATCATTATGGTACATGGATTGTATTAATGTTTATCAATGTTTTTTGATCGAAACTAAACAATTCACTTCAAGATTTTCCTCTTTTATTCTTTCCTCATTACATCCCAAATATGGTGGATCTAGTCGTTCTTCATTGTTATAGACCATTTGGTGACCATAAAATGGAACCCATTGGTATGCGGAGGTTCATCCCATGGCTACTAATTATTTGATTCAGACTTAAAATTAAAAATTGAATAACTTCAACCAAGAAAGTATCTAGATCGATCCCTGATTCATTGATCTATCCATCATATGTGAATATGTCTCAATTCTCTAGGTATGATTGGGCTAAATACCACTAGAAAATGTCAAACCATGACCACATGGTACAAATATTGAAAAAAAATCATTTAAAAGATAATGTAAAAAAAATCATTATTTATTTTTTCCAAGGGTTCTTGACCATAGATCAAGAATGGGGATATATGAGGTTATAAAACTAAAGAATAATCATTTGAATATGTACATGGGTGAATGAAATGTTAAAACAATTGACACAGACCAAAGACCACAGAAATGTTGATTGAAATTAATAAATTTAATCAAAAAGTTTTAATGTATTGTTTAAAGATTCCTACTTAGATAGTTGATAATTATTCATTGAAGAACAGTGTCACCAACAGTTCAATGAAGTATGTGTGCTCACAACACTTCGATCTTCTCCAATCTTGAGATTATCCATCACCGGGAGTCGATTTTCTAATGGAAGGAGGGGTTGAAGAAGCTATCGACAATCCCAGGGTTATGAGAATAATCCTAGGAAAATCAACCTAATGAAGCATTTAACAAAACTAATATATAGTTTATTCAATTAAATTAACTAAATTAAAAATTTACTTAACTCAACGAATGTACTGAAAACATGTGAGATATTTGAACGCCCCACACTGACATATGTTAGGTCGTGCCTAGGGTAAACATTATTTTATAGACTCAAATGTTGTCTCAAATTTCTCATATAATATTTTGTTTAATTGTTTTCCCACTTTATTTATTAACCCACATGCATGTAATATAAAATATAATTAATATTTTTATAAAATTTATTATGTTTTGACCAGGCCTCATAATCGGACATTGTCTCCATACTTGGATTTAGAAATATATGTGGAAATATTTTTATATCTTATAAGGAAAAAATCTGTGTCTCTACACTATCCCAGTTTAAAGTAAGTCTCATTATGAAAGTATTTTTCACGCAAAAACACTACACCATGGGGACCATTATATTTTAATATATCACTACAATTTTATGTTGAGTGATGAAAAATGGAAATCATTATGGTATCTTCAGCCAAAAATCCCACACACTATTTCCCTGACAAATAATATAACATTTACCTAAAAAATACCTTCTACCAAGATCTCTTGCTCATTATAAATAAAAAAGTATAGATTTAAATTAGGTATAGATGAATCCAATTTATATATATATATATATATCAATTGAAAATATTTGATAATCTATATCAAATATATTGATAAACAATATGGATAGATTTAAACAAAAATCTCCCTTTCCATCGTTAGAACTTTTAAGTAACATTCTCTTTAATACAACTAAATACCTCTACATGAGACCAACCACTGATATATGGGAGCCTCAAATAGATATCATTACGCATTATCTCCTAAACCCAAAATAGAATAATGACCATATTTTTTACTAACATAGGAATTTTATAACTTAAATATAAGAAAATTTTGTTTCCAAAATTCACCTTTTAAACAAACATAATTCATACACTGTAAAAAAATATAATTGAGAAAAGTAATTCTCAATAATTGATCAAGAAAATATGACTGTTTCATCTAAAAAATTTGGATAAGAAACTACTCACACTAGCCTACTAATACCATCATTCCATAACACAATATCTTTTTTATCATTCACTAGGAGCATGTATAAGTAATCTAAAGATATAAATATATGTAAGGGTATAATAGATATACATGGTTCATCCTCTTTAATGATTTAACTATTCCCCTAAATTTTCCATTACAATTAATGGAGTAAGATAATATTGAAAAATTATACAATATGAGATCAAAAAAATTGATCAAAATCACATTTTTCTCCTCACTACATCCAAAAAATTACACCCAACTTAATGATAACCTGTATTCATGGCAAAATTAACAACCATATTACCATTTATACCCTATATAATGGACTTCATATTTTGTAAAATTTTCAAGGAAATAATGATTATATAAGAGATCTATCTCTCTTGTTTGAAATCACACCCCCTTTCTAAGATAAATTTTTATATAAGATTGTGAAGTATACAAGAAATTGTATTCATACAAATTTTATACAAAACATACGATTGACTAATGAGCCTAAACTCATTTAAGAATTTGTGGTTATTTATATACCTATAATCTACACTATATCCATTTCATTAAATAGCCACAAATTCTTAAATAAGTTTATGTTCATTATAAATAAAATGATAAAATAATAAAACTAATACTAAAAATAATAAATTCAACTACATTAAACAAATGATTAATTAGTACATTAATTAAAACTAATATTTAATAAAAATAATGAAATATTTAAAAATAAATTAAAATTAAAATTTATTTATTTATTTATACAATGATATTATCAAATAAATTAGGATCTATTAATTAATTTAGTAGTTAATAATAGAATAAAAAATGATTATTTAATTCAAATAATTCTAAAAATTAAGTTATAATACTAAGAATTAAAATATAAAAATAAATTACAGAATAAATATAAAAATTCAATCAATTACTCGAAAGATAATTTAAAGTAATATCAGTAAAATAAAACATAAATTTCATTAATTAATGATTTTAAAATAAAATTTAAAATATATTATAATTAACCAATTGAAGACTAAATTAAGCTTAAAAAGATAGAAAATAAACCCAGGAATATTTGAAAAAAACTCTAATTAGAAGCTGCCTCAAATTCCCACACACTTAATTATTTATTTCTCTCAAGAAATCATTTCAACCAATTCAGTTTTAGGAAAGAATAGGTTGGTTGATGAAATGAATTTCCACTAAGAACCAATTTTAAAAAATATTCTTCCTAATTAACACGATCAAGAATGTAAACAGATTTATCATCTCAAATAAATAGGTTTGGCTAAAAATATAGTAAAAGTTTTACTAAAAATATACAGATCAAAAATTTATAAAAAGTTAAAAATATATCCACTTTTATATTATTAATACATCAAAACTTCTCTTTACCTCCAGGTGAACCGACATACATAATTAGAAGGAATAATAAATTGACACAGTATTTGGATTGGAAAATTTAATAATTTAAAATCAAATTTTTTTTAACAAAAATCAACTTAAGTAATAAAATAATTAAAGGATTAATGAAAATAGGCTCCACCCAGATTAGGTTTCAATTTTATAGATCCTATAAATGCAAAGCATAAAATATTAAGAACCAATCAAAGGATTAAAAAATGATGATTGTGGATCTTACTGTTAAAATTATCCCCATAAAAAATTAAAGTGAGAAATAAATTTATGGACTATATTAAATCCATATAAAATAAAAAATTTAACCTCCTCAAAGACTCTATCCAAACCCCAATCTTTTGGAATATTTTTATCCACCAAATAAGAAAGGTGGTTCTTAAAGAACTCAAAATTTGAAAAAATTTAAAAGGATTTGATTGGTTTACTTCAATGTATTTTTTATCCCAAATTATAAACTCCACACACTTACACAAACTACTCCCTTAAATTTGAAATCAGATGAAAATTAAAACAATTAATCTTTTAATGTTCAGTGATATTTGAAATTTTCTAGTTAAATAAAAAGATATAGTGTCACAATACATTTTTAAATATATGTTTTCAAAAATAAATATTTTACAAAAGAATAAATAATCCCTTGAATTATCATTTAAAAAACTATAGAGATTTTCAATAAAGATAAAACAATAGCATACTAATCATTGAGTGCATGGTGAAGAGGGTGTCATCATGTTTGAAAATTTATTTCAATTAAAATTTTAACATCATTGAAAATAGTAATTTAAAAACAAAACAAAGAGATACATATCAATTAAACAAAAACACTATTGAAGTTACTCCCCGATACATAATTTCACACTACAGATCAACATTTATTAATGAATCCCAATTTTCACCTATCAATCAATATTAGACATCACATAAGAAATTAAATAAGACCATAATAAAGAAGAATAAATTTAAATAAAAACTCCCATAATTAAATACGATTTATCCATTGAGTAAAATTTGTAAAATATCCTCCTCTTCATCTTTATGTATAGTCCCCTGGTTTTCAAACATTTAATTCATAATAATTGAAATAAATTAAAGTAAGAATTCATATATTAAATATAAATGGAAAATATGAACAGGGGTAGATTTATAGTAAATTTTATCCACATTTCACTAGAATGAAACATATTTTTACACATCAAGGTACACATGGTCTCTTCATGTTGGGAACTACAAAGGTGGAGAACTGTTAAACCATGTATCACTATCCATGAAAATCAAAAAATGAAACCGTGATAAAAAAGAGAATTGGAATGACAATAAGAAATAATTTTATTATAGGAGAGTCGATGATTAGATGAATTATCACTAGAAAAGAAATGGAGTAATATTATTCAAAGTAAAGAAAACAATAACAAGAATTTTTAGTAAAACATGGGTTTCCTCCTATAAAGGGAAAGATTTATAGTCCCTAGATAGGATTTCATAGAAACTAATCATATTCATTAGGTGGGTGTAGTTTTTTTCCATAAACCCCCAAATTCTCTTTTCCCATCTATTTATAACAAAATATGACTACACTGAAAACCTAGACTTCCAAAACCGTCTTTCAATATCTTAGATTCTAAAAAACATCCCAAAAAACACTTATCCTAATCAAGGGACTACTCTAAGGTGTAGTAAATTTTATTTGGAAATTCATCACTAAAGCCTAGATTTGGAGTGATTTCAAAGAACACAGACTAGGATGAAAAATAATAAACTCAATCAAACACTACCATGAAACTCTTTTTCTCGTCAACCAAAAACACGTTCATAGAATGAATGTTGGAAGAAATGTTATCCACTTCTGAAATTGATTCATATTTAGAAATATAGAATTTTATTTAAGGTATAATAGTGAACCAGGTGATTATAGAGGTGTGAAAATATCATCACAAAAATATATTTCATTCACAATATAAGAAAATAAAATAAAGGGGTTCTATGGGATGATTTCATGAAAACAGTTTAATGAATATGGGTAGAAATAGTATTATAAACATATTGGAAATAATAAAAGTTATTAAAAAATCCCCAAAAAATATAATCACATATTTTAAATGATATTGGGAAGTTAAATCAGTTGAGGATGGGTCAGCATAAAAGGGAAGATAATTTTTTGATCACCCAAGATTTAAATTTCACCAGATTATAATTCTCTTCCAAAATTTATTCTTTTGAAAATTGAAAACTATCAACCACTTTTTTCAAAGAATTAACTCTTTTAGACCATTTAATGTTTGTTCAACATATCCTTGAAGTTAAATTTCAAACATATAACTCACTAAAATATAATCTTCTAAGTGATCATGTTCATTCTTAAGGGATGAATTGAAAAATTCAACTTGATGAAAATTAGATTCCATATTTTCAAATTTAAATAGACTTCACTTGGTTGGATAAAAATATTTTCTATATTTTCTAAAAAATCCTCAAAGAGATGAATTTTATGAGAAAACCCAATTGAAATATCACCAGTTAACCTTCCATAAAAGGAAATTCTAATATTAAAACCATAAAAATATATTTCAAGGATTAATGGGTTTACACATTAAAATAATATTATCATATTGAGAAATAGTTTCAAAATTATCCCAATTAGTGATTTAAGGTTTGATTTTATCTTCTAAAATATTCCCAAATTATTGTACTATACATATATTCAAATTTTCTAGAAATAGGGTAGAATGTATCTTGAAATTAAAATTATCATTTATCAGTTTCACCTCAATCCGAGCAATAATATTTTCAAATCATTTATAATAGTGATTTTTATCAGGGATATGATCGATACAAAGAATGAATAATTTCAAATTCAATGTATTCTTATTGTCTCTATAAATTCTCTAAATAAATTCTCTTTATGTTCATGAAATATTCATCAGTAGTTTTTTCTCCATTCATATATTTTATTATTTTAAAATTTTATTCTTTATTATATTTGGATTCTTCCCAAAAATTGGTTTTCCTCCCAATTTCATCATGTACAGTGGTTAGATTTCTAAATTCAACCACAATTTCAACAGCATGTTTTTCCTAAAAATCATCAAAACTATTAATTAAAATTTTCATTCCTATATTTATTTTATTCATTACTGTTTCTTGTACCTATAATGTATCAGTCTGTATAATCTACATCATGGTTTTATGAGATTAATCAAATTCAACAAAATTATCCAAAATAAATAACATGATTTGTTTCAGTTTCAAATAGTAATTGGTTTCAGTTTTATAAAATATATAATTTTGTTCTTATTTATAAGGTTTTTAAGGGAAATTATAGACACACTTACTTGTAATGTTCCCATAACAGCCACAACAAACATAGTAAAATATAGTTCATTTCCCCCAGCACTTTTGATGTTCTATTTTTTAATATATATAAATAACACTAAAAAATAGTAATGAAAGCTTAAATTTCAAACAAAAATAATAGGTAACGTAACCCATCAAAAATTATAGTTTAATAATAACATAAAATAATAGTATAGAGTATTAGTTATGACTTTAAATTACACGACACACAAAAGGTAACTGAAATTTAAAATCCTCTCTAGCCACATTTTCTTCTATACATTTTTTAATGATTTTTATTTGTTTGTTTATATGTTTGTGTATATATATATATTATCAAAAAATATTTAACAAATTCTTTCCCCATAAATAGTGAGAAAATTTTACAACATCAAAGTCATTAATGTAATAGTTAAATAAAATTTTATAACCCCTACTCATAGATAGTGGCAAAAAGGTTCAACCCACAAGGAAGGATGGTGAGAAGTAATAAGGGATGATTTAATTTTATTCTATTGGAAACAATAAGAATTATTTTTTTATTGAGAAAAGTGTGTTAGAATTATGTGTGAAATGAAATGTTAGGGATGATTAACACAAGATAATGAAAAGTGGAAGAGGAAATTGAACTACTCACATAAAATGTTATTTTCTTACAAGAAAGATTAAATGAATGAATTTCCAAAAGATTTATTAAATAATATCCTTCACCAATATACAAGTCTCATGGAAGAATGATTAATAATTTTAACTATTTCCAAGAATCATCTGATGGTGATAAAAATTTTAGAATTGTCTTTATAATCAATCTTGTTATAAAATTCTGATGTTTTGAAATTCAAATCTTGAGAGGTGAGATAAAATTTTATGAAGATAAAACAATAAAATATAGAAAATAGGAACCAATAAATTAAATTACTAATGTATATAATTTTTTTATTTATAATTCATGATTTCTACCCTAGAAATATGATGTTGATACATAGAAAAAGAAAATAGTGGGATCCAGATTCCTCTATATGAAGAAAAAATATATCTCCCATATTTCATCTTTAACATCATATCTTTGATGATGTACTAATTTGATAGAAAATATTTTTGGATTATCTTAACTCAAATAATCTCTGATAACAAATAATTTCATTCTTCAAATTTATTGAAAAATCCTTCCAGAAGGGTGCATGTTTTAGATTTTATTTTTGTTATTTTAATGTACCTCACCAACATTTTTCACAAAATTATATAAGTATTATCCTTTTAAATAAATACTTTTCATACATAAATATATTATATTCCTTATTTGTGACCTTAGAATCACCCTTATAACAACCAAGATAGATACACACCAATTTTCTTAAGTACACCTGGACGTACATCCGCCCTGATTCATCCTTTACAAGATTCTTTTGAGCTGGTCAATGCCTTTAGATAGTGAACCAGACTCACTGAATTTTTCTTATTTACTATAACATATCTAGGTTAAAATAGTATAAAAAAGAATTAAAAAATACCATATATTGTTTTTTTGACTATAATTAGAATTAAATTTCTTCTCATCAAATGATCAACTCTGGCAGTTAGAAAACTGCTCAGAACATGGGTACCTAGGCTTGATAAGAAATGTCTCCACCCAAATAAACCCATTTCACCCCTAAAATACATTATAAAATATTATAATACAACAAAAACAATATCAAATATCAAATATTAGGGGTTTTTAATTTTTTTAATATGGAAAATATTTAATTAAACGTACACATCTTTATCAACTCAAGCATCACAATTTCCCCTATGAAAATTCATTATTTTCCTGATTGGAATAAAAAAACATAAATTCGTAGAAATGGGTAATTATATGTCCCCATATACACATCACACTAATGTTTGAATAGTATTTTACTAGAATACATCATCCATGTTTGATATCGACAATGATGATTGAAAAACATATATCTTGATCTCATCTTCGGTCTATTGTGGTGTCCTTAATTTTCTTCTTCAACAGTTAAGTGTAGTAACCATATATTATTTTATAAGCATATATTGTAGGCATTTAACGGTGTTGGGTAATATAATATGGTGTGTGTTTTCACTTGGATCATTTTGAAGCAGTGTCAACATACGATGTTGTTCACATAGAAGATAGGGATTTGACCTTGGCATCAGTTGGACTATAACCAAGATGATGGATCAACATATTTTCCTTTTTATACATTTGATTCATAATATTTAGGAGGATTTGATATTAGTGAAATTATATGAGTTTGGATATAGTGACGAACATTCATACAATAATGGTCTCAACTGATGGGTTCGACGGCAGTGCGTCATTATCATCTTTATCAACATTTAGTGAGAGCATGATATTTTCATGAAGTCGATGGAAATATAGACATGGTCAAAGAAAATATATGTGATAATTCCTTCATTTTTTGGATTTAAAGATATATTAAAAATGAATTACATCTACGATCAACTGGATTTTTTTAATTTTCCTTCTTTTGGGTGCAACTAGGCTCCAAAAACCATAGGATCCATTGTAAAAAAATATTGTGTCTTCCATGCAGATAATGTACAGTTGATATCCTTTGTAAAATTTTTACACATAATTTTATTTGTATATTTTATTGATGGAATGGAATCATGGTCTAAATTGTATCATGGTCGATTCCATGGTTTAAAATTTACACTAATGCGGTACCAAAGTGAAAATTTTAATTAAGCATATAAATTTTTAATAAAA
This sequence comes from Viscum album, assembly GCA_963277665.1. NCBI lineage: Eukaryota > Viridiplantae > Streptophyta > Magnoliopsida > Santalales > Viscaceae > Viscum > Viscum album. Next base: position 232,910,162 of record OY728147.1, read on the forward strand.
TTTCGAAATATATATTACTTTTAAAAAATAAATATGAAAAAATAATTATGAATATTTAATTAAACTCACAATATATATCAAAAAATAATAAACATTGTTAAAATAATAAAACTAAGATTTCCAAAATAATTACAACTACTTTAAACAAATTATCAATTAAATATATATTTTAAAAAAAAATTAATAGATATAAAACTTATTAAAAATAAATTAGAATATATAATTACTAAAATTAGTTAAAAAAAGATTAAAAATTAAATTAGAAATTAATTAATTAATTAATTAATATTATAACAAAAAATGATTATTTAATTCAATGAATGCTGAAGTGTAACCTATAATAATATGAATTGAAATTTATAAATAATATTACTACATAAATAAATAATTCATCGAGTTAATCAAATGATATTTTAAAAAATAAAAAATGAATACAATTTTATGTAATTAATGATTTCAATTTTAAATATCTAATATATAACAATTAACCAAATGAAGTCTAATTTAAGGTCAAAATTTTAGAAAATTAATCTAAAAGGATTTAAAAAACAACTGAATTAAAGTCTATATTACTCAAATTTATTCTCTATATCTAGAGGATATTTAATCTATAAATTTTACTTATTATACAAATCATTATTCTTTTATTGTTACCAAATTGGTAGTTTTATGGTTTTACTAACACATGATTCTAGAACCACAATCTACTTGTCACAAAAATGCATCTTCCTATCCCTAATATAAATCAATTGAAGTCATACAATCTTTATAAGAATCTTGAAATATATATTTTCATTATTTTACTTTAACTTATAAATTTTAAAACATATATTTTTACTTTTTGATCCCCCAATCACCCCTCAAAACATCTCTTAGTAAACACTAATGATCGTAGTTGACCAAAGGAGAATTCTTCGTCTCCATGTCACTGAAGAAACTACCTTATATGTCTTAGTAATAATACATTATCCCCCTTAATCCCATTAGTATCTATAAATATAGAACAATCACTTCCCAAATAATTTATATTTTGAATTTTATGTTCCTCCATAAAAGTTTATAATGAATTATATTATCGTTTCATACCACTAAATTTTTTTATTCAAAATAATCTCATTTATATATATATTACACCAAAAATTTAAGAAAACATACTCCCCTAAAATTAGAAATACCCACTTTCATCTCTCTCTCAGCGTAGAATTATAATGATCGTAAACCCCAATAAATTTAGAAAAATCATGATTCTTGGGATGACTGTACTAAATAGAAATATGTGATATATAAAAATACAAGAGGAAAACCGCAACATGGTTTCTATATTTAAGAATTAATACACAATAATTTTCTCTAGATAAAGCAAAAACACTAAACCAATAATCCTTATTATCCTTACAGAACTGAATTCAGTCCAAAATAACCTAGTTTCTATAAGAAAAATATGACCTTCATATTCTCACCTTAGGACACTAAGAAGTTCAGAAATATCTATAAAGTTACAAATCCATTGAAAGTAAAATATTTTAATTTTTATTTATTTTGATTAGGATATCCCATAACCATTATCATTGAATCATAAAAAATTAGTGAATCAATGTCTTGAGTATTAATAGTAAGATTTCCCCCATAATAATTTCCCTAAAACCATGGATGTCCTTAATGAATATAACCCTTTATTCTTTCCACCCTTCTTAGACATTCACATAGGACTAGGTCGCAAATGATTTTTTTTATAAATGTTTAGTCTCTCCAACAAATAGTAATCATTTTCCAAAACACATTCAATACCTTACCCTTGTGTATTTTTTTATAATGAAAAATCATTTCATTAAATTTAATCAAAAACTAATTAAATTAAATTTTAACTCTCCATATCCCCAAAAACAATTCAGGGAAGAAATATACAATTTCACTCCTGACCAGTCGATATCTCCCCAATTCCGTACACTTACACCACATAATATATCACATTCAGGGGTAATTTTCATTCAATAATAATTGAAATCATCTTTCCCATAATGAAATATATTTAATGCCCCTCCAAGTGAATCAAATCCAAACCGCAAAAATGTAGAAGATTGTTCCTATAATCCCATATGTTATAATTTAAAAGGGTTCTTCCTTTGAAACCCATATTCATTTTTCAGTTATTCCTAGGCCAGGTAAAAAATTCCTTACTATGCATAAACATATAGGGGGTATTTTATAATCCCTTTGGTAAAACATCCCATGATTTGTTGAGTCTAACACATTAATAACATAAATCAGATCCAATATATTTCTTGAAGGAAAACAACTTGGTCACCTTAAACCCATAACTAAGTCGGAAGCCTCTTTTCCAAAGATTATTATATTAATTATTTGTAATGGTATAAGCTAAATTGTAATTTTCACCCTATTGGGAGATTGCCTTCAGGTTTTATTTTTTAAAATATAAAAATATATAGCTTAAAAATTCTTTACTAAAATAAGTCATGAATTATATAGATTACATGAATGATGCTCATTCAAATTATTTAATAGTTACATAATTTTCGTAAACCAAATTAACACAATAATGTTTTAAATTTGTTAACACACCAAAACCAAATTTAATTATATTTTATGAATAAAAGTAAAATTTTCTTTAAAATAAAAATTATTTCAATTTGTTTAATTTATCATATCTATATTTATATAAGTTTTTTTGTAAATTATTAATATATAAAATAAAATAAATATGAAATTAAAAAGATAAATAAATTATAATTTTTAATTATTGTAAAAAATATTAAAAAATATACCATGCAAATATTTTAACAAAATTAAAACATTAATTAAAAATTGATCATTGGAAATTAATTAAAATAAAATTTTCAAATATTATTCCATTAAAAAAATAACGTTTAAATATTTTTAATATTATTTAGTAAATTATAATATATTAAATATAATATAGTATAAAAATGGGTAAAAATTATATATATATATATATATATAATATTAGTTTTAGTTACATTATAAGAGAATATATCACTAACAATGTCAATATTTATGACATGGTTTCTATTTTGTAACCATGTGTCTATATAATTTATTGAAATTTACTCTGCGTATTTTAGTGTAGTGTAGATACAATGAATAAGTTAGATATTCTTATTATTAAGGTATAACCCTTACATGTTGTTGGTTAGATGCAACCTCTACATCCTCTTATTTCCCTAATACAGGCTCCAAATTTACATTAATGTAACATTCTACAATCCGAAATGATAATGGATTCCAACTACCCACATGGAAAAAGGTAGGTTGTATGATAAAACCATCACCCAAACTGAATGAAGATTACTTATAGGAAACTAATTTATTATTACCATGTGTACTCAAAATAAATAAGGAGGTAAATATTTTCTTATCAATATTACCAAATAACACTATAGTATATGGAGTAAGATGATATTATAGTGAACCACAATCATTAAAACAATTATCTTGAGAGTCAATAATCATTGTTTGTATCAAAACTAATGAAAATATAATAATTTCAAGGTAAATTGGTGGAGTATCATGGAGAATTCTATGATATCTACATCAACATTATGGTTTGTCTATATCATTTCCAAAAGGATTAACAAGCTTATCCCCACTAAATAATATCCTCCTATGGAGTACCATATAAAATACTATGATATTTCTCATCATTTGATTTCTATATCTCCAAAAATTTGTTTTAAAAAACTATTAATTCAACTACCGATCTATTTATTGTATTCCAACTATTTATGAGTCATGTAGCGAGCACAATCTGTAAATAAATTAAAATAAAATTAATTACAATTAAAAAAATAATAATATTGTAAGAAAAGATTTATTGAAGTGTCATTAAACCCACTCCAATGTTACATTAGATATAACAAGAATTTAATTCTATAGTAATTTTCATAATCCAATTTATTAAATAAATATAAGTGAATTTTTTGTTAACCATCTAAATAAGACTGTAATTGTATTTATTTTCTCAAAATGTGGTAATGATGATAGTATTGTAAACATTTATAATATTTTGTTTATATATATATATATTTATTAATAGAAATTTAATGAATTGAATTTAAATTTAAACATTATACAAATATGGTATCATCCACATGAAAAATCAGGTAATAATTTTCTAGGAAATTACTTGACCACACGAGGAGTAAGGATGGATATGTGTTCCATGACCCGGAACTGTATGAGGATAACACTACCTAAAAATAGGCTATCATTAAAAAAATATATAAATGGTCCTAATATATGTGAACACAAAGTATGATAAGACTAATTATATGTTAGATTTTGTGGCCTATAACCAACTAATTTATACATTATTCAGTAATAAATACCTTATCACATCTTGATAGTTCTTCTACGTGACAATGCATGTGATAATGTCCTAAGGATAGCTATTTCATTAAAGGGTCATAGTGGATCTCTACTACGATGAGAACCCAGAAGTACCATAACAATATTATTGAATATATATGCTAAGTTTGAATGATGTTATTTGAGGGAAACAAAAAATACAGGCCATTAGGGGTCTAAAATCATAAAATATTAAAGAATATTGTCCTGGTGTGCACCCTTGGTAATATCCTGGAGGATATTATGAGAGAGAGACCGACCAGTAGGAAATCCAAATTTTATAGTGTCATTGGATGTTCCTATCCACAGATGTGTGTATTGGTCCTTAGACATTAATATTATTATTACTTGGTATTAAAACATTCAAATGTGGATTTATTGATGAAAACTGTGATGACACACTATTCGCAGTGAGGTAGGATATGTTGGGTGTTTCACGAGTAATACTACATTAATAGATAATGAGAGAAAGGATTTGTCTCTTCTATTCCATAACAGAAGTTGATATCTCATGCCCTTTGATATAACTGATATAGCCTATATAAATCCATTCCCATGGTGAGGAATGGGAAAGTCTAATTACAGAATGTCAAAGAATGAATCATCAGGCACATGGGTTGATGGCACAGGCATGCAACCTTCTTGATTCGATATATCGAAACAACGAGATTATATTACATGGTAAGTTTTCGTTGGAGGTGACACATAATTTCGGTGTTTACTTCTTTCACTATGGGTTCCTTGGAATGTCACTAGACGCTAACCTTGGAATTTAGGAAGGATCTTCCGAATTCCAATGAGAAAGAGGTATAGAGGATCACACAAAAAGTGTGTCCAAGTATTTCAATTAGATATTAATTTAACAAGTTGAATAAAGATTATTCTTGATTCTGGTTTATTAATTATTCAAGGATGCCTAATCACATTTATTCCGACACTAGTTTTCGAGAGAATATATTGTGGGCAAAATAATATTTTTATTAGCGAGTAATATGGTGATATTTATTTGAGAAATAAATATCCATTATTCATGGTCTAGTAAATATGGTGGAGGAAAAAAAGAAAAATGGAAAAACAAAAGTTCATTCCATGTATATTAAATATACACACCATGTATTTTTTTGGGAATTTATGAGCAATAATATTATTTATTTAATTAAATAATATTAGGTGTAATTTTTTGGGTGCATGTTAGGTAATAATAAACAACTATTATTATTATACATGGGTTATTACTATAAATTAAATGAAATGAACAAATGATTTCAGGTAAATAATTCATTTTATTATTATATGTAATTAAAATCACAATTATATAATTCTCATCAACCGATCCATTTTTTGGGGTTGTGTAAAATGGATCTAAAGAACTCCCTTAAGAAAAAGTGAATTATTTTCCTCCACAAATGCTCTCAAGCTACGAGAGAGAGAGAGATCATCATCTACCAGATCAAAGCGATCAAAGCCGTACATTGAAAGTGAAGTCTCTTCAGTTCTAGCTCTCAAAGATCCCTTCGGCGATGTCCAGAGATACATGTAGAGTGTGTGGATCACCACAAGAGGAATCTTACACATTGATTCTATGATGCAACGACAAATCACATCGGATTGTGATCGGAAACATCAACGAAGAAAAAAATCCATCAAGGTAATTTTTTTAAATTAATTAAATTATTTAAATTAATTATAAACAACACATGATGATACTATCTATGGTTTTGGGACTCCCCTATTTCTTTTTCATTCTTCATTCTATTTCTAAGATCTGGTATTTTATTATCATGACTGATATCGGATTGATCATTGTTAATGCTAAAATTAATGTTAGGTACACCATCCTATGTGCTTCCACTATGCCAGGAACCAACACATGGTATTATAGGGGTCATATCGTTGATTATAATTATTTAGTTTTTCATTGGTGATTTACGTATTTAATAATTTAGTTGTTTTAATTCATGTTAATCGTTTTTTAAATCTGAATCTCAAGATATTTTCCAGCTCTCTCGTTTATCGTTCGCCTTACAAAAACAAATATTTTTCTTTTAATTTTGATTAAAATAATATAGAGGATCTCAACCAGAGGTGTCAAACATTCCTGGACATATAACACTACAATACATGGTGTTTATTCGGAAGTACATGTCATGTAGTCTTGGTTCAATGCATTGGACTCGTCCACCAAATCAAGATCTGTGTTGGAGTATTTCTAATTCTTATATTGTTAAGTCAAAAGTCTTCTTTTGGCTTTTACATCATGTTTTGGAAATCACAAATATATTCTGTCATGTTTTGGAAATCACAAATATATTCTATGTCATGTTTTGGAAATCACAAATATATTCTATGTCATGTTTTGGAAATCTCAAATGTATTCTATCATATGTTTATAAATAAAAAATTGTCTTTTATCATGTTTATCGTATCGTACGATGTTGATCGTACCGACCAAAACGTATCGTACTGACTCTGTCAAACGAATCGTACTGACTCTGTCAAACGTATCGTACTGACTCTGTAAATCGTATCGTACTGACTTTGCTATTCAGATGATCATTATTTGTTTTGGTACTTTGTCAAAAACTCTCTCTGCATATGAATCGTACTCATGTTTTACATTTCTATATATCTCTTATCCTAACGAAACGATGTCGTTGAGTTAGTTATATACTAATCAAAACGATGTCGTGCTTTCTGTTTCAATATGACCGTTGGAGGCAATATGACCGTTGGAACCCGAGGCCTATAAATAGGAGGTCATTTGAAGCTGAGAAAATACTGATGAACGAAGAGACTCTGTGAACTACGAAGTTTTTAGAGAGAGACACTGTGACTTCTCTCATCAGCCTTGTGCGTCCGATCATCGTATCGAGGGCTTTCAAGTAATTGAAAGACAGAGGTGCCGATTACCTGCAAAATCGAGGGCTGCCGGGGATAGGCAGACAGACGAGCCGATCATCGTATCGAGGGCTGCCGGGGATAGGCAGACAGACGAGCCGATCATCGTATCGAGGGCTGCCGAGGATAGGCAGACAGACGTGCCGATCATCGTATCGAGGGCTCACCAAGGTGTTGGTGAGACAGACCTCTTATCCTAGGTGAAAGGATAACCCTTCTCTTTGGGTTAAAAGAATTGTATTACTTTTACATTTCCGCTGTTGAATTAGAAAGGGATTTGTATTGTTTCCTTTCTTCTTTACATATTCAATTGTAATTGTTTCAATTACAATCATTCTATTATATATTGTATTGATTGATTCTATACGCTTTAAGGTAGAATCATTTACATTTGTATTACTCTGATTATTGTGTTCATCTTGAATACAATTGTTTTACATAACAATAGTATTACAATACATCATACCTTTTACATTCAATACAATTGTGGGTGTTTGTATTTGTATTAGTTTAAAATCTTTTAAACTAATCTCTTTGTTACTAAAACTCAAGGTTTTTAAAACCTACAATTCACCCCCCCCCCTCTTGTATTGTTCCATCTAATAGACTTTTATATCGACTATTCGATCCAACAATTGGTATCAGAGGAGGTTTTCCACTGATTTGTATTACTAGCTTTATTTCTTATTACTTTCTTAAATACTTACTACACTAACGTGTGGAGTGGAAAAGTTGTTTTTGTTATATTAGATGGCAGGAATGAATATCGGATCAATAGATAATCTGAATCCTTCTAGACCACCAATCTTTGATGGGAATGATTATGAGTATTGGAGAGATCGTATGAAGACTTTTGTCATCAATACTGGTGTAGACAATTTTATTATGCTTACTGGGGGTTACAAAATTCCTGACAAAGAAGTTAGTACTTTCACAAATCAAGAGAAGCAAGAATATCAACTGAATTACAAGGTACGCAATACTTTATTATGTTCTATGACCAGGAATATATATAGTCAGATATCTTCATGTGAAGCAGCCAACTGTATTTGGAAGAAATTAGAAGTCACTCATTTTGGTACATCCAAGGTTATAGAAACAAGGAGAGCAATGCTTCGAGCAGAGTATCATGGATTTGTTTTTCCTTATGGAGAGCAAGTATGTAAAGTGCAACAAAGGTTTATGACAATTGTCAACAGCTTACAATCTATGGGAGAAAAAGGTCTTGATGATGAAGCTCTTGTTGATAAGATTATAGATATTATGCCAAATGAATGGGAGTCAAAAAGAACAGCTATTGATGAAAATAGAAAAGTTTCCCAGATTACTCTTGATGAACTCTTTGGAACTCTTCTACAGCACGAGACAAGAATGAAAAGAGATGCTGATTTCAATAAGAAGAAGAATGGGAATGGAAGTGTAGCTTTTGCATCTAAAGCTAAAACACCTGAAAGAGTTACAAGGTCTAAATCCAAGAAAGTTGTTGTTTCTGATTCAAGTGATTGTAATCTTTCAGACAATGAGTTAGCTAATCTTGCTCGGAGGATGAACAAGATTGTGGGAAAGAAAGATTTTCAATATAGATTCAAAAAGAAAGACAGGAAAGATAGGAAAGATTCAGAGGTAACTTGTTATGAATGCAAGAAAGCAGGATATATAAGGCCTGATTGTCCTTTACTGAAGAGGAAAGATAGAAAAGAGAAACACTCTGAAAGAAACAAGAAAAGGTTTTATAAGACAAAGAAAGTCTTGAAAGCAAATGATACATGGAGTGCAAGTGGTAGTGATTCCTCAGATGATTCTTCAGAATATGAGACGTCAGGACAAAGGAATATTGGACTTCTAGCCAGACTACCAATTGAAGATCATTGTCTCATGGCTAAGGTACATAATGCTGAAGCTGTTACAAATGTCTCTTTAAATGCAAATTATGTTGATAATAAATATTATGAATCTTCAAATGATGAACCCTCATCATCAGAAGATGATACTTTACCTTCTTTTGAAGAAGTCTCTAGATTTGCTAAGTTACTTGAAAATGAAAATTCTAAACTCAAAAAGAGATTTGAAAAGGCAAATTCTAGAATTTCTATTTTGACTAAAGAAGTATCAGATCTTTCTAAAGATCTTGATGGGAAAACTTCTGATTTTGAAAGTATTTTAAAAACCCTTGAGAAAGTCAAATCTGAAAAAGATAAACTTTCTAAGGATCTTGAAACTGCTATTTCAAAGAAAAACATTTTAGAGTCTAACTCTAGTTCTAATTCAAATGTTTTAGAAAACAAGAATTTGGTTTTAAAACTAAAGTCAGAGATTTTATCCTTGAAAAAGTGTTTGTCAAACTTTACTCATGGAAAAGAAAACTTTGATAGGATGTACTCTCAAATAAGACCTTTGAGAAATCGTTCTGGTCTTGGTTATACTTATTCCAAACCTGTTTTTAGTAATAACTATTTTGTTCCTCAAAAAACCATTTTCTATTCCAAGTGTCAATGTGGTGGACATTGGAGAAGAGATTGTTCTCTTAACAAAACTCAATCCTTAGGATTTCATAAAGCTCATTTTGCAAAACAAATGTGGATTCCTAAAATTCTTTTATCTAATCCTTCTGGATCCAAACAAGTTTGGATTCCGAAAATCTAATTGTTTCTTTTTCAGGAAAACGAGAAGTGTATCAATAAGAACATTTGGTACATGGATAGTGGTTGCTCTCGACATATGACTGGAAACAAATATTTCTTTGAAAAGGTTATCAAAACAAAAGGTGGAAAAGTTACCTTCGGAGATAATGCTCAAGGAAAGATTGTTGGTATAGGTAATATCGTTTTTCTTGGAAAAGTTCTTATTTCAAATGTTTTATTTGTAAAAGGTCTTAGGCACAATCTCATCAGCATAAGTCAATTATGTGATGAAGGTTACCTTGTGAATTTTAGAAATGATAAGTGTCTAGTTCACAATTCCAAGGATGAATTCATTCTATCTGCCCATAGGCAAGAGAATGTTTACACTATTAACTTAGAATACCTTAGGAACCAAAACTTACCTTGTTTAAGTGTAATAGAAGACCAATCGTGGCTATGGAATAGGAGATTAGGACACTGTAATTTGAGAAACCTAAGAAAACTCTCAAAGAAAGGACTTGTAAAAGGGCTACCGGATCTTAGATATGATTCTTCAAAAGTCTGTGATCCTTGTCAGTTTGGCAAGCAACATAAAACTAGCTTTAAACCAATTAATGAAGTTTCAACTTCTAATGCATTACAGCTTGTGCATATGGATCTGTTTGGTCCTTCACAATCTGGAAGCATTGGAGGCAAATACTATGTATTTGTTTTAGTTGATGACTTTACTAGATTTACATGGGTCTACTTTCTCACAAAGAAATCTGAAGCCTTTTCGTATTTCAAAACTTTTAGAGCCCAAGTTAAAAATGAGAAAAACCTACCATTGATAACTATTCATAGTGATCATGGTGGTGAATTTCAAAACTCAGATTTTGAAACTTTTTGTAGTAAGAAAGGTATTACTCACAATTTCTCAGCACCAAGAACTCCTCAGCAAAATGGTGTTGTTGAAAGAAGAAATCGTATTCTTCAGGAAATGACTCGAACCATGTTGAGTGAATACTCAATTGCTAAGCATTTTTGGGCTGAAGCTGTAAGTACTGCCTGTTATACTATAAATCGTGTTTTAACTAGACCATTTCTTAATAAAACTCCTTACGAGTTATGGACTGGCTGAAAACCTAAAGTTTCTTACTTCAAAGTTTTTGGATGCAAAGTATTCATTCTGAATACAAAAGAAAATTTACACAAATTTGCACCAAAATCTGATGAAGGAATCTTTCTAGGCTATTCCACAACCTCTAAGGCTTATAGAGTTTTCAATAAAAACACTTGTACTGTTGAAGAAACAGTACATGTAAAATTTGATGAAACTAACCCTTTTGTTTTCAACCAACCCAATCCTACATCCTCGGATGTGTTTTCTAAAGATGTTTATCAACCTTTGTTAGAAGAACATTCTGATAAGGAAAATGTTCAAGAAAGTGTTCCTGAAACATTTACCACAGAAGATTTTCTACCATATGTTGATGAACAGGTTTTACAAAACCAAAATCAATTGTTTCTTAGGAATCATCCCAGTGATAATATCATTGGTGATATAAATCAACCTGTAAGGACCAGAAATTCCTTAAGAAATGAAATAGAACATCTTGCTTTTCTTTCCCAATTTGAACCTAAAAGTCCAAGTGAGGCTTTAGGTGATGATTATTGGATCAAAGCAATGCAGGATGAACTAAATGAATTTGAAAGGAATCAAGTCTGGACTTTAGTTGAAAGACCTAAAGAAACAACTGTAATTGGTGTAAAATGGGTTTTCAGAAACAAGTGTGATGAAAATGGAATCATTGTAAGAAATAAAGCAAGACTTGTTGCTAAAGGCTATAATCAACAAGAGGGAATAGACTATGAAGAAACATATGCTCCTGTAGCTAGACTTGAATCTATTCGCATTCTATTAGCCTTCGCAGCATATTTCAATTTCAAACTATTTCAAATGGATGTCAAATGTGCTTTTTTAAATGGTTTTGTTCAAGAAGAAGTTTTTGTCGAACAACCTCCTGGTTTTCAAGACCCAAAACATCCTGATCATGTCTTTAAACTTACCAAGGCTCTATATGGTCTTAAACAAGCCCCTAGAGCATGGTATGATAGACTTACAGGATTTCTTTTAAAAAACAATTATAGAAAAGGTACAGCTGATCCAACTCTTTTTATCAAAATGGAAAACAAAAATGTTTTGGTTGTCCAAATCTATGTTGATGACATCATATTTGGATCAACTCAGAAATCTTTAACCGATTCTTTTGCAAATTTAATAAAATCTGAGTTTGAAATGAGTATGATGGGTGAGTTAACATTCTTTCTAGGTTTTCAAATATCTCAAAAACCAGAAGGAACTTATATATCTCAACATAAGTATATTAAAGACTTACTCAAAAAGTATGGATTTGACAAAACTAAAAGTATTAGCACCCCAATTGGTACCTCAAATACTCTTGATCTTGATGAAACTGGGAAACCAGTAGATCAAACAATTTTTAGAGGTATGATAGGGAGTTTGCTATACTTGACAGCTAGTCGACCCGACTTGATGTTTTCTGTATCCTTATGTGCAAGATATCAATCTAATCCAAAAGAGTCTCACTTAAAAGCCGTAAAGAGAATCTTTCGGTATTTAAAAGACACTATGGATTTAGGACTTTTCTACTCTTCTGGAAATGATTTTGTTTTAAAAAGTTTTTCAGATGCTGACTTTGGTGGTTGTAGAATGGATAGAAAAAGTACATCTGGAACATGTCATTTCTTAGGAGATTCTTTGGTTTCTTGGTCTTGCAAGAAACAACACTCAGTAGCACTCTCCACTGCTGAAGCTGAATATGTAGCAGCTGGAAGTTGCTGTGCTCAAGTATTGTGGATGCAGCACACACTCACTGACTATGGTTTGAGTTTCTCCAAAACTCAAATTCTGTGTGATAATACAAGTGCCATAGCTCTTAGTAAAAACCCAGCACATCACTCTCGTGCAAAACACATAGATGTTAGGCATCACTTTCTTAGGGATCACACACAAAAAGGAGATATTGTTTTACAATTCATCGGAACGCAAGAACAACTTGCTGATATTTTTACAAAACCTTTACCTTCCGATAGATTTGAATTTATAAAACAGAAGCTAGGAATGATTACAATAAAATAATCATTCATATCTACTTCCTGTTTTACATCTCTCCTAATAGTAAGAAACTCCTCGTAGAAAGGGGGAGGACATTTCTTTATGTCTTTATGTTTCTGATCTTTAAATATTTACTCTCTTTATATATGTTTCTTTCTGTTTATAGTACTGACAGTTTTATTGTTTCTTTTTAAGTTTTCCTGTTTATCGTATTGACCATTTCAGTTTTTTTGTTTATCGTATTGAAATTCTTTTCCATCGTATCGTTCAAAAATTTTGAATCGACCGATGATAGTATTGAAATTCTTTTCCATCGTACCATTCAATAATTTTTGAATCGACCGATGATAGTATTCAAATTCTTTTCCATCGTACCATTCAATAATTTTTGAATCGACCGATGATAGTATTGAAATTCTTTTCCATCGTACCATTCAATAATTTTTGAATCGACCGATGATAGTATTCAAATTCTTTTCCATCGTACCATTCAATATTTTTTTTTGTATCGACCGATGATAGTATTGAGATTGTTTTCCATCGTACTGTCGGTTAATGGTAACAACTATTTTCCATCGTACGGTCCGACCATAGTAATGACTTTGTTTTCCATCGGCATCATGTTTTTTTTCCCTTACGATTGTTTCTTTGATACTTACCAAATCCAGCAATCACCTTTTGTTCTCCGACATGTATCTTTTTCAATTTTTATTTTATTTTCTTTCTTTGTTTTAATCCTAACCATTGATCTGGTATTATCTAATCTCGACCGTAGAAGTTCAACGGTCATCTCTTTTTTTGCCTATAAATACCCCCCTCCCCTCCCCAAACCCACATTGATTGTTCAGGAATTGAGGCGAAGCTCTGCTCCCCCAGCTATAAACAATCGTACGATCTTCTCAATCGGCATCATCTTTATGTCTCAATCCTCTGCCAACACTCCCGCTGAAATGTCTTCAAAGAATTTTACAGAGAAAGACTTTCACAGAGAAAGGTTAGTATCCCGAGAATTCTTCGATATGTACGATTCTACAATCAAGAGGATTATTTTGTTTCAAGGATGGGAACATATCTGTGTGGAAAAGCCTGATACTCAAGATCCAGTTCTTTTTGATGAAGTTTGTCAATTTTACAAAACCGTGTCTTTCGACAAAGATATGACTATAAACTTCGCTGTGTACGATCGAAAATTATCCATGTCTGTGAAACAAGCGGCACACTTTCTGAACGTTTCTATAGAAGGGGATTCATTCTGTCCATCTCACAAACTACCAGAGGAAGTTGGTACGTTTAATAGAGAGAGTGCTGAAAAATCTTTGTTTGTTGTTAATGAGGGAAAGAGGAAAGTTTATCATCTTTCATCGGACAATCGGTTTGTCACTTTATGGATGAAAGGTTTTCTTGTCCCAAGGAAAGGGGATAGAGAAACTCTTAAAGTTTCTGATGTCTTTATGCTCGATTATCTTGTGAATATGAGGAAAGTGAATCTCATGGGATATATTTTTGAAACCGTCAAGAATGTCAAGAAAGGAGGGATTAAATCCCAGATAATAATGTATCCAGCCATCCTTACAAAATTCATTCTTGAGAGTATGAAGTTTTGTAACATTCCTTTGAAAGGAGAACCTATGGATTTGTGGCCGTCTTTCATTAATAAGAGTACGATGAAAAAGCTGAATGTTTGTTTTGATTCAAATTCAAAACTTTTTGTCAGAGATGTAGAAGCTGAATTGCCTGAAAATCAATCGGCACCTATGCCAGCCAAAGACAATCAATCCGCCGGTGTTACTCGAAAGTCTGATCCGCAGACTAGTTCAAAGCCGAAGAAGAAGAAGCCGAGGTACAGTAAGGAAGTTGTAGCCAAATGGAGAAAGGACAAGGAACAGAGAAAAGAGGGTGATCCGAAGTTTGGTCTTGATCCTGCTGAGGCTTTTGCAGAAAGAATAAGGGTAGAAGAAACCCTTCAAGCTGAAAAGAAAAAGAAGACTCTTTTGAAAAGAAAGGCTCAGGACTTTGATATTTCTAAAGTCTTAAAAGCAGTTGAAGATGCTAGTGCTCAACTAACTGTGGAAGTACATCAAGAACCCATCGTACAGAGTTTGCCTGAGAAAGAAAAAGGAAAACAAGTGATAGAAGAAGTGGAAGCAGAAGGAGATTTTCTGTTAGAATTTCTTCAAAGTTCAAAGAAAAGTAGAGAGGAATCACTTCAAAAGCTGAGCGAAGGTGTTCAACAAACTCCTCATGCCGATCAGGAAAAATCTTCGGACAGGATGTCATCTCGAGAAAAGCAAGATGCTCAATCTTCTCAATCTGATAAAGTAGTTGTCATTAGTGACAGAGTGGAAGATGAAAGAAAATAGAAAGAAAAAGTGAAAGGGAAACAGCCAGTTGTTGATTCAAGCAGATCGTATGAACTAGCATCGTACGATGATGATACTGATTCAGAGCATACAATCTCTCTCAAGAAGAGTGATTACATTGTTCAAGTTTTGAGAAGGATGGAGAAAACCATTCCTTATTTTCCGAGGCTGGAAGGAAAGATTGATTTTATCACTGAAAATCAGAGAAAGAAGTTTGGATCTGTAAAATAATTGAGAAAGAAAGTCTTGTCTGTTGAAGCCGATCTGAAAGTTCTTTCGGAAAGCTCAGTTGCTCATAAGAAAGCTTGTAATAAGATGACCAAGTGGTCATACAAAACAGAGAGCTCAATCAATGACCATGAGATTGCTATTGAAGATATAAGAAGGTTATCAAATGAGCTTGCAATTGCTTTCAACAAGCTTGATAAAGAAACAATTGAAAGGCTGAACCTTTTTTCGTCTCAAAGAGCCGATGTTCCTTCAGTGAAAGATTTTCAAGAGAGGATGAATGCTTTCCAATCTGAATTCTCGAAGGTTTCATCTTTCAAAGATGAAATGGTTTTACTGAAGAATCAAAATTCCGAGTTGTCCAAGGATAACAAGACTCTGCAAAACAGAATTGATACCCTTGAAGAAGTAATCAGAGTACAGGAGGAGACCATCAGAAATCAAGATCAGATTTTTGCGGATCAACAGGAGCTTCTCAAAACTCAGGGTGAATCAATTTCTGAAGACAAGAAGGAGATCAAGAAGATGAAAGCTGTGCTTCATGAGCTTATAAAGAAGGAGAAGGAAAGAGAAAACAAATGATTGTTGTATTTGTTTCTTTTGGAACTTGTTTGTTTTGTAATAACTCTTATAATCCTTTCTCTTTTGTCCATTGTCTTGTATTACTTCACTAACTCTTCCAGACAATTCGAGATTCCTCCTTTCTTTTTGTAAATCACAAAGGGGGAGAATATTTACAAAGCAAAGGTTGTTTTACAAAGGGGGAGAATGCATTACAATGCTCTTAAGGAAAATCTGAATACAATCCTTAGGAAAGTCAATACCTAAGGGGGAGTTAGTTGTATTCAATTTCTTATTCAGAAGAGTTTTCAATAACTCAGGGGGAGATAAGTTTTTCTTGTTTCATTTACTTTGTGTGTTTGTGCTTTCCAAAAAGGGGGAGATTGTTAAGTCAAAAGTCTTCTTTTGGCTTTTACATCATGTTTTGGAAATCACAAATATATTCTGTCATGTTTTGGAAATCACAAATATATTCTATGTCATGTTTTGGAAATCACAAATATATTCTATGTCATGTTTTGGAAATCTCAAATGTATTCTATCATATGTTTGTAAATAACAAATTGTCTTTTATCATGTTTATCGTATCGTACGATGTTGATCGTACCGACCAAAACGTATCGTACTGACTCTGTCAAACGAATCGTACTGACTCTGTCAAACGTATCGTACTGACTCTGTAAATCGTATCGTACTGACTTTGCTATTCAGATGATCACTATTTGTTTTGGTACTTTGTCAAAAACTCTCTCTGCATATGAATCGTACTCATGTTTTACATTTCTATATATCTCTTATCCTAACGAAACGATGTCGTTGAGTTAGTTATATACTAATCAAAACGATGTCGTGCTTTCTGTTTCAATATGACCGTTGGAGGCAATATGGCCGTTGGAACCCGAGGCCTATAAATAGGAGGTCATTTGAAGCTGAGAAAATACTGATGAACGAAGAGACTCTGTGAACTACGAAGTTTTTAGAGAGAGACACTGTGACTTCTCTCATCAGCCTTGTGCGTCCGATCATCGTATCGAGGGCTTTCAAGTAATTGAAAGACAGAGGTGCCGATTACCTGCAAAATCGAGGGCTGCCGGGGATAGGCAGACAGACGAGCCGATCATCGTATCGAGGGCTGCCGGGGATAGGCAGACAGACGAGCCGATCATCGTATCGAGGGCTGCCGAGGATAGGCAGACAGACGTGCCGATCATCGTATCGAGGGCTCACCAAGGTGTTGGTGAGACAGACCTCTTATCCTAGGTGAAAGGATAACCCTTCTCTTTGGGTTAAAAGAATTGTATTACTTTTACATTTCCGCTGTTGAATTAGAAAGTGATTTGTATTGTTTCCTTTCTTCTTTACATATTCAATTGTAATTGTTTCAATTACAATCATTCTATTACATATTGTATTGATTGATTCTATACGCTTTAAGGTAGAATCATTTACATTTGTATTACTCTGATTATTGTGTTCATCTTGAATACAATTGTTTTACATAACAATAGTATTACAATACATCATACCTTTTACATTCAATACAATTGTGGGTGTTTGTATTTGTATTAGTTTAAAATTTTTTAAACTAATCTCTTTGTTACTAAAACTCAAGGTTTTTAAAACCTACAATTCACCCCCCCCCTCTTGTATTGTTCCATCTAATAGACTTTTATATCGACTATTCGATCCAACATATATGACACTATGAGTTGACCATGAACAGGTGGCACACAGTTTCCAGATTACACACTATGTGGTCCACTAAACACGGCGTGTAATTCCTTCGGGTTAGGGTTGGAATGTGTAACCCGTACACGGCTCGCCCGGCTAGAAACCGTGTAACGCAGATACTACATGGCATGTGTCCCACAGAACATGTCATGTACGCTAAAGAATTATGATGTACATTTAAAAGCCATTTCCTTGAGTGTGTACTTTGGATGGACGGTGAAAAAATGTACACTCCATGTAGTTGGAACTACACACCATGTACTCATCCAAATTATGCATATTTAGTAAAATTTGTTATTATATTATACAAATTCCTAATACGTGTACTATAGTGCAGGCGTAAAGTTGAGGCACCACACATGAAAGGTGTTATATATATATATAAATTTAATTTAACATCATCGTAATGTTCATTTCTATACATTGGGTAGTTATGAATAGGAATTCATCGGGTTGCATCCACAGTTCAAGTTACTTACAAAGATAATTTTAAATGAATTTATTTGTTTAAAATTACGATGGATGAAAATCTCAAGGAAATTCAGAAAAATGGTTTAAGATAAAAGGATTGATTAATTACAGATAATTAATTGATTTGATCATGATTTGTCTTAAACTTTAACAATTAAAGAATTTAATTCTAGTTTTATTTATGCGTAAATATCGTTGATGCATGGATGATCATGAGCTAGTCCAAGACCTTTGTATGTGAATGGTTTCTTTTAATTTATTAATTTAAATTAAATTTTGTTGGTCGATGATCCTTCTCCTCATTAATATATAGGCCCCACATGCCCAAGGTTTCTTTCATGTAAAACCCTGTTTTACCCCTCACCTGTGTGTGAGATAAAATCATATGTAATGGCTGGATCTCCCATGTTAGTGAAGGCAGATCATGTTAGGAGCTAAGGTGAAAAAAATCCAAGGAGATACAAAAATAGATAGGTGGAAAGCTGTGAACAGGAACCCAAAAGGATCAAGGTGTTTCTCCCCTAGGTCTTGGGTTAGTTTGTCAACTGCTAGATAAACTAATCGATAGAATAAGCTCATGATCATACCATTTATTTTATTTCTATCCGTTTCATTGTTTATTTATTATGGATGTGTTTTCACGATCACAAAATTAGTGAATTAAACAATCATATAATATGTAACTAAAATAAGGTTGTTTATGCGTAAAATATTATCTTAGAGATGGTTAATCATTTATGTATATACCAATTAATACTGAAAATTATTTAATCAAAGATATTAAAATGTCAATTTACGTATAAGGATAAAATCCCCCAATGAAGTACTATGTTGGTATAGTCTTCCATAATCTTGGTTAGAATCGAACTATAGTTCCAAATGCATAACCAACACTACATGGGGTGCCTTCAATTATCATGTAATTATAATTCATGGTTTTGGGTTGACATTAATTGGTTCACATTAAGTGTTGACTGCCACAAAAGGACTTGTTGTGACCAATATGCAATGGTTGAGGAAATCAAAAATAAAAGGATTTAAGGATTGGGGAGTCCACCCAACGAATCAAGGGGTTGTGAGTTAATGCAGTTGGCATTTGGAATTTCTACCTAAAACGGTTCAAGTTGCATGACCAACCCTATTTGGGGTAATTTGAAGGGTAATATAGATCCTTACCACTAGAATATTATGGCAACTGAATATTCTGAAGTCTAGTTTGAGGGCTATTAGATTTCAATAAAATAGTGGGTGACTAATAAGTATTTATTCATTTGTCTCAGTTTTATCATAATAAAGTAATAAACCTTTTCTAATCTTTATTTCTAGAAATAGACAGAAAAATGAATTCAAACATATCATTGCAAACCATAATCAATAAGGAAAACCTTCTCACTGGAACCAATTTCCAAGAATGGCAGAGGCGTTTACTCGTCATCCTTTACCGTGAGAATAAATTGTATGTGCTGGAAGAGCCAGTTCTAGTTGTGCTTGGAAAAGAGGCTAGTGATGAGGAACTATCTATCTATATGAAACATATGGATGATTCCACATATTTCAAATGTTTTATGCTATCGTCCATTTCTAATGAGCTCTTGAAGAAACATGAAAACATGGATGTGTATTGCATGATGTCTCACCAAAAAGATCTTTACCAAGGGAATGCGAGATAGGTGAGATATGAGATCTCTAATTCTTTCTTTACAACTAATATTGAATATTATGCGCCAGGTATTACTCATGTTAGTCAATATTATTGGATACATTGAATGCCTAGACATCATAGGGATTAAGTTCCCGGATTAATTGTGTACAGATATCATCTTATCATCACTACCCAAGAACATATCTAACTTTATTGTCAACTATAACATGTGAAACAAAGAGATGATTCTATCAGAACATCTGGCCTTAATGTTCCAAGTACATAAGGACATGGGGAATGACAAACCCATAGTCCTTATGTTGAATAAGAAATGTATGGGAAAGGAAATGAGGCCAAGGACTTATAAATGGTCTGAATCCCTCGAGCACCATCCCGCTAAGAAGGGTAAGATCTATAGGAAGGGTAAGAAATAAGAGGCAGTATGTTTTTCATGTGGAAATAAAGGAAACTTGAAAGAGGAACTACACCCATGAAGTGTAGGGATGCTAAAGGTGCATTCGTTATCAAGTGTAATCATTCTGTTTCTACACATTGGGTATTTGATACAGCTTGTGGGGCTCACATTTGTATTCAAATGAAGGAACCAAGTCTATATAAAAATATAGCTAAATGAGAGGTGGATCATCGAGATGCCAATGGAACGAGGCTGGCTATGTTGGCCATTGGTGATTACCACCTCTCATTTCCAAAAAAGATGATTTTTATTTTCCATAACTGTTATTAGGTTCCTAGTGTTACCAAAAACATAATTTTTTGTACCTGGTTTGGATATGGATGGATTTATTTTCCTGTTTGGAAATAAGGGTTTCTTCTTTTATAAGAACAATGAATGTTATGGTATGGTGCATTTAAATAATGATTTTATGTATTAAATTACAAAAACCATGTGTTGGTAGTTGATAATAAAACAAAATCACATGACTCATATACCACCCAGTTATGGAATCACCATCTCAGTCATGTAAATGATAAGTGCTTGACAAAGCTCTGCCAAGATGGATATTTAGACTCTACTGAGCTAAAAACACTTGATAGATGTCACACATGTTTTCACGGTAAAATGACAAAGATGCTTTTTTGTGGATAGGGTGTAAGGGCTGCAGAGCTTATAGGATTGGTGCACACAGATGTGTGTGGACCATTTCCCGTAGAAGCTAGTTGTGGATATTCTTACATCATTAATTTTATTGATTATTTGAGTAGATATGGATATATTTACATAATGAGGTAAAATTCAGAATCCTTAGAAAAAATTTCGGGAATTCCACAATGAAGTATAGAATCAGCTTCTTAAGAAGATAAAGAAGCTTCAATAAGATCAAGGTGGAGAATATCTGAACCAAGAGTTCATCGATCTTCTACAGGAGTCTTGTATTCTGTCTCAGCTCACTCCTCCTTATACACCATAGTGGAATGGTGTTTATGAAAGGAGGGACCACACCTTGTTATATATGGTGAGGTCAATGATGAGTCATGTAGGTATTCCATTATTCCATTGGGGATATGAATTACAAACTGTAGCATACACATTAAATCGAGTACAAACAAAGGTGGAAAATGGAATTCCATCTGAGTTAGGGAATGCAAAGAAACCCATTTTGTCTCACACATGTGTATGGGGATGCGAGGAATTTGTTAAGGCCTCCTCAAGAAAAAAAAATTAGAACCCTGGGGCACGAAGTGTATCTTTATAGGATGTCCTAAGGAAACAAAAGGATATTACCTATATAACCCTTCAAACAAGAATGTGACTATCTCCAGATAGGATAATTTTCTTGAGAGGGAGAATATCCTCCAAAAGGATAGTGGGATCATGATTCACATCGAAAAATTTGATGGTCAAGATACAAAGGAGTTGGTATAGGAACATGTTCCATAGGTCTTGGTGGAAGTGGTTCTAGAAACACAAGTACTGCATAGGAGCTCAAGAGAGTTATGGGAACCAGAGAGATTTGGTTTCCTAGTCACAGAGGGAGGTGAGTCATTATTATTGGACAATGATGAACCTCTCTCCAACATAGATGCAGCAGAAATATCAGAAGCTATAAGATGGATAATATCTATGAATTCTAAGATGGATTCTAGGTATCATAACTAAGTATGGGTTCTTTTTTATGATCCAGTTGATGTAAAGCCAGTTGGATGCAAGTGGGTATTCAAGAGAAAACTGGACATGGAGGGTCATGTTAGAACCTATAAAGCATGGCTAGTGGGAAAAGGTTTCAAACAGCGTCATGTAATTGTCTTTGATAAAACCTTATATCCAGTTTTCATGTTTAAATCCATAAGAGTCATACTTGCCATAATAGCTTACCATGATAATTATATTTTTCAAATGGATGTAAAAACAACATTACATAATGAGAACCTTCATGAAGATGTTTATATGACACAACCAGAAGGGTTTGTGACAGTAGGTGAAGGAATATGGGTTTTCAAGTTGCACAAATTCACTTTTGGATTAAATCAAGCATACCGGTCATGGAACACTCTATTTGATGAAGTCATAAAGGAATTTGGTTTCATTAAGAAAAAATGTGAGCAATGTGTTTATAAGTGGTTTAATGGGAATTTGGTCGTTATCCTAGTAGTATATGTTGATGACATATTACTTATTGGAAATGATGTACAAGTCTTATAGTCAGTTAATTACTGGTTGAAAAAGTGTTTCTCCCTGAAGGACTTAGGCGAAGTAGCCTACATTTTACTGATCAAGATCATTCGTGATAGATCCAAAAGGCTGCTTGGACTATGTCAGCGTACATACATTGACCAGATAGTAAAGAGATTTAGTATAGAATAATCCAAGAAGGGATTGGTTCTAGTGTCACATGGCCTACATCTTTCTATGAAAATGTGTCCCCAGACACAACATGAGAAAGATTGAATCAGTAAAATCCCATATTCTTTGGCTATAGGATCCATCATGTATGCCATGTTATGTACAAGGCTTTATGTTGCCCATGCACTGAGCATGGTATGAAAATATCAACCAGATCTAGGAGAACATCATTGGAATACAATTAAGATTATAATTAAGTATCTAAGAAGAACTAAGGATATGTTCTTGGTGTATGGAAGAGATGATGAGATTTTCATCAGAGGTTATGCTAATTCTGGTTTTCAAATAGATAAGAATGATTTGAAATAACAATATGGATATGTTTTCTGTCTCAATAGAGGATCTTTGAGCCAAAAGAGTTCAAAGCAACCATTTTTCACCGATTCTACAATAGAGTCCGAATATATAGTGGCTTCTGATGCAGCCAAAGAAGCCGTATGGACTTGTAACTTTTTCTAGGACCTTGATGTGGTGCATAGCAGTAAATATCCTATCACATTTTAGTGTGATAACACTGCAGTGGTGTCTCTTGGGAAGAAACCAAGGTCACATCAACGGACAAAGCACATACTCTGGAAGTATCACCTCTTGAGGGATTTCTATCACAGGGGTGAAGTTGCAGTGAGGAAAGTTCACACAAAATAGAACATATCAGACCCCATGAGCAAAGGTCTATCTTAGCAAAAGCATGAATATCACCTGAGAGCTAGCGGGTTAAAGGTTGTTAGCAGTTGGCTCTAGTCCAAGTGGGGTCTGTTGGAGTTGGTGTTCTAGAACCAACTAACATATACCTTGTTCATTAATAAATACCTTATCACATTTTGAATACTCTTCTGTGTGACAATGCATGTGATAATGTACTAATGATAGATATAGCATTAAAGGGTCATAGTGGATCCCTACTATAATGAGAACCCAGAAGTTCCATATCACTGTTCATGAATATATATACTATGTTCGAATGATTTTTTTTAGGGAAACAAATAATACAAGCCATTAGGGGTAAGGACTCATCAAATATTGAGGTACCTTCTCATGGTGTGCACCCTTGGTAATATTCAGGAGGATATTATGAGAACGAGACCTGCTAGTAGGAAATCCACATTTCATAGTGTCATTTGATGTTCCTTTATACAGATGTGTTTATTGGTCCTTAAACATTAATATTATTATAAATTGTTATTAAAAAACATGCACATAGAAGTATAGACGAAAATTGTGATGACACACTTTTCAAAGAGAGGTAGGATATGTTGTGTGTGTCACGAGTAATACTACAGTAATATATAATGCAAGAAAAGATTTGTCCCTTTTGTTCCACAACATATGTTGATATCTCCAGCCCATTTATTGAATTGATATAGCCTAAATAATTCCTTGAACATAGTGAGGAATGTAAAAGATCAATTCTGGAAAGTCAGAGAAAGAATAATCGAGCATAGGGGTTGATGGAACTAGCATGCAACCCGCTTAATTCAAGATATCGAGACAAATGGATTATATTATTTGGTAAGAGTTCATAGGAGGTGACACGTCATTGAATCATTAACTTCTTTCTCTATGGGTGCCATGGCATGTTACTAGATGCTAACCTTGGGATTCAGTTAGGATCTGACTAATGCCACTGAAAAAGAGGCCTAGAGAGTCACACACTATGTGTGTCCAATTATCTCAGTTAAATATTAATTTAACAAGTTGAATAAAGATTATTCCCAATTGTGGATTAATAATTATTCAAGGATGTCTGATCGCATTTATTTAAACACTTGTTATATGATAGAATACATTTTTGGCTAATTAATATATTAATTAGCAAGTAATGGAGTGATATTTATTTGAGAAATAAATAGCCATTATTCAAGGTCTAATAAATGTGGTGGAGGAAATAAAGAAAAATGGAAAAGCAAAAGCACACACCGTGTATATTAAATAAACACGTCGTGTATTTTTTCTGGTAATTTATGAGAAATAATATTATTTAATTAATTAAATAATATTTGGTTTAATTTTCTAGGCGAATGTTGAGTAATAATAGTCAATTGTTATTATTAAAAATGGTGTATTACTATGAAATAAATTAAATGAATAAATGATTTCGATTAATAAATTCATTTTATTATTCTATAAACTTAAAATACCAATTATATAATTCTCATTAGCATAGACATTTTATTGGGGTTGTGCACAATGGATATAGAGAAACCTCTCATTCCAAGAGAGAATTATTTTCTTCTAAGAACACTCTCAAGATACAAGAGAGAGATCATCCTCCACCTGATCAAGGAAATCTAATCCAGACATTTCAAGAAAAGGTTCGTCCATGCTCGGACCTGGATATCACTTCAGCAATGTCCAGATATATGTGGAGCCCATGTGGATAACCGCTAGAGGAATAATACACTTGGATTCTATGACATAATGACGGATCACATCAGATCATAACAAGAAACACCAATGAGGAAAGAATTCCATCAAGGTAATTCTTGTCAATTAATTAAATTAATTATAACCAACATATGATGATCATATATATTGTTCTAGGACTCCCAAATATCTTTTTCGTTCTTCGTTCTTTTCCAAATAAACGACGTTTTATTATTGTGACGGATCTCAAATTGATCGTTGTTAATGCTAAAAATACAATTGGGTACACCCTCCAACGTGCTTCTGCTACATCCGGAACCTACATTATATCTACCTATTTTAATTATTTTACCATGTAAGTGTATGTAAATAAAATTAATGAATGTAATAGAGTTATTTGTGAACAATGTGCCTCTAGTGTTTCATAAAATATAGGTCTGTCTATATCTCATGAAATTGATTTAATGGGTATCATTAACATATGACTGAGGTGATAATTAATCATATTCATCAGTATAATATCACCCTTTAGGGGCATATCATCTTCTCAAATGATGATGTAAAGTAATAAATCCACTATAATATTCAATATCTGACTATTAGCCTATTAATTTAGGCACTATAAATAAAGTAATTGAAAAAGAATTACATATATTCTTATGTGATAGTTGTATCTTTATCACGTAGATAGAAAGTATTTATCTCGAGCCAATAATTATCAACATGATACTGTTTATTTATAGTTTAAAAAAATCTTCTAAAAAAGCATTGATCATATAATTCATTTTTAGTTTTTAAAGTTTAATTTCCAATGATTCCAAGAAATTAATTCATTAGTATAAAGAAAACATAATAACAATTCTGCCCTTATGATACCCCTATAAATAAGACAAAAAAATAAAAATAACATTTAATGTATATTATGTACTAAATTCTAGTTGGAAGATACTTTCCAAAGCTTCAAAAAATTTCTCAACTCCCATCTAATTTTTAAATAAATTCTCTTATATGAAATTTTTATTATTTATTTCTTCAGTATCCAATGGAATGTATCCGCTATTTTTGTAGACCTATGATATGAAATTTTATCATATTTTTTGAATGACCATTTTCAAACAATCTCATATATTTTTAGATTATAGTAGATGGTTATCATTCCTCAATAACAAATTCCTCCATATATAATATCATGATACCATGTATAGAATATTTAATGAAAAAGTATGATAATTCCATCTAATTCATTTCACTAAGATAAAGAAGCATTATACACTTTAATCGATCAATATATTAAAAATTATTATAACTGATTGGTTTATATACCTACTTAGCATGTATTTTTAAATGATCATGAATCCTCACATAAACATCATCAATATTGTAAAATATTAATGATTAATAACTCTTGTCAATTATAGACTATAACTGACACCCTCATCATTGTCAATTTCTTCTCAATTTCAATATATAATAGACTACATAATCACTTTTAATGAAAAATTATTATATCAATTTTTTTAATTATTCCATGTGATCAATGAAAAAAATCATTTGAATAGTGCAATAAATTTTATTTATGAGTTACTTATTATTTGAACATTCATAATCACATAAATAAACAATTAACTGTGAAAAGATAAAAAGTGTGTCTTGAATTTTAGATTTTATCTACCAATTATTTCACAAACTAATGATTAAAAACCCTATATCTAGAGGGTATATCTTTAAGTATCACATAACATGAGTTGAATCATCTATAGGTTTTTATAAGTCTTAATACCTATATTTTTAATTATATTATTCTTTATTATGTAAATGACATATTATTTTATATTTTAAATATTATATATTTATACTAATTTATATAAATTTTGAAATATTTATTTTAGATAGAGAGTGATATGGAGTGGATAAAATTTATGGAGGTTAATTTGGTAGTATTAATTTAGATTTGGTTGGTATGAGCGGCTTATGTAGTGGAATAGTAGGAAAATCAATGGTTTAGAGAAGAGTGGAAGTGAATGGAAGCTACCAACTACCTTATAGTAATACAGTAAAAATACTAGTGGTCTGTTTGAGGCTCAAGGGAGACTTTATTTCACTATATATAAATTTAGGGAACCCTGGAAAACAAGTGGTTCCTGTAAGGAAATTGGTGAGGACTTTAATCATTTTTTCCAACAAGGGTAATAAAAATCATATCACTATTATGTATCTTAACTCTCAAATGGTAGGCACACTTTAGAATATCTATTTTAGATTGCTCGCATCACTATTTTTCATACAATTTTCTTTCTCTATTATCTTAGATTAATCAATGTTAGTCTGAGGTTTTTTGAATTTTTGTGTCAAATTAAAAATCTTCTCAACTTCTTATTTTATTCTCCCTCTTACATATTTTATGATTTTTATTGGTTAGACTATTAATTTCAGTATATAATTTAATTATATCAAAGTGACATGACACTAATAGAAAGGGATTTCATAATGGTTATGAATGGAAGAATAAACCATGTTTCTCCTGAATTGGAAACCAATTATTTTTTTAGGAATTATTTCTTCTAATTTTATTGAAATTAATTAAAATTTTTAATTAACAATATTTTATCAGTTCAAGATTTTATATATATAATTTTTTTGAATAATATTGGTCGGTTTCATTAGAGGTTTTAGATTACTATTTAGGATTTACTATTTTTTTTAGGTTTATAATTATTCAGTGAATCAATTGTTGGTTATCAAAACAAGATTCTATTATCAATATGTTATTTATGAAGGTGGTACAATATTACATTAGTTTTTATATGGGGTTTTTCTATTGCATTCATAATTATTTCATTCAAAATTCCCACACTAACTTAAATATATATATTATTTAATATTAAATTGAAATAAAAAATTGGAATGTTTTGACCAAATAATTGATATGTTAAATTAAATTATTTTTAATGGATGTTTTTTGTGTCTTTCTAAAAAAAATCAATTTTATCTCATTGTGATACTCAATATGAGTTATTAATTTTTTATAAAAGTATCTATTTTTACCATTCATATATAAATCCTTAAGCTGAAAATTTATTTAATTATTTCGTATAAAAATATTGGCTTATCTAGTAACTATTATCTCATTGTCACCTCATAATTCTATAAATTATTATGTTGTTAATCTAAAAATTTAGGATTTTTTCTCAGGTAAAGTCTATTTGTGTGAAGTTTTATAATATTTTCCTCTAGTTTATTCTAAGAAAATTAATTAGTAAACCAATCTTTTCCATATATATCTCGAATGAATTTTAAGGTAAAAAATAGATATAAAATTAGTTAAGAGGTGTAATTGGTGGTTATGTAATGATTTGTTTTACTTGATTAATTTATTATGATTTAGTCACTTAATATTCATATTATTTTTTTAAATTTTTTAAAAAAAATTATATATTTAATATAAAAATCCTCTTATACCCCAAAATAGTTCACTTGGGATAAAATTTCTAGGTGTGAGAGTGATTTATTAAATAATCCTAATTAGTGGAATATGCTGAAAAAACATAATATTTTGGACATGGATAAGGACCATAACGGAAGGTATGAATCATTCTATTAGAGTAAGGAAATATATATATGTGTTTATATTTATTTAGATAATTATTTTTTAGTGAACTTTTCTATATTTTTTATCACTCATATTGTTTATTGTACTATTGATTCTTCTTTTAATATAATATTAATTTTTTTTATTCTAATCCATCCCCTCCTATGAAAATACCCTAACCCCATTATCCAAGATTAGATTTTTATATTATTAAAATCACATGGATACAATCGATAAAAACATCAAAAATTTAATAGATTAGTAGTCTTGTCGAACTAGATATATACATGGTACTATTATTATATTATTAACTAAATACAGGACATAAAAAGGAAAACAAACTAATTCCTTGACATTTATTCAAATATTTCATCATTATAACCTGGGGAACTAAAAAAATAAATTGCTGACATTAAATTCTTAGTAAGGGTTATATATAATAGATACGTGAATCAATATTTAGTAACAAATATTTAAAAATGAATAATCAATATAGAAAGTAAAAAAAACTGAAAATTGTTTACCATTTAATCAATAAACATAGAAATAAAATGCATCGTTTTATTTTTTTCATAGAGAAAATCTCATGGATTGTTATTATTGAATATTCAATAAAGAAAATTAAAAAAAATATTCCATTTATATGGTACCTGAACCACTAAAATTTTGACCTTTCAAAATACAGTCAATATATATGGGTAGAAACCCCTTTGATTCTTCTTGAAAACAAAAGTAAATTTTTTTCGGTAACTATTTTGCCTAATGAGGCATGTTGATGCATTGAGGGATATCTATAAAAGGTCCTCACCCATATCTTGATGTAATAATAATTATTTATAAATAAAATAATAGATTTATTTAATGAAGAATATAGTGTATCAAAATATCTATTTAGAGTAATGGATACAGATTTATCAATATTTCCATAGTTAACCCACATTCAAAGTAAACTCATTAAGTAAGTATGGCATAAGCCTTAGAAAATAACCATAAACATGAAATAATAAATATGTATATTTTATAAAATATAATTTCAAATATACATATATCTTAAATTGGATGTATATTCACCATATAAAAATGATTAGGTTTATAATACCAAGTAAGTCTCAATGAAATAGAAATTATGATGAAGTCCCTTACCTTATGTCTGAAAGAGTTTTACACTTGTTCTTAATTTCCAAGATAATCAAAATAAATTCATTAATTAGATAATAAATAATCTCTTAAATAATTATTTTATATATAATAATTTTATTGAGTTCATTCATATCCATTTTGATGAGTTATAATGTTTAATTTCATCATTTGTGGATCATTCATTTTATGGTTTTATGTTTGGTTCCCTTGTGTATAAATATGGGTGTTCTTATCAAATAGAATAAAAACTATATAAGTGAAAAGATTTAGTATTAATGAACATAAATAATTTTAAATGGTCTCATATACCATTTGTTTATATGATATGAGGGTGACTGATTAGATAAAACATTACTAAAAAATGATTTGATAATTTTTTCCAAGTTTTACAACCATCAAAAACTATTATCCATTTATTTAATATTATGTTTATATATTGGTTTTATAACATGATATAACTTATAATTTTAATATTGAAATATTATTTAACCAAAATAATGGTTTTATGACCATTCTTGACGGTGGTAACGAAAACAATTTCATCCATGAAGGTGGTGAATTGACACCGTACAGATGATGTTTTAATTTTTGGAATTAAAAGGAGAGGAAAAGTGAATTGATAATGTATATTTGAGTAAAACTAAAACATTATAGTATATATATATATATAATACTTTATTTACCATTAAATTTTTTATAGGGAATTTTTTTATTGGTTAAGAAAAGTGAATAAGTTAAAAGAGAAAGAGTGGGGGTTTTACCTCATTAGTGTCCTCTCATTGGGAACATCATTAAGGCACTTGGAAAATGTATTTTAGTGATAAAAACAAAACCCATAAGTAGGGAAGATGTTTTATAGAGGCATTTTGGATAATATAATAAATATCCAAGGTTTATAAGGTTTTATAAGATGAGGTGGTGAGATATGGTATTTAAAGTGGGGGAGGGTATTTTTATTATCTTATTCATTTATTTATTATTTTAGATGAAGACTATCAATAGTGTTGATTCTTGAGACTACGTACAGTAACAGGAGTACGTGATTTAAAGGTTATGGGACCTTACATCATTCATGACACAACCATGACTCCAATTTTTTTTATTTACTTATAATGTCAAATAACATAAATTATCGTATTTTACTATTAAAAAAATAACTATTTTTGAAAATTCCAAAAAAATCACCCTAAACATTTTTTGACCTATATATTTAAAAAAACTCCATTTTATGAATATCATATTCAATATATGAAAATTATAATTTTAATTGAAATCAAATTTTATTTAAAAATTATTAATTTTAAAATTTTATCTGATTTTATGATACTTCAAAATTTTAATTCAGGTTTCAAAAAAAATATCTTATAATCATAATAAAAAACTAAATTAATTTATGAAACTATTTTATGAAAAATAATTTTCTTTGAAATAATTATATTAATTATAAAATTTTCAATAAATATTTACATTTCAAAAAAAATACCAATACATAATTTATCAATTTTAAAATATTTTTTTTTTATTCCATGAAATAAATATATTATATTTAAATTTTTGGGAGAAATTAATTTTATTTATAATTTTAGAGGTGATGATTTCATTATAATGGAAATATTACTATCCCCAATGGTTAGATTACTATTCCAGTTGTCATGTTAATATTTTATAAGAAATCACAATTCCTTTAAGCTCACGGTTGCATACAACATAAGCTAACAAATAAATAGAATTTATTTAAGAATATACATTCCATTAAATCATGGTGTGTTATATTCTTCCCACATTCAAAAAATTTATCCTTGAAATTTTTTCATGAATATTACCTTCTAAACATATGAGTTTGGTTCTTCTTCATATCATCCTTAGAATCCCACGTTGCTTATTTCTTTATAAGGGTTCTCTAAAAAACCTTCTCAAGTGGAGTCATGAAATTTCTAAATACATACTCTTTTGTGTCAATAATATCGATACGATCTTTACATTAACAAAAATCAGGTTCGAGTTGTTTTTCCTTATAGGTGACTACATGTTTGGGTTTGGAACATACTTCCTTAAGAATGATATGTGGAAAACATCCTGAAAATTGGAAAGACTTTGATGTATTTATATTTGATAAGATACAACTCTAATTATTTCTTGAATTTATAATTTTCTGGTGTACCTCGACCTCTTTTTACCTTTCCTACAAAACCACATGACACCCTCCCATGGAGATACTTTTAGAAATACATGATCTCGCAATTGAAATTCAGAATCCTTTATCTTGTTTTAAGAATTATTATTTACCTATTTTAGGATGCTTTAATATGATCCTGAATACTCTTTACCTTTATTTTTGTCTCTTAAATTTGTTCTGGGCCTATAAGTTTCCTCTCACCACTTCATTCCAACAAGGATGATAATGACATCTCTTTCCAAATATTGTTTTATATGGCCCCATTTTAAAACTTGAATGGAAACTATTATTTTAAGAAAACTCTACCAAAGGTTAATGCAGGTCCCAAACACCCTTAAAGTAATATGAACAAGACCTCATCATGTATTCGAATGTTTGAATTGTCCTTTCAGACAATCCATTGGTTTCAGGGGGATAAGAAATACTCAAATGAAGATTAGTATTGAAATAATTCTAAATGCTCCTCCAAAATTTTGATGTAAAATGGGGACCTCAGCCAAACAAAATTAATAGTGTCTCACAATGAAGTATTATAAATTCATTAATATAGATTCCTTCTATCCACTCAAGAGGTAAATATTCTCTTATAAAAATAAAATTTTCATATTGTTTTCCAAAAATCAATAATAACATATATCCATCATTCCTTATATGTTATGTTGTTATTAACATGACAAGTTCCTTCATAATATCATCCAACTTCCACATATGAATAGTTATAGGTTGCATAAATCCCATGTGATGTTGTATCTCAGTCCTCACTTGTTGAAAAACTAGACATCTAGATACATAGTCATCAATTTACAACTTTAAACTATCCCACGATAAATGTTCATTCAGATCTATGTACATCTTGGTACTACCAATGTGTATAGAGAAATTTGAGCTGTGGGCATTATATAACAGTCCCTTATTTAACTCAGGTATAGAATGAACACATAACCACTTTCCGACATTCATAATTTCATCCTCATACACGAAGTCTTTAAATCTTCCATCCTTAACATATTTAATTTTCATTTGAAAATTAATACCATCATATTTAGATATTTTTATTCTTTCTAATAAAGAAGGTTTCAAAATCCTCCATAAATTTATTGATGCTTCTCATTCCTTCATAATTTTAATATCCATTTTTTCTAAATCTATAAAAATGTGATCTTTATAAATCCTCATTATGGTTGTAATTCCATGATCTATCACACTTAATGAAACTATATATGATTTATTTTCTTGGGTGGTAGTTTATGAAGATATCATAGTCTTTGAGTAACTTGATCCATCATATGTTTTTTATTTTTATTTCTTTATATGTATAGTTTAATTTTAACCTCTTGCGATCAATATATATCTCACATATTTCACCATAAACATAATGTCTCTATAATTTTAGAGAAAATATAATGACTAATAACTCAATATCATGATTTTGATAATTTTTTCATGAATCTTCAATTGACTTGATGCATTTAAAGTAACATTACCATATTTCATAAGGACACAACACATTCCTTTCATTGATGCATCATTGTATATTACAAACCCTTTAAAAATAGATGGTTTTGTCAAAACATAAGAATTGATTAATGTTCACTTCAATTCATCCAAACATTCTTCACAATCTTTTGTCGATAATGTAACCCCTTTATATGTGAGCTTGGTTAAGGTGTTAACCAATTGGGAAAAATTCTGAATGAAACATCGATAATAACCAACAAAACCATTAAAACAGTGTACCTCAGGTATGTTCATTGGTGTAGTAAATTCATGGATTACCATTGTCTTTATAAGATCAACTAATATTCCAAACATAAAGAAAATACGGCCAAGAAATGAATTTTCCTATAGCCAGAATTCACACTTAAATAATTTACGGAAAACGATTTCTTTCTTAGAGTCACAAGAATGGTATAAAATTTATTGTCATGGTCTTAATGTGTTTCAGAATATTCAAGAATTTCATAATTGAATATGACAATAAAAAAATTAATATATTCAATGAATATTTTGTTCATTAGTTATAAAAAATAGATGGTTAATTAGCCAATTTAAAAGAAATTACTATAAACTCAAAATGCCTATAACTGGCTAGAAAAGTAGTCTTCAAAATTTATTCCTTCTTTACTCACAATTGATGATACCCTGCGCAAAAGGTAATCTTAAAAAATATTGATATCCCTGAATTTTATCAAATAAATCATCAAAAAGAGGGATATATTACTTGTTCTTTATTGTAATATCATTTATTTCTCTAGAGTTATTGCACAACCTCATGGATCTATCATTCTTTTTATAAAAGGGAATAGTGTTTCCCCCTAGAGAAACACTAGGGAAAAAATACCTTTTTACTCAACTCAACTTATTGTTTATTCATATATAATACTTCCACGATGGTCATTATATAAAGATTCTTTAATATTGGTTTAGCTTCACTGATTAAATCAATGGTAAAATCAACTTCATGCTCTGGGGGTGTCTTATTAATTCCTATGAAAAAAATAATTTTATTCCTACACAATTGGTATATCATCAATTTTAATATTACATTCCTAATATGTATATTATCTTGTTATTATTCCCTTATAATTACCTTAAGTAAATCTATTGGTGTGAATCAATATAATATTCTAATGATTAATTTTATTCCCTAAAAATAAGGATTTACACATCTTCTTGAAAAATTGTAGTTTCCATTTTATTATAATTACATTTTTCAACATATTTATATATAAAATACATACCAAGTATTAAATAAATATAAAAAATAGGTATGATGATGTGGTTAGTAAATAAAGTACATTTATATGTCATGATGGGGACTTCCCAACACATCTTTATTATAATGATACATCCTATATGAGTTTTGACAGAAAACACCTACATTAAATCAAACTGAAAATATGTATTTTCTTGTAAAATATAGTAAATATAAAAGAGTGTGGGGATCTATAATCCAATAAATCATTGGATAAATTTTAATATAGGATTAATATACCTTCCACCATATCATTAAGTATTTATAATCAAGTTGTGTTGATCACATAAGTTTGGCCATCTCCACTTGGCCCCTTATATGGTAAATTCCAATGATACATTAGATATAGGATTGAATATTGTCCTATTTCATTACTGTTTAACCATCGAACAACATTTAATTTTTTCATCTCCTTTAATTCATTATCTCGATGACCCTTTTCTCCTCACTTACATAATACTCTCATGCCATTAAAGCATTTCATGGGATGATTATTTCCATAACTTAATCATAAAGTTAATTGATTTATTACCCTATTATTCATTGATGGTTTTCCTTTTTCATGGTTATCATAATACCTATTGTTCTCTTGACTTACCTTGAATATGAGATATCTTGAAAATTCCTTCTCTATTTTGATGGAACTTAATACTATTTCAACAAATGATAAAAATGTTTGAGAAGCTAGTTCCCTTTAGAGACTTGGATTAAGTTTTTTGAAGAAATGATCAATCCTGTTTTCCAAATCATATATGAAATATATAGTATACCTTGATAGTCTTGTGAAGGTAGAAATATACTCTACAAACCTCTCATCATTATTTTTATTTATGTAATGGAATTATATCTTCATTTCAGTTTGTTTCTCATGAGGGAGATATTTTTCTAATAAGGTTTCTTTAAAATCGTTCCATTCCATGTGTTCTATTTCAACAACCTCCTTCATATTTTGGGAAAACAACCACCATTGATCAACATATCCATTGAGACAATATACATGTAGGACCACCTCTTCATTTTAATCTTCCTCCCATTGCGAGAAATATCATTTCATGGGACTTGATCAATTTTTAGAAACCATTGGATTAGTTGACCCACTAAAATATAGGGTCTTCTACCACATGAAACAATCAATCATTGGGGAACAATGTTTATTATTCATGAAATGAGTAAGTTGTCCTAATATGGTAATGATCTTCCAATATCTAACACCAACTATGTTTAATTTTTAGTGGGTAAATCCCTACATTGTCTGTGGGTATTTATTTCCTTTATTCAATTAGGCACCATCACTAAAAAATGGAAGAAACAAAGTTTGATCATAATCATCATGATTATTGAGAAAAAAATTATCTATATGGAATTACTATAATTATCAATTTTATTAAGCATCTATTTTCTAGGTTTTCACTAAACCTGCACTGATAATAACACCAACAATGTCTCCCTCAGTAACCTAGTGTTGGTGGTTATTTTATTATAGTGTCATAGATACAAGAGGTCACTTCACCAAGGATTAATCAGTTTAGTTATCTTGAATAACTAGATACATACGTGGATCTCTTATTTCATTGGTAATTAAACATAGAACATTAAAAAGGAAAAAAATTTCTTCCTTGACACTTATTCAAATACTTAATCTTCATAACCTAATGAAGAAAAAGAAATAAAAGGGTGAGTTCAAATGCTTGGTAAGTGTTGTATACATCAAAAACATGAATCAATAATAGTTGAATCATAATCAATATGTCAATGAAAATATTATAAAAGTATATTTTATATAATCCATAAACTAATAATGAAAATGAATCCATAGATTATTATCACAGTGAAAATCTCATAGATAGTAATTATAGAATAATGAAGGAATAAAATTCGTAATTATTGGATTTAATGTATGTGGAACATGAAACATAGTCATCAAGACCATTTATAAGATAGTTTAAGTATATTTTTAGAAACCTATCTAATTATTCATGAAACAAATGAAAATGGTTTGTCAACATCTATTTTGACTCATGATACCTACCGATTCATCAAAGGGCTATCTATAATCGGGTCCACCCATGTCAACATGTTTGAAGATTTCATCATACATTAAATATAAGATTTAATTCATGAACAATATTCCATATAAAATATCTATATTGATTAATTATTGAGTATATATCATTTTTTCCCAAGTAAAATCAACATTCAAAGTAATGAACATATGTAAAATGGTTAATGGGTAAGATAATAACCATATAAATGAAACAAAAAATATTAATATTTAATGAAATATTATTTCAAATGAAAAATTATTTCAAAGGGGTATTAGATAAGCCACATAAAAAATATTAGGTGCATAATACCAGGTACATCATAATGAAATGTAAATTAAGAAGAATTCCCTTACATTATGTCCAAAATAATCAATCAGTTGTTCGTAATGTCTATGATAATAAAATTAGATTCATTAATTACATAATGAAAACCCTATTCAAAAAATATTTAATTTATTATAATTTTTTTATGTTTATTTATGGCTATTCTAATGACTTATAATGTTTAACTTCACAGTTCTAGGAGCATTCGTTTCATGGTTATACGGTTGGTTCCCCTTCATATAAATATGAGAGTTCCTTCGAAATCGAAGGAAAACTACAAAAGTTAAATTATTTGGTATTAATTAAAGCCAATAATTTTAAATGTTATCATATTAAATTTTATTATATGGAATTATAATGACTCATTAGTTAACACATTAATTGAAAATGATTAGTTTATTTTTGGTAGATTTTATAACCATCACAATGTAGTATAATTTTAATTAATATTATGTTAATATGTTGGATCCAAAAAATGATTTAAATTATATTCTATATGTTAAATTATTAATTGAACAAAATAATGGTTTTATGAGAATCCTTGAAGATGGTAAGGAAAAACCAAAACGCTTTGTCCATGAAGGTAGTGAATTGACACCTCATGGGTAATGATTTCCTTTTAGTAATTAAAATAGAAGTATAAGAGATTTGATAATGAATATTAGATTAATATAATAAAATTATAGTATATATATCATAATGGAGTCAAAAATACACCTTTTAATGTAGAGGTGAGTGTAGGATATGAAAAGAGAAGAAATTAAATGAATAAGAGGGAGGGTATTACCTCTTGAGTGTCGTCTCATTGAGAACCTACAAAAAAACCTTGGAAATGGTATTTTGGTGAGACCTATAAGACCAGAACGTGGGAAAGAGTTTTTGGATAAAAATTGGATAAAATATATCCATGCTACAAGGTTATATGGTGTTAGGAGAGGAGGTGATGTGGGGTAGTATTTATCAGGGGAGTTGATGTAGTTTTTTAATTATCTAATTCATTTGTTTGTTATTTGGACTCAAGACTATCAACTGGGGATATTCATGTGACTATGTACATTAACATGATCCTGTGAGTTCTAGATAATGTATAATCATATCATATATGACTCAAAAATTTATTATAAATTTATAATGATAAATACCATAAATTACCGTATTTCCATATTCACCAAAACATCAACTATTCTAGACAGATCCCAAAAATTCTCCCTAACCATTTTTTGATGTGTATATTTTAAAAAATAGACTCCATTTTATGAATATAGTACTTTAAATATGAGAAATTTTATGTTTAATTAAAATAATCATTCATTTAAAAAATGCTGATCTTAAATTTATAACTGATTTTATGAAACTTCAAAAAAATAATTAATACCTAATAAAATTATCTTATAATTATAATAAAATAAAATATTAAATTATGAATTTATTTTTTAAAATTAATATTTTAAATAATTATAGTTATTATAAGATTTTAAATAATCATTTACATTTGACGAAAATACCAATACTTAATTTATCATT
This sequence comes from Viscum album, assembly GCA_963277665.1. Taxonomy (NCBI): domain Eukaryota; kingdom Viridiplantae; phylum Streptophyta; class Magnoliopsida; order Santalales; family Viscaceae; genus Viscum; species Viscum album. Next base: position 232,948,955 of record OY728147.1, read on the forward strand.
TAGAAAACATTTATTAACTTTTTAAAGAAAATAAATATACCTAATATTAATTTTTGACATACCTAAATTTAATTTATAATTTCATATGTGAGGTTATTATTCTAATTAAAACATTACTACTCTTAAAATTCACATTACTATTCTAATGGTCATGTCAATATTAGATAGTATATAATAGTGCATTTAATCACAGTTTTGTGTGCAATATAAGCTATCGAGTAAATTGAATTTATTGAAGAAGATAAACATAGTCAAATCTTGCGGTGTGATATCCTATGTTTAACCCAATGGGTATCCATTAATTTCCATATCCTCTATTGAGGTTCTTTAATGTTAGGTATATTGGTTACCTATCATTATAAGTGGATTGGTTGGGTGACTAATTTTTTAGGTATATAAGAAGTGTAACATTTTTAGAGACAAGAAAGAGAGGGTGGGGGAAGAAGGAAGGGTGGGATTATCCTTGGGGATATAATACATATTTTATGTATTACTAAGTATTTTTTAATATGTATATATAAATTCCATTATATAAAATTAAAATAAATTTTGATGGAAATTGTGGTTATGTGAAAATGAAATCTCTTGGATTTGAGATTATATTTTTAAAATGTTTTAATTTTTATGATAAACTATATTTATCATAAATGGATTGTGGGTGAGAATAAATTTTCTTATAACTTGGGCTTTAAAAATGATTGAGATAATAATGGGTGAATCAACTCATATTTTTTTGAGTAGTTTGTTTATCTAATAATTTAAAAAACTAATTCTCTTCTAGGGTGTCATATTATTTAAAAATTTTCATTATCAAAAGGTTTAGTAATATTTATTTCCATGAAAGTTTGTATAGACGATGTACAAAATCATTTGATTGACAGAATTCCATTTTTTTTGTGATCAATTATTTTTTTCCTTTTCGGTAGTTTATTAAATTTGGAATATGACTTGTTTATTATATAGGGATGTTCCACAAATTATTATATATATTTGTTTCTATGAGTAATGATACCCTTCAAATTATTTGTGCATATTGTTTATTTTCCATTATATTGAGAATGTTGCAATATTTTTTACTTTCTATTGATAATGTTTAGAATCTTATTTTTCATCATATTAAGGTTATTTAGTACATAATAGTTGAATTCAAAAAATGGAATCAAATTTAGTATGGAAATTCTTAGTGTTATGTATATTAGTATTCAACAATTTCAGTATAATTTCTCCTGGTGATGTGGAAGGTTCCTTTAGTCATTCCATGATATATATTGAGTTCCCTTAGAAAAAATCATTTTTTTATTTTTTTAGATGATAATAATTGTTATGAATTATATAAAAACATGAACTTGAATTCATCAGAATATTATGTTTTCAGACTCGAGGTCTCTTACAAAATTTTACTAGGTCACTGAACTAACACAACATTTGTTAATATCAGTGAGCTTTTAAATTAACATATGGAAGGAAAAGTTTAATCTTGTACTACAAACTAACTATTTGGATATTAATGTGTTATCCATCTGTTTCTATAGTATAGAATGACTATTACATGTAAAGGAGTGAGCTTGATCGATGATGGTATGAGAAGTTGAAAGGAATATTATTATATATATATTATTTTTACTAATTTGGTCATGAATATTACCTTATTTCAAAAATAAATTACGATTATGGAGTCTTTGTATGTATTTTTTTGTTTTATGTTATTATACAAAGACTGTGGGACCCCTATAAGGGGTCCCATTTTTTATCTATTATATAAAAATATTCCCTAAATATAGAGTGGTCGTAAAATATTTTTTGAATAATTTTGTAATGAAACAAATTGAAACTAATATTCGGAAAATAATTCTTCATTGATACAACAAGACCCTTGATGATAGTAATCATCCCCAAGAGAATAGGGAATGTTAAAATTAAATGTGGTGGTCTAGATAAGATTTATGGGAGATTGTGTTTGGTTCATTGCAATGTGGTATCTGATTACATGGTTTTTTGGGACATAGTTAGTTAGATGTGGATATATGATTTGAAGACTTGTAAATTACACTGAAATCATTAATAGATAGTATGAAATTAGTACCAATCCATGTATCTATGGAATTTCATATAAATGTTATAGTGAAACTAGGTGTAAATGATTTTTTAGGAATTACAATTCTCTAAAGATTTGAAACGTGGGTAATACATAAGGATGATCTGGGAGTTGATTATTTTTGAATATTCATGTATCAAACAAATAATTTCATATAGATAATAAAAAACACACATAATATGATTATTATATGTAAATTAATTTAACTATTTAAAAATAACTCATAAAGGGATTAATGTTCACCAAAATACATTTTACGGGAAGGTTAATAAATTAATGTTATTTATATTAATATTTTAATTACTATTGATAGTTTGATATGATTAGTGATATAATATCAGTGGTGTTTTAAATTTATGATATTTGAATTTTTTCAATATTTTTATATTTCAAAAGTGTTGAAAATATTTTTTAATCGATTTCGTTAAATAAAAGTGAATATTACAGTGTAATCTGGTTTTGTGAAAATATCATTTATTTTCAATCTAATAGAAAATTGTTTTTCTATATTTTTATATACAAATGGTGAATATTTTTATAAAATAACGTGTTCTAAGAGTTATTCTAGGTATAAATCATTAAATAAAGGTTGATATATCGATAAAACTGATTTAACTTATTTTCTCTGTATAGTTGAATTAATCTTTATGAATTATTTATTGATTCGATAAAAACTTTCATGTTAAAATATTATAATACAGTAATAATTATAATATAATAGGTTCTTTGTGTAGTGTGAATCAATATAAAATAAATAATTTGGATAATTTTTGATATTTGGGAATGAATGTAGTGTATGAATACAATTTTGGTATTGAGATTTGTGGAATGTGATCTATATCGTTGGGTTTTTAGAGTTTTGTAGTAAAAACTTGAAGATATTCTATGATAGGATGTTGTATATTTATAATGAATTGAATACTAATATATTTTGTGGTTTTTGGGAGTGTGACTTATTTTTTATGTATAGGATGAAAATAGTTATGTTGGTGAGATTGCAGTGGCCTATGTCATTAATATTGTAATTATCAACTATTTCATATTTTATAGATCTTGGATTGAGGTTAATTATGCGAAATTTATTTTTTATATTCCAATATTGATAGGGGTTTAGTGGATGGGTTTTAGTTATTTATAATGAGACATTTTTCATGGTTTTGATAATACAATGGGATTTGGTAGTGGATTCAAAGGAAAATAAGAGGTAGGGAGAATAGTGAATGTATATGGAGACATAAATCCAATCATTGGAATGAGAAAATAAAACTATTTGTCTATCATAGACCCTTTGGAGTCTTGGTTAAACCTCAAAACTCTCTATAGTTATCCATATAGAATTTGGTGGATCCCTGGGAATTTGGTCATTCCGAATAGGAAGCTGATGGGGAATTGTTTTTCAATTTTTTAATAATCGTATCATCAATAATTTGACTATTGGTACCGTTGGTTTTTATTTTATAGCTTACTCGAGAATAACCATTTTCCCCACTTATTCTCCCATTTCCTCTTCTAATTTCCCATTTTTCCTCTTTATATTTCCATGGGGTTATAGAGGTTTAAGATCATCACATTAATGTGAACTTACACTCATTCATTTTCCCACTTCATCTTACATATTCATTAATTTTTATTAGATAGATTGGAGATTTTATCGGTGAGTTCATTATAATATGGGAAACTCAATCGAATATGAAATAATTTTAATAAAAAATATAAATAAGATACCATTAAAGGAAGAACACGTTTAATTTTTCATTTATTAGATACTTGAATGTTTCCCAATAAGTATTTCTTCGAATTTTGGTAAATTTGAATTAAATTATTGGTTAATAAAATTTTAAAATTTTATGTATTTCATATGGGGAAGTTCTAGGAGACCATCAAGAGTCATATATTCATGTTTTAGCTTAATAATTGGTGTTTATTTTTCATAATATTGGTTTATAATTCTTTAATGAACTTCCTACCTGTGTCTAAAAAAGGATGAAATTATCATTGGTTTTTCTAGGTATATGATTTCAATCCCAATTAGTGGTTAAATATGTCTTGTTTTCTTCTTCCTACTTATTATTGAAAAATAACATCTATTTTTAATATTTATTTTTTAAATTTATAAGGTAAATTTAAAAATTAAATGTTTTTTACAAATTAAATGACAAAACAAGGGATTTTTTATCTTATTAATTTATTTATATTTTTTTATTCTAGTTATTTCCATATTTTTCAATTATAATAATGTTGTATAATTTTTTAGTTTTTCATTCTGTCCATTATTTCCATGAACCATATCTAAATCCATAATTAAAAATATTTTTTCAACATTTAGATGAAAAATGGACTTATATCTAGTTATGAATATGTTTATGCCACCTATTAATTCTTAGGATTAATATTTTTTTAATAATATATGTATGATTAATACCCAAGGAATGATTATTTATTATATTCATTTTAAATTGGTTTTTTTCATAATATTTTACAGAGTAAACCATTTCATTCTGCATATATCCTGAATGATTTAGAGGTTTATGAATGAAATATAACCTTTTTTGTAGGTTGTATTAGTAGAGATATAATGGTTGGGTCAATTTGAGTAGAAGGGGAATATTTAGTCACTTAATATTCATAAATTTTTTTAGAAATATATATATATATATTAAAATATAAATTTTTTATATAAGAATCCTCAAATATCTTGTAATGAAAAACATAGGTTAAATATATCGATTTTTATTCTCGAAGATATATATATATATATATATATATATATATCTAAACTACTGGTGGAAAATGGTTTTCCACCTAACCTCTAATGGTTATTGATACTCTTATATGATTGATCTATGTTCATTCTACCTTTTATAAATTATTGTTTTGGATTTTTTCCATTAGTTTTTTTATTCATGTAATCATAAATTATTTTCCATGGTTTTTGGTGGTTCCTTCACTGGGAGGGGGCTGGTATTCTAAAAATTCTGTATTTTTTGGAAAAGGGATAATCACATTTTACCCACTCAACGTACACCATGTTATTTTTCTATTTCTTATCCTTGACTGATAGTGCACATGGAACATTGAGAAAATGGATGTGGGTTCATTGTTCCCATGACCATTTCTTCACCATTAGTTTTTCCTCTTTATATTAATCATGGATTTCATTAAAGGTTCTTGTTTACCTTTTCCTTCCTCTTATATTACATTATGATTCTTACCACATGACCATATCATAGTCTTCCATAGAACTAATTGTAAGGGTTTGGTGGGATTATTGGGATTAGAAAACTAATTCATTCATCTATTCATTAATATTCAATATAGCATCCCACCTTTTTGTCACATAAACTTTCATTACATTATACAAAACTGGGGATCTTAAAGGTTTAGTGTCTTGGAAACCAGGAACTTAATACATGAAACAAATAAAAACATTCTTCTTAAACACTTGAAAGGCTTCTCCTTATGTTAATCCTAGGTTCATTAATGCATCTCATAACCTGGGGACATACATCAAAAGGAAGGGTGGGCAGAAGGCCCAGTTAGGGAAACAAGGGGAAACATTTAACTTGTGAACTTGAGATACATCAACAATGTCATGAAAAAGAACTTTAAGGCATGAGAAAGAAATCATGAGGAATATCATAATAAAAATAACATTTTTCATAACTTGAAGATGTGGCTACAACATTTCACAAAGACAATCATTTCTGTTTCACCAAGGTCCATCCCCAAGGTGTCAATAAAAATTACCAAGGTTATTCACAAAGGTATCAGTCTAAATGGTCATCTCTAGATATTAAGTCTTTACCCAATGCATTGGAGCGCTATCAGGGTGCACCATTAAATTTGTCTTTATAATCATGTGATCCACATATATCATCATCAATAATTTCATAAACAACCCATATAGAATAAATGAAATGGGTTTCATTTCATAATCATAACGTTTTAAAAACTTCTTTAAAGACATGATCTTTATGTCACATTAAAACCCACAGAAAAGGAAGGTGGGTCTCATGTATGTAAATCCTAGAGTTTAAAATAGATTAACTTGGTATATATTTGAATACCCCTATAAAATAGAGAGCTTTGAGTATTCACTTAATAAAATAAAATAACTTTATAAAAAGAGAGAGACATTTTGAGAAGGAAATTCTGCAGCATAACGGCTATGTTACGAGGTTTTAGAAAACATTGAAAAGAGAGGGGAGATGGGTCACCCACTAATAAATGATCCGTAAAATAGTAGGGGAATAGAATATAATTGATTTAAGAATATGGTAATGAAATTTGACAGACATATCATATGAACATAAAATTTTAGTATGATAGATATAGATATCACACCCCAACATAATAAAAAGGAACATGAAATACTTGACATGAAAGTAGAACTTTGAAAAATGAGAAAGGTTAAAGAATCCCTTAAAAATTCGGCAGCCTAACAGCGCCACATAAAATTAAAAAAAATGAATTGACGAGATCAAATAGGGTCTCTTATCATATGAACATAAAATATCAGTATGATAGATTTATAGATCATACCCCAAAATAATAAAAAGGCACTTGAAGGACTTGACATGAAAGTAGAACATTGAAAAATTAGAAAGGTGAAAGAATCCCTTAAAAATTCGACAGCCTAACGACGCCACTAAAACTTGAACAAAAATTAATTGATGAGATAAAATAGGATCTCTATTCATGTGAACATAAAATTTCAGTATTATAGATATAGATATCAAAACCCAACATAATTAAAAGGAACTTGAAAGACTTGACAAGAAAGTAGAACTTTGAAAAATGAGAAAGGTGAAAGAATCCCTTAAATATTCGACAGCCTAACAGCACCACATAAACTTCAACAAAAATGAATTGGAGAGATCAAATAGGTTCTCTCATCATATGAACATAAAATATCAGTATGATAGATTTTGAGATCATACCCCAACATAATAAAAAGGAACTTGAAAGACTTGACATTAAAGTAGAACTTTGAAAAATGAGAAAGGTGAAAGAATCCCTTAAAAATTCGACAATCTAACGGCGCCACTTTAACATTATTAAAATTAAATGATGAGATAAAGAGGGGGTATCTCATCATATTAACATGAAAAGGGAAGTAAGATGAATGTAAAAGGACATCCTTAAACAGAAGATCATGGAGCATAAAAGAAATGACATAAAAGAGATTACTTGAAAAGACAGAGAGAGGTCAGATCTCTTACCTTAAAACGTAACACTTAAAACTCAATGGTTTGGACCTTTAGGGCTTTTTAGAACCTTGGGAGGACTCCTTGGGAGGTAATGAGACCAGATATTCGTTGGGGGAGAGTTGGGAGTCGAATGGATGAGAGGATGGCTTGGTATTTATAGGGAAAGTGAGGGGACAAGACATTAATGGCCAAGGGACACCTCATTAGTGGTTTTGGCAAAACCATGGGCATGCCCATGGTATTTGCCCATGGTATTGGCCACTTGGGATACCTCATACCTTATCTTACTATTCATAAGTCGACCATATTGATTACATACTTAATACATCATTTAATGATGTCATTAAACACCCGTATTTAAAAACTGTAATTTCTCTATTCATCGAAAATTCAACCTCCTCAGAAAAATACAAAAATTTCACCTTAACCAAATATCGATGCTCTGATTTCAAAAATGAACTCCATTTTATAAAAATAATTTTCTAAATAATTTTAATTTAATTTTTAAATAAATACACTATTCACTGAAAATTCATTTTTTTCAGAAAAATCCCCAAAAATTACCTTAGCATAATATCGATGCTCAGAGTTCTAAAATGAAATCCATTTTATAAAAACAATTTTCTAAATATTTTTAATTAAATTTTTAATTAAAAAACACTATTCACCTAAAAAAACTAATACTTGACTAATAATTTATGAAACCGTTATTTAACCATTTTATTGAATCGCATTACTTAATCAAGGTGCCTAGATTATATTAATGCTATATTTATGTGAGATTACTAATCCATTTGGTCACATTACTAATACTAAGTCACTATTTATAATTTACTATTCATCAAAAATTAAGTTGATCTTATTAGGCTCTAAATTTCGTACTGAACATTATTGTAGAAGACCATTTTTTGAAAATCATTAGTCATTTTTAATTATTTAAGGTTTACATAAACATTTTTTTTAAATATCCTTTCTCTAAAATTCACCAAAAATATGCATACTATATTTATCCAGACATTTGAAAATTCATAAACTTCATCATAAGAAGAAATCAAAATTTTTATTTAAAACAAAGGATTACAAAAGGCAGTTATAGTCTCTTAACATAGCCCCTTATCACACTGGCATAGGACCTAAGTGTAAGGTGTGCTAAGGTGAGAGAATCCGAGGGAGGCTCGGCCAACATCGCACGAGTAGTCATTTCTATCAGTTTTAACTTCTCACTAAGGCGATTTCGTTCTAGCTTCACATGATGATGTTCATCTTGGGTTTGGTCCAGAGCAAAGCCCAGTGGTGCTACCTCCTTCCAAAGTTCTGTTAGATGGGATTCGATCGGTCCAAGACTACTGGGTGAGACTATCGAATCTTCTTTCTATATTAGTTAACCAAGATCACTTTTATTTAGAGGCAAAAGTCGCAACATTTAGTTTTCAACGGTCATACTAACTAACGGTCATATAATAGTAAAAACCCAACATTCTCATTTTAATTATACTCACGTTATCAAATGAAACAGTTTCGTTGCATATGAAAAATAAAATAACAAAAAAAATTAGGAAACAAAATTTATTCAAAATTTCAGGTCGCTAAAATCGTCCCCACTTAAGAAATTGCGTCCTCACAATTTTTAAAATTGGGTTTTAAAATTTCATTTAAAGTCCCACATGGGAAAAAGAGTTTGTAACACTATTACTTTAAAAGAAATAAATGGAAGTACAAAGGCCACCCGAGTTAACCCATACTAGGATTCCATGTAGGAAAACATGGATATGGAAGAAAAAACAAAGGGTCAAGTTCTGAGGGAGAGTGATAGAAAACATGATTAGGAGAAAGTTAACAACAAGAAAATCAAAAACTTATGATGTGTATAAACGGTCTTTGATTACCCAGTAGGAAACGTTAATAGACAAGGTTTTTGTTTTACATTACTTTTCATAGTTTTGAGGAATTCATTTACTATATAGAATAAAAACATAAGGAAATATACCTACCTTCAAGTAGAGTTTCATCCTTTAATAAGTTTCTACCAAAACTTATCTTTTCTCCAAACGATGAGCATTCAAAAATACTTGGTCTCATCAAATCACAGGAATCATCTTATAGAGAATCACATAATCCACCAAAGATTAACTATCTATTTCTTCTATCTTTAAACATTATCCCAAAAACAGAATGGGTAAGATAAAACAACTCTTCCAAAAAACAATAACCCCAGAGGAAGGGAATCTATTTTAAAACTTCAAAGTTCCATGGTACTACCCAAAGTTCATCATAGACCATTCCATAAATAACTGTCCTTAAAAATCATCAAAATAAACCAAACTAAGATTGAAACCCAAATACAAGAAGGATTTGATAACATAGTCTTCCAAGGTAAACTTTATCATTCATCACCAAACAACATCAACCACTCCTAACATCTTATAACAAAAGTAACTAACCTAAACATATTTACCCCAAGATAGGTTAATCATTTCCATAATTCACCTAAATTACTATAAGTCCACCTTAAATTCATCGATTCTTTAAAATATAAGTCAACCTTTACTCCTCAAAGAAAATACCATAGTAATCTATTTACCTCGATCAAATAGGGTTCCCAAAATAGTGAACGTCTTCAAAAATAATAATAATCTTTTAATCCCCTAATCATCTCTGTTATATTAATACAACAATCTTCACATTTCCTATCACATTGGTTGTTGGGACATGTTATTCCATTTCCCTCAATTAACTAAGAAAAGAAAGTACAATTAAGGGCTTAAATACTTAGCCAATAATGATGAAAAGGAACTTAAAGCATAGAAGGATAACTTGAAAAAGAAAATTATACACTAACTTGTGATCCCCTAGGTTCCAATCTTGGTTATCCATGATCATATATTCTTATATGAAGCTTTATTTTACTTTATCTTTGTTCCTTTAATAATGGTTCAGACTAAGCTTATGAATTTACCAAAGCATATCCCTCATGAGTGTCGTAACCAAGAGTGCAGCAAGGCCCATAGTCGTGTACCAGTTCCCATTAAAGTCTAGCTCAAAGTGGTGTTTTCGGGTTTTACCCCTATGTACATATGTGCTAGATCCACCTCTACCTACTCATATCCAGACAAGGATATATTTTCTTGGCAACCCCTTACTCAATACTCACCAAAATACCAGGAAGATTTCCTATATTTAAACTTTTCTATAGGGTTATTCCTAAAGTTTTAATATCCTAATTTCCACAAATAACTAAACCATACTTTTATACCAACAATAGAATCCCACCTTTTTGTCACATAAACTTTCATTACATTATACAAAACTGAGGATCTTTAAGGTTTAGTGTCTTGGAAACTAGAAACTTAATACATGAAAAAAAAGTCTTCTTAAACACATGAAAGGCCTCTCCTTATGTTCATACTTGGTTCATTACTACATCTCATAACCTGGGGACATACATCAAAAGAAAGGGTGAGCAGAAGGCCCAGTAAGGGAAACAAGCGGAAACATTTAAATGTGAACTTGAGATACATCAAAAATGTCATGAAAAAGAACTTTAAGGCATGAGAAAGAAATCATGAGGCATATCATAATAAAAATAACGTTTTTTATAACATGAATATGTGGCTACAACATTTCAAAAGGAAAATAATTTCTGTTTAACCAAGCTGTCAATAGAAATTACCAAGGTTATTCACCAAGGTATCAGTCTAAATGGTCATCTCTAGAGATTAAGTCTTTACCCAATGCATTGGAGCACTATCAGGGAGCACCCTTAAATTTGTCTTTATAATCATGTGAGCCACATATATCATCATCAATTATTTCATAAACAACCCATATAGAATAAAAGAAATGGGTTTCATTTCATAATCATAACGTTTTAAAAACTGCTTTAAAGACATGATCTTTGTGTCACTTTAAACCCCACAGAAAAGGAAGGTGGGTGTCATGTATGTAAATAGCAGAGTTTAAAATATAAAAATCTGGTATATATATGAATACCCCTATAAAAGAGATATAATTGAGTATTCACTTAATAAAATAAAAGAACTTTAAAAAAAGAGAGAGACTTTCTGTGACAGAAATTCTATAGCATAACGGCTATGTTACGAGGTTTTAAAAAAAATTAAAAGAGAGGGGACATGGGTCACCCACTCATAAAGGATCCATAAAACAGTAGGGGAACAGAATATAAAGGATTTATGAATATGGTAATGAAATTTTAAATACATACCATATTCAATGAAGAACATGAAAGGAAGACAAAAATTAGATTTCTCTTATGAAAATTCAACAGCCTAACGATGTCACTTAAACTTTAACAAAAGTGATTTGACGAGATCAAATTGGGTCTCTCATAATATGATCATATAATTTCAGTATGATAGATATAGAGATCATACCCCAACATAATAAAAAGGAACTTGAAAGACTTTACATGAAAGTAGAACTTTGAAAAATGATAAAGGTGAAAGAATCCCTTAAAAATTTGGTAGCCTAACGGCGCCACTTAAACTTCAAAAAAAATGAATTGACGATATCAAATAGGGTCTCTAATCATATGAAAATAAATGATAAGTATTATAGATTTAGATATCATACCCCAACATAATAAAAAAAACTTGAAATACTTGACATGAAAGTAGAACATTGAAAAATGAGAAAGGTGGAAGAATCCCTTAAAAATTCGGCAACCTAACGGCGCCACTTAAACATCAACAAAAATGAATTGATAAGATAAAATAGGGTCTCTAATAATATGAAAATAAAAGTTAAGTATGACAGATATAGATATCACACCCCAACATAATAAAAAGGAACTTGAAATACTTGACATGAAAGTAGAACTTTGAAAAATGAGAAAGGTGAAAGAATCCCTTAAAAATTCGGCAGCCTAACGGTGCCACTTAAACTTCAACAAAAATGAATTGACGAGATAAAATAGGTTCTATAATTATATGAACATAAAAGATCAGTATTATAGATTTAGAGATCATACCCCAACATAATAAAAAGAATCTTGAAAGACTTGACATGAGAGTAGAACTTTGAAAAATGAGAAAGGTGAAAGAATCCCATAAAAATTTCGGTAGCCTAACGGGGCCACTTTAGCATTCTTAAAATTAAATGATGAGAGAAAGAGGGCATATCTCATCATATAAACATGAAAAGGGAAGTAAGATGAATGTAAAAGAATATCCTTCAACATAAGAGCATGGAGCATAAAAGAAATGACATAAAAGAGATTACTTGAAAAGAAAGAGAGAGGTCGGATCCCTTACCTTAAAACGTAACTCTTAAAACCAATGGTTGGGACGTTGAGGGATTGGGGTAACCTTGGGAGGACTCCATGGGAGGTAATGAGACCAGAGATTCGTTGGGGGAGAGTTGGGAGTCGAATGGATGAGAGGATGACTTGGTATTAATAGGGAAAGTGAGGGGACAAGGCCTTAATGGTCAAGGGACACCTCATTAGTGGTTTTGGAAAAACCATGGGCATTACCATGGTATTTTCCTATGGTATTGGCCACTTGGGACACCTCATACCTTATCTTACTATTCATAAGTCGAAAAAATTGATTACATACTTAATACATCATTTAATGATGTCATTAAACACCAGTAACTTAAAAACTGTATTTTCACTATTAATCGAAAATTCGTCTTTCTTAGAAAAATCCCAAAATTTCACCTTAACCAAATATAGATGCTTTGATTTCAAAAATGAACTCCATTTTATAAAAATAATTTTCTAAATATTTTTAATTTAATTTTTAAATAAATACACTATTCACCGAAAATTCATTTTGTTCAGAAAAATCCCCAAAAATTACCTTAACATAATATCGATGCTCTGAGTTCAAAAATTAAATCCATTTTATAAAAACAATTTTCTAAATATTTTCAATTAAATTTTTAATTAAAAAACACTATTCATTCAAAAACTAATACTTGACTAATAATTTATGAAACCATTATTTAACCATTTTATTGAATCACATTACTTAATCAAGGAGCCTATATTATATTAATTCTTTATTTAAGTGAGATTACTAATCCATTTGGTCACATTACTTATCCTAAGTATAAAATCACTATTCATAATTTACAATTCATCAAAAATTAAGTTGATCTAATTAGGCTCTAAATTTCGTACTGAACATAATCGTAGAAGACCATTTTTTGAAATTATTACACATTTTTAATTATTTAAGGTTTACATAAACATTTTTTTTAAATATCCTTTCTCTAAAATTCACCAAAAATATGCATACTATATTTATCCGGACATTTGAAAATTCATAAACTTCATCATAAGAAGAAATCAAAATTTTTATTTTAAACAATGGATTACACAAGGCAGTTACGGTCTCATTACATAGCCCCTTATCACACCAGCATAGGACCTAAGTGTAAGGTGTGCTAAGGTGAGAGAATCCGAGGGAGGCTTGGCCAACATCACATGAGTAGTAATTTCTATCTGTTTGAACTTCTCATGAAGGCGATTCCATTCTAGCTTCACATGATGAAGTTTGGCTTGGTTTTGGTACAGAGAAAAGCCCAGTGGTGCTACCTCATTCCCATGTTCTGTTAGATGGGATTCGATCAGTCCAAGACTACTGGGTGAAACCATCGTATCATCTTTCTATAATAATTAACCAAGATCACTTTTATTTAGAGAAAAAAGTCGCACCATTCAGTTTTCAACAATCATACTGACCAAAAGTCATATAATAGTGAAAACCCAATAGACTCATTTTAATTATACACATGTTATCAAATGAAACAGTTTTGTTGAGTATGAAAAATAAAATAACACACTAAATTTGGAAACAAGATTTATTCAAAATTTTGGGTCATTACATTCAATGATTCTTATTGATCACTTCTATATATGTTTTTAATTTTGGTTTTATGCTATTGAAATGGTTATATCTATATGGTCTCCATGTTCTTATGTTGTTCCCAGTTAACCCTAATGTGGGTTTTTTAATATATGAAAAAAAAATACTAGAGGGTAACTTTTGTAATGAACTCTAGATGGGTGACTGGTTTATAATATTTTCATGTTAATTGATCTAATATGATGAAGGAAATTATATCATGATCATGTATAATAGGCTTGATATATCAGGAGACTCTTCTAGTGAGAATTTAGTTAAATGGTTCCCATATTTCTAATTTGATAAATTTATTTTCAGTATCCTTACCCATCATCCATATCCTTGATATTTACTATTATGTAATTTATAATCCTTGGACTATTAATTTAGTTTTATATAGCATAACATCCTTATTATTATGTGATTTATCCTTGTTTGATCTCTAAGTAACTTCTTTTATTTGGTAGCCCCTATTGTGGTTCATTAATATTAAGTGTATTATTTAAGATTAATTATCAAACTAGTGACGATGAAAATAATTTTCAGGAAGTACTTGATGTGTGATGTACATGTAATTGTAACATCAAGAGAGTGAACTTGGTGTTGAAATTGTTTATCAAACATTACTGAGTGTTCATTTGAGATGTGTACTTAACATATAGTGGTTTAAGTGAAGACAAAAGTTTATTTAACATTAGGAGTTTATTAAATGATATATTTTATTTTTGAATTTATAGAACATCTATTATATATTTTTTCTCAAGTACTTGTAATATTATAAGAGGGTGATGGTTGGAGAGTTATTTTTCTCATTTGTGAGGGGATATCAAAAAATGATAAAAGTAATTTTGTGGGAGTTCAGTAATATTTTTATTTTGGATGGTTTCTGTTTTGATTGGTAAAAAATATGTTCTACAGGGATGTAATTATATCATAATATTTTCATATTTGTATTATATAATATAATATATGGTATTTTTTCTTTCATAGATAATTCATATCATTATTTTATTGATATAATTTATGTTAAAATATTGTAAGCCTTTATTTATTCACATTTCACTAATTTATTAAAATTTTCAATGTGATGTTTATTTTTTGAATCATTTTTTATGTTATAACATATTTATTTTTATTATGATAAATGATACCATTCTTGATATTTGGGAACCTGGGTTATTTTACCTCATCACAAGGATTTTGAAGAAATATTTTTTTCCATGCTAGGGTGTTTATATTGTTATTTTTCCTTATATTTATGATGTTTAGTATGTTTTTCTAGGATTATAAGAATAAATTATTATTTTTTTGATCCTCCTCATTGTATATGATTTTCTATTTAGTAATTTCTATATAAATCCTTCTGGTGTTACAGGAAGTGTTTGTTTTATTCAATTATATTTGCATCCTGGTCTTGAGATTATATGTATTTTTTCATTTTTATCTAGAAAATTATTATTGTATATTATACACACATTGACGAACAAATGTATTCAACTGATTATTCACTTATTTAATTCATGGTCTCTTAGTGGTTCCTATTGAGTAATCATACAAATATCTTATATCTGTAATTTAGATCACATATAGATTCTTATATGTAATTGTTGGTATGAAAAAAATACTTGAATATAGTTTATTGGAATGTTATGAGATTCTTGGGTATTGATGTAGCTAATATAAACTCCATTAGGTTGAAGATAATGGGTGTTCAATAGTGGCAAGAGACATTAGAAGGAATATCACCATTTTTATTATATTTTTTCTTATTTTTGAATAAATTATAATTTTATTTCATATAGATATTTCTTTTATAGAGTGTCTGTATACATATAAATAATGTTTTATTTTAATATATAATGGCTATGAGACCTTAAATAGGGGGTCCAATTTTCTTTAATTTATAAATTGAAATTTCCTTTTTATAGATAATTCCTACCATATTTTTGGTATAATCAAATACTAATAATAATTTATTTGTAAAAGAGTGAAAATCATTCCCAAATGATTCCCTTAAAGTCACAACATAGACGATAAAGACTGGTCTATGATGACTCATACATAACATACATTTATTTTTAAGGGAATTATAAAATTTTACATTACAACTCATGATTTAAACACACACCTAGAACCTAATAGTTTATTATCTCTATATATTAACTAAATATTCATCTTATTAAATTGAATACAATGTATTTATTCCACAAATTCTATCACCAATGATTAACTCATTGATATATTAGAATACAGTAAATTCTAAGAAAAGAAATTAATAGACAAAAGGTTTTCCTAATATCCAAGTATTCCAAAAATATAAGGGATATTAATAGAAAATAAATAAATGATCGTCTGGTATGATATAACAGAATGACCATTTTAAAACTATATCAATATAACAACATGAATGTGATACATGAAATAAGAGTGTAGAAATTATAATGTAATAATAATGAACCATGGAAACATAAAAATAACATATGAATTATGAATATACAAAAACATATTATATCATTAATATAATTTTCAGATAATGGCGAAGAAAGTTATAACATAGTGTACTTGGATAAATTTCCAATTCATATAAATAATAATTTAGATGATATAAATTTGTACCCAATGCATTGCAAGAATGTTTAATTTTGAGACCATTATATATTTAATTATATCTTCATTTAATTTTATTCCACATGAAATTGAAGAAGATAACTATCCATAAAAATTTATAACATAATAAATTCATTAAAATTATAGGAATTCCATAACAATTTTTATGTGGTATAGAAACATCTTATAAAAGAAATTTGATGATTCTATGTATGTATATTATTATAAAAATAAATAAAATATGACATAATATATGTTGAAGGGGGGTATTTTAAATATTTATTAATATAGACTAGAAATCATTTAAATGATGATATTGAATTTCTATGAAAAGTACGAATATTGATCTCTTATATTTTGACGTTCTTATAAAACATTATGTGAATAAATTGCATATAAAAAATGATAAATGTAATAATATGAATTTAAACTACATGGAATAAAATTAGAATATAAAAAATATATAAAAAGAAAATAAAATAAATGTATTAGATAAATAGAAAAAGTATTAATCAGAAATGATGATTGAAAAAGAATACCTTTTAGCTCTTCCAATATGCCACAATCAATGAAATTATTCATTAAACATACATCAGGAAAAAGGTAAAAGTATAGGATATATATTTTACAAGTTATATATATAAATATTTATGTATTTATGTAGTCATTTAAGAATATATATATGTATATACGTATCATAATGAACATGAATTCAGAAGTGAAAGACCAAATCAGAAAAATTGGGGATGAAAAGACCCCCTAGTCATAACTCATGAATTTTTCACACAATAACATTGTCTCTATTTGAAAATAAAATTATTTATTAATTAAAATTTCATTTAATAATAATTTTTTCATTAATTAAATATTTATTCATAATCCATAGTTTGTAATAATAATTTAATGATAGTAGTTCCAATCACTCCTTGATTATTACAATGTAATGGTCTCTAAATCATTCCTTTTTCATGAGTTCACCATCTAAAAAATAGTTATGGTTTTAATAATGACATAGTGATTTATCAAACCCTATATTTATTATATTAAAGTTATAGATAAGGTTTAGGTTGGTGAAATCCATTACTTCTTCATTTCATGTAATTTTATCAAGGGAATTTTATAATAATGAATATTTATTTCGTAATTTCTTTTACAGATCCATTAAAATAATCAGAATTTATATTTAGTTTTACATATATCTATTATATTTTAGAACTAATTAAGATTATATTTATGAAAATTTGTTTTCATAGTTCATGTAGGTAGTTGAATTAACTCAAATAAGAACGTACTTAAAATAAATAATTATTATGAATTTATCCATAATTCATTACAATATAATTATTAAATAAGAATGATAACTTTTTTTATTAATGTGAATAATTATGTTTATAAAGGGTGGAAAATAAAATATAATGGAAATAAATTAAGAAAAATATATTACCTACTTAGAAGAAATGAATCATATATTAAAGAGATTCTTTGTATTGAAGACATTGAGACTCATTCACGTCACTAGAGCTGAAAACATGAGAAATTATTATATGGGATGAAATTAAGAAATACATTGGAGAGATAATGAAACTTGGGTATGGTTTGTAATTATGAGAAATAGGGTCCCTTTTGAGATGAAATTGAGTTGCATTGTTGTAAATAATCATTTTCGAATAGTCTAAGAAAATAATTTTATGAGTAAATTAGTTTTAAATCTTGAAAATGAATTTAGGTAATTCATTACTCATCCAAAAAATTACATGATAATGTTTTATTCTTTTTAGTTAATTTATATAAATTTTATACTATATTTTCCTTTTTTATTAAATTTAATATTTGAATATTCACCAAAGCTAATTATTATTTACCAAACTATCTTGAACCAATTATATAATATTGATTCCTTCATTAAAATTATGAATTCCACATAAATAATTTAATACTTATTAAGTGATTAATTCATATTTTATAACAATAATATATGAAACCTTAGAGAATAGTTTTTAGAAAAAAACTCTTTCTTTGACAATAAAATATTGTATTTTTATTTCTTATAATTACATAACAATTACTTAGATATTAATTATTTATATAAATACATAAATATACTATGGTTATAATTCTAAAAATTACAACTATTTTATTCTTTATAATAATTATAAAAATCCGTTATATTTTTTATCAAATAAATAATTATATATTGATAACATCCATGATTCTATATAGATAAACTGTTAAGAAATATTCATATATGAAAAGAGTGATTCAAGAAATGGTTGTATTAATAGGTGGTAAATCAGTTAACTTAGGACACATAAGGATCTTAATTAATATCAAATTCTCTTTAAAATTATTCTTCTTGAGTTTCATATGGTGATGTTTTTTTCTCTTAGTTATGGAAGATCCTAAGTGACAAACCCTTTCTGAAAATATTTCATCATATAGAAGGTTTCAACCACATGATGTTATAATTTCTCTTTTTTACATATTTTTTATATTATTCTTAATTTAATTTTTGTACATAAATTATCGCAAACTAAATTATAATTATCAAAACACAATATTATTTCATTTAAGTAACAAATTACTCTTTAAACAGAAACATAATGAAATAACTTACCCTATCAATCATATTTATAAAATATGTATATATATATTTAATGAATATATATATATAATGTATATATATACCTAATGATTAATCCCATTGTGTAGATATATACATATACCCTGCAATAATTATATCAACTATGCTTTTCAATCACTTTCTTCTTTCTCCAAATGTCTACCATTTTTCAAATATTTTCAATTCATTTTATAGATACACTCTGTTTTTTTCATTTTATATATGAGATCATAGGGTTGAATATTTAAGCTTTCGATATTTTTATTACATTATATTTATAATTTTTTAAATTATTCTTCATATAATTTTTATCAATTATAATATTCCTTTTATTGTATGGTCTTATATGTCACCTAAATAGAAAAAGCCAATATTCGTGTTAGATGTGTTTTATGAGTGATAAAATTTATTAATATATGAATATTATTAATATTTTAATACTACAGTTAATATTAAAATTTTCGTTTTTAGATTTTCTAGTTCAAAATTTCACAATAAAATTACATTACTCAAATTGAAATAGATTAGGGTTTTTTTAAGTACATGGCCTTATACAATGCATATTATAGGGATTGTTAACTAAAATTAAAATTATTACAATGAAAAATATTTTTTTGATTATATTTTCATGGAATTGGGACAAAATATTACACATTAAACTCATACATTACATGTGTACACTTATACCATGTATCCATTTATTATTGAGAAACACGTATTTTAAAATAAAACATGGTTTCTCTTCATGAACAATCTTCAAAATTTTCTAATTGATCTCATCATTGTCCCTATTCTCCCTTAAACCATGTTGAAACATTTTCAAACGTGGGGTTATAGAAAAAACCTCAGTAAGGGACATAAAATATTAAATCTGTTAGTATAGAAAAAAACAAGAAAACCAATTAAAAAAATGTCATAAAGACACACCATTTTATCAGAGCGGAGAATCATTTTTTCTTAAAGATAATAATTATTTTACTTTTTATACTAAAAAATCCATAAAAACTCATTATATTTCGTAGAAAATTCTTGTTGGTTCCTTGGGAAATCATAATCACCAAACACTTATAGAACCCTTACAATAACCCTTAAAAATTGGAATAACCATATAGTCTACATATAGTAATATTATCTAGAGTAAAAAAACATTTCATAATGCATTGAAGAACTATCTGTGCACACCCATAATATAAGTTATAATGGTATCACCTAATGTTATTTGGGTGCACCCATCATGTAAGCTATAACGACCTCACCCCAACCATTATTTTCTCACCAATCATAAATAATTTTCAATGACCAAATCTTGAGTAAAACCCCTGAATTTTTTTTAAACTAATGTGGACAAAAAATTCTAATATTCTAATAAAAAAATTTATGTGGAAAATATTTTTTATAATATAAAAATGGAGAAAATAATAATAGAAATATTTCTCTTGAATAGAACCATAAATCATAAAAAGTGAACATTAATTCATTAATGCTTCATGAGGGTGGGAAAATACTGTCATTTTGTAAATGATTAAAAAAAATTCATTTTGGCTATTGTAATGATGATCTAGAAAGTAATATTTTTTGAAATAAATTCCCTTATAAATATCATTTAATTTAGCATTAATCATTTAAATAGATTATGTGAATCAGATATCAACCCTACGATAATAAGTGTAGATAAAAAAAGAATATAATCAAAATTCATTTCAAACATACTAATATAATATAATTATAAATTCAGAATACTTTTATCCCAATGAATGAGAAATGAGTTATGAAATCCCGTACCACTTTTTAATCAGTTGAATCATATGTCACATGAATGAAAATATTTAACTACACATTATATATCATGATAATAAATAAATTCATGATACAACATGTTATATAGAAATTATATACACCTAATTAAATAAGTTAGGTTCATAAAATCATAATATGTTTCAATGAAGGCAAATTGAGGCAATGTTCCATAAAAAATATCATTCGAATAATGATAGTAATGAAACGTTCAAGATTTGGTTTAATGAGATATAGAGGAGTTTATAATCATTTTAAAATAAAACATAAATTAATATTTATTCATAAAATCATATCTCATTAAAAGGAATTGTAAATAAAATTCATAAAATACATAGGGAACTTAAATGGAAAATAATTGTAGGGGTCCTTTACCTTGTGTCTGAATGTGTTCTATATTTGATCCCAATGTCCTGTATAATCAAAATAGATTTATCAATTAAATTATTAAGGAAATAATAAATATATAACTTATTTATTATAATTTTAATAAATTCATTTATTAAAACTTTAGTGAGTTATAATGTTTAATTTCGCTGTTATGGGAGCATCTCTTTCATGGTTTCAAGGTCGGTTCACGTGAGTATAATTATGGATGTTCACATAAAATGGGAATAATAATACATATGTGGAATGAAATGGTATTAATTAACTTCTATAATTATTAGTGGTCTCATATAACATTTTTATGAAATGTTGATGATTAATTTAATTTAAATGTTAATGACAAATGGTTAGTTCATTTGGGAAGTTTTTATGAACACCTCAAACTAGTTTTGTTTTATTTTATATTTTGTTCATATGTTAGTTCAATAACATTAGATATGTTATAAAATACTTATTACAATTTAATTTAGCAATAATAATAGCACTATTACCAACCTAGGTGGTGATAATGGAAAATGAAAAATCATTATCTATAGAGATATTAAGTGTTATAATTTGGACAATGGTTTTGTTTCTATCAATGAGACGATATAATAAAAGGTATGGACATATGATATTCCATTATATATATAAGATTAAATTTTATAAATGATATTGAATTTTTTAAGCCTTGATGGATGAATAAGTTGAGGAGAAGGTAGAAAAAGAAATTAAATTAAAATATTTAGTTTCAGAATGTTACCTTTGGATATCACCCCCTTGATGGACCCCTTATGGATCTTGGAATTTATCTTTTAGTGACCCAAAATTCAATTAGAATTGGGGAAAACAGAAATAATATTTTTTGTAGATTTTTGGAATGATTCAAGGATTTTGGGGAGAATTGGTGGTGAGGGGTGTTATTTATACTCGAGGAGTGGTGGTTATAATTATTTAAATAATGATTATTTTATATTTAAATCCAACCACCTTTGGTTAGAATTAATTTCAAAATATATGGTTGATAATTAGTTTTATAAAATAATTTTAGGGTTTATAAACACATCATCCACCCATTTAATGTTGTAGTTTTTTTGGTATTTTATGCTTTTAGCTTTTAGCTTTAACCCTTTTAATTAGTTTTCCTATACTACGGTAAGTCATTTTATCCATGGTAATTTTTTTAGGAAAAAAATGAAAATTAAATTATTACCAAATTTGACAATATTTGTTATAAATATGAAATATTTTTTTAAAATTTAAATACATAGAAGTTGCAGAATATAATTGAAAATTAAACCAGAGGAAGGCAATAAAAATCAGTTTTTTGAAACAAATTTCTATTTTAACATATAAACCATTTTAAACTAAATTATGGTTTAAATACATTTTAAAAACTATATTTGGATTGTTTTAAATTAAAATGAAATAATAGTATTTTCAAAATAATAAAAAATTATTTTACTTTATATGTACATAAAAATAGAATTCAATTATTAATATAAAAAATAGTATTTTTCACTTTCCATTGAAAAATAAATCTTTTCCTAAACATATAAAAATTTTACTATAGGATAATATTTTTTGATTATTGAAAAAATAAATATCATTTTTTCAAATATTTTTTCTAAAATTTTTAGAAATTATTATTATTATTATTATTATTACATGAAACGAAACAAATAACTTTTTCAAGAAAATATGTTTTTGAAGAATAAAATAACATTACTAAAAACATTAAATAAAATAAATTAACTAAAAATATTAAAATTACAGAAAAGAAATAATTAATATGTTATAAATTATTAGTACCATTATTTATTTCATTATTTTCTTATTATTATTCATTCAATCCAAATTAGAGGCTATGTTATAATAACCACATTAAAATAATAATATTTAATTGTTCATTTAATCTCGTTGTAGATTAAATTGTATTCTAATAATCAATGTTTTTATTAAAAATTCTGGATGTTACACCCCCCCACCAAAAACAATTATTTCCTCATAGTTTGAACATGGGAACGAAAACCAAGGGTTTGAATTTTCAAAATACCTTTTCTGAAATACCACATCCTGAAAACTATTAATAAAACATTAACTTGATAAGTGAGAAAGGAATGGTTTAATGTCATATGAAATAACACAAAATAAGTTCCATGTATGAAAACATGGACATGTAAGATAAAATCTAACACTCAATAACTGATTGAGAGTGATATAGAACATGTTCATGAGATAGTTATAAATCACAAAAAAATAAATCTGTGATGTTTTAAAGGTAATTTATTTCTCATTATGAAGAGTAAAATAATATCATTTTGGTTTGAATGTACTTTTCTTGGATTTGATTAATTTATTTACATCCTAATTTGAGAAAAAGAGGAAATATACTTACTTGATAAAAATAATTTTAGTATTTAATCAATTTTAACTACCATCACATATTTTTCTCCGAACTATGAGTATTAGAGTTGAATTTTTCTTCTCTGAAGCATCAAAATATATTTTATAGATAACAACATACAAAAAAATACTTATCCGTTCTACCTATCATTACAGATTATCCAAAACCAAAATGGTTAGTAAAATATAAAATAATTCCCCAAAAATAATAATCCTTCATTTGAATAAATCTATTTTAACCAATAAATTCAGCATTAATACTGATGTTCAACATAGAGCAGTCAATAATAGATTTTCCTTAAAGTTATTTAAACTATTTTAGTCTAATATCGGAACTAGAAACTTGTAAGGGTTTTATCTCATAGTCATGAAATAATGATTTAACTTTTGTCTCCTAAAATACTTTAAATAAATCTTATTGTATCATAATGAAAATTTCGTTTCACAAATTACATAATCTCCATGATATGATAAAATTTTAAAAAAACTTAAATCCCCATAAATCCACATTATGATCATATATTATCAAAAATACAATTCTACCATTATTACTCAAATAATATCCCATTTTATTCAATTTACTATAATCATATAGGTTTCCCAAAATAGGGAACATCATTTGAAATAACATAGATCACTTAACCACTAAATCAATTTCCAATCACATGGTTACTAATACAATAAAAAATATGTTTCTAAAATGAACTTAACCTTTATCCATAAGATAGTTCAAAATATAAAATCCTTTTCATACTAACAAGTGAATCATATAGGCTAGTGGTAAGTGATGAATCCATTTCACATATTAATTATATGATTAATTATACTCGACTTTCTATATGTGATAGGTTTTTACACAACCTATAGTATGTTCTTTTTCGAAAACATTAATAATATAATCTACAAAAAATTCTAGAAATAAAAATAATAATAAAAATTACTTGAATATATTCAACATTACAAAAATGTTTCAACCTTAATGGTTATATCATACTTTTAGTTTTTTCATCCCCAAAATTTAATCAGCTATAATTAACTCAAAATTAAAGACCAAATAAACCATAAAGGTTATCCATACATTTAAAATTTTGTCCACAAAATTAAAACAAAATTCTACCTCAAATAAAATGTCCACATCATAAAAAATAATGGTTACATATAACTCAAACTCAATAATAGTCTCCCAAATTACTCCCATCACCAAAAGAGTCTTATTAATTTTAAAAATTTCATCATTCTTAGATCTTCCATAACCCTTTAATCCATAACATGTAGGCATATTAATTATTAGAAATTATTCCTAATCCCTAAATGAATATTTTAGATATTATTTCTTAATACATCCTTCTAATAAAAAAATATAAATAATGTCCTATGATTTAACAATGTCAAAACATGAGCCAATAAATAATATATACCTTCCATATATCATTTTCAGTTTCCTCATCTTCAATTATATTGTAATTATAAATTTCATAATAGATATATGTATGGTCCTACAGATCCCATTCATGAGCCTTCTTCCTAGGACATCCATATGGAATATGGCTATACTCCCCACATTAAAAAAAATTAATCAGAAACCCGGGAAGAACTTATATCACCTTCATGCACTTAACAGAAGGATTCCTTTTTCCTTGGCAGTTTATTAATTTATGACCTCCTATACCACCTATAAAACATATTCCATTACTTTTATGAAATTTTACGAGGATCTTCATTCCATATTATTGACACATAGGTCAAAGAATATATTTACCTTTATGATCATTTTATCCTAAACATCCATTGGGATTTATTTCTGTCAAATTTGATGAATTAAGAAACTCACCATTGTTAAAGAGGTTAATCATTACTCATAACAGCTTGTTTATAATAACCAAATGATTTCTCATTATAGCTCCTATTATATTGAGTTTCTCATCAGTACAACCACTGTCTTTTTTTCACATCCATTTTTTTACTTTGGTGCATAATAGATCATTCCATTGACTAAAACCAAGAATATTAGAGTGATCAAATCAATAAAATAAAAATATACCATATTGTGAGGGATATAAAGACTAATATATCAATATTCATGTTATCTCAAACTTATTCAATTTATCCAAATTAATTATGACTCCCCTACCATGCTAACCACAGAGGATATATATGGATTGTATCATATGCTTAAATAATATCCTAAAATTTAAATTTGTAACATCTCATATTGGCTTACCACTAAACTAGTATCTAGATTAATGGATCACATGGCCACAAGTGTGTCACCACGTATTCCAAAGGTTATCGAATAGCAGAGAGGGTGTTCATAGTAGTTCAGTGGGGGAAAATATACCCTCATACTCAGAGTGTATAGTGGTAAACAGATAGTGAATGAAAAACAACAAATGATATATTATAAATAAATGGTAAATAAGTAGAGGAAAAAGTTATATAAACATAATATATATTATGGCCAGTGGTAGTTTATAAATAACATGTATTCTAGATGATCCTACATAAGCTGAAATAGTAACATATAATATTATTTACAATTTATGAAAAAAAATATTACATATGTGAAGAAAGGAATTAAAATCCCAAAGGTTTTCTCCATAAGAATCCAAAGCTCTAGCTCAGTCTTGTGCTTCTAACTCTTCGATACAATAAAAATCGATCAATGAATAATGCATTGTCTTGCACACAAAAATGTCTACTCAGATTCTGATGGTACCCAAACAGGGTGTGAAATAACATCTCTGTATGTCGACACACATGGATTGTAGAACAATCCAATTTATTCAATGTATAATTAAAGATGTTTGAAAATAAATTTTTAAGTAGTAAATTAAAGTGAAGATTCACATGGCCTGTAACTAAAAAACCATTGACACTAAAAATAGCCTCTCAAGGATCCTGCACAAGATGGTCACGATCCTATAACAGGGAAGAAAAAAATAATGTACAAATAAAAAAACATGGCCTTTTCATCCATCCAAACAAGTCACACCACCCCATCCTTACTTTATATCCCTCGTACCAGATCAAACACAGCCTTGTTGTACAACCATAAGAGTCAACACATCCATTGATGATCTGTATAAATTCATGTACCAAATTCTTTATGGTCATGTCATATGTCAACGTATCAGACCTAAAAGGGCTAGATCCAAGGTGTCAAAGTCTAAGGAATAATCAAAGATATACCTGACAATCTCGAAGAAAACATGGGAAAAGAAGTACATAGAGTCCTAGGGGCATGTCATACCAAAAATGACCTATGCTAGTCCAGGAAAGCCAAATCCATGTGTTAGAAAGTCCCAAGGCATCCTAAGGAATCAAGACCCAAGGGGAATAATTAACCCAAGGCGTCCACTACCATGTTCATTATTCATGTGTATCCATCCACGGCATCTATACAATCATCCCATCATTTCAATTCATTTAACATTCAACCCCAAGTGAGTATACCCACTCATACATACACAATTACATTTAAATCATACAATGAGTATACCCACTCATTTACAAAATTTCATTACCAAATATAAGTCATGGTTATACTCACCCATGTAACCAAATTCATATTCATAATATCTAATGAGTATACCCAGTCGTTACTCACAATTCATAAAAATGGAATTTAATGATTTTACACACTAATTGTTCACCATTTATAAAAATTCTATTTAATGCTTATACCTACTCATTTATCGCAACATTGAATTCAACCCTCACCCAGGAGTGTACCTAGTCATATATTTTTTTTAATTAACCCTTTATATAAATCAAATCGTCCAAAAGATCCATTATGAAATTTAAGTTCAATATTACCATTTATCCCCAGAGAAGAAAATTCAATGGTGAAAAAATATCTCAAAACTAAGTGAACCAAATAAATTTAGTCATATATATTCTTCCTCTAAATATTAAAGAATAATAACACGCCCCTTGGGTGGTTTAAGCAATGGAAATTCAAACATAAATGGAAAATGTGGCACTTAGAATATGAAAATGTTCCATAAACATTGATAAAGGGGCACTCCATTTTCTAATTCCATTGTTGTCCATGTACAAACCTTCCATATATCAAACTATGCTATCAATGTATAATGAAATTACAAATCCTTAATTCAATAATGAATTTAATGACTAATCAGTACATTTTTGGCATACAATATAGTGCACCTTTGATAGAGGGGTTTTATACAAAAATATGATTTTTTTCTCAAACAAATCATTTTTTATAATTAATATGTTAATTTCAAAATCAGAACTCAAATTATTAAAGAAGAGTTATGTAGGAAACTAATTAATTTATAAATAAAAGGGAACGGCCAGGGACCCTACCTCAAAAGAAGAACCATGACAAAAAATACACTTCTTCTCTTGACAGTTTTACCGATGACCACTTCAAACTGCTCTACACTTATACAGAAATAAATTCATATATATATATATAACTTCACTCAATGCATGTATTCCCCTATCAATGAAGGAATAATTATATGGAAGATATATATATATATATATATATTCATACCTATGTATATGATCACAAGTCTCCACTGAGTCACTGACCCCTCTACAGATTATTCAAGGGACTCAAAACCACATAAAGACACTAAATTAAAAAGGTGAAACCAAATATTGGGTAAGAACTCTTTCCTCATGTGGTGGTGTCATTCTAAATCAAACTAATCCCCCTCGGCTTTGGCTGTAGATTTTGGAACTAACATTATGGGGTCTGATGAGAGACACTGCATACCCTAGAACTGAAAGAAAAAAATAATGAATCCAACCATAACCATAGGGTTTTGTATGAACCTAACCAGGAAATGGGAAGATTTAAAAATATGGGAATATAGGAATATGAGATATTAGAATGGTTTTCCTCAATGAACTGACTATTATTCTTCACGGAATCTAAATAAAACGCTATCTGAAGAGAAAGCCATGTGGAGGGTGTCAAATGACTCAAAGGGGAGCCCTAGGTATGTGTCTTGAGTGTGAGGTGAGAGAGAGTTTGAATATTTTTTCTGTTTTTTTGATATTGCTAATTTATTAAAATAGAACATACCTCATGCGTTTTCTTGCATAGTTTCCCAAACTGTTAGCAAATTGTGCGGTGAATAGTGTGAGGTTGCTGCCTCCAACTATAAAACATATGGTATCAGTCCACAGTTTGGAAAACCATGTACCACCACTTCCCCACTTTCTTAAGGCCTCATAGTTTGTTATTGGACTGCACGGTTTCAGAAAACTCTTGCACCTAGTTCAGACCCTTTAAAAACTATCTATTTTGGGTTCAGCTCTCCAAAAACTCCACGTGTCACCCCAAAAACTTATTATCCTTTTACCCAAGTCTAAAAAAATCAATTTAAAAGTTTAAAACTATTATAACATCATTCTGATCCTCAACTATACATTCTTCATGTCCAGTAAATAAAAAAGACCAAATTCCCTCTAAAAACCACCCGGTCAAAAAAACACAGGATTCTACAATCTCCCCACCTTAAAAATTATTGTCCCTGGGAATTAATTAGGAAAAAAAGTAATATAAATAATCGAATGAGGGTTATGAAGTTCCTTTTAAATAGTCACACTACATTTCCAAACCTCCAACACACCTCCGAGTACTTCATAAGCCTATGACAATGAAACCTTCAAAATCTGATCCAACACTCAATTTCCATCAAAAACAATGGAGGGAAATTTAACCCATCCCACATAACTAAATAAATGATATAATTTCCATATAATTAGGAATATTTAAAAAGTTTCTACTCAACTCAGTCTTTAAAATTATAAAGGTTCCAATTCTGATCCACAACACTTCAACAATCGTAATTTTCTTCTACTTGATGTCATAGGAATTTAAACTTGTACGAGAAAGCATTTCTTGAAAAATGACTCACAGAAACATATTGAACTCCCCGAAACCTAACGAAATTCCTAAAATTGGTCCCTCAATGACTATAAACAATAAGAAATAAAGAGAAATTACAAGCCACTCTGGTGATCTATCCCCAAATGTTCATCTCAGATGGATGATGTAATTCAAATGGAACTTTGATGACTTCACCCAATGATCTGCATAGTTACATGAACGTGCTCATGGATGTCCATAAATGACTTACTGTGGCATTCTATGGTAAAATAATCATACATTCATTAATACTATTTTACAACCACATGAACAGTGGTGAAATCCAGATCCATCCATCGAGGAATTTTCTCATTTGGGCATAATATCTGAGTCCAAAAAAATTATGGGTTTGCCTCAATTTAATTAAACTAAAGTATAAGGATATAACCCATGGTAGTACATAATCTATCCATAAAAGAGAGAGAGATGTTGGTAAAATACTGTAATGTCCATTTCAAATCATTGACTGAGCACAAAGCATCATCTTGTTGGTAGTCACGTAAGAAAGCAATGGCTGGTGTTAAAGAGCTAATCCAATGAATTCCTACAGGGGAACCCAAGTAACATTCTGAACCATCCAAGCCTCAAATTAACCATATATCATGTGTAAAACCCAAATAGAAACAACTTATAAAAATGAATGGATTCTAAAACACTGTGTGGTGTACGACCGATGCACAATTAGTGCATCTATGACAATATGAAGATAATGGACATGCTCATCTCTTTCAAAAGAGTACACTAATAGGAAACTAGAGTTTAACCAGAATAACAGTTGAACCACTATTGGTAGACCTCTTTAGATAAAGTTGGGATTCACCTTCTGACACATAATCAACTGAACCACGATTCCTATATAAATTGAGTCATTCAAGTTCTTTCAAACCATACCAGATAAACTCATCCAAGACTAATTTAGTTTCTTAAGGTTTTCACACACGTAATACATTATCAATGTCATGTAGTCATGAAAGAACAGACCCTAATTAAAATTTTCAAAACATAAAGGAATTTTAAAATATACAAGATTATCAAAATATCACTAGATTATATACACCTTAACCCCATGTGTGATGATCCACAACCCATGATCACCACATCAAAGCAATTGGAATAATGGCAGAAATCAAGTTGACAAGCATGTCATAACACCTGATTCCCATATACTCTTCCTTGAGTAGTGGGATGATCTTGTTTCCATAACTCTTAGGTCACTCTACTCTGGAGATGACTAGAGAACCAAATAAACAGCACAAGGCTCAACAGTTTTACCAAACTCAACCTTTTCGTTAAATCATTTAACACTTTATGGGTACCACATATACAAACACATATTACCCCAAGTTTTCAAAAAGTGAATGACACATCTCGAGTACTATCCAAAGGCTATCCACCCAATAAAATCAAGTATCAAATAGATCATGGAAAAACTATCTCAAAAACACATTATCTCATATAGCCTTTAACTTAGGTGATGACACACCGAGTCATTCATAAATGATGAAAATATTGGTTTTCAAAACCTACTATGTAGTTAACCATGTTTGAGGAACATCTATAATAATTAACCGAGCATTTATTCATGACCATTCCAATACCATGGTTCTAGATGCAATGATTAACCATCTGAACAAGGGTGTCCCTTTTTTATACCAAAATTCATAATAGGGTCAACGACACCAAAGGAACACCAAATGTTATAAAGCTCACAGTAGAAAGAAATGCATCAAGCTATAAGGGTGGTACATACCATGGGCCAACCCCTTACAAAGCATACGCTTTGACCCCATCACTTGGTCACACTAAACATATTTCACTTGTCCCAAAAGCCCCTTTCATTTAAGCCATTTTTAAGAAGAAACATCCTTTGGATAAACACTCACACCTCCGTTCCATGGTGTACCACATGAAATATTAATGCTACCATTACATGAGGGTTTTCACAAAGAAAACCACAAAGGGTTAAATTATTCACATTTAAATATTTAAACATAAAAGATATTTAATTTAGAACCTCAAGTAAAATTTTATAAAAAAACACTAGGAACTTGATTTTAACCATCTCCCCAAGGGAATAGATGGGAAATTCTCAGTAACCATCATTTTTAATCTTGTAACACTTTTTTACATCCCATAATAATTCGAAAATTTATTCCATAAATTCATTTTAATAGAGAAGGTGACCCTCGAGGGTGCCATTAAACCAACTAGGGTTCTTCAAAAAGCAACCCACGAGCATTTATAAACCCCTATGAAGCATAAACACCCATCAATTTATGTTCAAAATTAAACAAATTCTACATCCCTCTTTTTCAAAAAAAATCATGCCTTTACATTTAATATGGGTTTCAATTTTCCAATTCATGAATCTCCTATACACTTTCTAAATTGAAATGATACACCTTACAAAGGGAACCATATCCCAATTTAATTACAATCAACATATTTATCCCATGAACAAGACATATATGAACAAAAAATGAATGCCATCACAAGTAGTAAACACAAAATCATGTTATAACACATAATCATGGAATATAAAGAAAGTAGAGAAAATGGAATAATTTTATAGAAATGAGAAAACATGATAAAACAAAACCCCAAATCATGTTAGTAATATTCATTATAAAAAAATTAAGGCATGTAATTACACTCAAGGCACACAATCAAAATTAGTAGGAAACCTACAAACGAAACTACATGGCATAGAATATTCCTAGAATGTGAATTTATTGGATCCCAATATGATGCATGTAATAATCCACCATTCTAATACAAGGCCAATGGAAAATACCACAAACCCAATAATTGATAAGTGGTGTAAAATACACTAGTCACCCAAGGTAAAATAATAAAAAACTGTAATAGAAAACAACATTAACAACTATATCATCCCTGGCCAATTGGTCATTTACCTATGGGTGGGGGTGATCATTCAAAGACATGAATATTTATCGAGAACCGACACATTTCCTGTCTAATGTATACCATCAAAAAATAGTGAGGAAAAGTAAAAAAATTCTCCTCTGATACCACTTTTTAACATCCCATTTCAGTTTACCACACAATCGATAGCCAGACTGGTTGGTTATATGGCCTCAAGAGCATCACCTCGTTTGCTAGAGGCTAATGACTAGTATTGAGGATGTATTAGGTAGTTCAATGGGGAGACTATACCCTCATAATCAAAGTTCATAGTGGTAAAAATATATTAAATATAAAGAAACAATAAAAAACGTATAAAGAAATGATAAAATAGCAGAAGTCAAATGTAATAGCAACTGAATGTAGAATATGTCCCATACAAGTTTATATGGAACATGTATGCCATATGATTATACAAATCTAAAATTGTAACATACAACTCTCTTTACAATTCAAAAACAAAATATGACTCAATTAAATAAGGGAACTAGAATCCCTATGGCGATATCCATGAGTATCCTGAGCTCCATCTTAATCATGTGCTCTTAACTTCTAGCTACAAGAAAAACAACACAATTGATAGTCCATGGTCCTGAAAATAAGAAGGTATGCCCACGTAATGATGGTAACCAAGATGTGTGTGAGAAAACATCTTAGTAGGCTGACACACATGGTGTCTAGCCCAATCCAATTTTTCTAAAGTAGAATTAGTGTAATGTAAATAAAAAAGTTTAGAAGTAAATGAAATTAAATATATCCATTGCATACAAATACTAATTGGGTGATGCTAAAAATAGCCTCTCAAGGCTCCCTGTAGAAGATGCTCAAGCTCTTATAATATGAACGATATAATAATTCTCAAATAAAAAACACAACCTTGTCATTCATCTAAAAAAGTCACACCACCATGGCCTTACCATATATCCCAATTACCAAACAAAACATAACCTTTCCCTACAACGAAAAGATTCAACACCTCCACAGCTGAGCCATACAAACCCAAGTACCGTATTCCTCATAGTTGTATTGTATATCAAAGTATTAGACCCTACTTGAATGGATCCAAGGTGTCAAAGACCAAGGAATCCACATATATCCCCATTAGAATCCCAGTGGAAGCTGAGTAAAGGTACATGTTAGAGTGCTTGGATCATTCCATAAAGGACATGTCCTTCATGTGTACAATGAAGCCAGATCTAAGGGGTATGAAGTCCCAAGGCGTCCCACAAAATCAAGACCCATGAGTAAAACTCAACCTAAGGATTCCACTACAATTTTCCATATTCAAGGAGAAATTTCAATGTAAGTTATTCTATCATTCAACCATTTTGTATCATTTAACATTAAACACAATGTGATTATACCCACTCATATATAACCAATTACATTTAAACCATATAATGACTATACCCACTAATTAATCACATTTCATAACAGTGTATATGTAATGATTATTCCCACTAATGTGACCATATTACTATTTATAATATCTAGTGAGTATAGCCATTGATTACACAAAATTCATTATCATGGTATTTAATGAGTATGACCACTCATTGTTCACAATTTATTAACATAAAATTTAATGAGCATACCTACTCATTTATCATTACTTCACATTTAAACGTCACATATGTGTTTACCCACTCATTGCCAAAAGTTTATAATTGACACTTTAAACAAATAAAATAAACCAAAAGATCCAATATTCAATTTAATTTCTATATAACCATCTAGCCCGATATAGATAACATGAAAGGCTGGAAAAAAAATTCCAAACTAAGAAAAACAAATCACTTTAGTTATAAATAATTTTCATCTGAATAGGAAAGAAAATGAACACACCCCTTGGGTTGTTTAATAAAAGGGAATTCATACTTAAACGGCTTGAGTGGCACATGGAACATGGAAAGGTTCCATAATCATTGATAAAGGAAAACTCCATTTTCTAATTTAATTAGGTATCATTTTCTAACATGCCTTATGTCACATTTTGTTATAAAATAATATGTAATTCTCAAATCATTAATCCATGCATGAATTTAATGAATAATAAATGTTTTTTGTCTTATAAGATAGTCCACTTCTGATGGATGGGTTTCATTACAATTACATGACATTATTTCTCATGCCGAGGGAAACACTTTTTCACTTAATAATTTCATCGGAAACCACTAGAAATATTTCTATACATGAACGCACAAACATTCATATATATATATATATATATATATATCCCTTAACTCAATGTATATATTTTCCTCACTATTAGGGAATATGTAAGTGGAATATATATATTTATATTCATAACTATGTATATGAGCACAATTCTCTACTATGTCACCAAACCATATACAGATTTTTCAAGGGACTCAAAACCACATAAAGACCCTAATTTAAAAATGTGAAATGATAAAGTAGGTGAAAAAACATACCTAGTGTGGTGGAGACAAGATGAATTGAACCAATCCACCTCACCGCTAGTGGAAGATGTTGTAACTCACATGAAGGGGTCCCGAGAGATCTACTATACACCCTAGAACTAAAGGAAAAAAAATAGATCAACCACTAACACTTAGGTTTTGGTCAAACCTCACTGAGTAATGGGGAGAGAAATAAAGCACAATATTGGATGAGGAGGAAGGATAATGTTTCAACATAAAGATCCAACTATGATTCATCATGAAATCTGAAGGAAACACTATATTTGGAAAGAGGTCATAAGGAGGGAGTCGTGCAGCTCAAAGGGAAGCCCCAGAGGTGCATCATGGGAGTGAGGTGAGATATTGTTATAAAAATATTCATATTTTATTTTATTTTAATTTATTTTATTTTAATTTATTTTATTTTAATTTATTTTAATTTAATTGATTTTTTAAAACATTACATAACATAAGGATTTTCCATAACAGTTTTTCAAATCGTGTGCAAATAGTGCAGTGAATAGTGAGATGTTACTACCTCTAACTGAAAACTGTGTGGGATAGGTGAAGGGTTTGGAAAACCACGCATAACCCATGTGTACTTCCACAAACACACTTACACAAGGATACCCGGTTTCTGCATGAGACGCTTGGTTATAAACATACCATGCACCTAGTAAGGACCCTTTAAAACCTAACTTTTCTTGGCACGGTGCTCTTGATACTCCTCGAGCCACATGTGAACCCTCTCAGACCTTCACCTAAGTCCAAAAACAACAATTTAAGATGTTTTGAATCTCAAAACTCCTTTCTGAAGTTCTATTTTAAATGTTTACCATCTATTAAATTAAAAAGTTCAAATTACCGTAGAAACCCTCTTAGGAAAAAAACGATGGATTATACAAAAAAAACTAAACCATACTAGGACACCAACTGTAAAGAACCATGCTAAAACATTAAAAATTAGATTGATTCATTACTAGAATTACCATTATTAAAAACCCATGGATCTTTTCATTTTATAATTTTATATAATTAGGACACACTCTTGCATAAAAAACCCATACATTAAAAGTGGACACTTATACCAATTATCCATTTTAATCATAATGAATTTTTTTAAAATAAAACATGGTTTCCCTTAATGATAACTATTCAAAATTTTCTCCTTGAACTTGTCCTTATCAATACTATCCCTTAAACCATAAGAAAAACATTTTAAATCTTGGGATGAATACCAAAAATATCAGTAAGGGACATAAAAGAAGAAATTTTTTAGTCTAGAGAAAAACATGAAACCCCATTAAAAACATTTTCTTAAAGCCAAACATTTTCTTCCAGAAATATAATCATTTTTCCTTAAAAATAATCATTTTCTTTCTTTTATAGACTAAATTATTTCCATAAAAATCATAAGCAGTCATATAAAATTCATATAGGTGACTTGGGAAATCACAATCATAAAACCCTTATAGAAACTGTAAAATAACCATTAAACAATGGAATAAACATATATAATAATTATAATGTTATATTATGGATAACAAAAATATTACTACATGAATTTGAATACTATATAGGAAAACCCATCTTCAAGCTATAAAATG
The DNA here is from genome assembly GCA_963277665.1 of Viscum album. Taxonomy (NCBI): domain Eukaryota; kingdom Viridiplantae; phylum Streptophyta; class Magnoliopsida; order Santalales; family Viscaceae; genus Viscum; species Viscum album. The sequence goes on from OY728147.1 coordinate 232,985,791, forward strand.
CTCACCTAATGCTATCTAGGTGCACTCATCGTATAAGCGATATTGGGCTCACCCGGTTCTATTTGGGTGAACCCATCATTAAAAAATATCCAAGGACCTTATCAGGTTTAAAAATCGTGAAAAATATTTTTAACCCACATGTAAAATAATTTCTGATATCAAAATAACTATTTTTTTTATATTTAAAATCACTTTTAAAATCTAAATCTAGTGCACATAATAATAAAACAAAATTATTTTTAAAAAATAGTAAAAATATATAATGGAAAAATTAAATAATTAACAAATAATAATTGATAGAAAATATTCTTTTGTGGTATATGTTTTAAAAACCATTCATTTTAATCTTCTGTAAAGAGGATCTTCAAAAGTTTATTATTAAAAGAAATTTCCACACAAATATCGTATATGTCATCATTAATAAATTGAATCAATTATTTGAATTATCTATAAATCCTCATCAAAACATAAATATAATTTAAAATAATCAAAATTAATTTCACATATGATCCTATAACAGAATAATAAATTAATTATAATTCTAACCCAATGAATGGAAATTGAGTTATGAAATCTCTTACCACTATGTAATGAGTTAATCCATATCCCCATGAATTAATAACATTTAACAACACCTTAAATATCATGAGAATAAATTAATTCATGGTCAAATATGTCAAAAGGTCATCACAGACACCACATTGAATAGTATAGTTGTATAAAAAAAATATGTTTCAATGAAACAAAATTGAGGTGAAGTTCCTTACAAAATTTTGACATCATAATGACCATACTTATATTTTCATAAAATGGTTTTATGAGAGATAAATGTGTCTCCAATAATTTCAAAAAAGAGTTGTCTAGATAAGGGGTGTTTAAAATCATATCCTGTGAATAGGAATTGGAAATATATTGCATTAAATCAGAAAGGTGCTTAAATGGAAAAGAATAGAGAGGGTTCCCTTACCTTTTTTGAAACTGTGTTCTACCCTGGATCTTAACCTCCAAAATAATCAAATTAAATTCACTAATTTATTTATCCAGAACCTGTTACATGAATATTTTATTTATTATAATTTGATTATGTTTATTTGTTTCCATTTTTTGTGAGCTATAATGTTTAATGTTGTTATTTTGGGAGTGTTTGTTTCATGGTTTCTTGGCCAGATCACTTGAGTATAATTTTGGATGTTCTTGTAAAATGGGAATACTACTAAAAAAGTGGAATGAAATAGTATTAATATAATTAATAAATTATTAATGGTCCAAAATAACTTTTTTTTGGATTATTAATTTAGTAAAAATGTTAATGATAATGGGAGAGTCCATTTTGGGTGTATTTTCCTTCCATCTCAAATAAGATTCCTTTTATTAAATTATTGGTTCATATATTAGTTCAGAACATGAAATAAGTTATAATATAGTAATTATTATCTAATTTAACCATAATAATTGTTTTATGACCATTTTTTAAGGGAGTAAATGGAAATGGAAACACATTATGCATGGACATAGTTAACAGGCATAATTTAGCCAATGGTTTCATTTTAAGAGTATGAATAGATAATAAAGGTTATGTATATATGATATTACCTTATAAATAAAACATTATAGTATTTAAATGAAACAATAATTAATATTCATTGATGGATGGATAAGCTGTGTAATAAGTCAAAGAAGAAAAAAAATTAAAAGAGGGAGTTTGAAAATTTTTCATCTTTGATAGCACCTCCTTGAAGGACCCCTTAATGAGTAGTGGTTATATGGGATTAAATATGATTATATTATATATATAGTCAACAAAACTTGGGTGGAATTACATTCAACTAATTTGGTAGATAATCATTGTTTTAATAGATGGTTATTTTCATGAATCATATAAACTAACCATTAAAAGTTTTATTTTTTATTATAATCTTTTACCTTTGCACTTTAACATTATTCATTATTTTACCTATATTACGGTAAATAATTTTTACCACGGTATCTTTTTGTAGTCCTAAAAATTTAAATCTCCTCATTACCTATTTTTTACATTATAATTCAAAATATATAATCAATTTTATCAATATTAAAAACATAAATATGGAATAACTTGATTTAAAATCGAATCGGAAAAACACATTTGGAAATAGTTTTTTGGAAAAAACCCAATTTAAAATATCAAATGTTTTCCTACTGAAATAATATAGAAATTATATTTAAAATCTATAATTGGATTATTTTAATTTAAAATTAACTAATTTACTTTTCAATATGATACATAAAAAATGAACTTTTTAAATACTTTAAAGAAATATTGTTTCAACAAAATATATATTTTTCACTATTCGTTAAAAATAAATTTATTTAGAAAATTATAAGAAAATCACCATTGCATAATTAGAATATTATTATTTCAAAAATAATAAAATTTTATCATATAATGTTTCTAAAAGTTCCCAAAAATAATTATACTTATTTTACCTAAAAATCAATAAAAATCATTCTTTAAGAAAATGTGTTTTTTAAGAATAAAAATATTTTTTAAAAAAATGTAATAGAATGACTTTACTAAAAATCCTATAATTTTTAAAGGACATAATTAAAACATTAAAAAAACTTAGGGCCATTTTATATTTCATAATGGTGTTATTACTATTCATTCCCTCCAATTTAATGTCTAGGTTATAATGTTCACATTTAAATTATAATATTTCTCTGTTCATTTAACCTCAGAATAGCCAATATTATACACAATAAACCCTAACAAATTTCTATTAAGAACATTATATTCCAAAAATATTTTTAAATTTTAAATTTAGGTTCCCATTTCCTACCTTATACTTATCATTTATCTGTTTAACATTGAAAATATAGGTGCCCCTTTTTAGATACACATTATCTCTATGATCCATGTTCATGGCCAGTTCTTAATCTTAATAGAGGTTATAATCCAGTAATATATCCTCAATGTTTTTTTAATGTTGATGTATCAATTATGCATATCATCTGATGAAATACGTGGTACACATTATGAACTTATGAAGGTTTTTTGTTGAAATAATATTCTATAATATATATTTCATATATGATAAATAATATCCATGAGAATGATTTATCTATTTTATTATGTTAAATCCATCCAAAATATAAGAAACATATTCAATTATGATATTTAAAGTAATAACATCTCATTAACATCATGTAGTTTTCTCACCATTGATTATCAAAAAATATATTTTTATGATTTTTTACCACTTTGATATGTGGTTAAATAGTTTGGATATTATATATCATTATTTAAAAGGCTTCTATTCCCAAAAACATTCTCACTCCAATATCATACTAATATATTTAAGCTATATATATCTCCCCATATAAATACTCACATGGTTCCAATTGAATTTTTTGAGTTGAAACTATTTTTTTACTAGAACTCTACATGTGGAAGATGTATAATCAACAATAACCCTCTAGATGTTGATATACAAGATGTTACATTATATATCAACAAAAACAATTACATCCAAGTTAAATAATATAATAAGAGTTTCCAAAAACATATTAGAACACATTATTTAATTTTAGAATTTATGGGAAACATATTCATGTTCTAAATCTTAAAACTCTACCATTTTTAGGAGTGAACACAATAATAATTTCAATATTATGTTGCAACTCCATAGCAACCCCTCAATATTTCCTTGATCTTAAAATGGATATATTTTTGAGAAATCATTTGGGGAAGGTAATATGTTGAACATTCCCTTATGATTTTCATTACTATCCCATAGTTATCCATGGCCATTCGTTGTATTTGAACCCTTATCATCAATAAGTTAGATTGATTATTTTTATGTATGGTATTAACCACATTTATTTTCATCATAGTATTTTAATGTATTGAGAAAATATAATTTATTATCAACTAAAACAACTTCCATTAACTTATGATTTTACGTGGCTGTATACTTTAAGATGTTGTGGTAGGTGTATATAGTACTCTTATATAGATATTTATATGTGGATTACATATCATTATTTAAATCATTTCTTATTTTAACTATAGATTTTGTGTTGGGTGACATTCCTCATGGATATTTAATTGATAAAAGGCATAAGCTATCAACCAATTATTTTTACTGAGAAAATTTTTAAATCTCTTCCCTCATACATAATTTTTTATGAAATGACCATCCCCCCACAAGGTATTATGAGTAAATGTGTAGTGACCAATATATTTTTAATCCCTATGAGCCTATCTTCATATTTGTTTAACTAGATAGCTATACTCCCTTTTAATTTTATGTGATTAGTGAATTGGATAACAGATAGAAAGTTCACACAAAGAATTTATATTATCCAACTAATATAACAAAACTATATCTCTTTATTAATAATTGGTCTTGGATATTCTGTAGTATCATATTAATTTGAAGGATATGCAGATACAACTTCTATTGTAATTTCCAAAACATATTAATAATACCTCTTATAAGTAAAATTCTTACTTTAGAAATAAATTGTTTTACTTTCATAAGGTGATCATCATAATCATCAAATACTCCTCATGTTATTTATTATTATTTTAATAAGTGGGAATATTACAAATAAAGAAAACAAAAATGTTATCTATGTAAAATATAATGACTATATTAATTAAATCCATGATGATATCTATAAAATTTGAAAGTTTAAAGGGTATTATTATAAATTTATGGGATCTATATCTTGTACAAAAATCTATCATATATACATATTGAAAAATTAATTTTTATTAAAATTAAAAGAAGAATATAAATGGGAAGTGGAGCGGAAAATATATCATTATTATATTCTATCTTTTTTGTTTAGTTGATAATTTATAAAGTGAAGTTACGCCTTCCAGATGAATTGGCTTATTCATGTTTACTAAAAATCTCATCAATAAATTCTTGAAGATACTAATTCTTAATCATGATCTTGTTAATATTGTTATGATGAGTGAAAATATGAATTAAATCGTCCATATTTTTAATAAAAAGGTTGGGTGAACCTATGGTGGTCCACTTAATAAAATTAAAACCATTTCCAAATTCTTTTAAAGTTAGTTTATCATTTCCTCTAATTAATGAAATGTTATCTTATAAAGAATATTTGATATATGTGTATTAATATTTATGATTCTAATAAAAAAAATCAAATACATGATCTTGGAAAATATAAAGAAATATTTTTAGGTATGAGATGCCTAAGAAATGGGTGTGAAGACAATTGAGAGGGGGTCAATTAGGTGTGATCAGCTTTCACAAAATTCTAATTACTCATATAAACTTTTTAAACCCTTTTATATTTCATCTATTGTAACATTTTAGAAAAAAAATGAATCTTTTAAAATATTACTAATAATATATTGACAACATAAAATGCATAATGTTAAATAAAGACCACAATATAATGTTTCTACAATGTTCATCTAAATCATGAAGAAACTACTCCTTTTTATGATCAGTTGTGTTTACCTAAATAATTGATTCTACATTAATATTATTATTATTAATTACATGTTTTGTGTGAATTTATTATCCTATAACCATACAACATATTTAACTTTCACAACATCTCATTATGTTTCCCAGTTTTATAATGGATATATACAATTTCACAAAATTTGTTTTCCAAATTATTATTAAAAATATTATTCACACCTATTAAAGAGGACCTCCAATATATAAAAGATGACACTAAATCAATATGATAATAACTTCTTCTTCGATGTTGTCTCCAAATTTATATATATGATTAACAAGACTACATGAAGCATTCTCTAGTTAAATATCCAATAACCTAGTTCTTGTAAAAAATATTCTTGTCAAATTACCTTAACTAATTGTAAAATAGTGATCTTCTAAAAGTGTAGCTCCTCAATTTTTTTGAGTTATTCTACAAAGTTATTAAGAGAAGTAGTTTTGGTGTTATCCTTTACATCACATTTTATTTATCTAAATTATTACTCATATTTTTTTTTAATATAAAATGTCTCATATCTTCTGTTGTTTTCTCTTTTACTTTGAATAAATATAATAAATAAAACCAAGTCACCTTATTCTTCTTACTATATGAATAAAAGTTTATTCTTCTTTATCTCTATGTATGGTTCTATTTTATAAAAAAAATCCAATTATTTAGAATAGATTCTTTCTTCTTCTTAAATATTATATTTTCATATCCTCTTGAATTGATCAATAAATATTTATTCTAGAATTTCTATTTAAACCAATTATTAAATTTATTCCATAATCATATCACAACCTTTGTACCATGATCAATATTTCATTCCAAAATGTTTTTGTGGGTGTGACCCCACATTCATAGGATATTCTTTTTCCTCAACAACTTGTATTCATATAATTTTTAGAATCACTTTGTTATCATTTCTTCTCAATTTATCTTTGATAGTTATTTCATTATCTAATATATCCAAATAACTCATGATAATCACACTATATGTATTGTCACAAAATTATTAATAATTTAACATCCATACTAGTGGTAAAATTATACTACAAAAATACAATTGTTGCATGAATCATCTCTTAAAACATGACATACTCTAAAAATTTATTGTGATCTCTAGCTTGAATTTTGATCAAAAAAATATTTAACATGTGATTTTCTCTATTCATTGAATTATTCTCATCCCCATCCATGTTATTTAATTATCCATATAATATATCATCCATTGTATCTTTCTATTTCATGAATAATTTATTCAATAATTTGAATATTTTGGATTCCTTCATTTTATTAGAATATACTCATCCTTGTACATTCTTCTAAAAACTTTAAAGTCCTTATTTCACACCCATAAAATTAAAATCACAATTAATTTTTTATGTTTTAGAAAATTAATATCAATTTGTGAATCAATTGATTTTTGTATCATAATTCCCTTTTTTAGATCACCAATATTGATTTTTCAAATTTACATTTTAAAAAAATATCATATTAAAGAAATAGTGATCTCTTTAATCTCTTTTAATTTTTTTCATAAAATAATAGAATGAATCATGGCTTGATAAATAATCATGATATTTTGATCTTGAATACCATATTTAGCATTATCAAATTTTATAACCTCTTCTAAATCAATATTCTGGATAGTGGAGTCTTTATAAATTGATAAATGCGAATGAATCTTTCAAATTACATTGTTGCTTGAAATTCCATTGTTAATTTTCCGGACATTTTAAATTTTATAAAGTTAATTGAACATTATGAACATTATATAAACATTAAATTTCTTATGGATCTTATTTTATATAGACTATCTTCCTTTTTGTTTCCATTTTGTGTGGATAAATTAATATTATGAAGTCACTAATTAACATTACAATGTCCATACCTGAACCTTAAAAACATTTTGGGTAATCTTACATGTTAGTTTTAATCATAAAAAGTCTCCTTTGGACCCAGAATAATGTGTACAATCTCTAGGGTCAACCTTATGAATATTAGAGACAAACATTACAAAATAATAGTTTAACCATAGAAACTATATAATTAACCATAAAAAGTCCATGAAAAACGTTATGATGTTTCATTCATCACATGAATGATCGTAATAAATATTGGATCAACCTTGTGAATATTATACCTATTCAGTTTTCTCAAAAATATTTCTAGTGAAAACATTAAGAAGTCTTTAATTTCAACCTTATCAAGTTTCATGACATCTTTATGAGGTTCTTCGGATATCATCAATTTTTAAAATTCACCAAATTCTATAGATCCTATAATTGATCCAACATGACTTAAATCATCTCAAATTAAATAATTGAATTCTTAATCACACCATATTAGTCAGTTAAGAGTATTTCCATAAACCTTAAAGGCTCTAAAATCCCATCTTTAATCAAAGAATCTCAAATTCACCATCCAATTGATAGTAGGCACTGTATTTAGTTAATTTCAGTCATGATAATTGAAGAATAGTTTCTCTAATATTCCAGATATATTTTCTAAAAACCCTACATCAATGTTATCAAACTCCATAACAAAACATTTATAATATATTTAAAAACTAGTTCAATAGAATGATTCTTACAACTTTATAGCATTGTTTTAGAAAAATCTTTCTACTTATAATTATAAATTTTCACATATCCATACAATCCATCTTAACAATCATTTAAACTTATGAGTTTATCACCATGAAGAAACATCGTTATAATTTAACTATTAAGGTATGAGCATCATCTTCGTACATCTATTAATTATTTTTTTTCATACTCGCGTACACAGCACTTCATTATACACTTATTTACATGCATATAGACCAGAAATATAACTAGAAAAAACTGATGGGTTCCACAATATTCACCTTATCATTTATTGAAACTAATTTGGACAACCTATCATAAATGCAGGTTAAAATATCTTCAGCTCACAATTATCCTACCATAAATAAAATAATATTTTTAGTTCTATTTATTAATTTTTATATAAAAGGCATATTTTGGTTTGTGGGAACCTTACAAAATTTAGGAAATTAAAACCTAACTACCAATAGAAAACAACATAATATAATCTCATTACAACACCATCAATTTTAATTTCAAATTTCCTTTAATTGTAAAGGAAGGTTTTGATGATCTCTTTAACTCTCTAAAATTCAAAAAAAAATTCTTCCAACATTGATTATTCAAATTTTATTTAATATAATTACTCAATTCACAGTGTGAAAGTGGTGGAACCAAATTTTTCATGGAAAATTACCTTCAATTAATCAAATTTATGTATATATGGGGTTACCAAATATATAAAATAATAGTGATCCATATTGATAATAAATTTCTAGATATATAATAAAAAATGTGATAAAAACTATGATTTCACTTCATAGGGGTTGTACAAACATATTTCCCTGATATTTATAAGAGTTCAAAAAATATCAACAAACAGTTAAAAAATATTCAGGGGAAGTTAGTTTTTCTCTTCCATTTTGATTGACAATCACTTCAAATTATATAAAAATAAACATAATCCAAAAAAATAATAGAAAAGTGATTATAATACATCAATATCATGTTTCCTAATGTCTAACTAAAATTCCCAATTTAATAAAAATGACTAAATTTTGGAAATATTATTTAATAACTCCATATTAATGTATTTCGTTCAACAATCTGTATAAAGGAAATTCTTATTCAAAAAAATCTATGAATTTATTATACTAGGTGTAGCATGATATGAATTTTAATTGGGAAATAATGTTTTGTAAGGAGATAACATGATAGAAATTTAAATTCTATTTGATGGATTATTCTTCTTACATTATAAAAATTTCCATGTACATTTTGTTATATTTCATTCATATTACCCCATTAATTCGTAAGGAAAGTATAACTATTAGAAAAGTGTGAGAATAAAGTGAGTCTTCAATTACCAAGTAAATTTTTTTAATTCAGTTATAAATTGTTGATAACTCCTCAAGATATCATTACCCTCAAATTTTCAAAAAATTTATTCTTTTGGATGCATGGATTTCTTTTCATTTTTTTTATGTTTATTTCAAGCTAAAATGATCTTTAATACCATATATTGTAGAGAATATTCATACCATTAAAGTTTCCCTATTTACTAAGAAAACTCAAAATAGGATGACAATATTCTAAAACACGGTTTTTAGTATACACAGTCTTCTTCTTATGTGTGGACCCTTCTTGAAAGTCTCATTTTTAGTACATGGAGTCGTTAGTGCATTCCCTTTGTTATTAATAATTCTAATTGTTTATGTAGTGAATTCATTTACTTCTTATCTTATAGCCATATATTTTTTACCTTCCATACACATCATCAACAGCCTTTATATTATCCACTTTGGAAACCAACCCCTCCTTCATGGAATTCTATTGGGATATGTTCAATAAACTAATTCTAGTATTCCTCTCTTGGATTAATTCCCTTATATATTAAAACTTTCCTCTTTCATATAAGATATTTATGGAAAACATGTAATGATATATATAATGATTGGTTTATAAAACAATAGTTCAACAGAGAATCCCCTAACTCATGTAAGACTATAAATCCCCCTTTACTTGGACCATGTACTCCCAAGCAATTAGAGTGTCCCAGTACTAACACCACAGTTTAAAAAACACACATCTATTAATAGCAGGATCATCCACTAAATTTCACCATCCCTTAACCCACATTAGTAGTATAACAAAAGATAGGGTTATATTTAGTATTTTATCTCAACATGCTAAAAATAATTGTATCCCCCCTTTCAAAAACACCACATTACAAAAAATTAGAAATATATGACTACATGGGAAGAAGGGTATTATCAAAACCATCATATGTTGAGGGATGTGGTTGGGCACCAAGGATAAACTGATTCTCTTAAAACATTAAATAGGAAAATGATTTACTTGTGATATCTATAACATGTTCATTAATTACAACATATTCTAGTTTCACAATTCCTTTCTATGTCTTCTATTCCATAAAGGCATATTTTATTTTGAAATTTTGGGTATAATAGTGTTTTACTTGATTATTCTTGAGGTTAATCACACCATTTTTTCAAAAAAAAATTACATTGGTGGCTTTACTTCTTCTATAATATCATCCAATTGCTTCTTAATAAGTAAAAGGTGAGTTCTCTTCTGGGTCACTTAGTCATATTTTTATCTAAACATACATAGTAAGATTCCGTTGTCCTTATTTATTATCCCCCAACACACGTAGTGCCAACAGAATATACACCACCACTTATATATTTTTTTCCACTATATCTGATACCGAATATGCATCAGATAATTCATATAATTCATGATATTTAACTACAAAAATAAATAATCTAAAAATCAGTGTACCTTGGATTTACCCCATGATAAAGTTTTATATCCAAAAGATTCTCATCTGTTGGTTTACTTAGGAAATGGTCCACTAAATATATTACAAGGATTTTATCCATCCAATTTGTTGTAAAATATTATATACTTCCAACAATTCCCTTTTATAAGGATTGACCCACAAATTTTCTATCCTCACACCTCCCATGATTTTTGATAACCACAATTGGATTCATCATCAGATTAAAATCATGCATGTCTAACATCATTATTATCTCTCTAATGTAATTTCAAAAGAGATAAAAATTCATCCCTCCCTTTGTCTAGCATGTCACCCCAAAAATTTTCTATGTTATCCAATCATGGATATTTACAATAATGGTTTATGTTATTAGATAACACTTCCATGAATTTTTTTTCTTCTTGAAAAATTTATATCACCCAAATATATATCCTACAAATCCAGGTCTTCCATGGATGTATTCACAAATTGATTATGATCGACACAACCCCTTTTGTGTTAAAGATTCTTAAAATATTAAACTATCTGATCATACCATTATTGTGGCTCTTTCTTTAGATTATATAGATCCTTCTTAAATTTATGACACTTAGTTTTATCCTTTGTAATTTGAAATCTCACTGGATATTCAATGTAAACTACTAATTCTAGAAAACTATTGAAAAATTCTATTTTGGATTCCATTTAGTAATCTTTGTATTTTATTTGAATTTACATAACCAATAAGATCTCGACATACTATAGTTGGGCTACAAAGGAAAATGATTATTCAACCTCCACACCTTTAGTATGTATGTAAAATTAAAAAATCTTCTATCACTTGTTCTCGATTATATTTCCATCATCATAAAAAATCATAATGTTCCACTTTTTTACAATCACATTGTGATATTATATCCTTTTAAAAAAGATCTAAAATATAGTTTTTATAAACATAATATAAATATTCATTCATGCTGTTATCCAATAAATCATCATTGGTCACTTCATAAAATATAAACGGTTCTACTTTTTATAATAGAGCTACATAATCAATATTTCTCGGTCACATTGATTATTTTGAACCATATCTATCTCATATTATATTGGATGGATCATTATATGTTCTCATATTTATTTTATGAGGTATAAATTATTCTTATTAAATAAGAAATTTCTCTTCTGACTCGATCTCCTTGTTTTTAAAATCCACATAACTCTATTTAGTTTTCAGAGTTTCACCGAATTTATTTTCTTACAATTCTTCTTCAAAGAAAACATCATAATTTATTTCTCCACAGTTTTTCACATCTTTTCCTTAAATGGTTTTGAAGTCACTAATCTCCTAAATTTTACTCATCCAGTTATTGTATTATTTTAAGAATATATTCTTTAATTGGTATCCTAGAAATGGAACTTTGTCTATAAAATCACAGTACTTCCCTAATTTCCTTCTTTGTTTCATTTGTAGAACTTACTTGTAAAGATTAGAATGTTTTTTAATAGAGGCATTATTCGATACCAAAATTCTTATAGGGTACATTATTCCATGTTAGTACCAATACCATATTATTAATATACATTATAAATTATAGAACTTATTCCCAATAGAGTTGTGCAATAACTCCTTAAATGGGTGATTTTTTCATATTATTCACTATCTAATTTATTCAATCAATAACATCATTTTACTATAGATGAATCACTAATGAAACATAAAAATATATTCCATGTTTCTTAAGATATTAATCTCAATTAAGATATATTCTATTCCTTTAATATATAATAAAATATTTATTGTGCACCTATTTCATTTTTATCTCTTGATCATATACCACTTCATAAATTCCATGACATATTTTATACAATATATAAATATGTCATAACCCATTCCTCTATAGTTTTTGATGATATAAATAAAATATATTTTCTATATATTCTATATGTATTCATGAGACCGCATACATCTATGTGGATAGGATCAAAATAGATTATATTCCTCCTTTTTAATTGGAAAATGAGGATTCCAAAACATTTTTTCCCACATGAAAAAATGACATGTACTTTTATTGTCTTTTTTCAGAATTGGTGTATCCACTCTAGCTCTGAGAATTGATAAAATTTCCATGATTTTTTTTTATAAATGTAACCTAACATCCAATTTCATGTGATTTTTTATTCTTCCTTATATAGACAAATTTATTTTCAGGACTATCCACTAGTAATAGATTACCATTAGTTCTCCATCCTCTCATAAGTGATATTCCACATATACCTTTGATGAAACACACATGTTTCTAAATTTTACATCAAGAATATAGTCATAATGTGGAATCACACTAATCATGTTGTTCTAAACCCAGCCCGCAAGTATAAATTTGGTATTTTCTAAATCATTTCCGTCAAATTTGTTATTTACACTTCCAATGATCTTAAAATCTTAATAATTTCCATAGTAAATGGTTCCATCCACTCTAACATTAAAATTATTCAATTGATTTATTTTTATATTCATTTGTGATGAACACCCACTATTATGAATCATGGATCTTATTTTAATTATTTTATAAAGAGTAATTTATTGAAGATTATATTTCTCAATTCTCTTTTTTCCTTCCATGAGATACATGGTCGCATAGATGTATAAGTTGGTTTATCTAAATAATCCTCGACATGTGTGGTGAAATATTACTCAAATTTTTCTTCTAGGGGTGGGAAACTATTTTACTAAATTATTTTTCTCAATAAACTTATATTCATTTGTCTCAAATATCTATAATTATTTTCTCCTCATCCACATTACCTTGAGTAAATGGATTTATTACCAAATTTAGAATAATGAAGGAAGTGTCTGCAGAAATTATTTTATATATTAGATGAAGGACATGAACTCATTATACTTCTCTAACTAATGGGATATTCCTCATTAACTTTATTCCTCCTCATAGTATAACATAGTGTGGCTATGGTATAAAAAAAGAAGACATTTCATAAGAGGTAAATTTTTATACTATCCATTCCACCTTATGTCCCTATGCTTTATCTATCACTATGGTTCATGAAAATAATTTGAGAATCATATAATATTCATAGCCCTATGAATTAATTTATTTAAAGAGATCATTGTTTAATCATTATGTGACATGAGTTTGAATATATATTTACTAATTTAATTATTCCCATGTTTGGATTTTCCACTATTTCAGCTTCTAATATATCATAAAAATTTATTATAATTTTTTATTTTAATTGGGGTCTCTGTTCATTTATAATTTTATTTCCATATTTAGATCCTTTATTGAATCTTCTAATTAATTTTATATCGTTCAACCCCCATAATAATATATTTGTTATTAATCACATGATTTTATTTTTTCTTCGAGTTTCATTATTAGGGAGACAACCCTTTTTTCAAGGAAGTAAAGCTTATTATTTCTCTCCACTGTTCTTGAATTATTCTGGTTGATCACCATATTCTATTATTCAATCATAATAGTGAATATGAAGACTTATTTTAACTTCACCTGGTATGAGAGATAACTATACCACTCTTATTATAGCTTGTAAATATCTACTTCTGATTATTCCAAATGAATATAGTATTATTTAAAATAAAAAATGTTATTTTTATTTTTTATTATTTGAATATAAATCTCCTATGATTCCCTAACAAGTTCTTCCATAATATAAATAACGCTTTAAATTTAATCTCCTTTGTCTTTTTCAAGTTCATCCTTCTTAATTGTATTTGTCAACCTATTTTTTTAATATTTGAATTCTATATATATATATTTTTAGGATAGCCATCAGTATAATTTTCTTTCCAATATTATTTCTATGAAATATAATTCTTGATTAATTCTTAGTTTTGGGGAATCTTACAAAAGGTAATATCCTTCAAGAATCATATATTAATTATTATTTACATTAATATTCGTAAAATATTCTTGGGAATATTACTATTCATTCTCTAAATTTTTTCCACTAGAAAGAATCCAAGGGTATCTTTCCTTCTAATTTACACTTTCATCTGTTGAAGTTTCGAGCCACATGAGAGAGACGTTAATCAAACACATCTTTGTCACCATTTTTGTCTTTAGAGAAGTCATTATTCTATATGCATTGAATCTCCATCTCATTAAATGCATGACTTAATCTGCCTACTAGAATAAATCACATTTAAAAAAAACCAATCTAGTTAATATATCATCGAATAAGAGCATAGAAGAACACCACTATTCTAGAGTAGAAACATTGGGATTGTATTATTGTGGAAAACACTAAAAAAATTCTTAGCAACAATGATATGATTTATATCTTACCCAAGTCCTCAAATAGACTTAAGCATGTATGTGATTCGATTGAATAATGTATCAATATTTTCAAATGGATGCATTTTTAGATAATAAATTTTTTTATAGAGGAATGGAATCTTGAAATACTTCACCTTAATATCTCATTTATATATATTGGAAAATATAACCTACATTTTCATTTAAACATGTTCACTTTATTAGTTTCATATAAATTTTATCTAAAAAATATCCATATATTGTATTCTGAGCATTAAATTTTGAATCTACATATTTCATATTAGCTTTAGTCATAGTCTTCCCCATTAAACATTGATATTGATACCCTATAAAGTAGTAGATATAACCACTATTTGGAGATATTAGAGTGGTGATATCATTATGTTCTTATATAATTGGTATTTTAATCAATAAACTAGAGAAACTCGTAGATAATTTTCTTAATTCCCCATCTCAATGTAATTTGGATTATAGATTTCATTACAAAGACTTATAATTTGATTCCAATTATTTTATGCAATGAAACAATGAGAGGGGATATATGAATCATTTTTTCCAATTGTTATATTTATTTAAATATATTTTTAAAAAATGGGTAGGAACTCTTTAAACACACTATAATTAAAATGCATTCACTATCCAAAAATAAATAAAATAAAACATAACATAAAAATTTTACACAGTTAAAAAATAAGAGATAATAAAAGGAGCATACACAGAATATATAGAGGTTATTATAGAATCTACTAAAATCTCTAGTTTTGTGGTTTAAAATTATTTGGATATATTAAATCAATTGTAGGGAATCACCTAAAAAATTATTTTAGGTACAAAAAACTTCCTTCATCTGATCACATTCATCAAATCCTCCTCATACACTAATGTAGATGAACTCTTCCTTGGTTTATATTCATGAAGGTCTCATGCATAGTGTAAAGCAATTATAATTTAATTGATATCATGATATACTAAATATGATGATTCAGTAATCACTATGGATTCTATAAATACATGGTTATTATCTTCATTTGGATAAACCTAATCAAAAGTAACTTGCATGAAGTTTCCCTACAAAACATAATTCTTTATGTACTCAACCTCATGGATTACATACAGACCATCAAGGATTGGGTACTTTACATTGTAGATGAATTCCACACACTTCCTTTATCATTGATATAAAAAACCTAGCATACCACATACAACTCGAATGCACCATGCACTCGAAAATATGGAACACTACAACAAGCCACCTTCCCATACTACGTACTCAACTTAAAAATTATATATAGGCCTTTTTGACCACATACTACTAGAGCTGATGAAACTCCATAGACTCTCTATTCTAATAATATTCATAAAACCTCTACATATTCTAATTATATTATTAATACATTAAAAATTGTTTATCTATTTATTTATTGGAAAATACCTCAAATAACATTTCGTTGACATTGGAATTACTATTCACACCATGAAAAACACCCTTCATTTCATTCAAAAACTTTCTACCTAACAAGGATGTACTATCAATATATATCAAATAAATAAATTTTTGGTCCACAAAGAAAATAATTTATTTCATCACTACATTATTTCCACGAAAATAATGTACTAACTTCACAATCACCCTATTTATTTCCCTTCTGAGCACATCATTTATTAATGGAATGTGTACTCATAAACACTGAAGAACAATATCCTTCCACGAGCTGACTCCCATGATCTCTTTTCAATGGGCCGTATGATTCCATGGGGATTTATGAACAATACTATGTAGCCCACAAACTTTTCTATGAAAACAACATTCCTGAACATAAAGGATTCCTTCCATGGAAAATCATATTTTAAGATTCCATTTTCATCATCACTCCATCAATAAAACATTCAAATGCCTTGTCAAAAAAAACTCAATATCAACACCAAACACCATCTTAGAACACCATGGTTTTAGCAAGTTCAATTATTTTCTTTTTATTATGTCCTTAGAAAAACTTCAATAGTTTTATTTTTTTCTTATTAAATTAATGTGGTATTATATTTCATCAACATATGATATGTTCTATATTGTTTTGTGACCAAAATCATTATCATGATGGACTCTTTTGTTGTATGTCTTAACGAAATTATCAATATAATAAAATCTATTTTTGTGTAATAGATTTTACTTCTTCTATTATGACTTATTTTGTAAAACATATTTTATTGCAACCATAGCTCTACTTCCCATTTGTATAGGCCTTTTATAATCTTTATTAATTGACATGTTATGCCGATATTTAGTGGAATTGTATCCAAACCACTAATATCACAAAACAATTTTTCCAGAGATCACATTTTTTCTATAATAAGAATCTTGTTAGATTGAGTTACCTAATATTTTGTGATGATTCAATACACCTTTGGGTATCATTTTTTGTGTTTTTCTTATTTTACATTCCTACATAAATTATTATAAACATTTGAATATATTGGAATTTTACCCCCCCCATATTTATAATAATTTAGACTATTTCCCTATACTATATATCAATATATAATAAATGAAAATAGATTTATCTATTCTAGGGTTTAATTTTATCTATGATATTACATTATATGTATCTTTATAAGATGGGAAGCACTTTTTCCATCAATTTTAGTATTATTAGAAGTATGTATACATTAAAAAAATTCTGTATAATCACTTCTTCACTCTACAGTTTTTGAAGATTTTATTTGGGTGTTTTCAATAATTATAAACATTACATATAACTCAAGATATTTCATATTGTGTTTATACTTCTAATCATTAGGTGAATTAAGTCTAAATTAAAATTATATTTTCAACATCTTTAATTTATTTTCTTGTTTTTTCATAAATTCATGCAATGTACATTAATGGTCATTAATTATTTTCACCTTTAACTCCTATGGGGATTCCATAACTCCAAGAGTAGATTTATGTGACTCTTTGAGGGGATTGGTTTACATTTTATTCAATATTGGTGTAACATCTCGGTTCCGGAATCCCCATAGAGGCACCCCATACCTGGTTGGTCACATGGCCTCAAGCGCATTTCCCAGAATGCTAGAGGCTACTGACTAGTAGCGAGGGCCTTGGGTGTGATAGTGGGGAAACTATGCCCTCATTAGTAGAGTACACAGAGGAACTAAATAAAACATGCAATAGCGGAAGCAGAAAATATCCAACAACAGTAAACAGCGGAAGACTAAAAAGTAAGCAACTGAAGAACACACATATATTTATTTATGAAATGATTAATGATACATATATGTCTAGGAAATCATCCAAACAAGTCACAATAATGAATACAGTACTAAACTAAAGTACAAAAGAAAATTAAACAGATAACTCCCCAGCATCGCAAGCCATAGCTTGGTCCTTTTCTCTCTAGCTCCACAACAATTCAAGTACCAAAAGTAGGGGGGTTCTTGCCCTTGTATATACCTGTAACAATATAATATGTTTGGGCCTAAAAGCATGACCCAAAAAAGATGTGAGACAATGTCTCAATAGGCAATCTCCCATAGATATGTGCCTAACAGTCAGTGAATATATGGCAAGTAAAGTATAGTGAGAAGTAAACAGTAAGCAGTAAACAAGATAATACACAACAGTAAACAATCCACAGTTCTAGCGCATAGTTTAAAAACGAGAAACTGCCACTCAAGAAAGTAGAACAAAATGTTAACCTCTAGGTAGTTCTCAAAGACTTACCCCTATGGTTCAACGTACAAGTACTAGAAACCCTCTGGGAAGCACACACAGTCTCACCCCTCTGGTTCAGGTAAAGAAACAATAGCCTCTCTAGGGAAGAACTCACCATCAATTCCCCCTATAGTCTCATATCATACTAAAGGCTCTCTGGGGAAGCACTCAATGTCTCATTCCCCCTATGGCCCACGTTGACGAACTACAGACACTCTGAGGAAGCACTCAACATAAATTACCCATGTGTTCTCGCATCGTAAATTTAAGACACTCTGGAGAAGCCCTTACATTTATTCTCTATATGGTCTACTACACTAGGTTCTCTCATCCCTATGTAATTCACCAAGTATAGCATCGCGTAGCGGCCAAAGTGATCCTCAGGAGAAACACGTCTATCATTCTACAACATCTCAACAATGGAAGAATAGCCACACCATCCTATTAACTGGGCATGGAACTGGAAAAAGCCTAATAGGAAAAACTAGTCAGAATGGTCATAAACAGGCAAACATGTAAGGGAAAAATATCCAAAGCACAGTAAATTACCCTATTCACATGAAATATCCTCTACTCAGGCATATAAGAAAAATAGGAAAACAGAAAGGGAAAAACAGGAAACACACAACACCCTGTTCAAGGTTATTGGTGGAATTTTCACAAAATACTCAAAGACATTCTATAGAAAGGAACAAACCACCTACCTCGATGTTTGGAGATCTAGATACTTGAACCAAGAGGCTTGAACCTCCATAGAACATTGTAGATCTAAGAAAATGCACAAAGCGTTCAACCCATGATAACTTGCAAAAGTGGAAGAATTGGAAAACAAAGGTCTAGGAGAAGGAAGAGATTACTGTTGTGGTCCCAACGCAATCAATAGCGGTCTATTTAGAGAACGGACGGAGGCTCGGGAGCTCGGAGGAGATTTGTGGTCATACGGGGGCTCTCGGACGAAGAAAACCTAGAAGAAGATGGTTCTGTCCGTATGACGTGACCCCAGTCCGTTTAATGATAAAAAACAAAGTACACGGTGTGTACTTTTGTAGTACACAATTTGTACTAGGATTTTTTGTACTCTGCTTTAGGTGGCCTCCATGTCACCCCTATATGGCTGTGTTCATGGTCATGATATGGCAAGCACACGGCCTTGAGCGGCACTAAAGTACATGGTGTGTAGTCATAAAGTACACGGCGTGTATTTCAAAATTTTCATGAAACTCCTCTTTTCTCAAAAACACCAGAAAAAGTAAAAACATACCTAAAAAGGAGGTCCGAGTTATTACAAACCTCCCCCCTTAATGAAATTCATCCCCGAATTTCCCTAACGAGGCGTAGAGGAAGAAACCTAGAATAGCTCCGGCCACTAAGATCACACATCGGCCTCTATATCCCATATCTCGTCCAGTACTCACCTGTGGTGACGTAGCACCCATACTAGAGGAAAAGACCGGCCATGGAGAAAAATTGTACTGTGATCGAAAATTTGGATAGGATGCTCCTTAACCGATGCATCCACTTCGAGCTCAACCTCCTCAGGTTGAAAGACATGAGACGGGTCTTAAAAGTAACGTCGGAGCTATGAAACGTGGAAGACGTCATGCATATTTTTGTACTTCTAAGGTAACTGCAACCAATAGGCAACCTGCCCCACTCTCTCCAAAACCTCAAACAGCCTGATGTACCTCGGTGAAATCTTACCCTATCTCTTAATCCTCTTGTGCCCGAACCTCGGTGCGACACACAAGAACACCTGATCCCCAACCTCAAACTCCAGAGGTCATATCTACTCATTAGCATAAGACTTCAGACAACATTGTGCTATAGCCATTATCTTTTGAAACAAATCTATCTGCTCGGAGGTCTCCTGAATAAGATGATGTCCCAGCAAAGTCGTCTCTCCTTCCTCGAGCCAACATAAGGGTGATCGGTATGTCCTTCCATATAAAGCCTTATAAGGTTCCATCTGAATAGTTTCTTGAAAATTATTGTTGTAGGAAAACTCCACAAGAGGTATATGCTTCTCCCAAGAACCTCCAAAGTTCATAATGAAAGATCGGAGCATATCCTCAACCACCTAAATCATGCGCTTTGACTGGAAATCAGTCTCAGGATGGTAAGCTGTACTCAAAAGAAAATGTGTACCCAAGACCTTCTGGAGCCCCAGCCAGAACTGAGAAGTAAAGCACACATCTCTATCTGAAAAAAGGGAGTTTGGAACTCCATGTAAACGTACAATCTCTCAGATGTAAAACCATCCCAGCTCATCAACACTGAAGTTCTCCTTGATCGGCAAGAAGTGGGCAACCGTCGTGAGCCTGTCGGTGACAACCCAAATTGCGTCATTCCCTCGAGGCGATCTCGGAAAACTAGTAACAAAGTCCATCGCGTTGCCATTCCACTTCTACTAGGGAATGGTTAACTGCTGTAAAAGACCTGTTGGTCGCTGATGTTCCACCTTCACCTGCTGACAAGTGGAACACCTGATGACAAAACCATCAACATCCCACTCCATACCAAGGCACCAATACTGGAGGTTTAGATCATAATACATCTTGATGACACCAGGATAAACTACCCAAACTGAGGAATGAAAACCCCGCATCAACTCCTCGCGTATATCTATTTCCACCCATACACGTCCCTGGAAGTTCAAGATCTCATCCTTTCCGACTACCCATCTAGGAATAGGGTCTTCTCCTGACACGCTTTCCTGTAGGACTAGGCCTTCAAAATCTGATAGCTACCTCATTCGTACCCAATCAATAAGTGTAGAGGTAACAGCTACAGAAGATAGAAAATTATGCCTCTTTCTGTCGAGCACGTCCAGATGAATCTCATAGAACATATCCAAGAGTTGCCACTCACTGATGGCCTCCTGAACTACCTATATCTGATTTCTACAGCTCAACGCGTCAGCCACTATGTTACCCTTCCTAGGTGTATAGTCAAGCTTAAAGTCAAAGGACTGAAAATACTTTACCCACCTGAACTACCTCAGATTTAGATCACGCTGAGTGAAGATGTACTTCAGACTCTTATGGTCAGTAAACACCATAAATTGATCTCCCAGAAGATAATGTCTCCAACATTGTAAGGCATGAACAATAGCTGCCGACTCCAGATCATGCGTCTTGTAGTTCCTCTCATGTAGAAAATCAAATCGTGACGTACATAGACATTACATTACTTTCGCAGAATAATTAATACATAACAAAAACAGACACACAAGGGCCGTAATAGTTTAGTGTCTTTAAAAACATGAAAAAATAATCTTCTAATCATGGTGAAAGATCTTCAATATCTCCCATAAAGATCTTCCCCTTTTCTTTTCTTAACTAAAACCTTTCTTTATATCCTGGGAAAAGAAAACATATAAATTGTGAGATCAAATTCTCAGTAAGGGTAAGCATGGATAAAATAGAACAAATCATATACATTTGAACTTAAAAACATGAACATAATGTTTAAACATCAAAATCCTGAGAAATGACATAAAACATGGAAGTACATAAGGCATAGATCATAAAGAAACATTAATCATGATAAAATATCATGGGAATAAAACATGTAATTGTGGAAAAACATTAATCACATGACATGATTTCCATAGTAACAAAGGCATTTCTTCCATGACCATCTTAGTGGACAAAGTCCCTTACTGAACTGGGTTTACTTGTCATTCTAGCCCTGTATTATTGAACGGGATTTACTTTCCATTTCAGCCATGTCTCTCTCCTGAGATATAAATCTTTACCCAATTCATTGGAAGGAGATATAGGTCCCACCCATCTCATAATGAAATAATTCTTAGTTGTGCCACAACATAAACATAAATCATTCATCATAACCCAAAGAATAAAAATGGGTTTCATAAACATCATTCCATCATAAAATAATCCATAAAAAACAAATGGATATCATTTCATCATACGAAAAGTGAAAACTTATAAATTATAGAGACATTATACTTGAAACATACGCATATGAAATAATGTCATCTTAAATGGAAAATGGTTTTTATAAAACACTTGAAATGAATTCTTCAGGAAATATCCTTTCTTCTTCAAAATCATTTTCTTTTCATAAAAGTTCATGCAATTATAAAAGAAAAGGATTTTGTTGAAAATAGTCATGAAATCTTTTAGAGTAAGCTTCATGAAAATAAGACTTTATAAAACCGTAAAAATCCATTCATGCCGTATATGTTAAAAAAACATTCAGCTCGTACTTTTTTCAGAAAAGTCAAAAAGTACCCCGTAACGTAAAAAAAGAAAGATTCCGTACATACCATGTAGTAAAAGTCAAAATGGGTAAAAAAGACATTAAAAATACATAAAACAATTTTAGAAAACATCGACTTGGATGATAACAATAACCCCAGTAAATACTTACGAATAAACAATCTCGGATAAGAACGAGATTGGAAAGGTTATCCATCACCTTAGGTCCAATCTGCTCCGTACGTATCCAATCCTCCTGTATAATAATTTAAATAATGTCATTGACTCATTACAGAATCATATGCATTGTTATGATATCATATATGGTTTACTTATGACTTTATATTACCTGTTCTTTTGTAAATCCCATGCTAAAGCAACATTTTGATTAAAATCAACTTATTTATCGTACGTGTTTGGACTTGTTGTTCTTGATGTTATTATTATTATATAATTATTTACATACTTATAAAATGTAAATCATGATTTATATATCATATATATTCATTATATATCCAGCATATACAAGTATTTATAATAGTACATAACATATAGAGGAAAGAAATGAAATGCACCGTTCATGGAGACGGTAAACCGTGCGTACGCATGAATCATACATTAATTTATATTTATTATTTTAATGGAATAGGTATATTATAATTACAGTATAATATCATATATAATATCATTAACTCCATCCTTTATAAATTCCACATAAGTCATTAACGAATCACATCACTTTGAGGGGCAGTAGTCCGCACTTCCTCAAATGAGATTATCATATTTACCGACTATGGAAACAATAAAGTCTTGATATAATTGGGAATTAAAGAAGGATAAGGAGATCATAAACATAATATATATCATATATAAATATAGTTCCATCATAATGTCCACCATGAGAGGCGGTAGGAGAAAATCTAACAATCATCATTTCGTGAGGCGTTAGTTTGTCATCCACAGAAACATTATGTTCTTCATCCATTAGATGGAGGTGTGTGTAAGTGTAGTTATAATCATTCTCATAAAAACATCCTAGTATTTTTAGGATATTGGTTTTGTTATAAAAGAAGGTATTAAAAAGATTTTAGGGGTTGGAGAAGTAGAATAAAAGAAAACAACTTAAGAGAAACTATTACCTTTAATTTGGGTAACATCCTTTGGTTTGAACAAAAAGGACTTCTTGAAATTCATTCTTCCTAATGTAAGGCTTCTAGGGGGAGTATAGGGATTTTGGGAGCTTATTTGGGCAGAGTTTGGATGAGCCAAAAGTCTTGAGAGGTTTGAGGAACTGCATAGAAGTGGTCACCTTTTATAAGGGAGAGGAGGGGCTCTTTAGGAAAGTGTGAAAACATTATTTTATTATAAACTTATATTCGGTTTCAAGAGGTCCAAAACACATAAATGTAAATGATACTATGACTCATATTCGAAATAAAATCATCCAATAGCAATTGGACAGGTTTTGGATAATATTTTAATCACTATAATCGTATTTATTTAAATCATTTATTAATGAGGTAAATACTACATCATTATTGTGTCATAGATAATTTAATTTATTTGATGTCTAGAAATTATAAAAAAAATACCAACATGTAGGAAATATTTTTAGATTTCCAATTAATATTTATATTTGAAAAGATAATTTATATATCCCCTTATAAAAATTAATTACTAAAGGGTTTCTGTTAATGCCAATTTTGTCTTTACATTAAATTAATTAATTTAATTTGTCATTTTCTTTCATAAGTGGATCCATGGGGTCCCAAAATCGACCCAAGGATGCCCATGGTCGGAAATTACTCATCCAATAAGGTTTGGACAAGTGTTAAGGTAATTCTGAATTATTATAATATTCTTTTAACCTTGAATTACCCTATTTACTTTTAACCGTTGTAAATAAAAGTAAAAAGTTACTATTCACCAAAAATTATTTTTATCTGATTGAACCACATTTTACTCCATGATATTAAACATGTCTCTCGGATCTTCAAAATTCAACTCATAGAAGTGGTAAAATTATGTTTTATGAACAATTGCAAAAGCTCCTAGGAGGTGGGTAAAAGATGGTGAAAAGTTGAATACATTTTTTATAAATCTAAAATTATTATAAAATGATTCCAATTAATTTAATTGAACATATATAAGTATTATGTATATATTTTGACCTAAAATAAATTTAAATAAAATAAAATATTATTTAAATAAAAAGTCGGTTTTAACCAAAAACTCAGTGTTTTCAATATTCATCAAAAATTGAAGTTTTTTTTAAAAAATACCAAAATTCAGCCTAAGATATATTTGATATTCCAGATTCAAAAATGATGTCTATTTTTCAAAATTCAAAACATAGAAGTGGAATTAATTAATTTTAAAAGTAATTCCCGTTATCAAAACAAATTGCATGTTTTTAAGATACAATAAATATCAAAAGATCATCACTTTTTCATGTCAAATTTCAAAGTGAAATTAATTCCAATGACCAACAATGGATTAAATGGTAATAATATATTATAATTACACTTTAACAGAAATTAAAAAGATAATCTATCCATATAAATTATCGCGATGAAAAAAGTTGTTTTTAATTAAAATATAGCGTGTTATTATTATTCATCACAATATGAAAGTTATCAAAATAATAAGAAAAATTTATCCAAATTAAATTTATATATACTGATTCCAAGGAAGAATTTTATTTTGTAAAATTGAACTTATAAACATGTCAAAAACAAGATTTAATGTGGCTGAGCCACCAAAAGCCGGCAAAACTGCATTTTATTAAAAATACTTATTTTGCCCAAAAAAATTATTTTGTTCTCATACCAAGTTCTAGAAAATATGTAAGATCAATAATAATGTTATAAAATTTAAAATGTAGTTAATAATATTCATAATGTCTAGTCCATAATAATTTTATAACAATATATTGATGTTTAGTGCAGCCCGGTATTGCGTACTACACACGCTATCGAGGAAGGTCATGATTGTGTGTAATGCAAGCCAAGTCAGGGATGCTTGTGATGAAGACTCCTTTGGTGTTTCGTATAACAGAATCCAACCATATTTCATTTATAAATTTAATATATATATATATATATGTATATACACACTCAATGTTGTGTATAAGAACTACTATCAAAATTATGTGTAACATGATCCAAGAATAGTGTTGTGTATATTGCAAGCTAATACGGTGTTGTGTATACTGCAAGGTAATCATGGTGTAGAGTACAACACAATACATCAATGAAATTGAAAGAATATTTTTCATAAAATTTCAGGGTGTTACATCTCATGTGGATACAATTGCCGAGAACCGTACACAATGACTCCATCTCCCTGCATAAGCACAACTCCCAGCCCAATACCTGAGGCATCATAGTAAACAGTGTAACTCTTTCCCGGATCTGGCAAGTCTAGTATCAGTGCTGAAGTTAACCTCACTTTCAGCTCCAAAAAGGCTGACTCGCAAGAATCTGTCCTTAAAAACCTTGCACCCTTCTTGGTGAGACCTGTCAGTGGTGATTCTAAGCGTGAAAAGTCCCGTATGAAGCGTCTGTAGTATCAAGCCATCCCTAAAAAACTCTACACCTCAAAGACTTTCTTCATCTTCTCCCAGGAAACTACTGCTCTAACTTTCTCTGGGACCACTGACACTCCTGTCTTTGAGAGGACATGACCTAAAAAGTGATTATGATCCATCCAAAAGTGGAATTTTTAGAGCATAGCATATAACTGCTGCTCCCTCAGGGTACTCAAAATGATCTCAAGATGGGTTGCATGGTCATGTCGAGTGTGAGAGTACACCAAGATATCGTCCATGAAGACCACCACAAAAGATTCCATGTATGGATGGAACACATAGTTCATCAGTTCCATGAAAACTACAGGCGCGTTCATGAGGCCGAACAGCATAACCATATACTCGTATAGACCATACCCACTTTGGAAAGCTATAATAGGTATATCAGATGTTCTAACGCGCTACTAATGATAACCAGACCTCAAATCTATCTTCGAGAACAGATGGGATCCTCAAAGATGGTCAAAGAGGTCATCAATCATCATCAAGGAATATCAGTTCTTGAACGTCAACCGGTTCACCTTCTGATAATCCACACAAAGTATAAGGGTTTCGTCTACCTTCTTTGCAAACAGGACATGCAAACCCCAAAGGGAAGTACTGGGTTAGATGAAACCCTTTTCCTACAAATCCTCCAATTGCTTCTTTAGCTCCTCCAACATAGGTGTAGCCATCCTATAAGGAGGAATGGACACCGATGTCACTCTTGGAATGAGATCAATAGTAATGTATACCTCACGCTCCAGAGGCAAACCTGAAAATTCGTCTAGAAAGTCATCTTTGAAAAAATCCACCACTGGAGGAAATTCTAACTGTGAAGTCCCCTGGTCATCAAGATATAGACTAGAAATCTGAGTGGTAACTCCACCTAGCTCATGATGCCCGTGTCCTACTATACTCTCCAGGACATCCCATTCTCCCTTATGAATAATAGATCCTCCCTCTGGTGATACGAAACTCACTCTGTGGTGATAACAGTCGACGAATGCATGGATGGGAACTAGCCAATCCATTATGAGAATGAAATCATAGCTTGTCATCTCTAGGACATATAGGTCCCATAAGAAGTGAAACCCTACAACCACAAGAGGGCACTCTCTGCACTGACGTACACTAATCGCTCTGGTCCCCAACGATGTGTCTAGAGTCAAAGTATCGGAAAAGGAAAATATGCAGAGCCTAAGGCTCTCCACAACAGAAACACAGATAAAGATATGCGTAGCACCAGTATCGAAAAGAACAGAAGACAAAAATAAGGCTAATAGGATTGTACCTCGAACTATAGAAGGTATGGGATCCTGCTCCTACTAGGTCTACTCAACTGAAAAAGAAGGACATGTACCATGGCCCTGTGACCCTACCTAACCACTCTGGGCTAATCTGCCCTGCTATCACTGATAGACCGTCGACTAACCACCCCGGCCACGACCTCCACCTCCGCCTAAATGGCCAGAAGTACTCCAGTTCCTAGACTGGTGAGAAACTGGTGGCGCTGCTCCTGAATGAGGAGTCTTAGACGAACTTCTATCACCAGAGGCTGGTGAGAAAACGTGATAGATGTTCTGAAGGTGACCCATCATGCCACAAGATCGACACTCCACTAGGTCCCTCTGGCACCACAACCTCACATGCCCAGCACTTCCAACCTGGTAGCATACCACCTGACTACCAGAAGATGTGTCTCTCCGCCTCGGATCACTATGCGTATACACCCTACGACGCTTCCGGCTGTCAGCTGGTGCAGCACTAACTATGGAAGCAGAACCGACCTAGCTCTCAGCTCTAGATTCTCTCATATTACGCTCTACAATCAGTTCTTGATTGATGATCACTACTGGAAATTCGGGCTATATCCACGATTCTAAACCGTGGCTATAGGCCCTAAAACCGTGGCTATAGGTAATAGCCACGGTTCCTCAAACCGTGGCTAAGTTTGGCATGGCTATAGGACTAGACCTATAGCCATGGTTCGAAACTGTGGATTTAACACTATAGCCACGTTTGAAACTGTGGCTATACTAAAGGCCGGCCAGACTTAATTGCCACGGTTTTAAACCGTGGCATTATGTCTATAGGCACGGTTAGTAACTGTGGCAATAAACCAATATCCACAGTTTAAACCGTGGCTATAGGGTGTCCAAATCGATAAAACAATACCCCCAACCCCCTCAACACCCCCCTGGACACCCCCTGGACACCCCCTCGACATCCCCTGGACACCCCCCTAGACACCCCCTGCCACCCCCCTTCCACCCCCCTGCCACCCCCTGTCAGTCCCCCCTGCCCCCTTCCACCCCCTACTAGTCCCCCCTACCCCCTGCTAGTCCCCCTGCCAGTCCCCCCTACCCCCTGCTAGTCCCCCGCTGCCACCCCCCCTGCTTGTCCCCCTGCCAGCCCCCCCCCCCCTTGCCCAAGGATGTGTTCATGTAGAAACTGGTAAAGCACAATTCTGCTGGATATATTCTATAAGCAGATCCTCAACTCGTACTCCCACCTTGAGCACCCTATCAAAGAGGGTTCTGTACCACAACTAGAATTAAGATGAAACATCCTATCAACATGGGGTACCAACAACCAACATACATGAATCAAGAAATAGAAAATAGAGAGTTCCCATCATTTTTTACACAACCAGAACATGTCTAGGAGCATCATTACAGACCTCACCCAATAGGTTACACATGACATATACTTATAGGGATGCCATATTTTACTCTACCTGCTATTACACCTATTCATGCTCGTTCTTAGCTAGACATTCCCCAAGGAAAGCCCCTCCCCCTCTACTGGACAGACCCTCCCCCTGCCTGGATACCCCTCCCCCCTACTGGACACCCCTCCCCCCTGCTGGACAGCCCTCCCCCCTGCTGGACACCCCTCCCCCTTGCAGGACAGCCCCTCCCACCCTGCTGGACAGCCCCTCCCCCTGCCTGGAAACCCCTCCCCCCCTACTGGACACCACTCCCCCCTGCCTGGACACCCCTCCCCCCTAATGGACACCCCTCCCCCCTGCTGGACAACCCCCCCCCCCCCCTGTTGGACAGCCCCCCCCCCCCCCCGTGCTGGACAGCCCCTCCCCCCTGCTGGACAGCCCCTCCCCCTGCCTGGACACCCCTCCCCCCTGCCACCCCCCTGCTTGTCCCTCTGCCTTTCCCCCTACCCCATGCTAGTCCCCCCCTGCCACCCCCCTGCCAGCCACCACCCCTGACCCCTGCTAGTTCCCCCCTGCCACCCCCTGCTTGCCCCCCTGCCAGCCAGCCCCCCCTTCCCCATGCCAGTCCCCCCTGCCACCGCCTGACAGTCCCCCTGCTAGTCCCCCCTGCTAGTCCCCCTGCCAGCCCCCCTGCCCCCTGCCAGCCCCCCTGCCCCCTGCTTGTCCCCCTGCCCCCGGCTAGGCCCCCTACCCCCCCCCCCCCCCCTACTAGGCCCCCTACCCCCTGCTAGGCCCCCTAATAAGATCCCTGCCACCCCCTGCCAGTCCCACCTGCTAGTCCCCCTACCAGACCCTCCTGCCCCCTACCAGCCCCCCTGCCATCCCCCCTGCCCCCTGCTAGTCCCCCTACCCCCTGCTAGGCCCCCTGCCCCCTGCTAGACCCCTGCAAGGCCCCCTGCCCCCTGCTAGGCCCCCTACTAGGCCCCCTACTAGGCCCCCTACTAGGCCCCCTGCATATTTACCCCTACTGGACACTGGACCCCTGCTAGACACTGGACCCATACTCCCCCCACCCCCACCCCTACCAGCCCCCATGTACCCATGCTGGACACAGGACTCCCCCCTGGAAACTAGTTCTTGGGATGGCCAAATCATATTTACCCCTATTGGACACTGAACTCCCCCTGCATATTTACCCCTGCTGGACACTGGACCCCTTATGGACACTGGCCCCATACTATAGGTTCTTAGTAAGACCACCCCATACTATAGGTTCTTAGTATGACTTGGGAAACAGTTGAAACAAAATTCAGAAGTAGCTATATATGAGTAATCTAGGAAAACATACATATAATCAGTCTGGAAAATAAAACAGAATAAACTATAAAATGTTTATGGAAATAAAATAAAACATATTTGAAATTGGAGAACATTACCAGAAAAACTGTTTATCAACTAAACAAACTGCATGGTGAAATCATCGTCACACATGCTCATCCTCAGATAAAATCTTCTTGCATTTCATGTAGTACTGCATTAAAAAAAACATTGGAATTATGATTTGAAATAGAGTTACCAGATTTTATAGCACCGTGCCCACTATCTATAGGTGGTGAAATAGTTATACCTGGTGCTTGTGAAGTATCTGTGGGATGTTTTATGATATTTTCCAGATCTGGACAGCACTGCATTTTCTCTATTGAGACATTCATAACATGCATGGGCTTAGGTTCCTGGACATCCCTCTTTCACCCCCTTAGAACCCCCTGGACAGCCCCCCTTGAACACCCCCCTGCACCCCCCCCATGCCCCCCTTGGTCCCCCATGCCCCCATACACCCCACTGGACAACCCCCATGCCCCAACTGGACATCCCCACTAGACAGCCCCACTGGACACCCCCTGGACAACCCTCCCCCTGCCGGACCCCCCCCCCTGCTGGACACCCCTCCCCCTACTGGACACCCCTGCCCCCTGCCCCCTGACCCTGGACACCCTAGGACAGACCCCACCCTAGGACAGACCCCCTAGACCTTGGACACCCCTTCCAGTCTTTCCCCCCCCCCCCAGACCCTGGACAGCCCCCCCAGACCATGGACACCCCCCAGAACCTACCCCCCCCCCCCCCACAAACCCAGACCCCCCAGACCCTGGACACCCCAGGACAGACCCCCCCCACACACACACACACTGGACCCCCTAGACACCCCATGGACAGACCCCATAGGACAGCCCCCCCAGACCCTGGACACCCCAGGACAGACCCCCCCCCCCACTGGACCCCTAGACACCCCATGGGCAGACCCCCCAGGACAGCCCCCCCCCCCCCCCCAGACCCTGGACACCCCAGGACAGACCCCCCCCCCAAATCCAGACCCCCCAGGACAGCCCCCCCCCCCCCCAGGCCCTGGACACCCCAAGACAGATCCCCCCCCCACTGGACTTCCTAGAAACCCCATGGACAGACCCCCCAGGACAGCCCCCCCCCCCCACTGGACCCCCTAGACAATAGATGGATGTCATGGGCTATTGCTAAAAGACCGAATCCGGCTGCTGAAATCAGCAGTAAGTAAGAAGAGGTAAATGAAAAAAAATGAATAAAATTTTCCCAATATACTTGGGGAATTTTATTCATCAGCAGGAAGAAGAACGGTAGCTGAGATTTCCTTCCCCGGAGGCGGAGAATGATTTTTTTACATAGGATCTATCTAATATTTAATGGAAGAAAGAAGGAGAGGAAATTAAGTACCTCATTACAAGTAGCAGCATCCAACAAATTCTCTTCCAATGGAATAAAATATTACAAAAAAAATCGATAAACCTTCTCTCTCCTCTTGTGACTTCCAGGTGTCCAGGTGGTTAATAATTTTGTTGAGGTGAGGTTGTGGACTCATGGGGGAAAGCATGAAGGAAACTATGTTGGACTGGATTTTAAGTAGGCTGCTCTTGTTTTTCTGAAGTGGAAGGGATGATTGGGTCTAAAATAAGTGAGTTAGAACAGGAATTTACATTAGGGCTTCAAATGTTAAGGGGTATGGTTTAATTGGTTAGAATTGGGTGAGGTTTGGAATGGTTTTAAAGTGGGATGCCTGGTGGAAAATGTGGGGTTGGTGGCTTAGAAGTTGAGAGGTGGGTAGGCCTGATTGGTGGTCAAGTTGTGGATGGGTTTCCTAGGTGGATTGAAAAATGGTGGGGGACTGGGAAGGAGTTCATAGTGGCTAAATTGAATTGGGAGCTTGGAATTGCCGTAGGGCTTGAGTTTTGATTTTTTAGAGAGAGTGGAAATGGCCCTGGAATAGCTGGTATGATTTTGGTGGGTTGGCCATGGGATTTTTATAGTGCATCAAAAAATAGTCACTAGCAGGGCTTGGTTTGGTGTGAAATTCAGTCAAACGGTTGTGGGAACCATCATGGAAGAAACTACCAAATACAGACTAGAGCTAGTCTCCTCTACAGTGAAGACCCTTCATGGAAACTCTTCAAGCAAACCAGGTCTCCAGTTGCATCTTTGTCCATAACAAACAAGCCCTGTTTGCATAGGCCCAAACAGACCTCCCTTTGCCAGCTTGTGGGGGAAATGTGGGAACTCCAGCATTAAATAGGCCCTCAGAATAGAACAGCCTCATTGGAATTGCATCAAACAGATTGTGTGCAGCCTTTAAAACTCAACTTGGCAGTGATCATCCTCCTCCAATGAGTGCTACATGAGATTAGGGAATTATGGAAGGAATTTCATCTAAAACAGCCAAAAGCAGACATTGAATTTCCATCACAACAGGCTGATCCGGTTTAGACGACATGTGCAGAGGATGAGGATGATTGGGTTCAGACAACATGTGAAGAGGATGAGGAAAAAGAAGAATTACCGAACAAATATTATGTGATACATGTACAATAAAATATGCCAGACAATTACAAACCAATGTTTTCAGTTGAATTGAGCCTTTGTACCACCTACTATGCACGTTTTGTGGAAAGATGGATGAGAGGCATCGCTGAGAGGAGATGTAGTTTAGGAATGAGGAAATACAAAAAAATATAGAGCTAACCATTCAATGTTTCTCTAAGGAGGAGTAACCACCGCAGGGTGTCGTCCTGGAGAAAGTCCAAATCACGGCGTGACCGCGGCATGACCGCCGCAGGGTGTTGTCCTAGAGGAGTAACCGCAGCAGGGTGTCATCCTGGAGCAGGGCCAAATCACGGCGTGACCGCGGTGTGACCGTGGCGTGACCGCCGCAGGGTGTCTTCCTGGAGGAGTAACCACCGCAGGGTGTCATCCTGGAGTAGGGCCAAATCACGGAGTGATGGTGGCATGACCGCGGTGTGACCGCGGCGTGACCGCCGCAGGGTGTCGTCCTGGAGGAGTAACCGCCGCAGGGTGTCATCCTGGAGCAGGGCCAAATCACGGAGTGACCGCGGCATGACTGCATCGTGACACCCCCTCCCCCCTGCTGGACACCCCTCCCCCCTACCGGACACCCCTCCCCCTACCGGATAGCCCGTGACAGCCCGCCCCCCTGCCGGACAGCCCCCCCTGCTGGACAGCCCTGCCCCCAACTAGCCCACAACCCCAGCCCCCCACCCCCAACCCCAGCCCCCCCCAACCCCAGCCCCCCAGCCCCCTACCCCCCCAACCCCAGCCCCCAGCCCCCCCCCCCCCCAGCCCCCTTCCCCCCCAACCCCAGCCCCCAACCCCCCCAGCCCCCAGCCCCCCCGCATCACCCTGCCCCCCGCAGCCCCCTGCCCCCCACCAGCCCCCCTGCGACCCCCAGCCCACCTCCACCACCCCCCCTGCAGCCCACCTGCACCAGCCCCCAACCCCTAGCTGCACCAGCCCCCCCCCCCCCCCCCCCGCAATCCCACCTTCACCAGCCCCCAACCCCATCCCCCAGCCCCCAACGCCAGCCCCCAGCTGCACCAGCACCCCCCCCCCCCCCGCAGCCCACCTGCACCAGCCCCCAACCCCATCCCCCAGCTGCACTAGCCCCCCCCCCAGCCCCCTGCCCCCCACCAGCCCCCCCCCCCAGCCACCCTTCCCCCCAGACCCCTACCCCCCACCAGCCCCCTGCCCAACCCCAGCCCCCAGCTGTACCACCCCCCCCCCCCCCACAAGCCCACAAGCCCCCAACCCCAGCCCCCTGTCGGACACCCCGCCCCCTGAATGGAAATATTTCAATAAATATTAGAAATGAATTAAATGTATACAAATTAAACAGAGATATAAATGATAGAAATAAGTAATAAAACCTGAATTATAAATGTTGGATTCAGTAATTAAAAAAAGGCCATAGTAAGATAAAGAGGCTCTTCTAGTCCCCCTGCCCCCTGCCAGTCCCCCCCCCCCCTTCCAGTCCCCCCCTGCACCCTGCCAGGCACCCTGCCAGTCCCCTGCTAGTCCCCCTACCCCTGGACACCACCTGGACCCCCTAATAGAGTTAGATTCTCAAATGAAGGGTAAGTGGTAGATTTCTAATCTACACATGGATTTTTAATTCATTGATCCCACTATAAGGCACATAGATTACCTCTTGATTTAGGAGGCATTATCACATGATAATGTAGAGTTTACCTCTACTCCAATTGAATCCCCTTCCACCATTATAGCCTCCACTACTATGATGCCAACTAATTCAATGGTACAAAGATAATAATTTTGATAACCATTAAGATGTAATCTATTTTAGAGACTCTTATATATGTTTCCCGCCCAAACGAGATACTTAGATCATCATTAAATAAGTTTTATTTCAATGCTGCCAGCCCACTTGAATACATACACTCAGATTTTTGGGGGATATCCAGGACTAGTTATTGTGTTGGAGGATCCAATATCATCATCTTCATAACTAAAATCCCTAAGAATTTTTGGATTTAGATAATAAAAAGAATATGATGCAGTCCAAACCATTTAAACCTAAAAACATTGAATGTAAAATCACACTGTAAATATGTTGCATTCCAAATCTTTATTCTGTGGTACAAATGTGGATACTACTTAAATTATTTGTGGTTTGGTTGATGCTAACTATACAGGTTAGTAGTCATTCTCATTCCCAATAAGATATGGTAAATTTTAATGATATTGATCAAAACATCAATGTAATCGGATGCATGGAACTCGTCATACATTACCAATCCAAAAATACAATTTACATCAAATGTGAGTCTCAATATCAGTATCATCAGAATCATGATAACCCTCATCCACACCTCCTATAGAAACACCATCACCACCTCTCACACCACCAACATCATCATCGGCATCGGCATCTGCATTCGAACCGGCACCAGAACCGGGTCCAGCACTAGGTCCGGCTCCAGCTCCAACAGAAGAATCTACATTAGCAGAACACATCGACATCAAAAATGCATCAACCGTGGCAGCTGCTTCTGATGGAAGTGTAGAAGAAAGGGCAGACATAAAATTCATCATATTTGCAGTTATCGCCTGTTCTGATTTTTGACTTGCTTCTTTGATTTCGGCATTCATTTGTTCAACTGTGACAATAACAGAACCGGTACTCGAAGAAATGTTAGTAGACCAGTATCGAGATGGTACAATCTTCTTCCCAGGTCGACAATGCACTCTACCCTGATTCTCATCTCCTAATACCTGATGTAGATGATCGTTTGGACCCAAATTGTCCGGTTCTTTTTCTGCCAATGCCTCTAAAGCATTCTGTTGATTGATATATAACATAAATTAAAATGATAAAATAATATAAGGAATTAAATTCAGTAAGAATCAATGAAATTGAAATATACTTACAATCGCCTTCTCAGTGTCGGGATTTGGCACAGTACCATCTTTCTTTTTCCGGCTTGTACAAAACAAATTTGAGCGAGGAACGCGACCCTCAATATTCGATGCATTTTTCTGAAGAAAAACAAATAAATAAATCAAAATTGGAAGTTAAAAAAATTACACAAAACAAAGATAAATATTTTAAATGTTAAATTACATGCGTCTGCTCATGATCTGGTAATGAAGTGTGTCCGCGAGTATAAATGTGTTTCATTGCACTCTTGTTTTTTTATTTTTATTTGATTTATCCTATAAACATATAATTATATAAATTCATTAACATTAATAAAACAAGTAATTTAAAATCGTTTTTAAATAAATAAATGAATATATATATAATTTTAACAAACACTTTAAACACTGAACTCTTCCAATAGTTGATCATGTCTTTGTATTTCGATATTGGGCAATCTTGAATCACCGGTACTTCTTCAAGCTCTGTACCAAATCTCTTTTTCCACCCAAGATATTAATCATACTTTTTGGCTTGCCACATTTCACCTAAATCTATTATCTTTGTAGCCTTTGCATTTCTTCCATCGAAAAAATTATATCGAAGCTGCAATGGACATAATATTTGTTAAGAAAATATAATAAATTTATATATATATATGTATATATATATAAGGTGATTAACATTACTTACCCAAATCTCTGCCCAGGCTCTGTCCTTTATTTGTTGTCCAGCTGCATTCCAACTTATCGGTTGAACCAGAATGATATTGTTGTGTCTAGAAAGTGTTCCCATAAAACTTTTACATTCCGTGCCATTTTTATTAATTATATCATTGTCCTCATTGTAATCAACTATGATTTGCGTGTTCCGATTCCAAACCTCATGCATTTTTGTGCAGCTTAGTCATCTGGTAGAGGCTGGAGCTAATCATGAAACAAAAATAAAAGAAAATAATATATATGAATTTATCATTAATCAGTAACAGTAATCTTTAAACAAATACCAATAGATGGGGGATCTGCTGACCCCTGAAGTGCTGCATCTGGAGGGGGGGTAGCCTCCATGGTAGGTGAGATATCTACAGGATTACTATGTATAGTTGATGCAAAGTGTACTGATGGAGGTAGAAAACCTGATGGATAACCCTGTACAGATGAGGGTGGATATGGATATTGATATGGCGGTGGGATATATTGGGGAACATTACCCTCTATAGTGGATGGTGGTAATGGAAACTGAGGGATGGGAGTCTGAGAACTACCATTCGATGTGGGTGCGGGCAAAAAGGGATACGGAAAAGGTGGGTATGGATAATATGGAGGTGGCATAATGGGGGGATGGCCTCCTGGTGTCTCAAGCGGCGTAGTAGTAGGCTGACCTATAGAATCAGTACCCCCCGCCACAATATCATCCTCAGTGGAATAATCTAAGTGTCTCCTCAACGATGCAGTCTAAAATAACATAGATTATAAAATAAAACGAACGATAACAAGATAAATAATATGAAAGACCATAATATTCAAACATAATTTGTACTTACATTGTTTCCAGAAGGAGACCTACGTTGTTCTTTTCTCAGTATTCTTCTACTCCTTCTAGTATCATCATAATCAGACATTTTGACCTAGAAATTTATAAAAATATTCTCTAATAAATAGAAATAATGCAAAATGATAAATAATACAATTGTATCATAAAACAATGAGATACATTTTCATGTGTGATATTTATATTGATAAAATATCAAGACTTTTCTATGTTCAAGATTTACTAGAGAAGTGGTTAAACATAAATTGGTGAGGCTATTAATAGTTTTATATTCGATAATGGTATAAAATATACTAGTTATTTTGATATCATGTATGAAAGTTAAAAAAACACATACAATATTGAGATAATATCAGGTAAATACTTACAAATGTGTCAACTCTATGTGGGGTCTGTGAAAACTTCTAGTTCACAACATGTTCTAACAATTTCATCATCCGTATAATCAAATGCAACATTCGAATAAATACCAACAGGTTCATCCACTACATCATTGTCATCCATGCCTTCGTCAAAAATATGTCTAGGAATAACATCAACAATAACACCAAATTGTGGTTGTAACGGGTCACTTACATAAAACACTTGTTTAGCTTGTGACGCAAGAATATATGGTTCATCGGTACGAAGCTGGCGGTTCATATCAATCACTCTAAATCCACAGTTATCAATATGCATTCCTTGTCATGTCATTGAATCAAACCACTTGCATTTCATCATTGCAACACGACCATGTGCATAGTAATCTAATATAATGATTCTTTCAACAACACCATAATATGATATATTTCATGATCGAGGCTGCCTGTCCGATGCACTCGCATAACAATCTGTTGTGGCGCTTATCGTGACACCGGCATGCTGTGTTGCCATTTTTTTGCACAACTTTTTATAAAAAATTTATATCCATTGAAAACCATTGACTTACAATCACGCACCACATCATTTTGACCAAAGGACAATGCTTTTATTTTATCTGATACTTTAATCATTGGTAGAGTTAAAACCTAAAAGATACCAACATAGAATATTAAACAGAGACATGTGATTATGTTATGAGAAGAAGAAAAAGAAATCAATTACCTTTGACTTTAACAAGGTAGCAAATTCTTTGCTGTGCAACAGTTCCTTCCTCTTAATAGATAGAGAGCGATGTCTCTTTTTTATAATTTCAAAATGTTCTCTACAGATATGAAAGCATTAAAATGTCACAAGATATAAAGAAATCACACAATGTAAAAAATACATATTTATTAGTCTAATTACTTCATATAATCATCAAGCACTGCACAGTTGAATAATACTGTGCGATGTTCCATTTCCCACTCTTCCCTGCTTAAAGTACACAATGAGTACGATCCAGATATCCCCCCTGTTTGGGGCATTAAAGGAAATGCAGGCTCAATGGGATCATATTGCTCATCTTCAGTTCTCATTAGTCGATTAGACCTCATAGTGACGTTAGCTAGGTATGATGAACAGAAATCCATGCATTCTTGTGCTAAATAGCATTTCACAATAGAGCCTTCAGGATGATATTTATTTCTCACATAAGATTTCAATGTAAACATCATTCTTTCGGTAGGATATATCCACCGACTCGAAACAGGACCACCAAAGATAACATCCGTGGGAAGATGCACAGTCAAATGTAACATAATTGTGAAAAAAGACGGTGGGAAAATTTTCTCCATGTCGCAAAGAATAATCGGTGCATCTCTCTGCAATTTATGAACAACACTTCTGCTCAATCTTTTGGCACAATGATCTCGATAAAATTGACATAACTTAATCACCACAGCTCTAACATTATGTGAAATTAAATGAAAAATGGCAATGGGAATCAACTCATGTAACAAGACCTGGTAATCATGGGTTTTAAGAGATTTGAGTTTCACATCTTGTATATTCACCCTTTTCGAAATATTACTTGAATAACCATCTGAAACCTTCAAACTTTCCAAGACTTGAAGAAATTGTTTTTTCTCCACATTTGTCATCGAATAATAGGAATCATGGACTTTCCACTTATTTTGACCAATTAACTCAGGATGAAGTCTTGCTGTTATACCCCAATCCATCAAATCATAACGACACCGCAAATTGTCTTTTGTTTTGCCTTTGACATTTAAAATAGTAGCAAGTAACATCTCACAAATGTTTTTCTTGATATGCATTACATCCAAACAATGACGTAATAAATTCGATGACCAATACGGCAATTCAAAGAATATGATTTTCTTTCTCCAATTGCTGTTGGAATTCGAATTAGCTTGCTTTCGCTTTCTGATATTTGATTGACTTTTTCCAAGAACATAATTCAAATCATCAAGTTCTTTAACAATATCAGTCCTTGACATTCGTTGAGGTGTCTCATCTTTCTTGATGGCATTATCGAATTGTCACTGATTTTTCCAGTATGGATGATCCATTGGTAGAAAACGTCGATGCCCTATGAAACTGAAAGTTCGTCGAAACATTAATCTTCGGAAACGTGTATTTTTCATAAAAATAGGACAGGATAATTTCCCTTTAGTACTCCAACCAGACATCATTCCGTAGGCAGGGAAATCATTTATCGTCCATAATAAAGCTGCACGAAACATAAAGTACTCCTTTCTGAATGCATCATACGCTTATGAACCAACAATCCAAAGCTCATTTAACTCCTCTATTAATGGCTGCAAGTATATATAAATATCATTTCCAAGATCACTAGGTCCAGATATCAATATACTCAGGATAGTGCATGGCTTCTTAATACACATCAATAAAGGAAAGTTATAAATGTGAATGAAAACAGGCCAAGTACTGTGTGAAGTATGCATTTGGCGAAATGGGTTGAAACCATCACAGGATAATCCCAATCTAACATTTCGTGGGTCGGCTGCAAAATCAGGATGTAACCTATCAAATTTCTTCCAACCCAACCCATCTTCCGGATGTACTATTTCGTCATTATCCTTATTTCTTTCATCTGTATGACATCTCATATTCTTTTCCATTTGTTCTGACATAAAATTTTTTTGAATCCTTAGAATTAAAGGGAAGTGCCACATCACTTTCTGTGGTATGCGAGATTGAGATCCGTCTTTATTAGTCATCCACCTTGATGTGCCACAATGTTTGCACTGACTCAAGTCTGCATTCTCCTTCCAGAACAAACAACCGTATTTGAGACAAGAATGAATCTTACTAGATGAAAATACAAATTTCTCAACCATCTTTGATGCCGTGTAATCATTTTCAGGAATACATGAATCATCAAGCAGTAAATCCTTAATAAATGTAAGGAGATAGTTGACCGTAGTATTACTAAATCCATACATTGTTTTCCCATGATATAATCGCATTAAAAACTCAAGTTTTCTCATTTTTCCACATGCTTGATTACTGGGTATTTGCATCTTCCATCAACTTTCTAACACTCTCAACGCCATCATCCTGATTAAAAGATGAGAACTGTGTTCCAGTATTCATTTCCTCTTGCACTGGTCTACATGAGGATTTAGCTTTAGAACAAAAGGAAACCGATCAAAAATCAAATTTTTCATACCAGTCTTTTCCGCTGAATCGATGGCATTCAACACTTGAGCTTTTTCTCCATTGTGATACCACACATGATAATTTTTTTGGAAACCACTTTTAGTGATATGGTAACTCGCTTCCTCATGAGTTAACCAAGGTCTTCCAACACAATCAAAACACAGGCATCGAATCAACCCGCCATCTGAATCATTAGTGAATGGAAAGTCCAAAAAATATTGTAACTCCTTCTGAAATTCATCAGTGATCCGATCAATGTTGTGCATCCAGTATCTATCCATCATGAGGCAGATAAACATACATTAAATAAATAATCTAGAAAATGAATTAACATTATATGTATTGTTTCAAAAGATATTATGTAATCATCAATATTGACTTTTTATAACTCAACCACCATTATCTAAAGTATTTTTTTCCCTTCCAATGAAAAAGCAATTAATCAGTGCTATAACAGGGTTCCGAGCCCTATATTTTATGGACGGATACTCTAGGTATAATCAGACATGGATGGCCCCCATGGATGTAGAGTCTCCCATAATTATGGTTCTATAGGGGAATTTCTACTTTTAATTGATTCTCATGGGATAGAATAAGGCATAATCCACTTATCAACTGTCCATGCACCACATCTTCAAGCCAATTATCATGAAATTTGTGGAATGCTACTAGGATTATTGGGTGGAAAAATCCTACCATATTTGGATCATCTCAAGGATCTTGAGAAATTGTTTATCTTCTTATATTTCATACACTTTAAGATAAACTTCCTGAAGTTCACATTCAGGGTTACCTCTATTAGGTTTCTCCACTTTACTACAAGATATATGTTCATCGAGATTGACCCAGAGATGATCAAGTCCATCAATCAGATTCCTCCCCCATGGAATCTCTAAGAGTTGTGGGGCCTCCAAGGTCTATTCACCTATATAAACTGATTTAATGTGAATCTAGTTGGATATTGTAAGATCCTATAGTGTCCAATGAATAAAAAATATTATCAAATTGACCCTTAATAGAAACATCAATATCTATGTTTGAAACATCACGAATAAGAGAATCAACGAGAGGATCACCTGTCCAATTATCTTTCCAAACCATGGGAGAAGAATCCTAAGATAAATTCCATTTAGCATCAACATCAATAAGGGAAAATATAGATATATAGGAAGACCAAATAGAGGAATACATTTAATTTATGTTTTCACTTCTGAGAATAATAATGAATTTAGACGATCAGAATGCAGTAGCTTCTGAGGGGTCAATTACTAGTTTCCATACTAAATAAGCATAAAAGGGTTTATTATAAAGACTGATATTTTCGATACCAAGGTCCCCCTATCAAATGATATGCAATAGGTGTTCTAAGGCATAGTTACTAATCTTTTTTCCAAAATACTACCGATCTAAATAAGGATTTTCATGGCCACAGTAATAGACTTGATAAGAGAACAAGGCCATCTATAAAACATATGGGAATAAAAAAATTTAGAAACCATAATATCTTTAACCAAACAGACATGAAAATCCATTAAAATGGATTTTCCGTTCCATGTTTCAATCTAATTGTTGATCTTACTAATTATCACATGAAAATAATAATCCTTCGGTCGGCCATAGAACATAAGAACACCAAGATATGGAAAGATGGAAAAACCTTCCTAATAACCAAATCCGTGATGACTTTTGAT
This sequence comes from Viscum album, assembly GCA_963277665.1. Taxonomy (NCBI): domain Eukaryota; kingdom Viridiplantae; phylum Streptophyta; class Magnoliopsida; order Santalales; family Viscaceae; genus Viscum; species Viscum album. The sequence goes on from OY728147.1 coordinate 233,028,653, forward strand.
TTAATAATTTTTGAGATATTTCTACCAATGTAGACAATGGACTTATTCCAAATAAGTTGTTTCCTATAAATATTCTCATATTATAGAAAAGATTTCATGATATTCTTGATATTTATTTCATCCCATTTATTGAAGAGGATGATATAATCAGCATAATGTTGTTGGGTAGAAGTAAAAAAACTATGACCAACACTAATAGCCTTTATCTTTAAATTTTTATCCATGAGGGAAAACAATCGAAAATGATAATTTAATGAAATAACTAAAATAATAACAAAAAGTGGATCACCTTGCCTAACTCTTCTAGAACAAGATAAGTATCCCTCTGGGGATCCATTTACAAGAAATGAGATATGACCAGATGTAAAATTAATCAAAATCCAATTAATTAATGTGTCCTCAATAAAAAACATGAGAATAATTTTAAATATAAATCCCCAATAAAAAGTATGAAAAGACTTTTTAATGTCTAATTTATTGGCAACATTCCCCCCATGAATAGGGTTTTTAAAGAGATTGAATCACTCTAAATCCATAACAATAAAATCATAAATGGCCATTCCTTTAATGAATCAAAATTTATTAGAAGGAACAATTTTATTAGAGATGGTAGAATGTCTAATTAAAATGATATTTGTAATAACTTTTTTTAAAGTGTTGATAAGATCATTAGGACGGAATAAGTGTATATCATTTTCATTTTCTGTCATTGGAATTTGGGAATGGAATTGAGATTTTAATCCATTAGGTTGAAGGTCCCAAATGAAAAAATTAAGAGCATGGTTGAAAACATCTTCACCAATGATCTCCCAATAATTCTGAAAAAAGAAATTTATAATTCCATCAGGACCCTGGGAGCTTTCTGGCCTAAAACTGAAAATTGCATCTTTGATTTATAGTTCCAAATTAATTGATAAAAGTTCTGTTTTATCTTTATGAATTTCCAATTTGGGTATAATACCCTCTACTGTGGGGGATAGTAGATGAGTAATTAATGTGATATTCATTATAAATAATAATTTTCTCTAAAAAGTCATGTCTATTGTCCAGAATTTGATCTCCTATTTTTAGTAAAGAAAGAGGCCTAAAAATTTTCTGAACAATTTTAATATTATTAATGAAATTGGAATTTACAACACAATCCTTATTTCAATTATCTCTAGAAGAATATTTTTTATTACATCTTAAATATTGGATAAATAGTTAAGATTAAGAGTCATCTCAGATTCCAATGAAACAACACTAGAGAAATCATCATGGGTACACTGCTCCTGGAAAGACAGATGAGATGCATCAAGATTGGATATGTCCATGTCAATATAAATAAACATATCCTTACACCAATTTTAATGATTTACCTTCTGAATCTTTTGTTTAATAATACATGAAATGTCATTGTTCTTACCTCCTACTGAACACCAAACTTCCCAAACAGCATTTTCTCATTCTGCATGAATAACGCAATTTTTATTGAATCTAAAGGGTAATGGAGACTTAATACCCTTTCCTGAGATAAAATTCAAAATAAGTTGATGATGATATACTTGAAATGGAATCCCAAGAATGTAAAGAAAAATCATTAACAAAATCCCTATTGATTTTACTGGCTATCATACATTTGGGGTGCCCTTTATAACAAGTTATATTTTCCCCAACATGATTCACTTCAATTAAATCATTTTGTATAATAAAACCATTGAATTCACTAAAATTAATTGACCAGTTCATAGGACATATTTTTTCTTCCGTATTGATAATAAAATTAAAGTCCCCAATAATGATCCAAGGATCATTAATATTGTTTTTGAGAGAACCAATTTCACCCCAAAGAGTTCATCGATCTAGATAACTATTACTAGCATAAATTAAAGAATAATCCAACTTGAATCCAAAATCAAAAAAAGAGAAACTGACATGTTTGTTGCCTGATCTGACCAAAAGGGGGTCAAAAAGAGAAGAATTAACCCACACCCAAAGACTTTTGACATCGAAAAAACTATTTTAAAACCTAATAATGTGAAGCCAATATTTTTAAAATTAGAAAGGCAATTAGAAAAAACTGTTTTGAGATCTTCAATCCCAATTATAATAGGTCAATAAAGACTAATACATAACTTATGATACCTAAATATGTATCTATTATCTAGGACTTGGAAATTCTAAAATAGGATTCCCATTTGTATCCTGATTTGTGGTGGATCACCCTCTAATTCTCACCCCCTCATTTTATTAGTAATTTCAGGTCGGTTCCCTATATTCATTATGGGTATATCAAGAGTTTGAATTTGACAAGTTATATCTAATAGAGTGGAAATATTTTTGAGAAAAATCTAATTACTACTGTTATGGATTTTGAAAAAACTATTGTTAAAGATAAAGATACTGAAAATGATAAAAAAATGGAATGATAAAGATACCGGCAATGAGGTCGTCTGGAGGAGGCCGTCGGGAGGAGGAGAGTTCGTCGGAGGAGGAGATTCTGTCGGGAGAAGGGGAGTTGCGGTCTTCAGGAGGAGGGGAGTCCATAGGGAGGAGGGGAGTCCATCGGGGGTGGAGGGGAGTTCGTCGGGGTCGTCTGGAGGAGGGGAGTCCGTCGGGGGAGGTGCAGTCATCTGGGGAGGAGAGGTCGTTGGGAGGACGGGAGTGCGTCGGGGTAGGAGGGGAGTCCGTCGGCGTCGGGGGAGGAGATGTCGTTTGGGGAGGGGGGAGGCATGGTCGTCCGGGGAGGGGAGTGCGTCGGGGGAGGGGAGTGAGTCGGGGAGGGTTTCGTAGGAGGAGCCCGAGATATTGGTCAAATAGCCACTGATGAATTTTCATCTGTTGGTATAACCATGCTATAGCCATGGACTTATAAAGCCGTGGCTATAGGTCTGTGGCTATAACATCATTTTGTAGTAGTGGATGGAAGCGATGGAAGTCAGCCTCAAGATATTCACCTGTGAGCAGATCTCCCCCTGAGACTAGCCTCAAACTTCCATGCCAAGAACAACCCATCTGTGATCTGGAGGGGAGTGAAACGCTGATTCTCGGTGAAATGAGAGGAATACTCCATGATAGAAAGATTACCCTTCTCAAGGTTCATAAACTCCCGGGATCGGTTGTCCCTCAGGGTCTCTGGATAGAAGTAGTCATAAAAGACGCGCTGGAACTCCTCCCTAGCCATAACCAACTGATGACCCTCCTGTGAGATCACGTCGCACCACCTCTTGGCGGAGTCTCGTAGCATGTAGGTATTGATCTTGAACCGCCTTTATGGAGTCATCTCCAGATTCTCGATGATCATCATCATGGATTCTAGCCATGACTCTGCATCCTGAGGTCCTCCTTCCCATGAAAAGGTGGGAGGACGCTGCTGCTGGAAAACCCGCGTAAGGTCTGCCATAGTCGAGGCTGGAGGCGGAGCTCCCTGGAAGGTCTTCATCGTCCTCAGAAAGACTTCCCTAAACTGCACATCGGTGCCTAAAACTGGTATCACTATTGGTGCCAAGGCTGGCACAACAAGAGGATCTGCGGAAAGTCCATGATCAGCCATATCCGGCATCTGATCACTACCCTGCAACTGGCGGGCAACTAGAGGACGTATTAGTGCCATGACTCTGAAAGCCCCAAAACACACTTTAGATCAGATTAAAAAAGAAAGAACGCAAAAGTACAGAAGGGGAACAAGATAAATAATCATTCAAGTTTTACAAAAACATAACTACAGGGCGTTTATAAAAACTACACAGCATATTCTCTTAAGCCATTCACATGGGAGTGTACTCTGCCACAACTCGCCATGTAACGCCCAAGAAACATGGCATGTTGTCCCCACACATGGTGTGTACTTGATCTATATTCCCCTGACCAAGTCTCCTTACATGGCTAACCCAGACAGTTCTCTTAATCCTAGACTACACGGAGTGTTCACTAAGGACACGACGTATACGAGATAAGTTTTTAACAACCCATGTTGTTAGTTACACGGCTGGCTACACGACTCTCTCTACACAGCGTGCTCCATGGGAACACAACTTGTACTTGACGGACTTTCCCCGACCCATGTTGTTAGAGACACGGTTGGGTACTTAGATTACAAGACATGGCATGTACAAACAGTACACATCATTTAAGGTCAATGTTTATCCAACTGTGTCAACGGTCACACGGGTAGACACATAGTTACTACAATAAGGCATGTACTTACCATACATGGTGTGTTCCTAAAGATTTTCCATAACCCCGTGTTTCTTCCCACACAGTCAGTAACACTGTATTGAAAACTACACAGCGTGTATTCACAATGTGCACATCGTCTATTCTGGGTTTTTCAGGGCAGTAGCTCAGAAACTGCTCTGAAGCCCAGAGAAAACAAAAAACAAGCATGAAGGTGCCAAATTCCGATCTGTGAGGGCCCATAATCCCTGCGAATCAAATCTTTGCATCTCCTACATATCATATACAAGGGAAACAAGTCAATGATCCACCATGTTCTGATTTATGAGGGCCCATAACACCTCAAGAATCAAAATTTTTCCTTCATCCCATTAAATCTCTACACAAAACATTTCCTATCAAACTCAGGTATTTCTATCAAGGAAACTATAACAATATCATGCCTATTTTACACATCATCTATCACAACAACATGCAATCACTAATGAATCCTAGATGGCATGGAAAAAATGCATGACATGTGATTTATTAGAAACTGCCTATATGATGCATGAGATGGCATACCCTCATCTCATCAGGTTTCAATAGAAATAGAACCTCAATAATATCAACAGTAACAACACACCTCATGTCATTCACTCAAGGTGAAATCAAATCAACTATAAAATTGTAAATAAGTAAAATTTCAATAAACGAGGTAGTATGGCTTTTTCCCTATACACGGGTTAGCTACTCCCAGGCACAGCTTATTACCAAGTCCCTATTCTGTCTTATCCCAGGATAAAGGCTCTAAGGAGTAAGTCAAGTGAAAATAAACCCCTCTGATACCACTTTGTAACATCCCGGTTCCGTAAGCCACCGAGAGGCGCCCCATACCTGGTTGGTCACATGGCCTCGAGCACATTTCCCCAAACACCAGATGCTGCTGACTAGAAGCAAGGGCCTTAGGTGTGATGGGTGGGAAACTATTCCCTCATTGGCAGAGTACACAGCGGAAGTAAATAACACATGCAATAGCGGAAGCAGAAAATATCCAACAACAGTAAACAGCGGATGACTAAACAGTAAGCAACTGGAGCACACACACACACACATATATATATGAAGTGTTTCATGATACATATATGTCTACGAAAGGATCCAAACAAGTCACAATGATGAATACAGTACTAAAGAAAAGTAAAAAAGAAATGTAAACAGATAAATCCTAAGCATCGCAAGCCATAGCTTGGTCCCTTGCTCTCCACCTCCACAGGAAGTCAAGTACCAGAAGTAGAAGGGAACTTTCCCTTGTCTATACCTGTCACAATATAATATGTGTGGGCCCAAAATCATGTCCCAAACAGGGTGTGAGATAAAGTACCAGTAGGAAACCACTCAAAGATCTGTGTCTAATAGTCAGTGAATATATAGCAGGTAAAGTACAGTGAGCAGTAAATAGTAAGAAATAAATAGGATAATACACAGCAGTAAACAATCCATAGTTATAAAATATAGTTTACAAACAAGAAAAAACCTCTCAAGTAAGGAGAACAAAAAGGTAACCTCTTGGTAGTTCTCACAACCTAACCCCTAAGGTTCAACCTATAAGTACTAGCAACCCTCTGGGAGGCACACACAGTCTCACCCCTCTGGTTCAGCTAAAGAAAGAATAGACTCTCTGGGGAAGCACTCACCCTTAATTCCTCCTATAGTCTCGTATCATACTAAAGGCTCTCTGGGGAAGCACTCAATGTCTCATTCCCCTTGTGGCCCACGTCTAGAAACTACAGACACTCTGAGGAAGCACTCAACGTCAATTTCCCTTGTGGTCTCGCATCGTAAATGTAAGACACTCTAGAGAATCCCTTACGTCCATTCTCCCTATGGTATTCTACACTAGGTTCTCTAATCCCTATGTAATTCAGAATGTATAGGATTAAGTAACGACCAAAGTGATCCTCAAGAGCTACTTGGATAGCATTCTATAGAATCTCAACAATGGAAGAACAGTCACACAATCCTATATACTAGGCATGGGACAAGAAAAATCCTAACAGGAGAAACTAGTCCAAACGGTCATAAACAGGAAAACATGCAAGGGAAAAACATCCAAAGCACAGTAAATTACCCTATTCACAAGAAATATTTTCTACTCAGGCATATAAGAAAAAAATGAAAACAACAAGGGAAAAACAGGAAACACGCAACACCCCATTCAAGGGTATTGATGGAATTTAAACAAAATACTCAAAGACTTTCTACAGAAAGGCACAAACCACCTACCTCGACATTAAGAGATCAATATACTTGAACCACGAGCCTTGAACCTCCTTATAACTTCGTAGATATACAAAAATGCACAAAATCGTTCATCCCATGATAACTTGCAAAAAACGTGGAATTGGAAAACAAAGCTCTATGAGAAGGAAGAAATTACCGCTGCGGTTCCAATGCAATAAATATCGGTCGATTCGGAGGACGGACAGAGGCTCAGAAGATCGAGAGATATTTGTGGCTGTACGAGAGCTCTGGGATGAAGAACACCTAAAAGAAGACGGTTGTGTCTGTCAGACGCGACTCCAGTCTGTTTGATGAAAAAAACAAAGTACATGGCGTGTACTTTTGGAGTACACGACATGTACTAGGCTTTTCCATACTACGCTTTAGGCGGCCTCCATGTCACCCCTACGTGGTCGTGTTCATGATCATGACAGGGCCAGCACATGGCCTCAAACTGCATTAAAGTACACGGTGTGTAATAATAAAGTACATGCCTTGTACTTCAAAATTTTCCAGAAACTCCTCTTTTCTCAAAAACTCCATAAAAAGGATAAACATACCTGAAAAGGTGGTCTGGGTTCTTACAATTGGGGGTGAATCAGTGTTTATAACTTTAAAAAATATTTACAATATTTGAGCATTTTATATTTTACCTCTTTCACTTGTTATGGTGAATGATTATCTTATTCTCTATTATGACATTCATTCACAAAAAAAAACTTAACATACATACACAATATGAAAAATATATTATTAGTTATCACCTTTCAAAACAAAATCATACTCTTTTGTGTGATATGGATTCCTCCATGATCACAAGACCCAAACGTAATGACCAATGTGGTAAACATGAGCATAGATTTCCATTGAATCTCATATTTTTAAATCAATTGATAGTAATTTGTTGAATCTTGTACACAAGTACATCCCACACCTATAATGACATATGATTTGGTAAGTAACTATAAATTTAATTACCAATTTATGATTCCACAATTTGTTGATATACATACTAGTTATTCTTTCAATTATTTTATAACTTTAATAAAAGAAATAAAGAATTTATTTATTATGTTATATGTATAATAGAACACATAATCCATTATTCCAATTCAAAATAACAAATCTCCAGTACTACCTTTCTTAAAAACATCAATACTTATTTCATTGGAAAACTAGATAGTAAAATATTTCCAACTTCTTCGTTCTTTTAGACCAAATTCTATACAATCCCAAAAAACATTAAAACTCGCTTATTTTACTATATTCAACATACATAAATATTTTAGGTTTATTTGGTATGTCATATCAGTTCTATCCTCTAATATTCAAGTATTGTTTTCACTAGATAATTCAGTATATGTTCTATTTTCTTTTGTCTTCATCCAACAATATATGTTAAAGAAAATAATTTGTTAAAGTATCATTTACTACACCAATATATTCCTCCTCTACCTAATTTATTATTTATAATACTATATAGATACATTTAATTAATTTTTTTATTAATTTTCCATTATAATAGTCTTCAATCATCATTCTTTAACTATCCAAATGATAGAGATATGCATCCATGAACTATCTGTAAACTGTAAACATATGTGTAAGAATATTTCAACTTATTAATTTCATAAAATAAAAATATAATCATTATTTTTATTTATCCCTTCAATACATGAATCCCTATATGAATTTAATCTTTGTTTAATCATATGTATAAATCAATCATGAAATAACTGTTATTATGGATCTATTTTTCATGGAATTAAACTTTCAATGAATGATTCTTAATTATCCAATGTTAAATCCAACTAGATTCATGAAAAATAGGTCCTCATATTTACTTTCATTAAATTTTTATTAAATGGAATAGATTAGATAAAATATTTATTCAATATTTTTAATTTTCGAAAACTCATATTTTTCAGTTTAAAGTATTTATATATTTTAAATTCATGATCGTTACATAGAGTGGGAATCATCCTTAAATAGATCATAAATCAACTTTATTATTCAAATATTCATTATTATGTGGATCATTCTTACATAGCCCCCAATTCATCCATACAAAAATATAGATCATATTTATAGAACATAATTTATCCTCAAGATGTTTTAGATTATTTATGTAAATTATCTTTATAGTGTGGGATAGTATTTAAAAATTTGTATTCTTCCTTCTAAAACTCATAGATAATTCATAAAAATATTTTTTGATGATCCATACATAGAATTATAATAATTATCCAATTTTCTTGAAACATTTAAAATATACTGAACTCATCCATATTATTCCCAAAAACCAAAAAAAATGTATTAAATTCATCTCCAAATAAACAAAAAAAATTATTCACCACAAATAAATAAATTAGTTCAACGTGTCATTTGACATGAATTTTTTGCACATAAAATCTGACACAATAATCACATCTAATTGACTCTAAATTTTGGATCTGGTTTATCACTATGTATTTCACACATGATTTATACATATCAATAGATTTATGTATGGAAATATAGAATCACTTTTTTTTCAAGGATACATAAGAAAGATCCTTATAAATTCTCCATAGGCATTTAAATATTCAAAAAATTAATTCCTTCAATGTATGTATAAAACAACTAATTTAATTTTTTAATCAACTTGAAAAATGTTTCTTCCACTTTCATTCACTTTTTTTAGATGACAACATTCTTACAAACATATTTACAAGATACTTGGGTTCTCCAACCAAAATTCAAAGATATTCCTATTATTATTCAGAATATTAAAAGAAATATCATTGGAAATCATTATATATTTTAAAAAAATACAATACACACTAAGTGGGCTAAAAAATACCTTTTTATGTTTTGTTAATACCCATATAAAATGAATTGTCAATATTTACAACCCTATTTATTTATTATTCACCATTTATTATCTCTGCATATCTCATCAAGTTTTCATTTGACATTCTCCCCAATTATTGATAAAAAATAATAATCCCTTAATATAATGATATAAATTCAGACTCAATGAATGCATAATCAACCATCATACTCTTATTCAATGAGAGACTTTCTCAGAATATAAAATGGTTTTGATTTGGACATAAAAGTCATATATTTTTTGTGGGATTTATTATAAAATAAAATGAGGCTCTAAATAAATTTCTTAAATGATTTTTAATTATTTCTATATAAGACAATTGTTGATAATAATTTTTTTACAAATTTCTCTTGAAATATATCATTTTGATTTATGACACGTATGTTAACACATATGTCAAAAAATAGTTAATAAATAAAGAGGAATAAAAATTATGAATGATATTTCTAAACCTTATATTACTTTATAATTTATATCAATGATTAAAAATATGTTTATCCACTTTTAAGTAAATATTTGTTTTTCTAATAGTTGAGAGAATAACAATGAGTATATTTTCCATAAAATAAAACCATGAACATTCTTATAAATTTATTATTTTCCATTGGAATGAGAATTTTCATATGCTTCTTCCATCTATCTGAATTTATCTAAATTTACTGGGAAAAACAATAAAAAATATCTTCTTGTATTTATAGGTTTTTAGCCCTTTAAACATCTTCGTGTGTGTTGTTTTATTCCTTATTCTTTTTATATAATGTAATCATCTTGAAAATATTCGGTCTATTATCACATGTCTTAATTTACATCATCATGGTTTTATTATGATTTTTTGATTCCTTCCATTTCTTTCCCAAGGAATGTTTTTGATTCTTATATTACTTTTCCAACATATTTATTCATTTGATTTTAATATAATCTATGATGTTAAAGCACAATACCTATTAAAACACTCTATGAATATATAACAATTATTTCTAAAAAATATCAACTCTACTATTACTAAATTAATTTATATCTTTTACCAGTGCATTTTGATCCATCCTATAATTTATCCTCTTACAATGGGAACAATATTTAATTTTTTAATTGATTAAATATATAAACAATCCATTTCCCTATTCCTGAACATATTAAAATAAATGTAATTAAAAAACAATCTTGATGAAATTTTATAAACATTATAGTGTCCCAAATTTTAAATTTTTTATTTATTGTGCCCCTTAATGTTTTATACATATTTTTCGGATCTGTAATAATACTACATATTTTATACACCATAGACTAGGATTAAAAATTATTTCTATTTTTCCTTAACAAATTATATATAAATGTTTTTTATTTTAACCGTTACTATTTATAAAATTATATTTTTTATGAAAAATTTATTTTAAAATGGTTGATACCACATTCTTTAAGTATACATGAGAATTATTATTAAATAATATCAATATAGTTTTCTTGTATTTGGAATTATTTAAGCATAATATAATTCCTTAGAAAATTGTTTGGATTAAACATTTATTCCAAAAGTTTCTTATGAAGAGTTATCTTGATCATTTTCCATATTTTCTATGTGAATTACAAAATTATGGCACTATACATTGAAAATAGATTTCTCAATATCCATTATCTCAAAAAAAAATCACTTTCTATTGATCATTACAATATCATACTCAATCATTTTATTTTTTATTTTTACTATAATCGTGTAGAATATCTTCATGATTCTTTATACTCTCATTTTTCTCTTAATCTTTTTTGAGACACTCATTTTTAAAAATAGAGAATCACTCTTCTATCTCCATGTTCACTTCTTCAATTAAACCAACCTATTTATGTATCATTATCTAAGTAATAAACTTATCATTCAAAATATATCTATGTTTTTATAATATTTTTCTAGTTGATTGATTTCATATTTCATGATTTTAAAACCCAAAAAAAATCAATGAAACGAACTCATTGGGATAAAAATGAAACATTTCCCTAAATTAAAAATGTAATAACTCCATATTTCATTTTATATTATCCTTAAATTAATAATATATTAGATAGTGGGTTTGACCCACAATACCAAATTAAATAAAATACATATATATATTATGAATATTCAATAGGGTCACTAAGATATATCTGTTAACTAGTATAAAATGAAGTAAATATACTGAAAAATATATAAAGAAAAAAGGATGAAATGGAATTTAAAAGTGTAAGTATTTATTATGAACAAGATTTATATAAGATCTTAAGGGATTTCCATGGACTAACCACAAGACAAATTCGATCAATTATGGTTTGAGAGATACCATATTTGGGTGTAGTTCAACCACATAGAGATAACACCAAGATCTATCCTAACTAAACTGCCAACAAAAACTACAATGAGAGATTATATGATACTTAAGTATTACATAGATATCATAAAGGATTTTGTAAGTTAAAATTAGGATATAACATCATGTAATAATATATATATATCATGAATTCTTATACTTTTTGAAACTATATTTTTTATCAATTAACATTTTTCGTAAACAATTATTTTCTAGAAATTGGCAAATTATTTCAAGAAATTATTTTTATTATTATTGAATAATAAAAAGATATATTGATTTTATAAATAATATTTTGAAACTATATTAATTTTTAATTTTTTTAATTAAGAATACTTAATATACAAAACGTAATTTTTCTATAAAACATTTAATAATATTTTATGATTTTTCAATTTAAATTTTATAAATATTCAAATGATAATTTCAAAAAATAAATTATTTTTATATATAGTATGAAAATATTATCATCAGATGATTTATTATATTTTTTAAAAAAAATGGTTTTTTTGGCAATAGTGCAATATATCGTTTTTAAAAATATTGGGAATTTTTTGGAATTATTCATATATAAGTATGATCTATTAAATTATGTAACCTTTATCACTAAAAGAAATATTTATTATATAATTAAAATTATATATTTTTAAATATTAAATATAGTTTACAAGCGTATATTTGATATTTTATAATTTTAGTAAAATCTCTATAAATTTGTTTTAATACATTATAAATTTATTATATTCAAATTAATTTTAACACTTTAAAAAAATGAATCAGAAAACATGTATTTAAAAATTTTAATTTCTTGGTCGAAATTATCTAATAAGTTCCAATATATTTTTGTCATAAATATTATGTTAGCTTTGGTAAAAACTAGTCACTATAGTAAGAGATAAAATAGAAAAAATAATAACTCCAGCTGTAAAAGGAACGAAAAAATATAAAACATGACTAAAAAACATGGTTATGGTTTTATAGACCTTATTAATTCCAACCAATTATTTCAAAAAAAATTGTCAAATTTTTTAATGGGTGACTTCCCATTACTTAATTTCTTTTGGGTATTTAAAAAAGTGGCATCCCTCATCACTTATAAAAGGGGATCACTTGTCCTGAAATCCCCTCACATAAATAACCCCTAATATCATACCAAAATCTACCAAAAAATATCCAAAACATTTCTAGTCTCCTAAAATAGGCGCTTTTCCTGTAAAACTGCTATCCATCAAAGTCTTAACCCCCCTTACAAAGAATATAATCCAAGAATTGAGGTATAAGTTCTTATCCATTCTTTCTCATTATATTTTTTCACTCCATACTCAAAATAGTCCATTAAAATTATTCTAATTATATCGTAAATATCCTTTATATAATGATATGTTTTTATAAGGATGTTACAAGCATAATAATCTTTTACTTTTACATTGAGAAACATGAAAATGTGAAATGTACGTATGTGTGGACTATTTCATCAATGAATAAACAAGATTGTTTTCCCACACCACATAAAATGGATAATAAAAAATATATTTAATATATAATTATTATAATTGTTAATTATTTGTGATTCTAAACTATGAAATCACATTACATCTATATGTCATTTCCAAAAAATTAAATCATCGTCCTTGTGTATCGGTTGACTACCACCTCAACAGAATTTTTTATGCTATTTTTCAATACTAATATTGATGTATACATATATAAAGGGGATTAAATGAAAAATATAATAGATATTATATTAATAAGTCTTTGATAATATTTTTTTAATAACCTTTTAGTGTAATGAGTGAGAAATAATCTTTAAAATATTTTTCTTCTTAAACAACAAAACTAAGAAGAAAGAAAATTGATTCATTCTATGAATTGTTTTTTATCCATAAATTATGATACTAATTAATAAAATTTCTAATTATTCATACCAATAAACACTAAATTATATAATTATTCTTCTAGTATATATTTCAACTAAATCACCTCATATTTTTTCATCAATTAGTGTGTGTTCCTTTTTTGGTCAGTTTGACAACCGACTTGAACAATGATTTCAAATAATATCATGGGTGACTATGTAAAAAATAATTAATTGTATAATATGATATAAATATGAATATTAATAGTTTATATTTGTTCCTTTAGGTTTATATCAATATCTAATTAATTAACTAAGAAAACACCCATCATCGATTAATAATCACCAAAATATGCTAATTATTTATTTGAAATTATATGTTTATTAACAAAGTAGACATGAAATGAAATTTAAAAATAATTTTTTTTTTAAATCACCCATTATTTAAATTTAATAATCTTAACATTATAAAATGTGAAATTATAATTAATATGGGAACAACCCCTATCAAATTAGTATAAATTGTCAATATTATAAACACCTGATGTGGGAAAATATATAACTAATATAAATATAGTGAATTATTATAAAAGATAAGTATAAATAGAAATATATATGAGAAAGTTTATGAAACAGTTTATTATGATGTTAAACCTTATTATACTATAAAATAAATCATTTTTTTTTGAAATTATAGATTTAAGGTAAGAGGATTTTCTAACTAAAATCTCTTTCATTGAGTTAGATGATTTATTTTAGACATCATCCTTTAATATTTTATTTTTTAATCCATTCATTATTTTATTTGATGTAAAATATTTTATTTGTAGGGGAAAACAATATTTGTATTCAAATCTTCCAACTTGATTACTATATCACCTAAAAGAATAATGTTATCAAGAATGAACATCAATCTCTTGATTGGATCATTGTTTCATGTCTATTTTTTCACATACCTACAAAGATATCATTTCAAGTATTAAAATCCATATATTTATCAATTTGTGTGATCTATATACATTCATTTTAAATTTTTAAAAGAATATTTTTATTATCCCTTTCATAAATGGGGGTTTTCAATAAAGGTATTTAAAAATAAAAAAAAAATCTTAAAAAAAATTATAACTATGTTTTCTATTTTCCTCCTAATATTAAGAGATATATTTTCCTGGAACTTATTCATTCTAAATCACCCAATAAAATATTTTCTGAATCTCCTTTTTAGGGTGACATAATTTGATATTGATTGGTCTCATTTTCTTGGTTATTTATGTGATAAAATTTAATATGTAACATGAAACTCATTATTATTTTAGGGATTTAAAGAAATGATTATTTTATGTTTTCTTATGTCACACATGTAAGGTTAATCAATAAGTGAAAGGTAGATCCTATATATCTCTCAAATTTATTAGTTTAATCTCTACATCTAATTATAAATTAGTGAAATGTCTAGTGATGATTGATCTAAAATAAGAAACAAGTTTTGATGACTGACCCACTATAAAAAACAAGTGGTGATTCCTAATCCTCAATGCTGAATTTATATACTTTTTTTGGTGCCACAATATTTTGATTAGTGACTATTATTTTCTTCTAGATCATGATTTATGTCTCATCTTTTATGATTCTATATTCCATGTTATATGTTTGATCATATAGGATTAATTTTTCTCCTATTATAAAATATGATGAGTTTTTATCACTCTATGTTCAGGTAATCAAATATTTATCCCTTTATAATGTTTTCCCATTTTCATATAAAATCACCATGAGTAGAATGTTTATATTTGTATTATTAACATATTTGGAATTTGAGATCAAAACATTCTTATGTTTGCAATTATTGGGACATGAGGATGATTTTAACTTGTGAAAAATATAACAAAAGATCTTGAATGATAAAATTATAGTGAAATGTTCATAGGAATTGTTAATTAATTCATTTACTAAACTAGTATCCAAAAACATGAAACCTATCTATTATTAGGATGTTGTTATTATTATGTAATGCATTGTTTTAACTATAGAAATGATTTAAAATTATTCTTTACTTATCTTGAGTTGCCTCAGTTACTATCAATGAAAATTAATAGTTATTTTAATATATTATTTTAGTTGATTTTGGGATTATGGTTATAGAACCTTATTAAAAACCCTATTGGTTATCCTCATTAAAGGATGAAATCCCAAAATATTGTAAATGTCTTCAGTATGTGTTTCCCAAGAAATACTTCCATGTATGGATTCTAGATCATAAGTGCAGATGATCCTAGGGTTAATCACCCAAAAAATGTTTAGTTGAGAATTGACATAATCAACACATTGATTCATAGTGAGTTAGAATAATACTTCGCACCTAAATATTCAATCTGGAGAGATATGTTTTGGTGGATAATATTCTATTTAGAAATCACAATAATGGATTGATTTCCTAGTTACATTCAGGAATTATGTTATGAAGTATAAGATAATCATACATAATGTAAAATTTTCTAAACTAATATTGATACAGGGTGAACTAACGTAATTAAAAGATAACATAATGTGGTATAATGTAAGTGGTTTTTTGTTAGTATCATTTTTATGTAATTTAATATGATAATCCCGTATGATATTAAATCCTAATCACTCATGTTAAAACCATTTAGTTTTAGACTTGGCTGGAACCAGAAATAACCATGTTAAAAATTGCTGTTGGGGAAAATTGAATGTGTAACACCTAGAAAAATTATTAATTTTTTTGAGTAAATTTAGTTTCTTTGATATATTCTCCTACACGCAACACCATGTTTTAACAAACCAAAATAAACTATTAATTTTATTATTTCAACATGAACATTATTAATCCTCTATTATTAGTTATTGGGATGAATAAAAATAAATATATTTAGAGAACTAACTATAATGTTTTTATATAATGAAATCACATTGATAAACATGTACTTAATTTATTGTAATGTATTTTTAGTCTTAAAAAATAACTTTTCTGGATATAATGTTTTGTAATGATTTTTTGAAAAAAAAATCAATTAAATATTCACTCTTATAAAAAAAATTTCCACAAAATGAAAATAATTTTTGGAATCAATATGTCAAAATTATTATTGCGTAATTTTTTTATAATTTTCAAAAAATATTATTTCCTTGATGGATAATGAAAAATACTGGTTTCTATTGAATAATTATTTTGTTTTAATGGATTTATAAGGATGAATTTTGTATTTAAATTGTTTTATAAGATAAATTAACTCAATTATATTACATTTATTTCAATTTAAGTCATTTTAATAAATTTTATATCTCATTTTTTTATAAATACTTTTCAATGTTTTGAGGATTTCTCATCAGAAAACTATTTTTTCATTTCATCGACATGATTAATTTTAAATAAAAATTTTCCATTTATCTGAATTTAATTTTAAAATAAGGATCACATATTTTTAATCCAAATAATAAATATTATATAATAATGTAAACTCTGTTTTTTTAATATTTTGAATAGTAAAAAGTGTAAAATATTAGTTTTTACAATTATGGTAAAATGTGATTACTGGGGGTAAAACTGAAAATAAATGAAGTAAAATGACCTAAAAACGTTTAAAACCCTCATTATTTCCTATATTTCGTCACTATGTCCTTTTAGATTTTATAATAGTCCAATTTCAATCCTTTTTCAGGACAAATACATTGGTAAACATTATTGTTTTCAAAACATCCATGTGTGTCCTCTCTCAGACTTATAAAGAGCCTCCCATTCTTCTCTCTTATCAACACCTACTAAAAAATTTAGTTCATCTATGAACAGACAGAATACCTTTTCTAATTCCATATAAATTACCTAGAACCCATGATTTTATCATAAAATCTATCCAAATATGGAAATTAGTTCCAACCTAAAGAGGTTGTTCGAAGGACTAGTCTTGTTCTTAAATATGAATTTTTCTTTAACTTTTCCTTATAACCCTTGTAATATTTTTAAATTATTATAATATAATATCCTTAGTGTCATAAAAATAATTACATTTAACTATTTTTAAATTAATGACCTATATCCATCTCCTCTTCCCTCAAATGGGAAACAAAACTGACAATTATTTATATTGCGGATTACTGCCCCGTGAACCGACGTAATTCGTTTTCCATATCCACTTCTCAAGAATTGATATAATTATGTAATTAAATATATATATATATATATATATATGATATTTAGAACATAAATACACCTATTTAACTATTATATCGTATATACAAGTTTTCTCCCAACCTGTTGGAAAACAATAACATCACTAGTGTATATGAAAAACTTCACCATCACGAACTGGTGTGATGTGTTTTCCATTTTCATTTTACATTAATGGTAATAAGGATATATTAAATATATATAAATTGTATTTTTATCATAATTATAATTCTATAATTATTATATCACATATACCTTCTAAATTTCAATTCTTTGGGGGATATGATAACGTCCCTCATGTCTATAGTGGACAACCTCCAAACAAAACGATGTGGCTCGTTCTTCACTAACTCTTTACATAGAAGGTAATAAAGATTAATTTAGTGAATATTAGTGATATATATATATAAATAAGAATTATTCTGGAAAGGTAAAATATACTTTACCTTTCATTATTTTTATACATTGATAAAATGGAAATAGAGTTCTTGCTTATGTACGGTCTACCATCTCCTTGAATGGTGTATATCATTTTTAATCTCTAATGTTTATGTATTAATATAAATAAATATACAGAAAAAATAAATTTTATAAATTTTATTGTTATAATTCATGAGATTATAGAACTATTATAAAATTAATAGCACCAAAAAGTCAAAATCAAATAATACATGAAAAACAAAATAGTTATATCCCAAAACATTATTTTAAAAGGGAATTATTAATAAATGGGTAATAAAATCTCATAAGTTAATATTATAATGTATGATATATTTATGTATGGTTATATAATTGATTTCTAGAAAACATATATTTATTATACTAGTGTTTATAATGTGAATTAAGTAAGTCATGACTTAATGTAAGGGGTTTTCATCTCACTGTTATTTCCATTAGACACGTGTCATATTCACCACTCTTTTCTTTTATGTGAAATATATACTACACATGAATGTATTTTATCATTAATCTCATGAAATTATGGATTCTTCTTATGCATATAATTTTCTTCATTTCATGGTTATTAATATTTAGAATATGTCAAAGTGGTAATTGTTTTATATTATAGTGTCATTTTTTCAAGATTGTTTATAATAAGTTTACAATTATTAAATCATATAACCAATATCACATAAAAATCATTATATTTTATCTCCTCTGGTTATATCATTAAATTACACGCGTTCCTTTAATTTTAAGATCTTTATGTTCTTTAGTTTTCATAAGAATTTTTTTTTATAAAAATCAACTATATTTATTGCTTTTGTATAAAATTCTTTTTCTTTTTTTCCATGTAGTCTATAAAAAAATTTCAAATTTTTTTTCATATTCCAATATTATTTGTTAAAGTAATATTTATATTTTTTAACATTTCACAAGAAAATTTTAATGTAATATTCTTGTAATTTTCTAATCTAGCCCTATTTGGATTTTACAAAATATGTGAAAGGAGTCTATGTTTTTAAATGTATGACATGAATGGTATTTTCTATCATAATGAACGCAAAATTATTTAAAGATTAATATATAATTTTACAATAATATTTTAGTGAAAATTATTTCCACAATATTTTATGAATATATTATTTTAAAAAGTTGATTTTCAAAGAACATTTATTTTCTTCAATAAATGTTCCAAGTGACCTTTCAAAATAATTTCCCATCTAAGATGACATCCTTTGATGATACTTATGTTTTTTCACGAGGATATTATCTAATTGTATAATCCTTATTATTTATTTGGATGGATTATGTTTAAAATAGAGTGATTATTTTTAAACCCATTATTATTTCTATTTTAAGCTATAGTGAATTAATGAGATCATTGTGAAATCTGTTTCATTTCTATGGGTTATAATATGGTGAAATGTTTGTCAAACCCATTTCATTTGTATGGGTTATGATATGATGAATGTTTTATGATCAAGTGGGGAAAAATATAAATATTATGTTACTGGTTGGAAATATATTTCACTCTAATGTGAGGGGTAATGATTAATGTTCAATGATATTAGAGAGTACGTTGGAGGTTATCCAAAGCCCGAAGTAGGTACATGGGTGGTTATCCCAAGTCTAAAATTTTATGAATTTCTTGGTGGATAACTTGAACATTATATTTTATATTCTTATGTTATAATAATGAATATTTATTTAATTCTAAATGTTATGTTCTCATTACTGATGTTCTTTGATTCCTTTATGATTCATTTTTTTGGAACAACCACGATTTATGCCATGAATCATATTTATTATCTATGATATTATGGTTATGTGTTTTAAATTGTTATTCAACATTTATCACACGTTTATGATAATGTTATATTGATATCTTCCTAGTTCAAAGTTACAAAGAATCTAATCTCACCTTTTATTATGTTTTCTTTCCATAAGTTATCAAGAAAGGTATTGTGTATGATATGTCTAAGAATGCTTATGGTTATAATGATCATAGTGAGATATCAATTAAATCACTTATGGATGAGTTGTTAATGTGTCCATGTTTCTTAAAAAACTATACCTAAATAATTATTGGGTGGATTTTTATGTAGTTTAATGAATATTCATCTAATAAGTTGTAACATTAATCTATTAGCTTTTTGTGATTCTATAGTTGGTATTAGAGTAAGGTTTAGTTAATGTTTTTGAACTATGATAAGAAAACATTAATAAAATCAATAGGGCTATATATAAGGGTTTGTATAAGGATATTTCTAGGTATAATAAAATATAATAGAATATTAGTGATCGATAGAGAGATTTCTTTCCAAGAAATTACATCCTTATCTTGATAATACAGGTGGATGTGGTTTTGGAACAGATGTTTGTAGGGGTAATAACTCTAAGTAGGTGTTCCAGGATTAACTTGAAAGTTTCCTAGGACACAGAAATGGTCTATATTGTGCACGTAGTTTGATAATACAGTACGATATGCTTTGTAAATTCACAAAACCTTTAAAACCATCTTGGGGGATTTTAATAATGACCATCAAAGACCTAATTGACACCGAATGTTTTGTTTACTGAAAATAAGGTGTTATTATTTGGACATATTATAAGTGATTAATCATGATAATGTGGTTTCCCACTATGATTATTATTTCTTACACAATTATTTATTGTTTTAGGCAATGGATGGAATAAGAAAGAACCAGGTAAATGCAAAGTGTGATGAACAATTATATGATTTTCCTCTTGAAAAAAAAGAATTATCGGAGATGGAATTCAAAATATCATTTTCCTGATCACACAAAATCCTCAAGATATAAATATTTCAGAAAATAAAAATAATCAAAGAGGTTAATAGTTTTTAGTTGATTCCTTTTTGAGGAAACACACACCATATATTTTTATTGTTATACTAGTATTTATTTACAAGATTGGTATAATTTAAAAACAAATTCTATTATCTAGTGTTTAGATCATGAAATTTTTTTTTATCTATCCTTTATTGAAAAAGAATATAATCAATGGTGTGATCCTATAAAAAATATAAGGCAAATGTAGTAAATAAACTTAATGGAGCGGGATGAGTCCAAGTGCTTATTTTTTTTATAAGTAATTTCCTTGTTTTTTCATATTAATATAGAGACAAAATTATATGAGAAATAATAGAAGTATAATAAATCTATTGGTACCAATGAGATAAATTTTACAGGACATGGTATTATTTGGGTATTATCATCTTGCAAAAAATTGAACTTTATTGATTCTTCTAAGTCTTAAAAAATAATCTGAAGGGAGTTATCCATAATTTAATTGAGCACCTATGAAGAAATAAGTAATTTTTATATCAACATGGAAATGAATATTGGAGTTAGCCCTCAATATCATGGTTTTAATAAGAAAAGAAATATGGAATTCATGATAAACTCTAAAAACCATGGAAAAAGAATATTATCATTCCATTATAATTAATGTGTCAAGTGAAACGTGGATGAATTTTTTTTAAGGGGATTACTAAATGTTTGAAGTGTCTAAATTAAGGTCATTGATTCGTTTAATGAGAATATATAGGATAGGGATAACTAATGATTAAAATAGAGAAAAATATTCATAGAATTCACAACCCAAACTCCGGTGATTGAAGTGAAATGAGTTTTGGAATTATGAGAATTAATGCCACAATACAAGTGATAATAAAGGTGATAAGAAAAAAAAACCACTAATGATAGAGGAAAAAAGTAATATTATGCAATCATAATGTATGAATTGAATCATGATAATTAAGGTGCACATATCTTCCAATACTCAATTTTGAATTTCATGTATTATTTCATAATGAGGATCCATATGAATATATTATTGTTCATCCTTCAGTAGAGCATTCTTTGACCATAAGATCAAAGCCATTAACACCAATTGTTTGATTAATGTGACATTTTTTTTCATGATTAAAGATATTTTTTGATACATTTATGGAAACACATACTTTTTGTTGGGTTAATGTTTTAGTGAAAATTTATTTGAGGAGGAATACCTTTTCAATTTTTGGACACAATATTAATGGAATCACTTACCTTTAGGGGTTATAATATTATTAATATCAAGGTAATTATAGGATATTTCATTTTTAAAACATTTAATGAATTATGTTAATATAGTTTTAGGAGAATATAACCCACATATTTTGGAAAAAACTATCACATTTGGAAAGGACATGGGGCTTGAACCTATTATCGAATTATAGAAAGGTTATATCACCTAAAACATTCCCAAATGTAAGAGTATTTCTAGTGGGACAAAATAAAGGGATATATTTATGAGTATGTATATTTGGGATTAGTGTGTCAACAATTTATGGTTAAGAGACAAAATACTAATAAAATTTCATAATCATTACTGATACCAGAATAGAAATAGGAAAAAAACATATATATTTTGTCATTGGACTCCCGAAAATTTCTAAAGGGAACCATGATATGTGGGTTTTATTCGATCAACTTAAAAATTAATCAAACATCATAACTATTAGATAATATTTCACTCTAGATTAGCTTTACAAGGTTTACATTAATGAGGTTGTAATGTTTCATAGAGTACCAAATTCTAGTATGTTTGACCTGGATCCGAGGATTACATCAATGTTCTAATGAATAATTGAGTTATAACTTGATATAGAGTTAATTATTAGTAGTGTATATCAACCTTGGATAGATTATAAATGTAATAGAACAATAAAAACCCATAGTATATGTTTATATATTTTTCTTTATATTTAAAAGGTTGTTGGGATCATCATGTTCTTCTAGTTTAATTGTCATACAAAAATAGATTTCACTCGGCAATTCATATGTCTAATAATGAATCCCGCAATAGAAATAAGTGTATATATCCATCTTTCTGGGATAAAATTTTAGAATGAATGCTATTTGAACCTATTATTTCTGATGAAATGGATAAAAAGGCTAGAGTCATCCAGTAAAGGATAATGCCATAAAATGTTTATAGAAATGTTATGCTCAAAATACATAGCATGATATGGAATTTAAATTTAGTGAAAAGGTATTTCTAAGAATTTATCCATAGAAGAAGGTAACAATATTTTCAAAGAATTGGAAAAGGATCCCTAGGTATATCGGTCCCCTTGAAATTTTAGATTTTTGCAGGATTATATCTTATAATTTGGTGCTTCTGGAAAACTGCTCTCGGGATTAAGATGTGTTCCATGTATCTATACTAAAGATGTATATACCCAATCCAAAAGAGAATTATCATTCTTATAAGGGAAAACTTGCAGATATTTTGGATCATAGATATATTGTGACACAATATAATACCACAATCCTAGTCAATGTTTTGTAGTGAAACAACCAATATAAAGAAGCTATAAGAGAACACGATGATACGATGAGGCATAAGTATCTTCATTTTTGGTATCAAAATGATGAATTTTGAGGGTTAAATTAATTCTAATGGGTATAATGTATCACCGTAATAATTTTATTATTTTTTAATCAATTCAATTTCTTTGATAGCTTACATTACACAGAAAACTGAGTTCTAATGAACCGTGAAAAAATATTAATATCGTAATTTTAGAATGACCATTATAATCATGAATCTAAACATGGTGGAATAAATAGTAATAAACAAATTTAAAATAATATATAAAAATGTTTTATAGAAATAAATTCTATTAATAAAAAGGTACATAATATTTAGTAGTGATTATTTCCTTCGAATTTTTTTTTCTCAAAAATGATGATTATTTATTTTTTTGAAAAAATAATGAAATTATTCTTTTAATTTTAATTTTTAAAAAAAATTAACTTAAATTATTGAATCAATATGTCAAAATTATCTTAGGTTTAATTTATGCGATTTTTCGAGAAAGGTATTTTTTTAATGAATACTGAAGGATATTTGTTTTTTAACTGAATTTAAAATTAAATAATTTATAAGGTTATATTTTTTTAAAAAATAAATGTAAAATTATTAAAATATTATAAATATTTATCTGATTTACTTATTTTGATTCATTTTCATATTTATTTTTGATATAATAACCTTTAAAACGTTTAAAGGTTTTATTTTTGGAAACCCATTTTTACATCAAGTATATGGGATGAATTTTAAATTAGATTCGTCCACCTATGTAAATTGAATTAATTAAAAGGAATTTCATATTTTGAGTTATAATAATTATTGTTATATAATAACAAAAACTTAATTTTTTACAATAATGAATTGTAATAATAGTAAAAATTAGTTTTTGCGGTTAATGTTCCAATAAGTTTACTTGGGGTTAAACTAAAAATATAAGTGGTAAAATAACCTATGAATATTCCATAAATTTTACCATATATCCTATATGTTTCTATAATGACACAATTTGGATCCTTTTTTCACAAGAAAATGCGGGTTCACTTTATTCTATTCAAAAATTAAAAATGTTTCCTCTCTGCTACTTATAAAAGGACACCCCTTCTCTAGTCCACTTCACACCTCAAATGCCATTTTTTCATTGAATAAAATAAAAAATACCGTTCATAATCCTCCCCCCCCCATGACCTAGATAGCATGTTTTCATCATATATCAATTCTATGTTTTCTTTTTGTGCTTAACTATGGAGGTTTTGTGATGAAGATGAATCATTCCCAAATGGACGTTTCTATGTTATTTCTTCCCCCATATCCTTAAAATATTATTAAACCATGATAATATAATAAACATAATATATTTAATATTCTGGTATTTTTTATGTTAATTTCATGAACTGAATACATATCCTCTTCTTACAAATGGGATACAAAATCATAGAAATTGTTTATTGCGGATTACCACCTCATAAACAAAAATAATTTATTTTCCATAAAAAATTATCACAGATTGATATAATGATGGAATTAATATATATATATATATATATATATATATATATATTACATTAATATACTTCTACAATTAAATTATCCCATATACATTTTTACCTCCAAACATGTGGTAAAGCAATAATGTCGCATATATATATATGGGGGGCTACCGCATTGTGGATCGATGTGGGGTGTTTTTCATTTCTATTTTAAAAGAATTTTAATATGGGTAGATTAAATAACTGTATATGATATTTTTAATATGATTAAACATTTATAATTATGATATCACATATGCCTTTTTTACTTTCCATTTTGGGGGGGAAATAATTATGTCACTCGTGTGTACGCCAAATCAGCGCCTTAAGAAGTAGTGTGACTCATTATTCAATAAATATTTTCATGGAAGTAAATAAGGATAAATTTATTATTATATATATGATATATATTACATAAAACTTATTTTACAAATGTTATATATATTTTTCCTTTATTTTTTCATTCATTATGAAAATGGAAAATACATTCATGAGTTTGAATGATATAACTTCTACAAGAACGTTGTATTTTATTTTATATCTATTAATTTTTGATATAACAATAAATAAATAAATAAAATATATATTATATTTATAACATCGTTAAAATTATATAGATTATGGAACCATAATCAATGTAATATAACCAAAATACCAAGTTAAATCATATACAAAAAAGAGAGTAGTTATTACCCGTAATGTGATTCTAACTAGATATTGATAAAAAACGGGTAATAAAAGGTTATAAGAAAATAATATTTTATATGATATATATATGTATGGTTCATTAATAGATTTATAATAAAAATTTAATTTTTATATAAGACTTTTAAATGTGTATGAAGTAAGTTTAGAATTAAGGTAATTGATTTTTATCACACTTTTTTATGAATGACAAATTCCATATTTGACAATCGCTTCATTTCATTGGTATATATAATACCCAAGAATTTATTTTATTATTCTTATCACAAAATAATTTGATATAAAAATTGATATATTTTTTTCTTTTATAAATATTATGATTCTAAAGATACAAGAGTGGTCAAAAATTTAGATTATAATCTCATTGTTAATCAGGATTATTTATGATTAAGGTTTAGATAATGAAATTTTATGAAATATCTCCCAAGAAACACATGATTTTTCTTATCAAATGGGTTTTCCATGAAATACATGTTTTCTTTTCATTTTCCACTCTTTCTATACTGAGATTTATCAAAATATTGTTTGATGAGAAATAAACATTTTTATCTTTTCATTCAAAAATCCTTTTTCTTACAAATCCATGTTTTCTAAAAAATGATGAATGTTTTAATGTACCAATATGAATTTTTTTAGTAATTTAAATATCTATTTACTTCTGATAAAATGTTTTAAAAGGAATTGGAATGTCATTTTCCAAAAAAGACCCATTTGGATTTTACTATAATCGTGAAATGAATCTTTATTTTAACGTGTTTCGCATAAATGGTATTTCATGCATTCATGACCACTAAATGTTTTTAACTATTTCTTTGTATTTTTTAAAAAATATATTTTAAATAAATATCATTTTATCTATAGTTTATATATATTAGTTTTAAAAAGGTTGTTTTCAATGAATGATTACATTCCTTTGTAAATGTTCTTAGGGATTTTTCAAAATCATTTTTCATCTAAGGTGACCTCCTTTGATGGTACTTATATTTTATTATGGATAAGTTATAATTTCACCATACTTATTCATTCAATGGATGGTTTATGTTTATGATGAATATTTTTTTGAAACCCATTCTTTTTTAATGACCAGTGATGTGTTGAATTTATGATATGATTATAAAACCTATTTCAATGTATGGGTTATCCTTTGATGAAATGTTTATGAAACCCATTTTCTTTATATGGGTTCTAATATGATAAATTTATTATAATATTATGGAAAAGAATATATGTATTCTATGATTGGTGGGACCTATATCTCCCTACAAGAAAATGGCTAATTATTAATGTTTTATGACCTCAGAGGGTACACAAGAAGTTATACCAAGACCAAAAATATGGTAAATAGTCTTAGAATAAAGGCTTTTTAACTGTTATAAATAGAGGATTTTTTGGGGTTTTTTTATTGCACACTAGGATTGATCATTGGGTTTTCAAGGATTTTAATATTATAGTGAATTTTTCAACTAGTGTTATGAAGATTAGATTTTTATGAAGGTATGAAACATCATGATTAAATATGGTGTTGTGAAGGTTCAATGGTTTACAAATTCATGATAGGATGATGGAAAATCTACACATTTACAAAAAATATTCGACAATGGGTAAAATCTCACTAGAGATTCACGAATAAAGAAGCTTCATGAAAATGAATTTTTAGTTTCACAAAAAGGATTTTGGGATCTCATAATGTTTTTTAGGGGATTAGTCAATAAATTAGAAGACCCACACACTTTATTTGATAGAAAGATAATTTGATATATGGGTAAGTAACTGTGAATTCTTTGAGTTTGGGAGATTCATGAATTTGTATTTATTTTCAATCTAGAAATATTTAAAAACACTAATTAATTCTTCACTGGTGTTACATATTTTCATAAAATGGAGTTTCAAGAAGACTGGGAGTTTCATGAATGATTAGTGTTTTGTGAAGGTTGAGAGATCCATGAGGGTTATGAAATTCACAAAAGTTGTTTTTTCTTTGTAAACACTATAATTTATTAAAAACATAAAGGGTGTGTCACATAGTCTAGGAGCTTCACAATCAGTAGTGTTGAACATGTGGATTAGGTGAAAAGTTCCTTCAAGAGAATCAACTCAGGGCTATGGTGTATGAAGTGTCTCATGCTAATTAGAAAAAATTAATTTGATTTCCAATATATTAAGGTGACTTTAATTTCATTAAATTAATTAATAATTTTCCAAAGGTACTGTGTTGGTGGAAGTGAGTGGGATTATTCAAAGGTAGTTAGTGTGTTATCTGTAAATTTCTCATAAAGTTAATTTATCTAGGAAAGAGTGACTGTGTCTAATATATTTTACTCCATAATCTCTATTGAATCTTATTGGATTTAGGTAATACTGAGACATTATCAATGTATAATCCAAGAACTATATCTTAGTGATGAACAATGTAAAACTATATTGTTTTCTATTTGCGTATGAGTTCTTAACAACCACCTGATTTCATTAGATATATTTTACACATTTTTTCCAATGTGGTAACCATATCATTCAGTTTGAAATAATAGGTTGAAACCCTTATCCACCTCTCTCCTCTCAGGTTGTTTTAGGTACCTACATGTGGTATTAGAGTGTAAAAGTTTGTGGTGTTAAATTCATCCTATTATGTTTTTATGGAGAATTTAGAGAATGTTATGGGAGTTACCCTATTTAATGGATGAATATTCCAGATTTAGAAGAATATGATTAAATATTTTATGGGATCCCATTGGATGGATCTTATGCTTTCCATATCTCATGGGAATTATTTCAATGAAGAAACTGGTATAACATTTATAATAAATGACAAAAAAATAATATACATATATCTAAATGTCCAAAATGACTTTACATCAACTTTAACTGATAAAATATATTTTAGGGTGATTAGTTTCACATCAGTGATGTCTTGTGGCAAAAAAAAATATATAACAAGGCAATAACAAAGTGAAGGTGGCCACAACACGTTTTCTACAGTATATTTAATGAGCTGAAAATGAATCCATATAATCCAAAAGTGTCATCCCTTAAGTATAGGTATCTTAATAATCATTCTCTTAATGGTCTTATATAATGTCTAATGGATTATTAAATGATATTCAAAACAAAAGGAAGACAAAATCAAGAATTTAAGGAAATTGAATTCAAATTCTTTGAAAAAACATGAAATTACTTAACATAATGATGATAGAGATTATGTGGATATTGGATTTATTTCTATTGTTTCCAAAAAATTCATGAGTGGAAAATGGATATTTGAATGAAATATTCGATCGTCTTATTTTTTTGTGGTAAATTAGGGCACATTAATGCTTGATTTCCAATGAAATTTGATGATGTAGAATATAAAGAATAAATAGTTAAGATGTTTCAGAAGAGGTTCCCTAACAAGGGATACATAAAATCATGAATGAAATTTTAAAGAAATATATTTGTGTATAATGAATAAAATGATCATAATGATTTTTTATAGGATGTCGAACAAGAGTTTTAATCTGAACCAGATGCATCTCTGTTGGCTACCATTAAAATGGTAGAACCCTGAAAAGACGAAGATAATATGTTGTTTAGTGTTTTTGATCTCAAGGTGGAACATGATAATTCCCTGGATAAGTGTTAAATTCAATAAAATAAAAATAAAAATATGTGATCTATGTTGATGAGTCATCAGAATATCATTATTATCTTGAAGAAGAAATTGATATACTGGATGGAAAGGCATAAGCAAACTTAACAAATATTGAAAGCATATAATACATTGTGTAGTTTGAACTCTATAATCAAGAAAAGGAAAAATTCTACCGTGCCATAATTTGATACTACTGGAAACATCTAAGTTATATGTTGGAAATGATGAAGTAGTTGTAAATATAAGGAGAAAAGTAGAAACTAAATAAAATTCAAACGAAATATTGATAAATTAATTTTTTGGAATATTCGTAGATATAGAGATATTAAAAAGGAATAAAATTAGTTATAAAATAGTATAGAATCCCATGAAAAATAAAATATCCACATGTAGGGGGAAAAGTTGAATTGAATATGATTTAGAAACATCAAAGTCTTGAAACAAGATAATCTAAAATAGGGGAAGTAGAAAGTTGCACATATCATGAAGGTGTCTAGTTTCCAAATAATGAATTCTTTGAACCTAACTAAAAAATAGATAAAAAATAATCCCAAATTACTTAAAGAGTATAACAATTTAAATATATTTACAAAAGAAGGGGGAATGTAGAGGAATGTAAGTGATTATATTTTTCCCCTCACAAAGTGTCAATTATGTGGCTTTCATTACCATAGCATGTCTTACTATGAAGTTCCATGGAGATATCTAAATAAGGAAGTTATTTAAAGTTAAAAAAGGGGATTGATAATGTATTGTTCATCATATAGAAGAAATATATTCTATAGATAATATTTTCACTATTCTAACTATATTCATAAAGTTATTCATTTTATGCTTAGGAAAGTTGATAACAATATGTACAAAACTTAAACAAAAGTCAATAACCATCAATCGAGAAGAGTTACTATTGAAAATTTGAATCATTAAATAGAAGAATAATATGAGTATGGTGAATCTAAGAATATTGAAAAGTTTTTGTAATGGTTATCGTTAACCTCCACTCAATCAAGAATTTTGTTGAATAAAAAGAATAAGATTAAGAAACCTTATCTTACAAAAAAATCTATCAAAGCTATAGATAAAATAAATAAATAGAATATTGATAGTGGATTATCGTCCCACAAAATAGGAAATGAATAATTTTTTATGAATATTAATAAAAGGGTTGATGGAATGGTATGATTTAGAAATAATGATTCATTAAATATCAAAAGAAGTTGAAATATCGATCTATAAAATAACGAGATTAGTAAACTAGATGTTCTCTACATTGAAAATTTGCATCATAATCTTCATAGTGTGAGTCATCTATATGACTCAATACTGGTAGTGAAATTTAATTATAAGGGATTCACTATCCAAGGGAACATATGAAATTATATCATGAAAGGATTCAGAATAGATGAAATTATATATTAGGTAGACATTGAAGAGAACACTTATAACATAGAAATTTATGAAGAAAACTTGTGGAACATGATATTGGGTCACATTAATCAATAGAGCATGAAATAAATATCAATTCTTAATAGAGTTTTTTAAAATTCCCAATAAAAAATGTGATGAAGAAAAAACATGTGATATATGAATGTAAGGAAATATGGCCAGAAGTTCATATCATCTGAAGAGAAAACGTTCAATTAATCTATTTGAAATCATCCAAACGGACGTATTTGGTCCAATGAATGTGTCTAAAACACATAGAGATAGGTACTTCATTATTTTTATTTGTGATTATAATATAATAACTTATGTGATTTAAATGTAGATGAAATGGAATGACATTGTTTTCATAAATTATTATTATCAAAGATATGAGAATGAAAATAGACAAAAAAATCCAAGATTCTACAATCTGATTATGCTGGAGAATAAACATCCATTGAAATTTAAACTTTCCTCAAAAAACATGGGATAGATCAAGTGGTGTCTTTGGTGAGAAACACTCAATAAAATTGGGTCGTTTAATGAATAAAATTAATTGTGAACAATATAGATTGAACTATTCCTACTGAGAGTTTTGTTGGTCATCATTACTTGAAAGAGGTTCTTCAAGTATTGGTGTAAACATAAAATTGAAAAAATATTTTTATAGTGGAAACTAGGAAATCATATGAGATATGGTATGGAAGGAATACCTATATGAAATATTTTCAATTTTTAGAAGTAAATGTTTCATCTGAAATAAAGATGGAAAATAAGGAATGTATGGTGATATAGTAGATGTGGGATATTACATGGATTATCAATGAAGATTAAATCCTACAAATATTAAAATAATCTTCTTTGAAATATTTTTGAAAGAAAATATGTCTTGATTGTTGAGTATAAGACCATAAATACCTAAGGGAGATCATATTTTTATATGATTGAAGACGAAGAAAAAAGTGGAAATGGATAGATTCAAAAACAAAAATATTGGAATGATTGCAAAACATTTAGGGATCACAAAATTATGTTCATTCATAAAATAATAGAAAAAGGAAACCATTTCTGAATAAACTTCATTATAACATCATAGGAGAAATATAAAAGAATAAATTTATCAAAACAACTTCATTGGGGAAGGAAACTAACAAATGCAAACAAGTAGAATATGGAATGAATCACATTATGAATTCCTATCAATTGTGGAACCAACCTAGTTTGAAGAATATGCGAAGAATAAATCATGGGTTAAGGTAATGAAGGAAGAAAAACATCATATTTACAAGAACCAAACATGGGATTTTGTTAACAGTCCTAAAAATAATAATGGGATTGGAACAAAATGGATATTCAAAAACAAATTTGGTGATAATGGAAATGTGATTAGAAATAAGGCATGATTCATGTGTAAAGGATATTCCTAGATTGAAGGTATTGATGTTGAAGATTATTTTTCTCTAATAGATATACTAGATTTGATCAGGCTCTTTTTTCCATGTAAATTCAAATAGTTTACATATATTTCATATGAATGTCAAAATGGTATTCTTAAATGTCTTTCTTGAATAATAAGTCTACATTAAACAACCAAATGTATTTTTAAATCGAAATGATGACACATTGGATTTTATATTAAATAATTATCTATATAGTCTAAATCAAGAACCATGAGTGTGGTATTATGAAATAGTTTTTTATATAAATAATACTGAATTTATAATATGAGGATTTAACCATAATCTCTATGTGAATGAATCTAAGAAAGATCAATTTATGGTACTTGTGTATGTGAATGTTATTATTTTTTGGCAGAAAGAGAGAGGGATTAGTGGAAAAATTTTATAATCACATGAAATATAAATTATAAATTTATATTATTGGTGAACTCATATAAATTTTGGGGAAGCAGGTGGTTTAAAAGAATGATTATACCTTCTTTTTTAGGAAAACTATACACGACAGTTGCTAAATAAATTTAACATACATGAATACAAAACAATTTAGACTATAATTAAGGTTGGGAAAAAACATGGAAATCATGAATATGAGACAACTTTGGATCCCAAACTATAAGGTAGAATCATTGGAATATTATTTTACATGATTGGAACATGTCTAGATACCTTATTTGAAACATTCTTATCAGATCTCTTTCAAAGTAATTAAAATTAAGAGAATTTTAACTCAGTTAAATTAATCATGAGATATATTATTGGTACTCACAACTTTATCATCTAATTTACCACTAGAAGAGATAATGAATTATCCATATTTTTTTATGCTAACTGGTCTACAAATTTAGGGGATACAAATTCCACTAATAATGGTTAATTTTTTATTGGAACAAAATGTGTATTCTAACAAAGGAAGGAAAAATAAAGCACTTCCCTTAGTACAAATAATGTATATTAATTTACTATGAAAATGAAATGAACTCGGCTAATTTGGATGAAGTATAATATAAATGATATTGTAGATGAATTTAAATATCCAATGGTGATATATTTTTTTCATAATAGTGTGGTCGATCTTATGAAAAATTTGGTTCAACACTCTCTAATAAAGAATATTTATATCATATATCACATTATTAAAGAAAAATTTGAACATGGTCTCTTTAAAATAAAACATATTGAAACATATAGCCAGTTTTTTATAAATAATATTAAACATTTTTGAGAACCAATGTTCAAGAAACATCATTTAAACCACATTTTCAAGCCACCTCTTAGTGCATGATGAGGTTACAGTTAGTCCCATATTCCAATTCATGTAAACTGTTTTAATCTGTTTGTGGATGTGATGCAAGTATACGGGGAGATAAGGTCTAGTAAGAGTTTTTTAGGCACTTCTAGTAAAAATAAAATCCCATTAGGTTTATTTACCATGGGTGAGACAAGTGAAATTCAATGATTGTTGGTTTGTAGTATTAGTTTGTGGTCTATGGTGTCACTAAATTCTATTTATCCACTCTTTTTTTCTACACAGAGATTTTCTCACATAGAAATAGTGAGATGGGTGATTTATTTCATGCCAATTCGGTTTCTTATCAAGGATGGTGTTTTTATTGAATTTTTCTAAAACGTTCCACAAATCCAAAGGGGGATATTTTTTGAACCAATACTTTTTCATTGTTGTAAATAGATTTTTTTTTTCAATATAAATATTAGTTATTTAGGGAGTTAGTAATGAAAGTTATCTTTTGTTTTAGATAGTTTCAATGATGAATGTGGCATGATTTCCTAGTGTTTTCCAAATTTTTATCCCAAAATTAAGAGGGACTGAAAATCTTTTTGAAATGTGGTTTTCTAGGATTAACTCATAAAAAATAATTAAAATGAATGTATTTTGTGAAGATTAGTGTTTAACAGAGGTATGACACCTCACAAAGGCATATAACTTCATAATGGTTTAAAGGTTCATAAATCTGTGATGGGGAAATGGTAAATATATTTGATTATGATAAGCTCAGTGAACGGGTAAAATTTCACTCTATCATTGAGAATAAATTATCTATAAGAACATTAATTTAGATATTTTTAAAAATTAATTTGGGATCTTGGATGCTTTATGACATGCTTAGTCTATAAATAGGCACTCACACTCACAACATTTGACAAGAAAAAAAAAAGAAAATTATGAATTAACCTAAATTCATGAAGGATGGTATATTCATGAATCAGTATTTTGTACAATGTTGATCATCACAATATATTTATTGATAGTTAACTAATTATATGGATTTTCAAAAAATGGATTTTTATAAAGACTATAATTTTTTTGAAGATTTAGTTTTCCATGAATTTTTGTGTTATTTTTTGAGGGTTGTGAGCATCATGAAGGTCTGTGGGTTCAAGAATGTTATAATTTATTTGAAACATGAATTGGAATTCATGAATGCTAGGAGCTTCATGAACAATAGTTTTGAACATATTATTTAATTGAACAGTGGTTTCATGTGCATAAACTCATTAAAAATGTGTAAGTAGTGTCTCATGGTAATTAAGGAAAAAGGCTTAATTCCAAATCTACAGAATTTACATTAAAGTTGTTAAACTGAGTATAACATCTCTCAAGGAAGTGAGCTCAGTGGATTCGAGGGAAGTTTCTTGAGGGAGGTAGTGTTATATCCCAAAAAATCTTGTTAATGATTTGTTTCTAGAAAAAATTGATTGTGTATTATATTTTTTACTACATAATAACGAGTGAAGATTAGTTAATTTATGTAGGAAAACCACACTTTCAGTATATGATCCTTATAATAGACCCTAGTGGTGAACCAAGTAAATTTGTTGTGCTGTCTATCGGTATATAAGTGTTTCAGAAATGCACGATTAAATCAGATATGTTGTTCAAGTTCCAAACAATGAGGAAAAAAATCCCTCACCATAAAATAAAAAGTTACCACACTGATTCACCCCTCCCATCTCAGGGTGTTTTAGGGTCCTACACATGTGGGGTTATCCCGAGATTTAAAAGTGGGTACATGGGAGTTTATCGAAATTTTGATGAAGGTAAACGTGTGGTTAGTGAAAGCCTTACATGATATGAAAGTCTTAGTGGATATCACTGACATAAGTTTTCTATTCTTATTGGTATGCAAAAAAACTATTTTTTTCAATGTTATTATCTCATGATTCATTTTAAATGATTCCTTTATAATTATTTTCCTTTTAAAGGACAATATATTTTTTATTTCTCAATTTTATAATATACTATATGTTGGTTTTTTTTCACAAATGATATTCACATGTTTTCATACCCTCATGCCCTGGTTATATTGATATCATCCCTATTTTCCCTTACAAATCATATGATTCCATGCTTTTTATGTTACCTTTACCTATATTATGAATAAATGGAATATGAATGATACGTCCAAGAAAGGTTCTTGTTATCAAGAACCTAGTGGGAGATGACATAACTCACTTATGGTCATGTTTTTAATGTTTACATGCTTCAAAAGGCACTATAACTAAATTATTATAGAAAGGATCACTATGTTATGTAATGAATATACATCAAATAAGATGAAGTCTCAAATCAAAGACTATAATCACATTTTACACACTCTTTAGAAGATGTTATTGACTCTCCTTGGGTTTTTTTAGATCCTTTGCTTTGTCGGCCATCCTCTAACTTCATTAAGACTCTTCAGAGGAGTTTTATTGGATGATTTGTGCTCTAGATCATCACTATTAGATCAATTGGTATATCTATCAACAAATCTTTTCTTTATACTTCCATGTTCCCACTTCCACCTTAAATTGGGCGTCGTTTTCATAGGGTTTCCCTTTTATCATTGTGGTGAAAACTATCTTACCTAATAAATCCTCTCTTATTGTAGTGATAGTGGTGTCTGTACCATAAAATTTCTTTTCTGCGATCAAGACCGGTGGTCTCTAGATCTAATTTCATCAAATATATAGGTTCCTTCATTATTACGGTAGTGTGGGTTTCATAGTGGTAGATGTCCGGTGGCCGATGGGTGTGGTACAAGGACGCAGATGGTTCTAGTCTCTCTCCTGATTGATAGAGTTCAATGAATTGGCTTCCTTCGAGAATAATTTATTAGTGTCCATGTGGTAGATCTATTTTTGACTAGGGCCAGGGGTTGTGTGGATGTGGTGATCTCAATTGATGGTGGCGGTGGTTCGCGTTGTTGGTTGATGCAGGATAGGGATAGAAGCTTCTCTTGGTCAACTGATCAGTTAATTTATGTGGCTAAAGCTATACATCATAGGCCATAGGCCTAATGTTGGTAAATATGTGATGATTATTGGTTCTATTTGTTTGTTTGGTTCAGAGATGTATTTGTTAGAATTATTTTTGTCTCTTTGAATGTTGATGGAGGTGTGACTTCTTGTTTATACCAGTGGGTGGGAGGGCTCGATATATGGATAGGTTTGTTGATACCCATCATTTATCCACATATCCTCTTTTTTGGATTTATGGGTACACATAAATTTACTCTACAAAATTATTTCTATTTGGTTTTGTGTAGCATCAGTTTTATTGAACAGTGAGTTCCTCACAGCAATTATTGGCTGAGAATCCCAAATGGGATATATGTGTGTTGGAACCTATCATTAGATCCTTCCTCAACATGTTCATGTGAATTTGAGGAGTGATCTACCACATTTTGTTGATCCAACATGGGGAAACTTCTTGTAAATGAGTAGAATCACAACCAATGATTTATTTTCTTGTTTCATTTTTTGTTAGGGGGATGTAGTTATTTTATGCTTCATTCTTAACATTTTTTTCACATTGGACACTTGGGACCATTAACACCTTTGGGAAATGTTTCTTAAATGGATTTTACTCTATTTATAATGATTTTTCTCTTCATCCACTTTAAAAAATGTATTCTTTCGTATGTTTAACAAACTGTACATAACTCTCCAAATTTTATGGAAAATTATGTTGATGTAATATTTTTGGATTAGATGTTTGGGTCCTTATAAGGTGACTTTGTAAAATATTTTTTAATTAAAATAAGAGATGGTATGATATATATTGTGGTTATTCTAAACCAACTATCAATAAATATAATTATAAATATAACCATTGATGAAATCCAAGTTTTAGCAGAGAAGACAAGGATGAAGTCTCAGGAATATTTTGGCAAAGATGATAATGAAAGAAGGAATGTAAATCCACCTATATATAAAGTATTTCATAACATTCATTGAGGAAATTTTCTCAATGGGACTAGAATATACATTACTAATATAATAAGGGATCATCAAACAACAAACTTTTGTGGGAAAAATAATTTTCGGGTTAGCATAATGTGATTGATAAATATGAATCCAAACACACCAATAACAGTCCAATGCCTTAATTGTGGAAATATTATACATTAATCATGTTAGTTTTATAATCTAATGAATGAAAAGTATGATTGGTGTGGAAAACATCCATGACCAGGGAAACAAGGTGGATCTAGTTAAATTACTAATGATGATACAGTCTGTGATAGAGAAATCCTCCAATTTATAACATATAAAATGGGGTCTCTATTATAGACACTCTATTTATCACTTATTTTGATCAAAATTTTCAACTATGATGTTTTCTTAATTGAATAGATATTCTAGTTGGATGATGGGAACATTTTGAAATTTATGTTCATGGTAATATACATCATAGTATGGGTATTTTATATGAATTTGAATATATTATGGTAATGGATTAACTATTTCAATAGATACACCACATTCATTGGTATTGGTTATATTAACCACAAATTTTTCATTATTGAAAAATGGACTGGGGTAGAGACAATAACTAGTAGCTGTAAAGATAAACTAACATCACCAGAACTAAAATGTACAACATTTATTATCCATTATCATCGTCAATGAATTCAATATCATAATTTATTATCCGTGATATTTTTGTAGAATATTAAAGACCCATATCTATATTGTATATATAATACAATATACCGCTTCTACTACTTCTACAACATGAAATGATGGTTTGTGAAGAAATGGAGACTACCTAGTGGCGTCAGGGCTGTGAGAAGATTTAGAATCTGGTTTAATTCCCTCTACTATGAGACCATTTACAACATATACATGAATATTTTTCTATATTGGTAATAATATTTTGGGAACTTAAAGAGCCACGTAAAGCATTTTTGGTAGGGTTCTCACCTCCTTATAACCTTTTATGGGATGGATTGACATAGCATGAAACATAGGGACTAGTAGAAAAAATAGGTGAGGATATGGGTGGTTAACTATTAATGATATATAAATTGTTGAGGTATAATATTGATGGTGAAAAATCTAGTGTGTGATAGGAAACAACTCCATGATGGGTTTGGGTGGGTGTGAACATGGATCTCAAATAACCATATGAGGAGGTTGAGAATTCTTCATTTAGTTCATAATTAGACATCACCTTTCCACCAGTACAACCATGTTAAAGAACCATAGGGGATGAGAGATAGGTGTATGTTGTGTATCTATTATAAAAATATATTTCAAACATCTGACTAATGTATGAAAAAATTTCACAATAATTTTTACTATGAACTCATAGAAAAATAAAATATGTCTCAACAGTAAACCCTTAGAGGTGTTCAACTAAAATTATAATGAAGAAAAGAAATATTGGGATTATTACTATTTTCTTTGAATAAATATGATTAATACCTAATTATAAAAAATAAAATCTTGAGTCATCATATAGTTACCCTTATATAACATCATTTTAATGTAATAATCAAAATTTCAATAATTAAATTTAACTAAGGGGAGAGAATGTAACAACCCAAGACTTCACACTATATATTCTCCTTAAATAAATAATATACAAAATTGAGTGTTTCACTTTTTATAAAAACTAAAATAAAAAACAATGATACATTTTCTAATATTAAATATATCTATTAACACATATTCATTAAATTAGTTGGAATAAAATGTAGTAATCATATTTAAAAAGAAATAAAGAAAGTATGAGTAAATGTAATCTATAAGCATAGATCCTCGATATGAAGCCAATTTATCTATGATCAAAAGGGACTCAGTTTCACTAGTGTTTTCCCGGTACCAATACATTTCTAAACTCGAGAAATTATGGTTTTATCAAAATCATAAAGTGGATAAGTTCAAGCTTGTGCAAATTGTCATGATATCCATTCTACAGGAACCATCACACAAAACGTACATCAATACCTAATTTGAGGTTTATGTATTTCGAGAAGATAATAAGGGTTTATATTTCATGAAATGATTAAGACATCAACATTTATATATATATATATATATTTATATTATTCATTAATAAATTAACTAATCATTAATTCATATATTAATCATGAATTTTTATACGTTTTTAAAGATCATTTTTTCTTTATTCACTACATGTTTTAAAATGGTATTTTTCAGAAACTATTATTTTATTTATAGGACATATGTTTATTTTTTATTTAATTATTTACAAATATATTTATTTCATAAATAATAATTTAGAACTATATTAATCAGGAATTTATATGAAAAAATAATTATTATTATACCATAAGGAATTATCTTATAAAAATAGTTTTTAACTATAATTTATCATTATATTCAAAAGTAAAATATATAAATTTTTAAATTATAATTCGAAATAATAAAAATAAATTTTAATTTTATCATAAAAATAATATCTAAAGACAAATTTTTTATATTTTTCTAAAAAAAATTAGCTGAATAGTGTAATATTATATTTTTACAAATACATCAAATTTTATTCCATTATTTAAATATAAGTTTGAATTTGAAAGTTATGAATCCCTATATTGAATAAAAATGTATTTTATAATTTACATTATAAATTTTAAAATTTTTATTATAGTTTAAAAACCTATATTTGATATTTTTGGTCACAGGTAATATTTTTCTCAAAATATTTCAGAATATTATTCATAAATTATATCAAAATTAATTTTTGAACATTAATAAATTGAATCAAGAAAAATATATTTCATATTAGAATCATTGGGACTGAATTTATAAAGAATTACCACTTTATTTTTAGGCATGAATATTTGGTTATCATAGGTAAAAACTAGTTACCATGACAAAAGCTAAAGTAGTAAAAGAAATAATTTAGGGGGTAAAGGGACAGAAACATGTTTAAAGCACTTGTAAAAAAACTGAATGAACATTTATTGATTGTACATCTCCCATTTAAAATTAGTTATCTAATTTTGGACCTACTTTCCTTGATCCTTAATTCCCATTATTGAAATGATTTTGGTATTTATAAAATGTCATCCCATTTCACTTATAGAAATTACTCTCCTATCTTCACTCTCCCTCACAAAACAACCCCATATGATTAGACCAAATTCTACCCAAAACTCTCTTAAACATTAAGATCCATCTAAATATTGACATGGGTTTATAGAAAAACCATCCCTTAAAGGGTTAAAAACCATCACAAAGGAAATAATCCATGAATTTAGTTATACATTCCTAACACCACATTTTCATTTATATTTTGTATTATGGATTCGTTATTATTTATATTTAATTACACCATATTCATATTATAATATTATAATCATTAGTATAATGATTTATTTTTACAATTATTGTACACCAATTATCAACCTTTTACTTTTCCATTACGAAAAAAATGTGGAACTTATGTATGTGCAGAATATCGCCTCTTTGAATAAATGAGTTTTCTTTTCCTTCACCTCCTATCATGGAATTTAAAAAAATAAAAATTAATATATATTTAGGATATCTGTAACTCAATTATTATTTTTTAATACTAAACCATATTCCTTATTTATCCCATTCTTTTTAAAATGAAATCATCATCCATGTGTACGTACTAACTACCACCTTCATTGTGTGATGCACTCTGTTTTTCAATATACCCTTTCATGGATGGATTAAATAATGATATTAATGGATAAATATGCATTTTATGATATAAATATTTTTATTGAAATATAAATTTGATATCTTTGTAATGTTATGAGTGATAAATAATCATTATGTAATTAACTATCTTAAACAAGAAAAGTAAGAGGGAAAACAATTTATATTATATAATTGTGTCTTATGAATTAATTATTCTATAAATTCAGTAAAATATTAAATATAACATTGATAAACACTAATTAATATCATTATGATACTGGTATGATGAAATTGAAACTAAATTGACTCATAGATATCTATTAGTCATGGTATATTCAAGTTTGTGTCTACTTGACCAACTAGTTTGACATTGTTGAAAATTTTTATCTTGGGTGATTATAAAAACATAATAATTAATGAATTATATTTTTCCAATTATATTTTTATAAAAATTTGGGGAAAATTCCGAGACCATGCGCTGAGATGAACATGTGATTCCAAGGCCTGGTGTGCCGGGAATGGTCCGTTGAAAAATATTAATTTTTTAAATAACGCGTCTGAGCAGTTTTCCTAAAAAATTGGAATAACTATTAAATGGGATATTGAATCTGAAATCTGAGGGCACCATTGTGTTCAGGATGACAGGTTTACCCTAGGAACATCATACATTTATTCGGCGCGGGCCTTTAGGGGAAAACTTTAAATGGGTATAAATGTAAACAAAATAATTAAATAAAATTATTTGGTTTTTAAAATACATATAAATCATGAACAGCATCTTGGATTGAAAATATGAGACCACCATTGGGTTTGTAATAAGTGCTTTCCCTTAGATGAATCCTAACATTGGCCGACACGAGAAAACTATGGAGAGTATTTTTTGGGACATGATTGTAAATAAAATAATTAAATAAAGATTAATTGATTTTTAAATCATATAAATCATAAATAGTAGCTCATATTGGAAATATCATGAGGGTGTGATTTCCTTAGGTGAGGCCTAACCTTGACTGGCGCAGGTCGAGGTAGATGATAATTTATGGTCATTTTGAATGATAATAAAATAACCTTCTTAAAAAGTTTATTTTATTTCTTTCTACGTTTTGTAGCGATGTAGTGACACTACAATGCCATGACAAAGATGATGTTTCCCTTCATAAATGATCACAACATAATGATGATGCGACTTAGTGTAACAGAAATGATGAATCATGATTCTCCAATTAATATTCTGACAAGGATATGAAACCATGGGAAGATTATAGAGATTGCTCCGAGGATCTCGATGAATATTGTTTTTGCAAATAATGAATCACTAAAGACAGGGAACACCACTACTTTCTGATGGATATTTCGAATGATGACAGAGGTGTGGATCATCGTCACTCTTCAGCAGATCGTCAACGCCATCGAATCTAGCAGCAGAGGATTTAATCCTTGGAAAGGGGTTTTGTTGTTCTATATGATCTCTCATCTCCCATTATTCTTTCTAAACTATGAACATGGGATAATTCACTACTAGATTAACCCGAGGATTGATCACCATTTTGGGAAATGGGAATTTTATTGTGGGGAATTAATGGAATTTTTAAACATTTTGATTATCTGTCATTAAATCTCCTAAAAAGGATGAATCACACTGACACGAACAAAGGTTGTGGTCTGTACTTTGTGTGTTCGTTGAACATTCTTCTACTTTGCCCACTACATTCAATTAATTATGGTGTGACAACAACCACGGCCTTGGAAGGACCACATTTGTTGATCATCCTGGGTAGGAGAGCGAGAAAGACAGAGACACTGGGTGAACGACCGCAGGCATGGAAGGCCAGTGGCAGGAATGGAAGGCCGCAACTAAGAGGGTTGAGATTACAGAAAGGGTCACCAACTCGAATTCCAATAGTAGTGGTACCCATGGAAGCCACCACTGGTGGTGGATCAGGGCTGCCAGTTGGTGGCCGAAGGGGGCTTGGATTGATGCAACTGGGATCTACGCCCACGGTGGAGGACCACAGTCCAGTTGGACCATATAATGGGGCCCGCTGCTGGGCAGTTATTCGGTAGTCCATGAGGCTTGAACAGATGCAATGAGAAGCACATCCCGGCTGGATTGAACAGGCCCGCCAGCACGGGCTGACCCAGATAAAGATCGGGCTTCTGGGCAGCCTGGCAGGTTGGACCCGTGGCCCAATAGGCCTGGCCCTTTGGCATAACCCAACCAGGTCAGACCAAACCCAACCGGGTTGGGTCCGGTCATCTGAATCAGGTCGGTTCAGGTCAATCCGATCAGACCACACTAAGACCATGCCCAAGCAGACCCTTTTTACAAAAATTCGCATACCTTTATATACCACATTTCTGATTGACGAGCCATTTTCGGTGTTGGTACCCTCTTGACGATGTGGCCCTTTTGATATACTTTAAGTGACTTTTCTTAGGCAGTAGATATATGACTGACAGCTTGAGGAGTAGATTCACCTAAAACCAAGCATGATACTAGTGGGAATCCTACGGATGGCTATGATGAGATGACTGTGACAAGCGGGTCTAGGTGCCCTAGAAGGACTAAGTAACGAGCGGTTCTAGGTTGCTCTTTAAGACCAAGAGACGAGTTGGTCTAGGTGCCCGAGCAAGCCCAAGTGGCGAGTTGGTCTAGCTTTCCTAGTATACCTATGTGCCGAGTGGGTCATGGTGCCCCAACATGCCTATGTGACTCATCAGGGAAGAGTTCTTCAATAGTACCGGGTGTTCATTATTTACGACTAATAGTATTTCTTTGCGTAATTTAGTTTATACCTGTGTGGCCTGACTCGAGTTACTCTCTCGACTGTACTTATTAAAGGATACACATCATATACCTATTTTGAAGTCTACTTCGTGTATTTATTTTTGGTATACCTTTGGGGATTGGGTTCCCTACTGAGTATTGTTTTACTCACCCCTATATGGGCTTCGCCCACACATGTGGTGTCTTATGCAGACGATCTAATCTTTGATGGAGTCCTTGGTAGACTAGGTCCAGGGGGTTCATAGAATGACTCGATAGATGAGATGTGATTCTGTGGGTTTAGACAGCTATTTCTATACCAACCCTTCAGGTAGGTTTTTTTTGGAGGAGTTCCAGAGACATGTACATTTACTTTTCTGTCCTAGGAAGGCTTGTTTGATGGTCGCGTTTACCTTTTGTTATCTACAATCATACCTTGTGTTTGTTTACATAGTTTTTTCACCAGCCATCATCTATTTCTTTGAGAACTTTTC
Organism: Viscum album; assembly: GCA_963277665.1. Classification (NCBI taxonomy): domain Eukaryota; kingdom Viridiplantae; phylum Streptophyta; class Magnoliopsida; order Santalales; family Viscaceae; genus Viscum; species Viscum album. The sequence continues at coordinate 233,073,072 of OY728147.1, forward strand.
ATGTGTACATGTACATAGTAAAATGCATCTCATTTGTTAGGGATATTCGTACTCAGTGATTGTCACCAGCCCCTGGCCTATGGGAGGCTAGCTTGGGGTAAGTACGACATTGGCTTAGGGGATGGGTTGTGACATGGTCATATCAGAGGAGTTTGGTTCTATCTAAAGAACATAGAGTCTATGAGTTTCTTTTAGGGTTAAAGTGTTAAGATTATCTTGTTTGGCATTCAGGCCAGATAATCTAGTGGTGCTACGTCTGTCAATGTATCAATACACTAGGACCACGAACACTAATTTTGGCTCAGTAGATAAAAACACAAGTTATAGGGAATTAAATATTGGTACACGAATCATATAGGAATGGGTTGAGTTTTCCATGAACTTCTTAAGTCACCTCACCAGGTATAATCTATTGATCATGGTACCCCTTGTTTTGTATCAAGATGCTTCCATATAGATAGCCAACATGGATTGTACTGCATGATCATGAGGATGATCTCTAGGGTGATGAGATGGGTAAAGGGGTTTGTACCAAATAAATCACCTCCGGGTGGTGTACCGGCTATACCACCACCTGTGGAGTAGCACATGGTACTTGTAGTACCAATGGATGAGATGCATGGTTTTACACCCCAAGATTTCATTGTACGTTAGTTCTTCAAAGAAATTCAATAACTTACACTACACGCAACATCGAGTTCAAGAGCACCACGACTTACCAAACTAGTCGTTCAAAAGTGGTTATGAATAGTAGTAACAGAATTTTCAACTTTATAAAACCCTTATAATTTTAGAATCCATATTATGAGTTTCTTATACATAATTTAAGGACAAATTCATTTTTTAAATAAAAGACGTATTTTTCAAAAAATGCTATTTTATCGCCTTTTAATGGAAAACCCTTTTTAAATCGAATATTTGAAACTTTTATATATTCTATTTGACAAAATAAACTTTCGGGACATAAGAATTTAGTTTCAATAAATTTTTGGTGTTTTTTTGATAACTTTCATATTTGGATAAATAATGATAAATACTATATTTTAACTGAAAACAACTTTTTAAATCAAAATAATTTTAGTGTAAAATTATACATTTTAATGGTTTGGATGTATAAATAGATTATATTTTTACCATTTAATCCAAATCTAGTCATTGTAAGTAATTTCACTTTGAGATTGGACGTAATCAAGTGTCAATCTTTTGATAGATATTGCTTCTTAAAAATATGCCTTTCTGTTTTGACAATGGGAATTAATTTTAAATTAATAGATGAAACTTCTCTGTATTGAATTTGGTAAAATGGACTTCATTTTGGAATTCTGAATATCAAAATTAGCTTAGGGTGACTTTTTGATATTTTTCTGAAAACTTTAAATTTTTGATGAATAGTGAAAACAACTAAGTTATTGTTTAAACCCAAGTTTTTATTTAAATAATTATTTATATTATCTAAAATTATTTTAGGTCAAAATAGATACATAATACATATATAAGTTTATTTAATTCAATGGAGTCAGTTTATAATAATTTTAGATATATAACAATTTTATTTAACTTTTCACCGTGTTTTACCCACCCCCTATGAGAGTTTGCAAATTCACATAAAACATATTTTTACCACTTCTTTAAGTTGAATTTAGAAAATCCGAGAGAAACGGTTAATATCAAGGAGTAAAATGTGGTTCAATAAGATTAAAATAATTTTTGGTGAATAATAAACTTTTTACATTTATTTACCACGGCTAAAAGTAAAAAGGGTAAATAAGGGTAAAAATGATATTAATATTACCCTAAAACATGACCTAATTCTATTGGCTAAGTATAATTAAACAAAAAACAACCTTACGAATAAAATACAATCCACTTTGGTCCACTTGGATTAGATTAGGACATTTATTATTATTTAATTCAAAGAAGAGATAAAACAGTTAAAATCAACGTTTAATAAATAAAACATTATTAATATAGGGTTAAAAATAAGATATATTCAACTATAATTATTAATTATAAAGATAAAAATATTTCCAACATAATGGTATTTTATTTATATTTTTTAGACATTAAATAATTTAATTTTTTAATGAGACAATGATTATGCAGTAATTACCTAATTAATGAAATATTAAACAAATTGGTATTATAAATATCTAAATAAATTTAATTTGAGACTTTTTATGAATTACACTAATTTTTAAAGTAAATATGACATATTATTGTTTTTTATATGAATTTATTTCTATTAAATAATGCTATTAGGAATTTAGTAAAAACAAAATACCAAATAGTTTCAAAATTGACAAAAAAGATTTTTTAAAACAAATATTATATCATTAATGGGTATTCTATTCATTAAAATCTATGGTTCAGCCAAAAAACATATATAATGATAGTTGTATCATTAATTAACCACTTGGGGTTCTCTTATGAGTATATAGTAAGTTTATTAACCATATAATATAAAAATACAAAGAGACATGTTAAATGTCAAACTATTTAACTAAGAGTTAAATCTAAATGTTAAGGTTAATATAGTGACCCAAACCTGTCTAAAACCAATTGGTTGAGTGGTTTTCGACCCATACCCACCTTATCCTTTAAATAATCTACTTTGGATCCATTAGAAACCGAAAATGATTTTATTATAAAATAATATTTTAACTTTTTCCTTAGGTACCCCTCACCCCTCTTATAAAAGGAAACTTCCCCTTCTATCAAATGCACACCTTAGAAACCTTTTTTCTCAGCAAACCCCTGCTCAAATATCCTCTCAACTTCTCTCACTTCATCCTAGAGGCCCTAATTTGGTCAGAAATCCAACTTAAGAAGCCCTTTTGATCAAATTAAAATGAAGAACCTGAAGAAGATGTAATAATTTCACCACCCTCTTACAAGTTCTTTTCTTCTTCCACTTCTTCTTTCTTTGTTATTTACATACTAAAATAATAAATCTAGTATCTTATATATATTTTGATGTTATTATAAATATGGGACATCCATATTCATTATTTTATCCATCCATTGAATGACATGTCACCCTATGTGCGTACGTACGGATAACCATCTCCACGTGTTGGTGTAATTGATATTCAAAAAATTAGTATTTGGATGGGTATAATAATGATATGAAATTCATGTAAATAACAAATATAACATGATAATGAATCTGTATATATGATATACTATCCAATTATATATTATTTTAGTATCAAAAGAATGATATTGTCGCTCATGCATACGTACAGATTACCGTCTCCACGAACGTGATGAGATTCATTCCCCATCGTATCCATTCAAGACGAAATTTAATTTGATGATTAAAAATAATGTTTAGAGACATGATATCATTCTGTATAGGAATATTATACATCCCATCCATAATAAATATATCTCAAAAAATGAATATAAAGAAAAACGAATCTGTTAACACCCGAAATGACGATAATACTAAGATATTATTAACAAATCAATGTTAAAAGATTATATATGATATCATATTAATGTATAATATTCTTTTATAATTAATTAACAATTATTTCACCATTATATAGGAGGTTAAACTACCCCTGACGAAGGAAAAAAGTACAAAGTAAGGGGTTTCTTATCTCACTTTTAATTCCGTGAGATTTCCATTGTTCACCACATATGTATTGCATATGGTGTGTGTACTGCCCATGATTGTATTCATTGTTTAATATAATTTAATTTAGGGATATTTAAATCATCTTTGTATGATCCTTATTTCATGTTTGTATGTTTCTTAAGTTACAAAATTGATAATGTAATTTGAAATTTCAATTTCCACTCATTCGGCTTTACGCATACTTCATTGATTATTTTACTCCAAGATTATGTGTGGAATCACTATTCATTTTCTTATGTCATAATTTCCACTCCCCTTTCTGTGGATATACATTTTATACACATAATCACTCCATTTATAAATTCTCATGTCATCTATATGAACTTTATAAGAGTAATTTTAACTCAATCTCCATTTGTTGTGTTAAATATCCAATTCATTGGTGTTGTTTTTACAATAATTTGTGTGAATGTCCTCTGATTTTTTTACACTGAATATCCAATCATATTGAGTGTATTTATATTTGAAACACATAATTATTTTGTTGTTTTATCCTTAGCCTAAGGATACGGTCTTTATAAGAGATTTCATATCAATTTACATTCCGTTGAGACTTCTTTGTTGTTATACACCAAATCACTTTTATATGGTGTATAAAATGTACTTTGACATAGTATATCATGAATCCATTTATTCTCATGATATTACAATGTTTTGATTACCTCAATTATTTTTAATCAAGTGTCTCTCTTTTGGTTAGGAATTCTAACTAAAATATCATTTTTAAAATGTTTTAATGATTTATTATTCTAAATCTTTCTCATTAATATCCATGTTTTAAAAATTGGTTTAAGGTTTTATTTATAAGGATTTTAATGTTTTAAAATTAAAATTCATTTTAAAAGTTTCAAAGTGGTATGGGACACTTTGATTCCAAATTCTATTTTAAACAACTTCTTGGTAAATAGTGATACTTTTAAATGTTTTAAAGAAATAGGGGGATATTTCTCTCAAATTGTTTTGATGATTATTTTAATCTATGTCAATATCCTTCATTATTCTCAATTGAGGTTAATATATTACAGTAAAATCCTCCATATTGTATTGAATTCATTATGTTTGACTGTGGATTTCTATTTTTATACCATTCATGGTTTGTGGATAAATTATTGACATTTCTTATAATAGTTTTTATACAACTATTTATGTTTTGATTCAAACTTTTCATATGAGGAATGCCTTGGACATATTAAGTGATGGTTGGAGCCCGTTATTTCTCCTCGATGCATCGGTGGGTATCATGAGACAAACCAGTGTCTTGGAAAAAGGTATTGACAAAATCTTATTTGCAGTCTTCGCACAAGGCCTTCTCTATGTGGTTATGATAGTCTAGCATTATGCATTCTATCATTACGAAAGTGTTTGTTGTTATTTCATGTGATTATTCAACTAGTATTATATCCATGTGAATAAGTAAATGGAATTATTTCATTTTATGTTTTCCATATTATGTAGAAGTTCATGTTTAAAAGGATTTTGTTTTAGCTATACATTGCCTTAAATGTTTATGCTTATTTACGAAAGTGTCTGCTATATTGTTTTCCTTACTGAGCATCTCAACTCACCCCTTTCTTTGATTTATTTTTCCCAGGATGTGAAGAAGTATTTTATGAATGACTTGTAGGGATAGTCTGAGGGGATATGAGTGTAGACTATGGAGACTATGTTGTTGTAGTTTTTCACTATATGATATAATGTAAACCTTATTAATGTTTCTAGAACTTCTAGGGATACTAAACTAATTGGTCTTTCGAGACATGATCTTTTGAGATCATGCCAATGTTATGTAATAATGCACCGACTCTGGGTGACTGGGGTTGGGGAATTACAGTTGTTATCAGAGAAAGTTTAGTACAATCCTTGGAAACTATATTTAGATAAACTCTGATTAGATCACATATCCATAAGATAGAATTTGATTATTAGTATAGAGAAACTTTCTAAAATTTTGGTATTGTAGTGATTTTTTGAGTTCTCCAAGAAATACATCCATGTCTGGATACGAGCAGGTAGAGGCAGATCTGGCATAGATGTACCTAGGGGTAAATCCTGAAAACACCGCTTTGAGCTAGACTCGAATGAGAACTTGCGCATGACAATGGGCCTTGTTGCACTCTCGGTTATGACTCTCCCGATGGATATTCATAGCATAATTTACATTTTCATTACAAAACAATTTGAATTATTTTAATATAAGATGAGAATAAATGACTTTGGTTAATACAAATGTGTTTCAACTTGAGAATATGGTTTCATGATATTCTCTAAATGATTATATGAATAATGTTACTCACACAATGCTTTCTGGTTTTAGTTAATGTCTAGATTCCAAGGAAGTCATAGTAACTTTTAGAATGATGTAAAAGGTGGGAACGGTGGTGGAAATGAGCAAAAAATGGAATGTTGATAGGCGTAAAAGATATCGTGTTCATGCCAAATCAGTTTTTCAAAAATATGATCAAAAACATATATATTAACTAACTCTCAGACTCAAAAAAGAAGATAAAGGTGGTGAATGATAAGTGCTCCAACAGTAGAGACCATCAAGAAAATAATCCTCAATTTCCATTATGTAGGAAATGTGGAAGGGGACACCCAGTAAATTGTCTCAATGGAACAAAGAAATGATTTATGTGCGGGAAAGAAGGACATAATGTGTAGAATTACTGAGAAAAAATAAAGAGTACTATAGAATAAAATAAAAATGGTCCCAAGCATCCATTTACTGTCATTTTTCGTAAATGTTGGGGACCTAGCCATTACCCGAGTGAATTCCCTATTCTATAGGATATTTTCGTGGTCAAAGAAGAAGCTATATGGAAATAAAGGGTTGGAGAAATGTTTAAAAGTATTTGTGCTCCATGTTGATGGGATTACTTTGAAATAATTTTCTCTTGTATTTGTAACCCTATAGTTTCCATGTGAGAATGATATTTGAGGAATAATTATCTTTTATCTTGTGGATATATTTATAAATAACCATTTGGTTTTATATGATCATTGGGTTTGAGGCAATTACAGGTTATTATATTTTGGGATGAAAATGCAAAGTATGAGATAACATTTGTGGTTATATTATTTTGAGAAATTAATCTCATTTTGGTACTGTTATAAAATATAGTATTTGAAAAAGGACATCACGTAGACCGTGTGACAACCCATTGCGTCAGACATAACTGTGGGAATCGAACCCACAACCAGTGTGCGATTGGGATTTATCTCCTACCACTAGACTACGTGAAGTCCCTGGTTAGTGTAACTAATTATTTTTAGTTAACTGATTTTATTAATCAATAATAAGTTGACTTGGGATCTTATGTCTTATCAAGTGAATACCCTTATTATAGGAAAATGATTTGGTGATTAAGTGATAAATGTTATTTTGAAAGATGTTCGCTTTGTTGGGAACACTATATGCTAAAATAAAATAGAATACTATGGTATTTCATTTGAGGAGTAATTGTGGATTTTTATCTATTATTTTATTGGGGATTTATAGTAATTTGGGTTATTTATGTAAATGATTAACCTATAATAGAGAATATTTGATTTGGTTAATTACTTTTAAGTATGTAACTTTAAGAGAAGTTGATGTCATTTTGAGATAAAATTTAACATAGAAAACTATATAACCAAATTCTTCTATGTTTTGCGTTTCAATATTAGTTTGGATTATATTGAAGGATTTTATGGACAATTGTTTATTGAATGGTATTTATTTAACTTTGTGGTATTGTTGGTTTAATTTTTGAAATTAAGATTTGTGTTTTTTTCCTAAAGGAATATCCTTTTAGAGGATCATCAGATCTTATAAAAACCATTTTAGTTCTGATTAATCACTAAATACAAGGTAAATATATATCTTATACTCTATGGATCATGTGATTCTCTAGAAGTTTATTCTCACTCTTCCAGTGTAGCCAAGTCTTCTTGAATACTCATCGTTAAAAAAAATGAGTAAGTGGTCGAAGTTTATTAAATAATGAAACTCTACTTAAAAAGTTAGTATATCTCTTTATGTTCTGAGTCAATCTCATTAATTAATTCTTCATATTTATGTAATTTAAATTAAAATAAAAAAATGTGCCCGTTTACTTTTCCTACATGGAAACTAATGAATGTTTGTCCCATCACAAGTTTGTTGTTTTCTTATTGTTAATTTTCTCCTGATCATGTGTTCTATCCCTCTCCATCAGGACTTGACTTATTTTATCTTCCATATCCATGTTTTCCTAAATGGAATCCTAGTATGGGTTATCTTGGGTGACCTTTGTACTTATCTTTCTTTCTTTTAAAGTGATAGTTTTATTGAATCTATTTCTGATGTGGGACTTTCCATTATATTCCCAAGCACAATTTTAAAAAGTGCGAGGATGCAATTTATTGAAGGGGGGGAATAATGTAACGCCCCATGATTTCATGGTATGTTAGTTCTTCAAAGTAATTCAATTACTTACACTACATGCAACATCGAGTTCAATCGCACAATGACTTACCAAACTAGCCGTACAAAAGTGGTTATGAATAGTATTAATAGAATTTGGAACTTTATATCACCCATATAATTTTAGAATCCATATAATGAGTTTCTTAGACATAATGTAAGGATAAATTCATTTTTCCAGATAAAAGAAGTATTTTAAAAAAATGCTATTTTACTACATTTTAATGGAGAACCCTTTTGAAATTTGATACTTGAAACTTTTATATATTCTATTTGACAAAAAAAAACTTCTTCTTTAGAATCGGGACATAATAATTTAGTTTCATTAAAGTTTTGGTTTTTTTCTGATAACTTTCATATTTGGGTTAATAGTGAAAATACTATGTTTTAACTGAAAACAACTTTTTAAATCAAAAATAATTTTTAGTGTTAAATTATTCATTTTAATGGTTTGGATGTATAAATAGATTATATTATTACCATTTAATCCAATTCTAGTCATTGTAATTAATTTCATTTTTAGATTGGACATAAACAATTATCAATATTTTGATAGATATTGTTTCTTAAAAATATGCCTTTAGGAATTAACAACATGAATTAATTTTAAATTAATAAATGAAACTTATATGTTTTTAATTTGGTAAGATAGACTTCATTTTTGAATTCAGAATATCAAAATTAGCTTAGGGTGAATTTTTGATATTTTTCTGAAAACATTCAATTTTTTATGAATAGTGAAAAACACTGAGTTATAGTTTAAAACCAACTTTTTATTTAAAAAATTATTTATTTTATCTAAATTCATTTCAGGTAAAAAAATATACATAATTATTATATAGGTTTAATGTAATTCATTGAAGTCAATTAATAAAAAGTTTAGATATATAAAAATTTTATTGAACTTTTCACCGTCTTTTACTCATCTCCTAAGAGAATTTGCAAATTCACATAAAACATAATTTTAACACTTCTGTGAGTTGAATTTAGAAAATCTGAGAGACACAGTTAATATCAAGGAGTAAAATGTGGTTCAATAAGATAAAAATAATTTTTAGTGAATAGAAACTTTTTACATTTATTTACCACGATTAAAAGTAAATATGGAAATTCAGGGTAAAAATGATATTATTATTACCCTAAAACATGTATTAATTATATTGGATAAGTATAATTCGACCAAAAATAGCCTTAGGAATAAAATATGAACCTCTTTGGTCCACTTTAATTATATTAGGACATTTATTATTATTTAATTCAAAGAAGAGTTAAAAGAGTTAAAAGAAAAGTTTAATAACTAAAATATTATTAATATAGGGTTAAAAATAAGATAAACTCGACTATAATTTTTCATTAGAAATTTAAAAATATTTCTTAAATAATGGTATTTTATTTATATTTTTTATACACTATATAATTTAATTTATTAATGACACAATGATGATGCAATAATTAACTAATTAATGAAATATTAAACAAATTGATATTATAAATATCCAAATAAATGTAATTTTAGACTTTTTATAAATTACACTAATTTTTTAAGTTAATATGAAATATTAGAGTTGGTTATATGAATTTTTTTCTAATTAATAATTCTATTTGGATTTTAGTAAAATCAAAATACCAAATAGTGTCAAAATTGACATAAAAGAGTTTTTAAAACAAATATTATATCACTAATGGGTATTCTATTCCTATAAATATATGGTTTTGCCAAAAGACTTATATAATGATAGGTGTATCATTAATGAAACTCTTGGGGTTCTCTTTGAAGTATATTGTATGTTTATAAACCATATAATATAAAAATACAAAGACACATGATAAATGTCAAACTATTTAACTAAGAGTTAAATCTTAAAGTTAAGGTTAATATAGTGACCCAAACCTGTCTAAAACCTATTGGTTGAGTGGTTTTTTATACATCCCCAGTTTAGCCTTTAAATAATGCACTTTTGAGACATTATAAATCGAAAATGATTTTATTATAAAATAATATTTTATTTTTTCTTAAGGTGCCCCTCATCCCTCTTATAAAAGGGAACTTCCCCTTCTTATAAATTCACACCTTCAAAGACCTTTGGCTCGGCCAAAACCTGCCCAAATATCCTTTCAAATTCCCTAAATTCATCCTAGAGGCCCTTTTTTGTCAGAAATCCAACTTAAGAAGCCCTTTTGATCAAATCATTATGAAGAACCCAAAGAAGACGTAATAATTTCACCACCATCTTTCAAGCTCTTTTCTTCTTCCACTTATTCTTTCTTTGTTATTTTCCATTATAAAATAATAACTACAGAATATTTTACATAATGTGATGTTATTATAAATATGGTATATCCATATTCATTATTCTATCCATACTTTGAATAACATGTCACCATACATGCATACGTACTGATTACCGTCTCTACGTCGTGGTGTAATTTTTATTCAATAAATTTTTATTTGGATGGGTATAATAAGGATGTGTAATTCATATAAATAATAAATATAACATGATAATGATTCTGTATATATGATATACCATCCAATTATATATTAATTTAATATCAAAAAAATGATATTGTCGCTCGTGCGTACATACATATTACAGTCTCCACGAACGCAATGAGATTCATTCCCCATCGTATGCATTCAAGACTAAATTTCATTTGATGATTAAAAATAATGTTTAGATACATGATATCATTATGGATATGAATAAGATGCATCCCATACATAACAAATATGGCTCACATAACAATAAATATAAAGGAAAATGAATCTGTTAACACTCAAAATGACGATAATACTAAGATATTATTAAAAAATCAATGTTAAAAGATCATATATGATATTATATTAATTTATATGATTATTTTAAAATTCAACAATTTTCTCACCATTATAAAGGATTTTAACCTACCCTTGACCAAGGAAAATGTACAATGTAAGGGGTTTCTTATTTCACTTTTAATTCCGTGAGATTTCCATTGTTCACTACTTATTTATTGCATGTGGTGTGTGTACTACCAATGATTTTATTCATTGTGTAATATAATTTAATTTATGGATATTTACATCATCATTTTATGATCCTTCTTTCATGGGTTTATGTTTTTTATGTTACCGAATCGATAAGGGGATTTGAAATTTCAATTTCCACTCATTCAGATTTACGCATACTTCCTTGATTATTTTACTCCAAGATTATGTGTGGAATAAATATTCATTTTCTTATGTCATAATTTCCACTCCCCTTTCTGTGGATATACTTTTAATACACATAATCACTCCATTTATAAATTCTCAAGTCATCGATATGAACTTGATAAGAGTAATTTTAACTCAATATCCATTTGTTGAGTTAAATATCCAATTCATTGGTGTTGTTTTTACAAGAATATGTTTGAATGTCCTCTGATTTATTTACACTAAATATCCAATCATATTGAGGGTATTTATATTTTTCACACATAATTATTTCGTTGATTTATCCTTAACCTAAGGATATGGTATTTATAAGAGATTTCATCTCAATTAACATTCCATTGAGACTTCTTTGTTGGTATACACCAAATCCGTTTTATATGGTGTATATAATGTACTTGGACATAGTATATCATGAATCCCTTTATTCTCATTATATTACAATGTTTTGATTACCTCAATTAATTTTATTCACGTGTCTCTCTTTTGGTTAGGAACTCTAACAAAAATATCATTTTTAAAATGTTTTAAAGATTTATTATTCTAAATCATTCTCATTAATATCCATGTTTTAAAAATTGTTTTAAGGATTTATTTATATAGATATTAATGTTTTAAAATTAAAATTCATTTTAAAAGTTTCAAAGTGGTATGGGACACTTTTATTCAAAAATATATTTTAAACAGCTTCATGATAAATAGTGATACTTTTAAATGTTTTAAATAAATAGGGGGATATTTATCTCAAATAGTTTTGATGATTATTTTCATCTATGTCAATATCCTACATTATTCTCGATTGAGGTTAATCTGTTACAATACAATCATTCATATTGTATTGAATGAGTTATCTTTGACTGTGGATGTGCTATTTTTATACCATTCATGGTTTGTGGATAAAGTATTGACATTTCATATGATATTTTTAATACGAATGATTATGTTATATTTCAAAATTTTCATATGATGAATGCATTGGACTTAGTAAGTGACGGGTGGAACCCGCTATAGCTCCTCGATGCATCGGTAGGTCTCAAGAGACAAACTAGTGTCTTGGCACAAGGCCTTGACAAAATCTTATTTGTAGTTTTGGCACAAGGCTTTGTCTATGTGGTTATGATAGTGTGGAATTATGAATTCTATCAATATGAAAGTGGTTATTGTTATTTCATGTGATTATTCAACTACTAGAATATCCATGTGAATAAGTAAATGGAATTATTTCATTTTATTTTTTCCATATTATGTTGAAATTCAAGTTTAAAAGGATTTAGTTTTAGTTATACATTGCCTAAAATGTTTATTCATATTTATGAATGTTTCTTTTATATTGTTATCCTTACTACGAATCTGAGCTCACCCCTTTCTATGTTTTATTTTTCCCAGGATGTGAAGATGTATTTTATGAATGACCTGCAGGGATTGTCTTAAGGGATATGAGTGTGAACTATGGAGACTATGTTGTTGTAGTTATTCACTTTATGATGTAATGTAAACCTTATAAATGTATCTATCACTTCCAAGGCTACTAAACTAATCGTTATTCTGATACTTGATCTTTTATTATCATGCCAATGTTATGTAATAATGCATCAACTCTGGGTAACTGGGGTCGGGGCGTTACACATGGGATGAGTGAACTTAACGAGTTTCAAAAATAGATATCCCTTAGGTCATAAGTCAAGCCTGAATAATTTTTGAATAATTACTGGATTAAGGTGGTGATCGAGTTTTCCATCAAGTCAGGAAACCACTAGATCAGATGGAAGTCCTGACGGTAAACCTTCTACATGGTTTAATAGGGCAATGGATGGGATTAGATTACCTAATCATATGATGAGGTTACTCTTCTATGGACAGATCATGAGAACCTTTCTCAGAGAAGGGACTCTCTCTATAAAAGTTAAGGTATATGTGTGGCCAAGAGATTCTACAGCTTCAACTGGGTGACATGTTGAATTTGTGTATTCATCAAGTCATATCGACCATTCCAGGTACTTGATGAATACAATATGACTATTATTTCATGGATCAAACATTTGAGTGAGGCATGCTTATGTATATATGATCCATTTATATTCTTATGTTAATTCTTACTTATGGTAGGGTTTTTGAGAGAACCTTTTTGGTTAAAAGTCCTTTGGATGAGAAGATTCAGCAGGTGGATGTCAATAGTGGGAAAGTAAGAGTAGAGACCTCAGGAGAAGAAATATAATGCTAGTATCAAGGACATGGATGTTTGATACATTCCAAGAGGATTACTTAAGATAGGGAATCTATATCTTAAGGCTCATAGTGTGGGTCCAGTCAATCTTGAAAGAGCTTATTATTTTTAAAAGACAGTGGGGGGCATCTCGCTAGAGATTTTCCATCCCATCATGTTGATAGTGAAATAGTGGATGGGTCACTAGGGCAGAGGCAGTAACAAGAATATACAAACATATAGGGTGGATGGTTTGTAAATGGAGCTGGAAGAACAGTTGGAGGTGGTATGCATTTCGACATGTTACCACCACCACCCCCATGTGTTCTACACCAGGCTCAGGGAGCTGGAGGATAGGAGAAGGGGTAGGTGCATGCAGTCATGTCATATGACCCAAGGCCTCCATGAATGAGTCAAGGTATGGTATGTTTATATTATATGTAATCATATTTATAGACACATGTTTTAATCATTCTTTTTTGTCAGAAATCTTGTTCGTGACCTATAGTTTCTAGTTAAACTATTGACTTGAGCCTTAAATCTGAAGATTCCTATGGGAGGAGACTCTATAATCACACTTATGTCGACAGTTTGATCTTACCCTTGGGTGAGAGTTTAGGTTGTAACCTCTTGATGGCCACATCGAGGCCTTAATATGTGAGTTTGGGAATGGACTAGTCATCCACAGTTCATTCACAGGTTGACTATTTTTTCAAAAATCTTATGGTATGTTTGAATCGATGGAATTGGGGTTTCCTTGGTCAGAAAAAAAAGGAAACCAATACAGTATGGGGTAGACTTATGCTTCAGAGGGTGCAACCAATCATTCTTCAGTTGGATATCATAACCCTAATGGCAGTGAATGAGATGAGTCCTAAGATTCATGTAGTGGTGGACACGTATGAGGACATCTTCTTGGAAGATGTTCTTACACTACCTCCTCACATGGAGGTAGAATTAAGGATTGACATGTACCCTAGGATGAAACTGATATCTATACCGGAATATTGGATGGCTCCCGCAGAGCATCAGGAATTAAGGGTATAGTTTGAGTTCTTCTGGAAGAATGGATTAGTGGGACCTATTGTTTCACTACAGGCATCCCCAGTATTGTTTTCAAAGAAGGCATATGGGATCTTGATGTTATGTGTGGATTTTTTGGGCCTAAATCAGGTGATTGTAAAGATTAAGTATCCACTACCAAGGATCTATGATCTCTTTTATCAGTTAAAGGGAGAGAGATGGTTCTTTGCAGTTGAGACCTCATGAGTAGAACTATGCGACCGAATACCTTGAGTTGGAATTGGTAGTGTTTTAGTTGGAGAAGTGGTGACACTACCTTATAGGAAAATGATTTACCATATTCTCTAATGACAAGAGTCTCAAGTATATCTTTTCTGAGAAGGATTTAAACTTGAGACTGAGATGATGGCTGGAGTTCTTTCATAACAATGACTTCAATATAGTCTATACTCCTAGTTTGGTAAATGTGGTAGTTGATGCTCTTGGTAGAAGATCTAGTTCAAAGTTGTTGAACAAGGAAACAAAGAGTTTGGCATCATTATAGTTATTATTCATGGGTAGAGATAATGCAACATACCTCAAATAGGTGCTTGTTACCCCTCCAGACATAAAGTGAATCAGAGAGGCACAACTCAATGATACCGATTGAGAATCTTTAAGTGCTTAGTTGTCTACAAAAAATTCCCTTGATGGTAATTAGAAAGATGAGAAGAACATTGTTTGTTTTAAGGATTCATAGTAGTATCAATGGATGCCTAGAGTGTCATGATGCATCAGGATATGAATGTGGGTGTCAAGGAAAACATTGGGGATGACAAAACAGGTTTAAGGAGGGATTACTAGTTGATATAAAAGTTGATCTTTTTTTAATCAGTTTCATAGTTTGTCAACACATTGTGTTGACACCTTGTTCTTGTAAGGGGTATTCTCTTTAGTTCCCTAGGGTGCCAAGATAGGATTGAGAAAGGATATCAAAAAACACCATGATGGGTTTATCACATAGGTCCTGGGGAAATAGAACCATCTAGGTGATCATTGACCAACTCACCAAGTCGGCCACTTCATATCTTTTTGGGAATAAAGTCTCCTTGAAAGCTTGGGATGCCTCTACGTGCAAGGGATATTTTGAATGAACAGAGTCCCATAAACAGTAGTCTCAGATTGAGATGCATGATTCAACATCCCTGTTATGGATGGGATTGCAGGAGGCATTGGTAATCATCTGCTCTTGAGCACGACATTCCACCTACAGACAGACGACCAAACAGAGCAGACCATTCATGTCCTCAAGGTCATGCTATGTGCTTTCATCCTAGATTTTGGAAATAGATGGGAAGATCACCTACCTCTGGTGGGGTTTATGTACAAAAATATCTACCACACCACCATCATAATGAAACCATTAGAGTCCCTGTATGGGAGATCGGGAATGTCTACACTTTGCTGGACTAACCCCAGAGATTAAGTGCACTTAGTTCCAGAGTTGGTACAAGCTTATGAAAAGAAGATGTATGTCATCCATGAGTAGATGAATATTGAACATAGATGAAAGAAGTTAAATTTTGATAGGTGATAGATACCCTTTGAGTTTGAGGAGTGAGACCAAGTGTTCCTTAGGGTTTCTCCTCGACATGGGGTACAAAGAATTAGCTGAGGTGTCAAGTTATCTTTGAGGTTCATCAGATCTTTTCTGAAAATATGTATATTGGGTGAGGTGGTTTACATATTGGATCTCCCTCTGTAGTTAGAGAGTGTGCACGCCATCATCCATATATCTTCATACAAGAGATACATACTCCACCAATCACCAGTCATTGAAAGGGGTTAACTGGATATTGATGACGTGGGGGACTTCTACAGACATCTCGGTGGAGATCGATGATTGACAGGAGAGGACCTTTCATGAGAGATCGATACCTATAGTGTGTGTTCAGTGGTAGCACAAAAATCTATATGAGATCATGTGGGAGTAGGAAACAAAGGTTCGTGCTCATACTCTCATCTGTTTGAGAATTCCTTGGTTTGTGTTTCTAGGATGAGAATCTTTAGGTTTGGGAGAATTTAATGACTGATATTCTCTGAGTTAAATTTTTGGAAATGTTCTTGAAAAATTATGAGACTATGTGCTGAGATATAATTTGATTATGAGGCCCGGTGTACCCGGAGTTTTCTGTTGAAAAATTTTAAATTTTAAAATAGAGCATGTGAGCGATTTTCCAAATCAAGTGGATTAACTCTTAAATGGGTTCCCAGATCACAAATATGAGGTCATGATTTCATTTAGGATTGAGGGTTTACCCTATGTTCTACTTAACTTATGTCGGCATGGGCCACCAATGAGAAAACCTGAAAATGGTATAACCACAAATAAAAAAATAAAAAAAATTATTTTAGTTTTCAAAACCATATAACTCATGAATGGTGACTCATATTAAAGATATGAGACCACAATTAGGTTCGTAATGAGTGTTTTACTTGGGTGGAATCTAATAGTGGCTGGGAAAGGTCAAATTTGTAAAATTGTATTTGGGAGGTGTCTATAAAAAAATAATTAAATAATGTTTATTTTATTTTCATACTCTATAACTCATAAACAGTAACTTGGATTTGAAATTCGAGAGTGTCATTGAGCTCGTTAGGGTGTAATTTCTTTAGGAGGGGCCTAACCTCAACTGGTGCAGTTTTAGGGTAAAAGATAATTTATAGATGTTTTAAAAGATAATAAACTAAACTTTGAAAAAGTTTATTATATTTATTTTAACACTTTTCATCAATGTTGTGACACTGCAATGCCACACCTAAGTAGCTATTGTGCTTCATAAATGAACAAAACGTAATGACGGTGAGACTCAGTGTAACAGAAATTCTAAATCATGTTTCTCCAATTAATATCCGGAAAAGGATACAAGACCACCGAATGATACTTGAGATTGCATTGAGGCTCTGGATGAATAGTGTTATCAAACAACGAATCACCAACAAAAATGAACACCCTATCCTCTTTGAAGGATAACTTCGTTGATGATGGAGGCACAGATTTGGATATCTCTTCAGCGGATCATCAGTGCCAATGAATCCGGAAGCAGTTGATCCAATTCTAGATAAGGGGCTTTTATTTTCTATGTTGTCTCCCTTCCTCACTTCTTCATTCAAAATGACGAATGTGTTCCAATCAACTAACAGATTTACCCGCAGGTCATTCGTCCTTGCAGGAAATGGGAATTTTCATGTGGGGAATTAAAGGAAGTTGAATTCATGAGTTCATAATCCTTCGTTACACCTCCTAAAAACGATGAATCATGTTGAAACAATCAGAGATTGTGGTCCATCAATTGTGTGTTCTTTTCATGTTCTTATAATCCACCCACTCCTTTATATTCTTCATGACATGACAACAACCACGACCCTGGAAGGACCGTAGTAGTGGATCAACCTAGAAAGGAGGAGAAAGGAGATGATAGCACCGATTGAACAAATTTCTGCATGGGAGGACGGTTTGGGAGGAGGGGCTAAAGTGATGGAACATGACGCCATCTGCAAGGCTGACAGTAGTGGAACCTACAGAAGCTGACGCGGGTGGTGGATTAGGGACCCCAGTAGGTGGTTGATAGCCACTTGGTCGGACGCGGCTAGGAGTCGCGTCCCGCTGTAGAGGTTCGCGGAAGGGACCCCATGAAAAAGTCGTGGGGTAGTTACGCAGTGGACCCACTATATTGCATGCGAAGATCCATGGGGCTCGAAAGGACGCAGAGCACGCCACATCCCGACTAGACAAAACTATCCCACCAGCGCGGGATGGGCTGGCTTTACGGGCTCAATGGGCCTGTCCCTTGGAAAAGGATGAACTATGTCTAACCAGACCTGACCAAGTAGTGTCGGGTCTAGTCGGCCAACCTAGATCGTCTTGGGTTGGTCCGACCGGGTTAGATCGGTCCCAATCCCAACCATCCCCTTTTAACAAAAAGGCTCATAACTCCCAAACTATAGGTCTAAGGGACATGTTGTTTGATGCGTTTGGACCCTCGTGATGAAGATGTAATTTTGATATAAATTAAGTTGGTTTCTGAGGATGCTGAGATACAAATGATGACATGAGGAGTGGATTATCCTAGAATCAAGCACAATGCGTGCAGGAATCCTACGACTGGCTATGACGAGAAGAATATGACGAGCAGGTCTAGGTGCCTTAATAGTGCAAAGAGATGAGTGGATCTAGGTACCTTACTAGGCCCATGTGAAGTGCGGGACTAGGTTACCCAGTAGGACCATGTGACAAGCAGGAGTACGTGACCTAGTATGCATAAGTGACGAGTGTGTCTAGGTTCCCCAACATTCCTAAGTGGCTCATCAGGGATGTGTGCCTCGGTAGTAAAAGGTGTTCAGTGTATACGACCAATAGTTTTTATTGTCATAAATTAATTTATACCTGTGTGAGTTGACTATAGTGACTTTTTGACTATACTTCTTAGAGGATACACATAGTGTACCTCTTTGGCTGTCTGCTTTGTGTATTTCTTTGTGGTATACCGTTGTGGTGTGAGGTCCCTAATCAGTACTGTTTTTCTCATCCCTGAATGGGATTTACTCACACGTTTAGTGTCTTATACATAGGATTAAAGATTTTATGGGTTCTTTAGTGGACCAGGTCCATGTGGTGCTTAATGTGACATGACATACGAGATGTGATTTTTGCGTCTTCAGACAGAAATCTCTATACCAACCCTTCATTAGGGTTTTTTTACAGAGGAGTTATAGAGACTTTTAATTTTACCTTTATGTTTCTGTTGAGCTTTTATTGTGGCCCCATTAGGTTTCAGTTTTCAACTTTTGTACAATGTTTTTTTACTTACTGTTTTCACCATCCAATATCTGTGGATTGGATTTGTCTGTGTGTGTGCATATACATAGGGATATTCCTTCCATTTGTTAGTGATATTCCTACTCAGTGTTGGTCTCCATCCCCTGGCTTATAGGAGGAGGGTATGGGGTAGCCATAGCATGAGCCATGGGGGACGGGTCATGAGGTAATAAATGATGTCATATGATAAAAATATGTAGAAATGGAATTTTTAATTTCTATAATGGTTATATTAATATCTAGTTCATTAACCAATATACCACACATTATGGGTTAAAAAAATTGAAATATTCTTTTTGTCAATTTCATCTACCTATTAAAAGGAAAAATCACAAATGATAGGGTGTTTGATATTCATAAATCCTTATGAATCATGAATTATTGAAAATTTAATAATATTTTAATATTTAACATTGAAATTAGAATGAATACTTACACCTCATTTATGAAACTCATACTAATGGTAAAAATTGTAAAAACCTATGATTATAAAAGAACACAATGCTCTATAGTGTATATAATACACAACACCAAGATTAAAACATCCATTAAATATTATTATTTTTTGAAAATTTCAACATAGCCATTAAATTGGTGGGTATAAATAGAAGTAATAAAGTCATTACATATATGTATGTAAATATATATGTTTAAAATAGTAAAAATATATTGATAAATTCTTATGAAATAGGCACGCATGTTTTAGTAATTTCATTTTATTATTCAAAATCCAATTTCTTCAAAAATAATTTTTATTGTTATTTGTGAGAGAATAATATAATTATTTTATAGAAATTTTAAAAAAATTATTTGAAAAAAAATTATTATCATTATTTAAATAACTATATCTATAATTATCTTAGGGTGATATTTAGGTATTTTTCAGAAAGAATTTATTTTTTAATAATTAGTAAAAAATATAGATTTTTCTGAAACTACCATTTATTTTTGTTAAAAAATTGCATTATTATTTGAATTTTTTCATAATGGAACAAAATAATTCTTCGGTTGTATATTATCTAAATAATTACATTTTAATTTTCATTATAACCTATTTCGTTATATGTTCATTATATGGATTAAAAACAAAATTTCCAAAAAATATTGTTTTCATAACATTTTAAGAATTTATAATAAAACTAATTTCTAAAACATAATAGAATTTATAAATAAAAAATTTATTTAATTTATTTACTCATAAATTCAAATTTATCTTTGGAAAATTTTTTGAGTTATGTATGAATAAATTAGATTTTTAGTGAATATTAAAAAAACTATAGTTTTTCAGAAATATGATATATTTTCTGATATCATGAAGAAACAAATATTATAAAATTTTTACTAAAACTTATAGAAATATTAATTTATTATAATATTCTAGAAATATCAAAAAAATAATTCAAAATATTTAAATTAAAATTCATTTGTTGATAAATATGAAAATCATTTTCAGTGTCAATGCAATTCATGCATAATACTATTCAACTCAAATTGGATGAGGAGGAATCCATTGATCAACTTTTATATTAAATATGAATATTTATTGATTACTTTTATTTATATCTAATAACTATGGAGTTATATGAAAATTGACTTATCCAAATTTGTGTGCAATGCTTATGCAAGTATAGAAAAGTTAAAACTACTTATTAAATAATTTTTTATGACATATATGTGATTTAATATAAATATTTATTTAATATAAAGGTTAATTTTGAAATTTATTTATTTAATTTTATGCTGTTTATTTTTTTTGTGTTTAAATAATTTACATAAATTCTTATGAAATGCTGACATAGTATGGGTGTTGACAATTAGTAAATAAGGTAAATGATTTTTAAATCTCTAAAAAAAATATTTTATGGGTCAATTAGAGTTTTTCACTAACTTTTAATATATAAATAACATACTATAGATGTTTTGAAGGTTTATATTTATAATCTGTTGTTTTTGTGTTATTTTCAATGCTAAATTGTGATAATAGTTCTTAAAATGACATTAATAGTATTTTATGTTAAATATATTTTATTATATTTTCCAAAAATCTAAAAAATATTGAAATTAGAAAATTAAGATGATGAGATCTAAAAAATTTCAACCCTTCGCTATTTAGTAGCTAATTTTTACCTTATAAGTGAGATTATAACCCTTTAATATTGAAGTGTTCATTACAACAATTAGGGTTCAAATTGCCTAAAAGAGGGGTTAAACCTAAAGATAAAGCCTTAATTATTATCTATACCTATAGTAATTTGATTTTATGATTATATTACGATAATATATTCCATATAATTTAATCCATGTAATTTTTTAACCATTATAATTGAGTATGACACATATTATATTTTAATATTTCATATATTTCAAAAAATTCCAGCAATAATATATTAATATAAAAATACTTTATTTAATTATTTAATATTCAAAAAAATACTATAATCTTAAAATATAATGTTAAATGGTTAAAAATATCATAAATTCTCAATTTATATGTCACATATCCTTTTATAGTAACATTCATATCCCTTATATAATAGTAAACAATGATATTTTCTTAACAGTCAAAAGGGTTAACAGGGTTGGGAAGGGGTATGTTTAAAATATAAGGGTAAAAACATAACCAAAACATTTAAAAATTTAATTAGATGAGACTACTTCGACTAATATTCATATATTCCTATAGTTTTCTCAATTTGGATCTATTTTCCATTAAAATTTAATTTATATTAATTTAATACTATAATTAATTATAAGTGTTCCCCTCCCCTCACTTTTAAAAGGTCATACCCTATACTCATTAATTAAAAATTATTAAAACTGATGTGTTTAGAAATAAAAACCCTAATATAATCATATCATACCTCACAACATCCTAGAGCATATGGTGTATCCAAAATCTTATCCTTTCAACTATTAATGTGTAATCCAAAAGTGGTTTCTCAATGAATAGATATCACTCTTAAGCAATAATTTTCAATTTAATTTCCTCTTATACCACCTTTAAATATTTCGTATCAATTATAAAATAATTAAATCAATATAATCAATATAATATATTGTTATTATGATTATTAAAAACATTTATCCCCCATCTTTACATCCTATGGAATACGAAGACATTATTCATGCGTATATATGAAATACTTCTCATGATATTGGTGTAATTAATTATTTATCACCACATTACATGGATGGTTATAATGATTTATATAGTAAAAATATGTGTTATTTATGATATTTATATTATTCTTTAAATTTTAATTATTATTTCCACTTCTTTTTTCCATCAAATAAAAATTGAAACAACATTTATCAGTATATACAACCTACCATCTCCATGAACTATGTAATTCATTTTTCTATATCAATAATTTAGGGGTGACTATAAATATAAATATAAGTACCGATACTGCTGGAAAAAATTCTCATGAAAAATTAAATAGTTGACACTGAGAAACCATTATTTTAATAAGTAATTATTCATAAATTAGTATTGATATGTTATAAGTGGAAAATATATGATATTATTTTTATTTTAATTATTATAGTATTGAACTATAATAAATTTAAATTTATTATAAATAATATTAGATAACTTTCAAGGAAATTCGAACACGAGTAAAGGGTTTTATATTATATTCTAATTGTTTATCAGGATTTTTTATAATTAAGTTTATTGTGATGAAATTCTAGGATCTGGCTATTAAGATTATCATGAATTTTATTATACTCAGTTATTTATTGTTATTTCATGTATTCATTACATTTTAATCACATCAAGTACTCAACAGACTAAAGGAATATTTTTAATGAAATCTGACCTTATTTTTCTCTTCGGTCCAAATTTCATTTTCCTAAAAGTCAGTGATTTCTGAAAAAACACAAGAATTATTATAATATTATCCAAATACTATTTATTTTAATTTTTACCCATGTTATAGTGAAAAAATCTAAAAAAAATTCTTGTCCTTCAATAAATGAGATACTTTTTACTTTATGCCGATAATATGAAATGAATCAATGTTTTAACATACACGAAATGGATATAATTTCACCCCATCATTACCACTCAAGGCTTTTAATCTAGAATTCAAGAATTAGAATTGTTCTTTGTGCGAAATCATGATAAAGACTTGGACTTTTACTATCCAAATGTAGTATATGAGTTTTATGCATCCTTCCACTTCATTAAAATGGATTTAAAAGGAAACAATTTCTTTCACAATGTATGGAAATATGTATAAAATAACCTATAATAATGTCAATGACCTTGTTGTAGTAAAATTTGAAGGTGAAACATATTTTTGATCTCATAAGTTTCCTAACAGTCTTTGTACTTTTAATAAAAATAGAAGCGAATATTCATTGTTTTTGTAATATTCTATGATTCAAAAAGTATCTCACCTAATACCAGATAATTGATTTATTTTCACCGTGGATGCATGTTTTCTTGATTATATGAAAAGGGGGTCGAGATATGTTTGTGGTCTTAGAAGTTTCAGTACGTGTTTTCTCAGAAAACATGAGAAATATAGATTAGATCATGTTTGTCTTTATCACTGTGGAAAACACATAAACCGGATCAATCAAGTCAATAATAATTATGTTTCCATCTATGATTTCAAAATTGGTTGTTTATGTATGATGATTTTAATGATATAAAACAAATCATATTCTATGAGAGAAAGCATTTCTTTTATCAGTGATGATATGATAAAAACAATGAGTTTCTTCTCTGATATAGAATCAAATATTTTTTTGAGAAAATTGATGATGTTTCTTTAAAGGCACATCCATCCATAAATTTTGAGCAGATTAATAAGAATAAGAATAATATAAAATAAGAAAATTCTACTCTGAAGAATAAAAATAAAGTTATGAAAATGAGTCATGGTTTTTTTAATGAAATGATGAAAAAGAAAGATGAGAAGAAACCAAAGGGGTGCTGAAATTAGATATAACCCCTCATAAGCTAATGCTTTGAAAATTTGGGCTTTTTATGTTTTGGAACAATAATTTACGAATAAGAAACAAAATAAGAGGTTGTAAGAGTTGTTAAATATAAAAAATATATTTAAAGGTGTAGAAATATCTCTAAGGAGGTTGTCTTACATACTTCCTAAACTAATCAAGACATTTTATATGTTGGTTTAGTCTTTGAAGAAACATTTTGGGTTCATTCTAGAATTCCTTTTGTTGCATAAAATTGTAATTTTATTATTTAATAATCAGTCCCAACTATACAAGAAAAATTATAGATACTAGTATCACCATGAAAATGAGATCTAAGAATATAATGATAGTTATACATTCAAATTGTAGAGGAAATATTCGTGGAAGTTGGTAGAAAAGAAAAAAATTAAAAAAAATATGTTAATGAATAATAATAAGAATATGAAGAATATGAAATAGAAGTTGAAAAAAAGTATAAGAGTAAGAGAATGAGATTGAAGAGGATAATAAGGAATAAACTCAATCTGAAAAAAAATATTCTAAGTCATCATTATCATCATATCTACCTTCTAAAGATGATATGGATGGTAATGTTCATAGTTCTTAATAATAAGAATCCCCACTCAAAGGGGAGGTCAAATCGATACCTATGAAATAACATGAATATCATTCTAAATTAAAAGTTGATATAAAAGTCAATGCAGATAAAAATGTGGATTTAATGGAATTATCAGATCTCCAACAAGTTTCAAGGGATGTTGAGATTTTGTTTCAAAAATAGATACAAAGAAAGCATATAAATCTAATTTCAGAATAATTAAAACAAAAAATATTATTTTTTGGAATGAAAAATATGATTTAGTAGGAAAAATAGATCTATAAAGAAGTTATTATATTGTTCTTGTTTTGAGATGGTTAGAATGAATTATCCCTTACTTTCGAGATCTTGAGTTGCAGTGTCATCTGATTACTAATAGTCTTAATGAGATGTCGAAATTGATAAATTTTCTAATGGATAAATTAATTCATATTGAAACTCAATTCAATGTTTTTCATGAAATTTACTAGACTCCCAAAAGACCATGGAATGAAATGGTTAAATGGCCTCATCATGTTACTGTTTATATTAGAATACATGATAAAAAATTTGATGAAGTGAAGAAGCTCATGGCATAATTATCTGAATCCTTTAATCATCTATCTAAATATACGGAAGATAGGGTGAAGTTTTTTAAATAATTAAAGTATTACTTAGATGATCATACTCAAGAATTTTTCATTTTGAAAAATTAAATTCAAGATATAGAGTTTGAGATGTACTGAATCTAATCTTGTGAAGAAAAATTCATCATTTTGTGGAATGAAAACAAAGATCATTCAGAGTATGTTAAGAATTTAAGGACGTTGAAAGATAAATTTTATACACTAGAGAATGATTGAAAGGAGTTCAAAGAGATGATGTCCTTTTTGAAGACCATAATGAAGAAAGAATAATATTTTTTCAATCTTATTTTATTTTTTTGAAAAAACATTTTAATTGTTTGTAATGCATGAATAGACTTTTCATCCAAATCTGATTTTTTAATGTTTTCCAATTATGATTGGATATATGTTCACTTATTTTTTCATGGATGATTATATAGTTAGATATTTTTTCATTAGTCAATTTTCTAACATTTCAGGAACATTGAGCCCTTCTCCATTCTTTTTGAAAATCATGAAGGGGGTAAATCATTAAATAGTGAAAAAATTCTTAAAGGATGAGAGGATTTTATAATGTGGGAGATTTCTTATTAAATAGGTGAATATGATCCTTAGGGGGAGAATATTTCCTAATGGAGAGAAGTTATATTAATGAAATATATATTCTGAAAGATCATTGTATTCACAATAGTATTCATAAAAGTTATAAACTTAGGGGGAGTTAAGTATTAATGAGAAAATCTAAATATGATGTTCTTAAAAAAATAAGAACTATATGTTTTTCAATTTTTTTTCGTTTATGTTTTGGATTATTCTTCCCAAAAAGGGGGATATTGTTGAGTTATAAGTTTTAAAACTTACTTTTATATTCCTTTAGTTTTTGATATAACAACCAATTTCTTAAAACATGTTTATTAAACCTTTCTCTCCCAAAGGTTTTAGAATATTTTTGTAGAAAAAATTACTTTTTATCATATATATAATAAGTTATAAAGTTTTGGGATGATAAAAAATACATCCTTCATTAATAAAATCATATTGATTATGTGTAAAATTATAGCGCTCACCTTTATCATACCATAAGTAATTATTTAGTCATGTGTATCATACTAAATAAATTCATGACTATCGGATTGATACTGGTACCAATTAATCATAGTAAAACTCATCAAGATTATTGTTTAAAAAATTTAAAGGAATTCCATCAGAGTGACTTATGTTTCTAATCATATTAAAAAATCAGTTAATATATCCTAAAGAAAATATTTAGCACTAAAATGGTGTTAATCAATATGATGTAGGACATTTGGTTATGATGATATTTCAAGAATAAGTTGTCTGTGGCCATTGTAAGAAAAATGTAAAAAGGTTTGTTGGGAGATTTCCTATGAATATTATGCCATTTGATGGTTTTAGAAATGTATTATTACATTCTATCTCATGTTTTCATAAGAATACTTAGATTGAACTACTAGTTCTTAGTATTTTAGTTTTTTAAGAGAGTTTCCTTCTTAAGGAAACCATGTGAAGTTGTCTCCATAGGAACTCTTATAATTTTATCTCGAATCTGATCATTGTTACAATCAAGGGATTCTACTGATAGAAAGATAGTGAATCTAATCCCTCAGATCGATTCCGTCGGTGGATAGGAAGATAGACCCTATCATTATATTAGGGGATTCCAAGGATAAGAAGTCATAGAAAAGTATATCATCGTATTGAGGGATTTCCTGTTATGGAAAGACAATCATTACTATAAGTATAAAATAGTGGATACGTTTATTTAGGGTTATTTATTTCAATAATATTAAGGTTAAAAAATTTACTTTCTTAATATATCATGTAATTAATTCTTACTTTTACAAATCTATTATATTACATTTACATACATGCTTTCTATTCTGTTGTATGTAATATAAAGTGATTCATCATATTCATCTTTTTTGGTTTGTTTAATCTATATTACTCTGTTTAGTAGAATAAAAATCCATTGATTTAATCAGAACTACTGTGATTTTGATTCTTATACTCAGATATATCAGATCTATGTGGATTTTTGTTTTCACTCTGAATTAAGTGGACTGTTTCTATTTTTTGGTTAAGTGACTTTGTTAATTGCAATGAGTCTTAGTATGATAAACTTACATAAAGTGGATTGTATTTTAAAAATTCTTTAAAATGGGTTTTTAACTACAATTTCCCCTACCTTAAAGCTATAACCATTGAAAGTTAATTCTTAGGATCCTATAGTCCCTTACCCGGGAGACACCCACATGCTTGAATAGGTCATCAAACTAATGACTATTCCCATTGGTCAACAAATTTTCTTTCCAGCATGTCTTGTCCTCATTGGAACATACCCTCAGAAACATCCCATATAGTCACCCACAATAATCACTATTCTAGGAAAATCGCGCGTAAATATAGAGTTCTAATCATGTAAATTTCTTGAAAAAATGTACACTTAGTTGACATGAGTCACATCATTTAGTCATTTAGTCTGTGATCACTATGGGGTGTTACATTCACCCCTGATTTGGAGAACAATATCCTCAATGTGGATATTACATTTCAACTCAGGTACTGCCACCTCACTTAAGGATGGGTTTCTCCTCTGATAAAAAAGTAGCAACTAGGACCTACTAATAGTACACACATCCCTCTTTAACATGGACATTTGTTTTTTGTTTTCTAGGGACCACTAGTTGCACCAAAAACACTTGGTCCCCACCCTTGGAACCACCCAAATGCTCCAAATGATCATCAAACTAATGAATATCCCCACATACAAAAACATGTTCTTTTTCCTAACTCACACACAACAAAGGAATCTACCTAAAATGGTATCCATACCGGTTAGTACTCTAGGCCATGAGCTCCTAACTGTGTAGTTCTAATCATATAGGCTCCCAAAAATAAATTTTTACCTTATTGGAATGAGAAATATCATTTATTCATTTAACCACTTTTCATTATTTTGTATTGAATCCATGGTGTAGTATGGGGGTAAAAGATTTTACGTGGGGAGCTTCGTAGAAAAATGAGGGTGAAAATGGAGTGACAACCTTTAAGTGTCAAAGGGGTAATTTGGTAATTTTTTTCTTTTTGATGAGGCGCATGGTAAAGCTGAATGGCTAAGAAAACTAGGAACCAATCATGTGGTTTACATATCCTATCGAACATACCCTTCACATGGCTTTACCACTGTTATAAAAACTCGGTGCATCTTATGATCACACCTGTGTAATTTCCCATAGACATTCTATATGGTTGTGTAGCCTTGAGTGCATGGTTTGAAAAATCATGTGACACCACCATAAGGTCGCATGTTTCAAGTTCATTGTTTTCACTAACCATTTATAAATTGGTTTCGCCCATTTTCCCTACAATAATCCCAACTTCCTAATGAAGAAACTTATGGAACTCAACTGAACACCAGAGACACCTCTCAGACCTTATACCACATATAAAAAATAACATTTAATTATTCCAATGCTTAAATTTAGATTTCGAGGCTCATTTTAAGATTAATATCATCCACCAAATAAGAATTTCAGATTCTCTTTGTATTTTCAAATGGTTAAAAAACATATTATGTTACAATAACAAGTTACTTGTCCAAATGCTTGTATAATCCACACACAAGGCTAAAATAGTTAAAATAAAATATTTAAAAAACATTACGACATAGATGTGAGTAAATTTACATATTTAATGAATATAAAATTTTACTTTCACTTACTTTTTTTATTTATATTATGTTAATTCTCTTTTAATTATTAGTGATGAAATAATCACCTTAAATTCTTACAAAATGTTACCATAGTTCTTAATTTTGAAAATAATAGTGTAAATGAATTTAAAAATAATAAATGTAATGTTATTTTCGGGTGTTAAGGTTTACGACTTATCTTGAAGATAAAAATAACATATTAAATATGTTTTAATGGTTTATATTTAAAATCAATTATTTTCATGTTGTTTTCATAATCAAATTATTTTGAATAGTTCATAAAATTACATTAATAGTATTTTATGTTAAATTTATTATATTAAATTATATAAAAATCCTAAAAATATTTAAATAAGAAAATTTAAATGATTAATGATCAAAATATTTATACCTCTAACATTTATGGTAAATTTTTACAATAATTAAATCTATAATCCTTTAATATTGAAAAATTCATTATGATGGTTAATGATGCAATTGGTTAACCAAGGGGTTAGACCGGATGATAAGGTTTAAAATGAAATCTAAACTATTAGATATGTGGTTTGGTGATTATATTGTGATTATATATTCATTATATTTAATTTCATGTCTATTTGGGACCATTTTACAATAGTTGTACAACTATTATATTATAATATTTTATGTATTTTCAAAAAATGACGTTAATGATATTTTATGATGAATAAAATTTTATTAAATGATCTAAAATTAATTAAAAATATTATCTTCATCCAAGAGAATGGGATATGGTTTAAAATATCAAACATTATCCATTTCAAGGTCACTTACTTTTAGAGTATGTTTCTTGACACTTAAAACTACAAAACATTGATATTTCATTAATTGTACAAAGTTAAAATGGGGTGTTGGGGGCTAAAAAAAGATATAAGCGTACAAAAAAACCAATTTTTTTTAAAAAAATATTATGAGGGTATTTGGAATCATAGTTTCCTTATAAATTAAATATATCAATTTCGAGTTATTTTCACATGAAACCTAATATATATAAATTTAATACTTCATGTGATTCCATGAATGCCCTTCCCCTTACTTAAATAGGGGTGGATACTCCTCTTCATTATTAAAAAGCCATTAGTTTTATAGATCATAAATACCTACAATAATATCATCTTATCAACCTTCATCCCATCATAGAGATTATAATATTTCCAAAAGACTATCCTTTTAAGGATTAAGGTGTAATCTAAAAGATTTTTTTTAATGAAAAGATATAACTCTTAATCAAAAATCTTTAATTATTTATATTTTTATACCTCATTTAAATCTATAGTATCCACTATAAAAAAACTAATTCGTAATACTCGAAATATTTACTTGTTATTATGATGGTTAAATAACAATTTTGCACCTTTTTCTATCATTTATAAAAAGAAAACATCGCTCGTGCGTACATACTGCTTATCGTCTCCACATAAAGGTGTAATTAGTTTTCATCAACACATTAATTTGATGGCTATAATGATTTATTAAATAAATATCTATTTTATTTATGATACCAATAAGATTTTATTAATTCAATTTATTATCTACCATTCATTCATTTCATCCGTTGAAAAATAGAATCACTACTCTAGCATATGTGCAGCCAACCATTTACATTAACAGTGCAATTCATTTTTCTATATCTCAGTTTTAGGGATGAATATATATATAATTAAAATATATCATATTTTTTTTATAAAAAATCCAGTTATAATTGAACAATGATCAAATTACAATGATCGGAATTACTGAACCAAAACTCTAATGAAAAATAAAACAGTTAACACCTAAAATGACTATTTTAATAAGGTATTATTAATAAATTCGTGTCAAAATGCCATAATATCATTTTATATTATATTTTATGTATGTATATTATTCTCATATATAATTATAATAAATTTAAATTTATTATACATGAGGTTATAGAACTTTCAAAGCAATTCAAACATGAGGTAAGAGTTTTATGTTACAATCTAATTATTTAACTAGATTATTTATGATTAAGATTCCAATGATGAAATTTCATGATAGAACTCATAATAATCTCATGAATATTTTTATCTTCTGTTTATTAATGTATAATACCTGTTTTATATTAATTTTCTTCATTTAATGAACAAAATATACTGAAATAATATTTTTAATGAAATATTACCTTATTTCTCTCTTTAGTAGAAAATCCATTATATTACATGCCCATGTTTAAAAAAAATAAAGAATGATTTCACTATTTTATAAATATTATTTAAATCTTTTTTCCTAATAAAATAAATTAAAAAAATCGATTAAAAATGAATCTTTTATCTTTTTAAAAATGAGGTAGTTTTTCGTTTTAAAGAAAATCTGAGAAAAATATTTTTTTAATGCATATAGAATGAACAAAGTTTCCACTATTATGACCACTAAATGTTTTTATTATTCCTCCCAAACATTACATGTCTCTTTTCAATGAAAATATTTTCCATATTATTCTGTAATTTTTTATATTTTAAATAATTTATTTCAAAATAAAATATCGTTTTCACAAGAAATATTACAATTGATATTTTAATGGAATTTTCATATAAGATGACATCATTAAAAGTTATATATGATAATATTGGGATATTATAAAATTATATAATCCTTATTATTTCTATAAACTGTTAATGATCATTCTAAAAAAAAGTTTTTTGAAATACATTTATTTTTCCATGGTTTATACAATGGAGAAATGGTGAAATATTTATGAATCTAGTTTCCTTTTCAATTTTTATTATATGATCATATGAAAATATTTTATGATATTATAGAAAAATAATGTATGTATATATTTTTGTGATTATAGGGATTAAATTTTATACCCCTCCTATTTATTTGGTAAACATGTACATATCATGAGATAATAAGGAATATAATGGGGAGTGAACCATGTTTTTTATTGAGATCTAACCACTTTGATAATATTTTGTGTCAACATTAAACAATGATATGAATGAATAGGGAGTAAACCCAATCCACTATGATTGTTCTGGAAGTGATCCTTGACTAAAGAAATAAATTTTAATGCTTATTTGTATGTCAAAAACTTTTGTCTTATGCCAATGTTATACTCTCATGACACATGTTCTTTGATTTTTTATAATTCTTGTCATATGAACATCCATTTATTAAGACATGAATCAATAATATGATATATGATATATTTGGTACATTATTCAAATTTTAATTCCATGTCTACATACCCTAATTCTCATGTTGTGATTTTGTGATCATTGATTTCTCCATTGATTACGTTTACTAAGCATCCGAGCTCACTCTTTCTTATTTTTCATTTCACAAGGTTATAATGAAATATTTTATGTATGATATTCTAGGAAGGGTTCTATTTGTAAATATCTATGTTGTAGAAAATATATATCTCTTTTGATAATTTCTGTATGTATCCATGTTTCTAAAAAATAAAACTATATGATTCTAGAATGGATTGTAATGTTATGCATTGAATATTCATATAATAAGATATAATTTTTTGGTATAAAACTTTTGGGCCATAATAAAAACTATGAACACCCAATGTTGGATAATAGTATACTAATATAAATGAAGAGAATACAAATAAATTATAAGTATAAATATAAATAACAATGAGTATGTTTCTGATATAAGTTATTAAATGTTTCTCTTTATGATATATGATGGTAAAAAAAAATTTAATGTCAAGATTCAGGTGGGATTTGGTAATAAAATCTCTTTCTTTGAGTTATATTGTTCCTTTTGTAATTATAAATTGAATATTCTCAATATTAATTTATTTTACATTTTATGTGATGTTGTATTTTATCATTCTATAGAACATGTATCTTTTTATTCAATACTTCCTACTAGATTTCTCTCTCACATAATAGTATAATTTTATCATGAATGAACATACATATCATAATTAGTGTTTTTCTTCAGGTATTTATTTTCAATTACAACCATGGTTCCCTGTTCATATTTTGAAATAAAATTATGCTTCAATTTAGGTAACATTCATAATTTCCTTTTTTACTTCTAAAATAAACAAAAATTATCTTCTTTTTTCAATGTGGGTTTTCAAAAAAGGTATTTCAAAATATAAAAAATTATCTAACTTTTAAAATAAAATGTTTTAATTTTTTTTTTCCATTCTCCTACATATCTCAAGGGATCTATTTTCCATACATATATTCTTTACAAACCTCCACTTAAAATATTTTATGAATATCCTATTTGGTTTATTGGATTCAATTTTGATTGATCTGAATTATGTGGTTATTTATGGGATACCTTTTAAAATGTAATTTAAAATCCATTTTTAATCATGGGAGGGTTATATGTTTACTTAAAGTATACATATATGGTTAATCATTATATAATTAGTGGTACATATATACCCCTCCAATGAATTTGGAAGTTATTTATATCTCGTGAGATAATAGTGAAATGTGTAGTGATGATCGATCCAACATGAGAAAAATGTTGTAATTCTTGATCCACTATAGGAAATAGGTGATGATTATTGATCGAAAATGTTGAGATTTTATGATTATATTAGAGTCAAGTAATTTGAATATGTGACTATCCTAAACCCCTATCCCATGGTATATGTCTCATATTTTAAAAAACTTTATGCCATCTTATATATTTGATCATATGGAATTACTTGTTCCCCTTGTATGCAATATGAAAAAAATTATGAATCCATGTTATTTTAATCATATATATTTTTATATCATAATTATTTTTTCTAATATTATTATGATATCACCGTTAATAAAATATTGATATGTTTATAATTCCATTATTGAGTGTCTAAACTTACCTCATTCTTATGTTTCCATTTTCCAGGTCCTGATAATTAGTTTAACCTATGATATATATAGGAGAAGATATATTATGATTAAATTATTGGTATGTGTTCAAAAATCATTATAATATAAGTTTTTTGTGTAGATAGTCTTTGAATAAACTAAACCTCATGATTCTCATGATGTTATTATTTTGTAATGTAATTTTTTAATTATGAAAAT
This sequence comes from Viscum album, assembly GCA_963277665.1. Taxonomy (NCBI): domain Eukaryota; kingdom Viridiplantae; phylum Streptophyta; class Magnoliopsida; order Santalales; family Viscaceae; genus Viscum; species Viscum album. Next base: position 233,107,367 of record OY728147.1, read on the forward strand.
GATGTAAAATAAAGGCATGTTTAGCTTGCAACAACTCGCATATTTTCAATCCCACTGATTCATAGTTCTTGAATTCCACTCTTACGAGAAAAATAACTTACCTCAAGATAAATTTATTCTATTTTTCCTTTTGAGGTAGAAGTACTATCAGTTTCCATAGTGTAGTGTTGAACAACCATGTCTTGTTCTTTTACATGTGATATGTATTCAGTATTATTGCTTCTTGGATCTATATTTTATTCATCATTACTCAAGATGTGTTGTTTCTTCAATATAAAATTCTCTTTATATTTTCTATTTAACAATGTTCATAAAGAGACTCTATATTTATAGAAACATAAATAGAATATCTCGTTATAATATGGGTCTAAATAGAATTATAATATTTAAAAATTGTTAAATATTCTATTCCTTATAAATTATGAAAGAAACTAAAATAATTATAAAAATAAAAAATGTAGAAAAAGAATCCAATTATAGGTAAGCCACACTCTGATACTAATTGGGAGGAATGGATTTGGATGTATTTAACGATGGGGGTAATAAAATTTAATTACTTTTAAACCAGTTTACACTTTTAATGTATTTTATTTTTTTACTACATTTGGTGTTTTTAGTGAAGGTCTATATTTTTCTGTATCCTCACTTTTTACATGAAAAAATCAAGAAATACCAACAAAATAGGTAGATCATATTTTAAAGGTTCACCTTAAAAAAGTATTTTCCTTGGTGTTATATCGATCCAACCATGATCACATGGCTTAGTATATCAACTTTTGAGCTGAAAAAAATTATTTATTATCTTAGAAACTAATTTCTTCACATATCTCTATATAAATTTGATGTATCCTTCACTTATAATGATATAATATTTTTTAATAAATGAAGATCCCATAAATAATTTATAAATTTGAAATTATTTATGTTCTTTATGGATCATCTTCTTCTTATTTTATTACTTGAAAAAATTATATGAATGAACTTGACTCTTAGTTTTTATATATAGTATGACATGATATTCATTCATCTAATGCATATTTGAAAAGATTAAGTGATACCATTCATGCATAATAATAATAATAATTATTTCTATGAAAAAACATCTAATAGAAGCATTCTTTCCTCTCTCACCTGATTTTTCTAAATCAGTGCACCAAGAAGAAAATGCAACTATATTCTATTATAAAATTTTGAAAATTAAATTTACTCATTTTTATATGGTGTGTTATAAAATATTCTGATTTTGATATTTAATTTTTTTTCCAGTGGATAATGTAGTATCGTTTTACTATTATTTTGTTTCTATCATGAAATATGTATTAAAAAATATTATCGATTGTTGCATTCATTACTAATACTCTATCTTGTCATTATCCTTCGTTATTTTATTTATAAAACCATGTGAATACTTTGAATTAGAATTTATATAAAAATAAACCACTCATATTCTCTTGAATCATTTGTATTTTACTATCATGAAGGATGAGATCTCCATAAACCACTTTTTCAAAAAACTATTAGTAAAAATTGAAGAGATATGTAATAATATCCCATATTATTCTATCCCTCAAATAAATCTAAATAATTATCTTCATAAACTTCTTCAATCCATGAGAATCCCCCTGCATTTAAATATATTTCAAATATATGAATAAATCATGCCTGAAACACTAATGGTCTTGGTTTTATCATTGTGGAATGCGACTCCCCAATAATTCCTTTTCAATGTCCTTTATTAAATAATTCTGGAGTCATGATAAAAAGATAATGATATTTATTTCCATAAATTTAAACTTACATAATATTGAAAAAATTAATAAATTTCATCATCATATTTCATAATGTAAAACAATGATTATTAAGTCTACAATATTCTAAAAATTTCAATAACTCTTGATACTTCTTCAGACTATCATTATCCTTGAAAAGAGTGTAAATAATCCATGGATTTAAAATCTCTTTCCTTTATTATATTTTCCAAATTTCCAATTCAATAAATTTAACTAGATTCTAAAATTATACTTCCACTTTCATTTACTAAATAGATATGACATATTTTTTGGAAAACAATTTAAAACATACATGGGTCTCCATCAAAACTTTTAATATATCCTAATTATTTATCAACAATTTGAAATCGAACATTATTCATAATCCTTTTTATGTGATAAAAAATAAAAAAACAATGTGGGATCAATATTATAATAATGTGAAAATATTTTCATCACAATGTTTTCTAACCTTGAAATTCTCATCAATACTATGTTACAATGTATCTTTAACCAATGAGATATTTTTTTCAAAATATTTTTAATTATTTCTCTATATATTTCTATTCATTGAGGGTAGAGTTAAAAATTTTCTGAATTATTTACTTAATGATTTTTCATTATTTCCCAACTTTTTAAAAAAAATTATTTTTTTGCTATATAGTCCCTTGATATAATATTATATGTGACTGATAATATCAACATGAACATTCTTCAACTAATAATTGACATAATAATAAAAATCATAGAGTTATTCATTGAACTATTCTTCAAAAAATCATGAATTTTATTCGACAAAGGAATCATTTTCAATAGATTAATAAAAATACTTACCTCTCTAGTTACCTTTTGGTAGTTGTGATTCCCATTTCACTTTTTATATTATTATATCAATCATTTCATTTCATTTATATTGGACTTTTATTATTTGGGTTGAGATCTTCCCATTAATAGAAATATAAGTAGAAAAATATCCATACATCTTAATCCTTTCTAAATACTTTTCAAAACCATAAATTATACATTGAACATTAAATCACAATTGTAAGGATTTTTAGATCCAATTAAAGGTATTTTTTTTCTCTAATACCAATTTAGATAAATTTGGAATGGGTGTATATACACCTGAGATTGTGCATGAATCATGTGGGATCAAATTTTACCAAATTCCTGTTAAAATTATAATCCATTTACCCCCTTTGGTATTTTAACCTATTATATATATTGGGATATAATTGAATTGTTTTATCTCTTACACAACACATAACAATATCATGCAAATCTAGAATATATAATTGATTGACGTTCATGGTGTTTTTATAATGTTTGACGGTATCATAAGAAACCAAATACTTGTTGTGATAGATTTAAATCTTTAAGTTATATATTATCCATTAATTTCTTTTTTATAAATTAACATATGTGTATGGAATTATCATCATGATCCCATTGGGCACCTCACACTTACAAATATTCTCATTGTGTTTCATACCATTACACTGGATTTATATAATAACAAAAAGACATTATTTAGCCATAATGGTATTAAAAAACATACGTTAACCTCTTGAAGTATATTTCTAGTCTAGAAAATATGTCATTGTATTAATATGGTAGGAATTTATTGCCGAGCAGAGTCTTCAAATGCATGTAGATAATCAATATGGCTACATGACACATAATATTTGCATATATATATATAATCACTCAAATATTTAAATGAATATACTCATGATATTCCTAAAACTATTTTCTTAAATAGTATCTTCAACCCTAGTATCTCTTATATATTTTTAAATTCATTTCAAACATAGATAAAAAAACACATGTATTGTAAAACTTACTATCAAACATTATTCTTACCTTCATCCTTACTATTTTAGTGTTTTAAAATATAGACTATCATAATCCATATTCTACTTATCCTTTTCATCAAGTGAATTAATCTGATTAAAATAATCCGATTAGACTCATATCATTCCTAGATACTAAAAATGTTTTTATTCTTCAAATCAATATCATGTTATCTTCTCCCATATAACAGGTTATTTATTCATAGTCTTCTATTTCATCTTCTCAACTTTTTTATTATTATATCCTTAATAATTAATAAATATTCCATTATTCTTGAATTTCTATATTAAAAAAATATTAAAGGTATTTTATAGTCTTATCAAAATCTTTGTTCCAAAATTAAATTTTTCCCCATCATTTATTTCTGGATGTATCCCCACTTTTAGAGGATATTAATTTTTCCTCAATTTATTATCTCCATTTCATTTATATGAGTAGAGTTTTCAATTTTAATCTCATTTTATCCCAACTAAATAATAATCTATTTAATTGAAACAAATAGATTAATACAATCTTCATAAAAATATAACCCTGAAATCTGAATTAAAACGTTTTTTATGTCTTTATAAAAATCATCTGACAAAAATAAAACTATAGAATGGATCATCTCTTTGTGAAATAAAATTTTATGAAATTTTAGTCTGATATCTAGTTTATATTTTTTTAACTATAGAACATCACTTATCAAAATTTTGTACTCTATGTAAGATTCAAAAACCCGTGTTTGATATTTACTTCTCTGTAAAACTACTGATGAATTATTACATTTCATTTATAGAATCAATTATTCTAGAATTTATAAACATAAGATTAATTCATTTTGTTTTAATGTACTCCATTTAATAAATTGTTGTCTATAGTTTGAAGATCATATTTATCAACCATAGAACATGAATGTACAATAAATTTTTATTTATTTACCTATAAAGATTAGTTAAGTCATCATTTAATTTTAGATTCAATAGTTATTTCAGCATTGATCACCAATATTGATTTTCAAATTAAAATTTTAAACATATTAAATCAGTAAAATAGTGATCCCCTAAATCAATTTTGATTAAATATTCTTTAAATCAAGAATTTAATAATTTCTTGACAAAGTACACAAATTTTTTTATCATGATAAAATATTATCTCTTATTCATAATTTGAATTATAGAAATATATGACTTCACAAATTCTCAAAATTTTATACACCTTATGAAGTTCCCTGTGAAATTTAATTCCTTTGCCGATTTTTAAGTTATATTTTATTTCATACGGTTAAAAAACCTTATAAATATCATATGAACCATATATTCTATTGGAATCTTGTTTTCCTTTTCTATATGTTTCATCATCTTCCATTTAAAAATGCTAAAAGAATATTATAAAAAAATTGGTTCACATTATGAAGTCCAAAATTCAACCTTATGATCTTTTTCGTTAACCTTTCGAAGTAATTGTTACCATTAGAAACTTATAATTGTTTCTGTAATAATTTTTTTAACCCCAGTGTCATCCTTATGAGGTATAGTAACTATCATTATGAAATCAAAATTCAACCTTAAGAACTTCAAAATTAACCATACAATGTCGATTAAACAACCTTATAAATATTCCTTTGTTTTTTGAATAAACCTTATAACATAAGTTCAAGAATATAATGTTCAACAATTATCTATTTTTCATACTTTTACATATTGAACACCTTATATATTTTTCAAGATAACTATTAATACT